>OY856410.1:1321784803-1322484803 GCA_963693085.1 Alisma plantago-aquatica
TCTTCCCCCTTCAATTCCTTGGATAAGAGGCTATCCTTATTTCCTATTATTCCTCTCAATTATCCACGATTTAAAGGAAAGCAAACTAAGCACTCTAAATCATATTATAGTAATATCCATAAGTTAGTGGATATTTCTTTTTCTTTTAATAATGTGAGTGAGTTATCCACTTCCTTTGGATATTTTCGTGGCCTAGCAAAGGAAAAAAGGTGTTAACACTTGAGAAAATTAAACCATCTTGTTTTTTGGTTGAAGGCCCTTCAATTAATTTATTTATTTTTGCATTAAATGGAAGTAAAGTTCCAATTAAGCTTAAATCTTGATTATTTTAATATCAAGATTCTCTCTCCTTCAAAGAGGTACAAATGAGACGCCCCTCTCATTTTATTTTCTCTACATGATGCCAAGAAATATTAGGGACTATTTTGAAGTGGTAATTTGCATTTTAAACCCTGGGTTTTGGGTAAATTGCACTTTACATCAAAACTAGGTTTTAATGCACAAACATAGCTTTATCATCTCTTTCTTGGTACTCAGGCTTGTGAAAGACATACCACTGCATAATACTCATTCATATGATGCTTCAACTCATGAGTAACATTTATTCATGTAACATTTGCAAGTTAACCCCTCAACTTGGTTGATTTTCACTTTAGTCCAAAATAAGCAAACATTGTTTCAACATTATTCAAACAGGACCAAAATTGAAACATAAGTTCCTCTTTAGCCCTAATTATTTTTCAAGAGATAAAAGCAAGCATGCAATCAATTTTATTAAGTAAAACATCTAGGTTTAAGCATAATCAAGGTCAGGGATGTTACAGTACCAGTCTGCATATCATGTCCATCATATCAAGATGCCTCAAGAAAACACAACTAGACATTGGATTCCTAAAGTTTAAAGATACCATGAAGAAACTCCATGTTGGTATTCCCTTACTAGACATGATTTCATATATTCCCTCATGGTCCAAGTATTTCAAGTATCTATTGACTGGGAAGTACACTACTGAAGAATACAAGATTGCAAGAAATGTATCAAGCATCCTTCTTAACAAAATGTTGAAGAAGAAGAAAGACCCCATCTTATTCAAGAGAAAGTGTTATTTAGGAAATAATAAATGTAAAAAAGGGCTTGTAGATCTAGGCTCCATCATCTTAATTATTCCATATATTTTCTAAAAAATATTTAGGTTCTTCAATATGTTCCCCACAAATGACCATCCAATTGGTAGTATCATATATGACCAATCCAATGGGCATCATTGAGGATGTCCCTATCAAGTATGTCAAGGAAGCCTATGTTTCATGCACTTTGTCATCATGGATATTAATGAGGATCTTTTTTATCCTCTTATCTTTGTCCGACCATTTCTGGAAACTGCTCGCACCTTGATATATCTCAAGATGGGAACCATATTCTTATGCCTTGGAAGACAAACCTTGAAATTTAGAGTATTTGAAAGTATGAGAAAGCCAAGATTTCTTAAAGAAGTCTATCTACGTGACTGCATGGACAAACTTTCTTGAATTAGGTAGGAGTGGGAGCAATATGAAGTTCCCTTGCAAATACCTCTCACAAATTTGATTGCATCTGATTTAACAATGAGCATGTCCACTAGTACCGACCCCATCTCAACACCTTTGAGGAGGACACTATAGATGAGGTAGTGGACCATAAACTGGTAGCTAACCTATAAGAGATAGATGTGTATCAAAAATCTCATGATATGAAACCACTCCCAGATGGTCTCTGATATATTTGATGACAAGGCAACATGTCATGTCATTATTAATTCTAATCTTACAACTGACCAAGAGAGTAAACATATGACTGAAATGAAAAAGAAAAGGTGGTATAGGATACAAGATGACCAACCTAACAAGGGTTAGTCATACCATATTCTTGCATAGAGTCCCAATGGTCGAGGAATACAAACCTTTAGGATACCCTTAATGTAAGATGAATCCCAATATCAAAGATGTTGTCTACTTCGAGGTAATCAATCTTCTTACTACTGGGGTTATTTATTTGATATCTAATTCACCTTGGATAAGTCCCATTCAAGTGGTTCCCAAGATAGGCAACACAATTTCGATAAAAAATGAAGATAATGAACTCATTCTTATCCACTTTATCCCTGGGTGGAGAATGTTCATTGACTACCATAAGCTAAAAAAAGCCACCAGAAAGGATCATTTCCATGTCATGTTCCTTCATTTTGTTTTGGATTGTCCTGCTCATCAGGAATACTTTTGCTTCTTGGATGGTTACTCCAGATTTAATAAGATCCCCATACACCCCCATGACCAAGAAAAAACAACTTTTATCTATCCCTTAGGAACTTCAACTTTTTGAACAATGTTGTTCAGCCTTTCAAATGCCCCAACCACCTTCTTATGGTGTATGGATGCGATTTTTGTTGCTTTGACTGAGACCGTCATGGAAGTGTTAATGGATGACTTCTATGTCTATGGAGAATCCTTTGCCGCATGCTTGCACCATATGTGTCTGGTCCTCAAGAAGTGTGAAGAAGCACACTTAATTTCAAACTCGGAGAAGTGTCACCTTATAATCAAGGAGGGAATCATCCTTGGTCGGTGAGACATAGAGGTTCAAAGTTAATCGCGCTAAGATTGACTTCATCAAAAAGATACCTCAGCCACTTCCTTTTGAGACATTCCTACCTTCTTAGGGAATGTTGGGATTTACCGTCAATTCATTTTATATTCCGAAAAAAATACAAAACTCTAAATAAGTGTCTTTTAAAACCATGCAGTTTTCACATTTGACCAGGATTGCCTCATGAGTTTCAATGGCCTAAAATCAACTCTTACTATTGGTCCCATAATCTATGCTTTCGGTTGGTTGCTCCCTTTAGAAGTCATGTGTGTTGCCAACAATCAGTATGTATAAGCTATCCTTTGCTATAGGGTTGAAAAAAACCATCATGTCATCCACTAAACTTCAAAGAACCTCAATGATGCACAAAAAAACTACTCCATCACAGAAAAAGAGATGCTCGTAGTAGTTTACTCTTTTGAATAATTCCATTAATACATCGTGGGGTGTAAAGTGATCATCTACACAAACCATGTTGCCATCAAATATCTGATGACCAAAAAGGATGGCAATCCTAGACTCATTTAGTAGGTGTTATTACTTCGAGATTTTGATCTGGAAATCAAAAATAAAAAAGGCTTTGAAAAATGTTTGTGTGGATCATCTCAATTGTCTTTGATACCAGCCTGACGATGGTATCCCCATGGATGATTCCATAACTGATGACCAGATATTTAGATCAGAAGTTGAATTCCCTTGGTTTGCTGACTATGTGAATTAGTTGGAAGATGATATCCTACACACAGAATATAAGAGACATGCAAAAATGAAATTCTTACATGATGAAAAAAATCTCTATTGGGATAATGCTTATCTATTTAAATTCAATGCAAACAACCCTTCTATAGATGCAACATAGAAGATAAAGCCCATTTATCCTTGTGTGTCTCTATAGGGGGACATGTGATCTATAAAACACCTCCCAAAAAGTACTATACCATGGTTGCTCATGGGCTACCATGTTTAAGTACACTTATGAATTTGTATTGGCCTTTGATTAATGTCAAAGTTTTGGTATATTTCCAAAATATACTAGACACCGATGACTTCATGGCACGAATTTCAAATTTATTGAAAAAATATGGGATTCATCATAATGTTGAGTCTCCTTATTATCCCAAGACAGCTGGCTAGGTTGAAGTCTCGAACTGCCAAATAAAGTCCATCTTGGAGAAGATTGTAAACCGTACAAGGAAAGATTGGGTCTTGAAGCACAATAATGTGTTGTGGGAATATCACCCAACTTCTAAAACACCTCTAAGGACTACTAGCTTTCATCTTATCTATGGAATGTCTTTCTACTTACCCATCAAAAAGTAATGTAAATCTAGTTGGGATATTCAAACACTCAACTTTGACTTATTTACAACTAATGAACATCGTTCATTCTAACTTCAGGAGTTAGACAAACTCTGCAAGATAACCTATGAGAGTGCCATGATCTACAAGGACCACACCAAGATGTGCCATGATTGTCATTTTATAAGGAAAGATATTCAAGTGGATTGTCACTCTCGATTGTGACATTTACCTAGGAAATTACGGTCAAAATGGTACAAACCATATCTTGTGAAGTTTCTTATCCTATGGAGCATTCTTCCTCTTAGACATATTTCAAAGCCAATTCATAATGAATGGACATAGGCTAAAGTTTTGTCTCACTATAGATGATTTCTTCCCACATAGTGTGAGATGTCCCCTGACTTACTCCTTGCTTTTCTCTAAACCTAAACCAGTAACGACTTGATCACATTCATCGGGCCTCTCATATTGAACATGGTGCTTTTTGGGAGACAACCAAACCTTTTCTTTCTCCCCCATTCTCACATCCTCTTATTATTTTTTTTAACTTTTTGTCTATTTTTCTTCAATTTTCTATTTTAGTTTTTCTCACTTAATTATATTTCCTTTGTTTTGTAGAATAATCTAAAAAATAAAATGAATCAATCGGTTGGAGTCACCAACTGAGAGACAACATTGGGAAGCAAACATTAAATTCAAAATGATTCAAATACTCTGTGAAGTCCGAGTCAATCAACTAGGAAAACCTATTTGGTTGACTAGGGCATCTTGTAGAAGTTATAAAACCCCACTTTGGGCGGTTGACTCATATCAAACCCTCATTTGAACCCCCCCCCAACCATCCAAAGTGTTGTAATGTTTCCTGTCATTGTCACCTAGTTGCTTCTGAGACTGAGTAGAGTGACTTAGAGATCGACTTGATGCCTCTCTGCCCCGTAACAACTTCTCAACCTCAAGTCAGATGATTGTGACCTCACACAGTCATCACAATGACATTGTTGTAGCTCGTTGATGCGATTCAGATGACCATCCAACACAACCTTCCCTCTTTCCCAAGATAGAGTATGGTGTCATTGTAGGAGAAACTCTCTTGGCTATGAGTCTGCCAACTCAACCCATTTGTCATTTGATTGTGGATCTTATCTGCCTCTTCATCTCTAAGGTGAGTCACACGACTAATATTCCTGTTTGGTTGACCAGACCACCTATATTTTAGTTTCTCACTAAGATTTGGTTGATCCGTGTTTGCAGTTGACCGACCGTGACCTTCCAATACCTGAGCATGTCACAAGATGACCTGACGCGGTCTCTTCAACTGCCTCTGCAAGGGAAAAGGTGTTTCCTGAAATCTCATTCCCTGTAACCCCCTCGTAACAATGACTAGAGTGGTGGGATGTAGATTTGAGAACCCACATTCACATCCTCCCCCATGTTATGAAATGATGGCCAACCTCAAAAACTTTGATAATTTCATCAACCACACTGATGCTGGATGAGCCTCCTCCCTAGACCCATATTCGACCACTCCCCACAACCCATATAATGCCCCCATCCTTGAGGAATATGTTTAGTTTGTCAACCATGAGCATTTTGACATGTTTAACGAATTGGTCATGATCAGAGTCACTCTTCCTTGTTGTGAATAGGGCCACACTCTTGGTGCCCTAGCTTTTCGAGATTTTGTTGACACCATTTTCCAGCGAAACCACATTCTGAGTTTCTATAACATACCGGATCTTGAACCCTACCCTAGAACTAGGATTTTTTTTGGTTTGACCAAACAAGGTTAAGTTTGGAGTGATCCTAATAATCATAAATAATGTAATATAATATGACAAATAACTCATTTGGTGATAATAAGATGATAAATAACTTAATTGGATGCATAATGCGGTTAATGGGCCTCTAATGGGCCTAATGGCATAATCCATGTAATAAAGTCTCAAAATTTAATAATAGGCTTCAACTTCGTAATCTACACATCAAAATAAGCCTACATGCCAATTTTCATTTAATTTGGACCACCTTGAAATAATATGGTAGTTAAGAGAGAAAACTTTCCTAAAAAGTGTAATTAATATATAAATATAATAATTGCCTCCAAAAGTGGATATAATTTTATATTCGTGATCTACATAATAAATATAGCCTTTGGGTGAATTTTCACCCAATTTGGAGAAAGTTTGCTTAAAAGGTGAAATTAGGAGAGAGAAAGTGTGTAGAACCTTCAAAATATTAATTAAATATTCAAACAACTCCAATATGTAAAATTGATGGCAAATTTGTATCCAACACATTAAATATGACTTGTGTGTCAAGTTTCATAAAATTTGGATAATCCTAAAGCCATTAATGGAGGAGGAAAGAGAAAATATGATTTAATTTGTTTAACCCATTAAACGTTTCCAAAAGGCAAAACTAAGTGCATATTTGGAATCTACATGTTTAAATTAACTTGTGTGCAAAGTTTGGTTTAATTTGGATAAGAATAGGACCCCTAATTGAGGAAAGAGAAATATGTGCATTAATTGGTTTTAACTTTACTCCTAAATCGATTAAGTTGTAGTTTCCTAATCTAATGTTGTCACGCTGGCTTTGTTTTCCTTTTCCCATTTTGGCTTGGATCTGGACCGTCCGATCTTGATCTTGCGGCACAGAACCCATCTCCTACCTCGAGTAGGATGGGCGCGTGACAACAGTACCAGCGGGGCTAGTTTTTCGAGGATTGCTTTCCCAATTCTTAACCTTTCTGCGAGATTTCTTCGGTATTCCCCTTCTGATTCTGCTCAACCCAACCCCTAGAACCACCTCTATAGTGGACTATAAAAGGAACCCCCAATTTCCTTCTTCTCCAAAGTTTTCGAGTTGCTTCCTTACCGCACCCCGCTAATGTTTTGGGGTTCCCTCGGCTCTGTCCGAACTCTATGATCCCTCCTCACACCTAAATTAGCCTTGTTGGAGAGATATGGACCCTCGCCAATTAGGTTTACCCTCCTGTCTTGCGGCGGCTTGTGCGGGACGTGGACATTGTGGATTTTCCAATTCTCTTCGGTGGTGAGTTCGTTTTGCCTTAAGCTCTGTTTCTGTACCTTCGTTTATTTGTATCGTGCCATGTTTCAGTTTTTCCCAATACGGACCTTCACCTGCTGCCGCCATGGCATGCGAGCAAGGTTGAAGATGGGCTTCATCCAAGTTAAAATCTTGCCCTTCTGCCTCCTATTTCTTAGTTGTCTCGCATGAGAGTAGCGTCGTCCTTTCGTCCGCTTGGGCAACCTGCAGATGTGCGGGCCTGAGCTGTGACTTGGCGGCTTGCCATTAGCCCATGTCACATGGCGGGTCCCGTTCTTTTCCCTCTCTCTTTTGCTGGTTTAAACGCTGATTTGGAATTTTGTCATTGGTTGAATTTCAAAAATTCATAAGAAATTATCCGCTGATCAGAAAATTTCAAATAAATACTCATTGGATTCAGAAAAATGTAAGCTTTCTATTGGTATTAGTTTTGTCACCTAAATCTTATGTTTTAAAGAGGTGATTTTAATGGATCTGATTAATAAGATACTAACTTGTATAATTCATAACTAAATATATAAAAGTCATAAAAATATAATACAATATGTTTTGAACTTAGGGAAATATAACCTAAAATATGGCATAGTTTTTATAACCTAATTCACATATTAATAAAAATGAAGTTTTTAGGGTTTTGAATAATTAATGGAAACCTAACCCTAATTCCATATATATGCTTAATAGGTTCTTTGGAGGCCTAGGCTTGGACCTAGTTGGACCTTGGATCATTTGAATCTGATGTTGAGGTATGTTGTATCCCCTATTCATCCATGTTGAGCAATTCACCTACATTATCATTCTTTTGACTTTTGGTCTACACAATATGTCTTATCTTTTGATATCACGATTTGTGTGAACTATCTTTCTTGTTATGGACTTGGATATTTTCTTGATATCTCTCTTGTGCCTTGGTGCATGTTGGTTCCTTATATTGATGTGTGCCACTTTGAAGTGGATGTTATATGTTTGTGTTGTCCATTGTGTGATGGCAACCTTTGTTTCATCTTCTGACTAAACTATTTACTTGCCTCCATATTTACATGCAATGTGATTCAGTAGCACTAGAGTAGTGTAAATTACTTTGGTTTTGGGGCAGTAATCCCCTATTGTTTATTAAGGAGGGTGGCAGTATACCACTTCTCTATACTAGAGTGTGGCAGTAATCCATACTCAACTTTATATATTTGGGAGGTTGGAAGTATTCCTTTCTCTATCAGGTTTAGGTTTATGCTTAGCCACCTTTGTATTTATATTGTTCTCAGGCTATGCTTATCTCACATGCATGCAGGTTGATGATGATATGTGCTTTGTTTCCCACCATGGTAGTGGATGTTTATATTGATAGCACATTCTTATTATTTGTTGGTTATGGCAAGTATCCCTTTTGTTATGATTCTTTTCTCTTGATACCCGTTTGGGTGGTACTTATCTCTTGCATGGGAAGTTTTATTTTAATGTCCCTTATTCTTTATAAATTGCTCAATTTGCTTTTTAGTATGCACATACCAGCCTTTGCCGATGTATCCTATTGTTTCTCTTTTGCTGGGGTATGCTTCCAACCCTAGGTGGAGGATTTGGATGACAAGGTTTGATGACCTGGACTTAGAATATGAAGTTAAGCTTGGAGACAATCTTGAGGTGGTTTAGATTTCCTCTACATGGATCCTTATGATGTAAGTTTGTAACCCTTTGTTTTATAATTGAATATAGTCATGTTTTTATTCTGCTGCTATATTTTGGTCTTTTGTTACCATTATATAAAGATTTGAAATTTTACACCCACTCCAACATACCTTCTTAGTGTGTTTGGACTGGAGATTTTGTTATTCAAATTTTTAGTAAGGAAGTGGTTTCACTTCTTTACAACATGGTATCAGAGCACATGGTAGTCGGAATCGACTATTTCAATTTTGTCTCCATTTAGAACCCTTGACTTTTCTAGTTACCTCTAAGTGAGATGTTGACCGTAGATTTGATCTATGATGATCCTTTATGCAATAAGGTTTGTTGAGGATAAAATTAGGTTATGAGAAGACCCTAATATGGAAAAGTTATGACTTGGTTTTCGCATTGTGTTTTGGCCAACTATTTGTTTTCACCTCACAATGATTCTTATCTCCAAAAATTATTTTCATTATACTACTATACGTACAAAAGTTTTCTCAAGTTTGTCGATGTTTTCTCAAACTAAGTCACAATGAACAGAATCTCTAGTTTGAGTAGAATCTAACCCTAGCTTGTGACTAGGATTGATATAATGGTGTAGTTGACCTACCCTATGACTTTTGGATGTTTATGTAGGGTTGATAGGTTAGAGGTACAAGGACCTAAAAGCTCAACCCTAGATGGTGACTTGATAGTTGGATACATGAGAAACATAAATCGCTAAAACTTTCACAACTAAGAGAAGTGGGTAGATCTAAAAAGTTGTTTAGTTTGACTGGTTAGGTTGAATCCCTTTAATGGGTGGAGTGTAGTTGGTTGTTGATGATTGGATGTTTTTATTTTGAGGACGAAATCCTTTTTAAGGGGTGGAGTGCTGCAACATACCAGATCTTGAACCCTACCCTAGAACTGTGACTTTTTGGGTTTGACCAAACAAGGTTAAGGTTGGAGTGATCCTAATAATCTAATGCATGAATAATGTAATATGATACGACAAATAACTCATTTGGTGATAATAAGATGATAAATAACTTAATTGGATGCATAATGCGGTTAATGGGCCTCTAATGGGCCTAATGGCATAATCCATGTAATAAAGTCTCAAATTTTATAATAGATGTCAAATTTGTAATCTACACATCAAAATAAGCCTACATTTCAATTTTCATTTAATTTGGACCACCTTGAAATAATATGGTAGTTAAGAGAGAGAAATTGCCTAAAAAGTGTAAATAATATATAAATATAATAATTGACTCCAAAAGAGGAAAATAATGTCATATTCGTGATCTACATAATAAATATAGCCTTTGGGTGAATTTTCATCCAATTTGGAGAAAGTTTGCTTAAAAGGTGAAATCAGGAGAGAGAAAGTGTGTAGAACCTTCAAAATATTAATTAAATATGCAAACAACTCCCATATGTAAAATTGATGGCAAATTCGTATCCAACACATTAAATATGACTTGTGTGTCAAGTTTCATAAAATTTGGATAATCCTAAAGCCATTAATGGAGGAGGAAAGAGAAGATATGATTTAATTTGTTTAGCCCATTAAAAGTTTCCAAAAGGCAAAACTAAGTGCATATTCGGAATCTACATGTTTAACTTAACTTGTTTGCAAAGTTTGGTTTAATTTGGATAATAATAGGACCCCTAATTGAGGAAAGAGAAATATGTGCATTTATTGGTTTTAACTTTACTCCTAAATCGATTAAGCTATAGTTTCCTAATCTAATACTGTCACGATGGCTTTGTTTTCCTTTTCCCATTTTGGCTTGGATCTGGACCGTCCGATCTTGATCTTGCGGTGCAGAACCCATCTCCTACCTCGAGTAGGATGGGCGCACGACAATAGTACCAGCGGGGCTGGTTTTTCAAGGATTGCTTTCCCAATTCTTAACCTTTCTGCGAGATTTCTTCGGCATTGTATTCCCCTTCTGATTCCGCTCAACTCGGCCCCTAGAACCACCTCTATAGTGGCCTATAAAAGGAACCCCCAATTTTCTTCTTCTCCATAGTTTTCGAGATGCTTCCTTACCCCACCCCGCTAATGTTTTTGGGTTCCCTCAGCTCCGTCTGAACTCTACGATCCCTCCTCACACCTCAATTAGCCTTGTTGGAGAGATATGGACCCTCGCCGATTAGGTTTACACTCTCGTCTTGCGGCGGCTTGTGCTGGACATAGACATTGTGGATTTTCCGATTCTCTTTGGTGGTGAGTTTGTTTTGCCTTAAGCTCTATTTCTGTACCTTTGTTTCTTTGTATCGTGCCATGTTTCAGTTTTGCCCAATATGGACCTTCACCTGCAGCCGCCATGGCGTGCGAGCAAGGTTGAAGATGGACTTCGGCCAAGTTACAATCTTGCCCTTCCGCCTCCTGTTTCTTAGTTGTCTCGCGTGAGGGTAGCGTCGTCCTTCATCCGCTTGGGCAATGTACAGATGTGCGGGCCTGAGATGTGACTTGGCGGCTTGCCATTAGCCCATGTCACACGGCGGGTCCCGTTCTTTTCCCTCTCTCTTTTTCTGGTTTAAATGCTGATTTGGAATTTTGTCATTGGTTGAATTTCAAAAATTCATAAGTAATTATCCGTTGATCAGAAAATTTCAAATAAATACTCGTTGGATTCAGAAAAATGTAAGCTTTCTATTGGTTGGTTTTGTTTCCTGAATGTTATGTTTTACATAGGTGATTTTAATGGATCTGATTAATATGATACTAGCCTGTATAATTCATAACTAAATATATAAAAGTCAGAAAAATATAATACAATATGTTTTGAACTCAGGGAAATATAACCTAAAATATGGCATAGTTTTTATAACCTAATTCACATATTAATAAAAAGGAAGTTTTTAGGGTTTTGAATAAGTAATGGAAACCTAACCCTAATTCCATATATATATGCTTAATAGGTTCTTTGGAGTCCTAGGCTTCGACCTAGTTGGACCTTGGATCATTTGAATCGGATGTTGAGGTATGTTGTATCCCCTATTCATCCATGTTGAGCAATTCACCTACATTATCATTCTTTTGACTTTTGGCCTACACAATATGTCCTATCTTTTGATATCATGGTTTGTGTGAACTATCTTTCTTGTTATGGACTTGGATATTTTCTTGATATCTCTCTTGTGCCTTGGTGCATGTTGGTTCCTTATATTGATGTGTGCCACTTTGAAGTGGATGTTATATGTTTGTGTTGTCCATTGTGTGATGGCAACCTTTGTTTCATCTTCTGACTAAACTATTTACTTGCCTCTATATATACATGCAATGTGATTCAGTAGCACTAGAGTAGTGTAAATTACTTTGGTTTTGGGGCAGTAATCCCCTATTGTTTATTAAGGAGGGTGGCAGTATACCACTTCTCTATACCAGAGTGTGGTAGTAATCCATACTCAACTTTATATATTTGGGAGATTGGCAGTATTCCTTTCTCTATCAGGTTCAAGTTTGTGCTTGACTGCCTTTGTATTTATATTGTTCTAGGGCTATGCTTATCTCACATGCATGCAAGTTGATGATGATATGTGCTTTGTTTCCCACCATGGTAGTGGATGTTTATATTGATAGCACATTCTTATTATTTGTTGGTTATGGAAAGTATCCCTTTTGTTATGATTCTTTTCTCTTGATACCCGTTTGGGTGGTACTTATCTCTTGCATGGGAAGCCTTTTATTTTAATGTCCCTTATTCTATATAAATTGCTCAATTTGCTTTTTAGCATGCACATACCAGCCTTTGCTGATGTATCCTATTGTTTCTATTTTGCTGGGGTATGCTTCCAACCCTAGGTGGAGGACTTGGATGACAAGGTTTGATGACCTGGACTTAGAATATGAAGTTAAGCTTGGAGACAATCTTGAGGTGGTTTAGATTTCCTCTACATGGATCCTTATGATGTAAGTTTGTAACCCTTTGTTTTATAATTGAATATAGTCATGTTTTTATTTCATCGCTATACTTTGGTCTTTTGTTACTATTATATAAAGATTTGAAAATTTTACACCCACTCCAACATACCTTCCGAGTGTGTTTGGACTGGAGGTTTTTTTATTCAAATTTTTAGTAAGGAAGTGGTTTCACTTATTTAGAGTTTCACCTACTATACCTTCTCTATCTACCTCAATCTCACACTAGACTTCATGACCACATTACATAGACTCAAAAATTCCCAGGGGAACCCCTTTTTCTTGATCATAATCTTTGACAAAAATGTAGAAATTATCGCCAATTAGGTTATCTCTCTCATACTCGACTGTGACGACCCTTTTTTATTCTAAGGTGCATGGAGTGCTCCAACACCTCCTATCACTACCACTGTGATCTTGGAAATTTATGGGAATACCTCACTGGCTTACCCCCTTCTTTGCCATTAGGAACCAAGGCCTCCAGTCTACATAATTTAATTTTTCTCTAACTCCACCATATCCTCATGTACACTATCTTAAGAAGGTCTGAAACTCAGGGTACTATCACATTGAAAAACTTTTACACTCTTTGGTGCATGCTTCATGGATAACCCTTCAACTAAGGAAGTGTAATCCTTGAGCACATCAACATCCAGGCAAGTTGAAGTACTAGCACAACCTTCAGTGTTGGAAATTTTAAATAATTACCATCGTCACCTTTTTGGGTATACCCATATTCCCAACAAGGCACTTTGGCCTAAGGTAACACAACACATGATTGACCTTATCTACCTATGGGTGATCCATATCATCTGCCCTATCATCCAACAAGGTACTTATGCACTAATTTTCATGGACACCACTGTTCAAGTTGAGCTATCTCACCACTCTAAGCTTGCAACATAGACAATCAGCTACGAGATGCAAAACCTACGAGCCCAAATCCTGAGGTTCCTCCATGAGAACCCTATTCTAGAGGGTGCAGTCCTTGAGCCTACATCTGATTGTCAAAGTGTCTCCCTAGAGTCAACAATGATGAGACTGGCCCTCCTCCTCTTACATCATGTTGCACCATGAGGCACATTGTTGAGGCTAACGACCTTGATGGACCTTACAATTTTATCAAGGTCCAATAATAGTAGGGATACATAGAGCAATCCCAATAGATCATGGAGAGTGAGAAACAATACCAAGGCCACCAGCTCAACCATTTTTATTTTATGTAGCACTCTTAGGAGCATTCTGATATTGAGAGTGGCCACTATGCTCCCACTCATTCCTTTTATGAGTAGTATGGGGCTCGTCCAGCTTACCCTGATCCTAACTCTCATCACTGGGGATGTTAGTTGTGGCATCCAACTTATGAAAACAAGATTTACTTAAGCGGAAGCGAATCATTTGCAGCAGATTATTGAAAATCACTAAAAATTAAAACTTTTTGCAAAGAGATCCAATTATAGGAAACTCTTATAACAAGAACCAAAGTATTATATATACATCCTGGTTCACAATTACATTCCATGTACCATCTCTTCTCAAGGATTACATACAACAGTTGCTTTACCAAATTATACATAAGCAACATAAAACCTCGAGGCGTTCAAGACAAAATCTCAATTCAATGATAAAAACACTATCTACTGACTCCTAGGACCTGAGAGTACAAAGATGACACACAGGACTACTAACTATATGACTTGACAGGTAGTATCTCCACCTGAGATATTACTGCTGTCCTTGTTGATGTTGTCCTTTCTTTGCTGTGGGAATTATATTTCCTCATCCACATCCACCTAAAATCATTGGATCTCACGGGGGTGAGACAATTGTAAATTGCCCCAGCGGGAGATATAACTCTCCGCCAAAACATCATTATTGCAGTTTACTAAATTAAAACTGAGTAGAGGAATCTTATATATTTAACAACAGATAAATCGTTGTATGAACAGAATCAAGTAATCTCCTTTCCTAAGGAGAACATTGCATATACTCATGATAGAGTTGTAAATCATCTATCCACCTTGCAAGGAATGTAAAGAGACATAATTAACATCTATCAACTAAATATGCATAAAAGAAATGTAATATCAGCCAATGAATTTCAGTATTCAATCCCTAAGCAAACATGATATACGACTGATTATATTTTACAATCACATATATGTCTGGAGGAGATGAGGTATACCGCTCATACTCCAACCGACCACTGCGAAGTTGAAATCGGTACCATACATAGGTCAATGGAAGAACTGAATTCCCATGACCTCCCACATCCCGGTCAGTGTGGGACCACAAGCATGACATATGTCAACTGCTCAATATAGCTTTCCAGGGTATACTGGCAACTTTTCTATAGAGTTACAGCATCAACTGCAGTCTCATCGACAATCGAGAGATTTAATGTTTATCTCCATCGACCCGACATTAAGTATTATTGGGAGATGTGTACGACATCTATCCCAATCATCAGGAGATTTGTGATACATCCATCTCGACACATACAATCAAGGATTGAGAGGTTTAATGTTTACCTTCCATCAATCTCCTCATCAGGACGTAAGGATATGTTCGCCCATTAACCCCCACATATTCAAAAATATGCATTCCGGATTTTTGCCGCGGAGAAACCCATTTCACCATCACCTATTACTGACGATGATGGATCAATGGCCAGGGCTCTACATGATATGATTTCACTTGATTAATTAGGTACATTATCAAATTCTTTTAGCATCAGTCAAGTTCTCAAACATAACTTATTATGACACATGCTACAAAGAACCATGTATTGTTTCATCAATCACTTCTCAGTCTTTATAAGACATTCAGATCTCAGTCCCTCATCTAAATACTAGGAATTCTCATCCCTCCACCACATTATTACCATGCTTATCAAATTTGGGTATTTAAACCTAGGTTCATCACTGAACATGCATTGTTACCCCTTATTAGGTAACTATTACCTCTAGGTCATCAGACCAAGGTATACAGGATACTTGTAACACAAGCATTACACATGGCTCACAAGGCCCATTATTTGTCTTGTCACCTTTTACTAGGCAACAACTTGATCACATGGCTTACAATGCCACTGCACATTTTGTTACTTCTCATAAGCAAAATATAATATAATGGCACACCACGCCAATGCATATCTTGTTACTTCTCAGTAAGCAACAAAGGCATATCACAGCATACAATACAATAGTAACACCACTATTTCCTTACCAGGATTAGGGTTTACCATCAAATAGGGATTTTCATCCTATTACCCAAAATTAGGGTTAGGATTTCCTATTACACATTAACTAGGGCTTATGTTCATTTTATGAATCCAACCCTAATTAATTGCTCCACTCCTCTAAGAGCCTCTTTTAATATCACAAGCATTCACACATGATTGTTGCTCTCATCACATATCATTAAATATTATTAAGGCAAGGTATGAGTTTATTTCTCATCCTTGCCAGGGTATAATTACATCATACTCATTAGTTTGGCTTAACCCCTTTCTCAAGGTATGTTAGCCTATACTTATCAAAATGTATGAAACTCCTTACATTTCATTATATCAGTTTATATAACACATTTCATGTGTTTCTTATCCAACTAAATTGGATTTAAAGTGTATCAAGTGTATCAATCCTGAAGTGTTGAATGTGATATATATCATGTCTTGATGTATCACTTTTCTTATCACTTCTAACTCACTTAAATTTACCAACTAATCTTGTATTAAGGTATTTCCCTCTTAATACTTTTAACCACTCACCTATCACCTTTATCTTATAGTGCATAGGTCACACATTAGATTTGTCAAGCTATCTTTAATGATATGGACTTGTCTAATCGTTAGGCATCATTGATATCATTATCAACCACTTTAGGTATCTCAACTCTTAAAATACTATCCACACCATTATTTAGTGTTGCATACATCACTCCTAAGAGTGTCTTGTCCTCCTCTTTGTAAGGTGTATAGGGTTGATACATGTATGTTTAAGTTAATCACATGTATAGAGTTGGATGTATAATGATCTAGGCATCACCTTGTCCCTTATACCCTTACATATTAAAGTATCAATATTACCATTCATATGGTTTATCAATTCACCTTTCATGGTGTAACATTCTCATCTTACTTGATTATGTCAGCCACACTCTACTTTAGTGTATTGGACATTATACCCTTATTAGGGTTTCATATCTCATTACATGGCATCACCCTGGATTTAAATTTCACATCACATCATTACATCAGGGTTCCACATAACATTATTCTAATTCAGGGTTTCACATGGCATTACCCTAGATTAGGATTTCCCATGGAATCACCCTCAACTAGGGTCTCACATGGCATCATCCTCATTTAGGGTTTCACATGGAATCATCCTCAATTAGGGTTTCACATGGAATCATCCTCAATTAGGGTTTCACATGGAATCACCCTCAATTAGGATTTCCACTTTAATTACCCACAATTAGGGTTTACTATTCATTCCAATTAGGATTCATATTCAAGTATCCATAATTAGGGTTTACTTGTAACATCCCTGACCTGGGTTATGAGTCAACCCTAGGTGTTTTGCCTAAATATGTAATTAAATCTTTGTGATTAACTCTGAGCATGTAATTAAGTTTCTCAGAAATGTATATTTCAGTATTTGCTCCTTTTTATTTAAAGTTGTAGCATTGTTTTGATATACAGGGACCTATGTGCAATTTACCCAGTTAAAAGGGTTAGCTTGCAATTTGCACATGTTGAGATGTTCCTCTGATGTTGAGACATCATGAGAATCTTTTTGGTAAAGTTTGAGGGATTTCCCAAGCTAGGGCACCAAGGTGCAGCTGTGGAAGCAATCCTGGTGCTTGAAACCCTAGTTTGGGGTAAAATGCAATTTACCCAAATTAAGGGATACAAATTGTGAAATATGTCATCTAATGTATCTTTTTAGACTCTTGCCATCATTAAGAGAAGAAATGATGAGTAAGTCACCTCAATTGAATTATCAAGTTATGAGATATGCCTTGTGATTGAATAATCAGGGTATATGTGTAATATCTCTTTATGTATGTACCTCATTATTAGCTTGCTCTCCTTTACCTTCTTTTCCTAAGACCTTAAGAGAAGGTTTGTCCTTAGAATAAAGAGGAAGGGACGATCAAGTAAAGAAGGAGGGACCTAGTTGGAATTATGGACAACTTATGAACTAATGTTGAAAATCCTACCCCATGTATATAAGCTCTCCTTCCCTTAGTTGCAAGGGAACTTACCCTTCGTTCCCTTACTGTTTCATTTCACCAAAGACGACCAAGGACTGACTTGGAGCTAAGGAGGACGACCAAGGGGTGCAAGGTAGGTTTAAACCCCTCTTCTTGCCTAATTCCATGGTTAGAACTCGAATTCAAGGTCAGCCTCATGGCTAACTCTCGAAATCCTATCTTTCTAGCCATCTTTCCTTGACCTTCCTTGGAGTTTTCACCTTGGCCAACCTGTGGGAACTCAAGGACGCCATTAGAGCTTGGAGCTTGAAAGCTTGGAGCTCAAGAAGCAAGCTTTAGGCGGGTTTTATAACTCTAAACCCATGCTTTACTATGTGCATCTTTATATGCGTTTTGATGATAGCTCCTAGTGTTTCCCTACTTTTCCCTGCTATTTTGCAAGCAAATCCATGGGATATTCGTACTGTTCTTGAGCTAGGAGATGAAGGGGTGATTTCCAAGAAAAACCCACCGCTTTTCACTTCCTTAAACGGTCTCAAAAGTTTGCTCTCTCGGTCTCAAGACCGCGAGGTGAGCAAACGGTCTCGAGACCGCGACAGGGAAAACGGTCTCCAAGACCGTTTGTCCCCATTGACCGAGCGTGGACCGTATAAGCAATCTGTTCCTAATTATATAGTATAATTACCCTCAAAATTTGGGAGGCTAACTCCAAAGGAATCGGGAGATATGACCTTTTTAAGTAACAACTTTATTTGAATTTATTCCTGATTTTCAAACGGTCTGAAATTGCCTTTTTGGGCAAACGGTCTCAAGACCGTGTAAGGTCGTTGACTAGGCGTTGACCGTATGAGATTACTGTTCAAAATTATGTTAATGAACAACTCACCAAGTTTGATGGTCTAATTCCAAACGGGCTAAGAGTTGAAGGGTGAATACTAGGGCTAACCCTAGATGAAATCAGTACTGCAATTATGGTGACCTAATTAGGGTTTTTAGGGTTGATTGACCTAAACGGTCTCAAGACATTTAGGGGTCACCCAAATGGTCTCAAGACCGCGAGGGAAATCAACCATGACCGTTTGGAGGTCTGGGGTCAAGATTAGTTGACCAATTGAAGGTACAATTACACCAAATTACATTGCAATAAAATATTGACATGATCATCAACTCAATGGGTCAGACCTTGATGAATTTGCACTAGAATCCAAAATTGGATGGGCAAACGGTCTCAAGACCGTTTGGAACTCATCCAAACGGTCTCAAGACCGAGAGGACAATCACCCAAGACCGTTTGAAGGTCTAGGGTTAAGTAATGTGACCAATTGAGGACCTAATTTCAAATAAGTTATCAATTGATCAAAATACTGATTTGGTGACCCAATCATGGTTCAACCTCTATCAAATCACCTTAGATTTTGATGAAATCTTGGGCAAACGGTCTAAAGACCATGTGGGGTCCACCCACATGACCTCAAGACCGTTTGGGCCAAGTTTGGGCCCAATTAGAGCTCAATTGAAGGGTTCAACCTTGTGTTGATGCACATTGTTGAGTGTTGATGGGTGAACATTGATAGACCCTAATTGAATCGATTTCAATCCTAATTGGTCAACGATTGAGGGTCAATTGAATGACCAATTGATTAAGAATAACCTTAATTGACCCAATCCATAGGTGGTCAACATAGTTTTGACCTTTTGAGGGCTTCAACATCGGTTGATATCATCAAATGCATTATTGATTTTGTTGATGGACCAAACGGTTGAGACCTTGAGAGCCTCGCGGTCTCAAGACCGAGAGGGGGCTCGCGGTCTCAAGACCGTGATGGGGCTCACGGTCTCAAGACCGAGAGGAGGCTCACGGTCTCAAGACCATGAAGGGCCTCGCGGTCCTGAGGTCAAGATGGGCAAACGGTCAACATCTCTTCGCGGTCTCAACTTCAATTTGATCTTCGCGGTCTTGAACCACTTGAAGGGCTTCGTGGTTTTGAACCACTTGAAGAGGCTCGCGGTCTTGAAGCCTAAGGAGGCTCGCGGTCTTGAAGATAGAAGAGGGCTCACGGTCTTGGAAAGTCAAAGTGGGCAAACGGTCAACACTTTCAAACGATCTCAATTCGATTGAAGGTTGATAATTGAAATCAATCAATGTGATTCAAGGTTGACTTCATTCAATCAACTGATGATATAAATGGTCCAATGTTGCCCTAATCGAACCCTAATGACAACCTAGGATATTAAGGGGTTAATTGACTAAGGTTTGGACCATGATGATGATCAATGGGGTGAATTACCAAAATACCCGTGAAGGGCCAATTGAGTTATATCTTGCTCAATTCAAACCCTAATCACATGATGATGATGTTTTAGCCATGTTAGCCTATGATGACTTAATCCGACCTGATCTAGGGTGATGTTAACATCACCTAACCTTATGATGAGAGAGAAAGTACTTCTAGAGAGAGAAAGTACTTCTAGAGAGAGAAAGTACCCTTTTTAAGTGGAAACTCAATTGAAGCATCCCCAATACACAGAAATGAGCATAATTAGGGTATGATCCACCTGTGTGAGATCATAGAAACCCTAACTATGATAAATGATGAACTTTTAACTAATCTAAGATCATCAATGAAGATGTTACTCATACATGATGATGTTATGAGTTCAATTCACCTTAATGTGAATAGTAAACCCTAATTCAAGGGTGATGACATGTAATGTGAATAGTAAACCCTAATTCAAGGGTGATGACATGTAATGTGAATAGTAAACCCTAATTCAAGGGTGATGACATGTAATGTGAATAGTAAACCCTAATTCAAGGGTAATGGAATGCTTTTGAATATTAAACTCTATTTGATAAGAATTAGAGATTAAAACTCTTATGACAAGAGTAGGAAGGATATTCCTCATTTTTGTATTACCTTTATCAGTTGTATTAACCATGCAGGTTCTGATATGAAGGTAATCATATCCAGGTATGGATGATGATGTTATATTCATTAAAGACATGTTGTTAGCCTTATGAATAAGTAAAGTAATCCGATGTCTTGTCAGTGGCATCCTATACTGATAATGGGCTGTGAGAGCCATGAATACCATCAAAGTCATGCCTTAGAGATGACTTGTGATGAGGATAATGAGAAATGATGACTGATATGAGTTAGGCCTGTTACATTTAGTATTCTTCTTTTATAGCTGCTATGCTACTGTTATTGTTTGAAGAACAATGTATGCTGTTAAAGAATACTGAATGTATCTAACTAATCAAGTATAATGTAGAGCCCTGATCATAGATCCATCATTGTCAGAGATTAAGTGATGGTGAAACAGGTTTTCCTCAGGGAACTCCTGGAGCACATACTTTTGAGTATGTGGGGTACATGGATGTGTAGAACCTTACATCCTAGTGTAGGAAAGTGATGTAGATGTGGAATCCATCCATCCTTCACTATATTTTCATACCGTATCAGTGGTAGGTAAACATGAAACCTCTTGATGACAAAGAAAGCACAGATACCCGTATCAGTGGTAGGTAAATATGAAACCTCCTGATGACGAAGAGAGTACAGAACGCCACTGTGACTCTAAAATAGCGAAGGACCAGTTTACCCTGGTGAGCTATAGTAGTAGAGACACGAGATGTCCTATAAGTGATCCTCTTACTGACTGAGGAAGGTGAAGGTCATGAGAATCCGGCTCTCTTAATGACCTATGTATGATACTGATGTGACTTCTCAGTGATCAGTTGGAGTATGAGTGGTAAGCCTCATCTCCACAGGGCATAATGTTGTTTGTAAAACATAATCAACCATGTAGTATAACTTGTTAGAGATGACTCCAAGTTAGTTGATTGATGTTACATTGCAATAATGTTTATATTCTCCATATCTCCTAAATTATAGAGATCTTGTTATACCTGCAACTGTTATAGAATACTTTGAAGGCTTTACTGTTTAAAATATTCTTTGATGTTATAGTAAAGCTTCTGGCGAAGAGTTATAACTCTCGCTGGGACAATTATGTATAATTGTCTCACCCCGTAGGCTTCAACTTTTTAGGTGGACGTCAGAGACGAAGGAACCAGCCTACAGGTGATCAGTCTCAGCAGCAGCATCAGGGGCAGCAGTAATCTCAGGTGGAGATTGTCCTGCCATATGGTGTAGTTAGAGTCAGTCCTATGTGTCCTCTGTACTCTCAGGTCTTGGAGTCTTTTGTATAATGATCTTGAGATTTTGTATCTTGATGTATATAATTACTCAAGAAGTAATTATCCTGAGATGTAAACAGTTTACCTCACTTTATGAAAGAAGCTTTTATGGATTCAAGTTCTTGTCATGAAAAGTTTTAATTTTCCGTGATTTTTGTCTTCCGCTGATTACCGATTCGCTTCCGCTAAGTTTTAATCATGTTTATGTCATGGTTTGGAGATCAGAGCCCACAACTAGTGGTATCAGAGCTCCAGGTTCAGTTGAGTCTACAGAGGCATAGGACTTAGGATGTCGAGTCTACCTTTAGTACTCCTTCCTCATCTAATAGAATCTTATGCTCCTCAGGAGAAGAAGATACATAAGAATGTCAGAACATCGTGATGAGCACGTGGCAGAGAGTAGTGCTAGTACACCTCAAGGCGGTGTAAGAGTTCCGAGAATAGAACAACATGCACCAGAGTCGCCAAGAGAGCCACCCCAGTTCGACCCAGCTGACATGAGTGATCCAGCTGTACAGATGATGTTCGGGCAGTTCATGACTGCCATGACACATATAACTGATAGGATGCCCATTCCTACACCTAGGGCACCTGTCCAGCCTGAAGCACAAGGTATTGGTAAGACATTCAAATGACTTCGTCGTGTCGGAGCTACCGAGTACTTCAGAACTGCCGACCCTGCAGATGCTGACTTATGGTTGACAGAGTTGGAGAAGGCTTTCAGGATTCTTATGATTCTGGAAGCTGAGAAGGTTAGACATGCTGTCTATCTTCTCAAAGGCAGTGCTGGTCACTGGTGGAACATGGAAGAGCAGAAGAGACCTGGAGTAGAGTTCTCATGGGAAGAGTTTCGTCGGGAATTTATCAATAGATATTTTCCAAAGACCTTCCTAGATGAGAAGATCTCTCAGTTTGAGAAACTAAGGCAGGGTATGATGAACATTAGTGAGTATGAAGCTAAGTTCATGGAGTTGTTGCGGTTCTGTCCGCACATGGCTGCTACGGATGAGGAAAGAATCAGAAGTTTCGAAAAGGGTTTGAATTCTGATATGTCAACCCCTGTGTCTGCCTTAGAAAACAGAGAGAGATTCTCTACCTTCGTCGAGTCAGTCCGAAGGATAGAGAGATCTGTGGTTGAGAAAAGACAAACCCATAAAAGATATCCACAGTTCCAGGGTTCTTCAACTAGGGATTCCAAGAAACCTATATTCTCTGCACCTAACCCCCCACCACCCAGATCGAGTTTTCAAACTCAATGGACACCAAGCAGAGGTAGAGGACGGAGTCAACCGCTTCAAGGGATGCACAGTTCTGCATCTGAGTCAGTCACTGGACCACCCAGACCACAACAACAGGAGAGGAGTTTCTACAACTGTGGTAAGGTGGGACACTTGATGAAGGATTGCCGTTCTAGGCCTGTCGGTGTGACACAACAAACCCCGAGACAGAATCAACATGGATCTCAGAATAGACAACATCAAGGAGCAGCTCGAGGACGTGGACAAGCGTCTCAAGCTGGATCATCAGCACCACCTCAACACCAGGCGACTGCGAGGTTCTATGCTATGAAGCCACCTGAGGCAGTGGTCAATCCACGGGTAGTGGCAGGTCAGATGAAATTTTTATATTCTGATATGTCTACATCCTGTGTTGTATCCGTTCTGATTGATCCGGGTGCTACACACTCTTTCATCACTCGTGAAGTGATTCGTAACTGCAATGTGACTGTTAGTCATAGAGCAGATAGGTTGTTGTTAGAGACTCCGTTGAGTGGGTCTGCCGTTTTGCAGGAGGTATGTTCTTCCTGCATCCTTTTCTTTTCTGACCATCGCATTCAAGTGGATCTTATACCACTTGATATGTAGGGATTTGATATAATCCTTGGGATGGATACCTTAGAAAGGTATAGAGTTGTCTTGGATTGTGAGTCCAAGCTGGCTGTGTTTGCTGATAAAAGCAGCACATGGATCTTTCAAGGTGAAAGAAAGATTCTGCCCACCTGTCTTGTGTCAGCTATGGTTGCGGATAAGCTATTGAGGCAAGGATGTTATGCATTCTTAGCCCATGTGGTAGATGTTACCAAGGAAAGTTCCAATCCTGCCGAAGTTCCTATAGTCAGGGAATTCGAAGATGTGTTTCCTGAAGAGCTTCCTCGTATACCACCACCTCGGGAGATTGATTTTGAAATTAATCTGATCCCAGATACGAAACCCATAGCTCAAACTCCGTATAGGATGGCGCCTGCCGAGATGGCAGAACTCAAGAAACAGCTTCAAGAGCTACTTGAGAGAGGTTTTATCCGACCGAGTACTTCACCTTGGGGTGCTCCGGTCTTATTTGTTAAAAAGAATTATGGGTCAATGCGGTTGTGCATTGATTACAGACAACTCAATAAAGTAACAATAAAGAATAAGTATCCTCTTCCGAGGATTGATGATCTCTTTGACCAGTTGCGTGGTGCAACAGTCTTTTCAAAGATAGACTTGAGGTCTGGATATCACCAACTCCGTATTAAGGATAGTAACATATCCAAGTCTGCCTTTAGGACAAGATATGGTCACTATGAGTTCACGGTTATGTCGTTTGGACTAACCAATGCACCAGCTGCATTTATGGAACTCATGAATAGAGTTTTTCGACCTTTCCTTGATCAGTGTGTTTTCGTCTTCATAGATGACATTCTGATTTATAGTAAGAATGCTCAACAGCATGAGCAGCATCTTCGCCAAGCTTTGACCTTGCTAAGAGAACATAAGCTGTACGCTAAGTTTAGCAAGTGTGAGTTCTGGCTGCCGGAGGTATCTTTTCTTGGACATGTAATATCTGCCTCGGGAATTCGTGTTGACCCTACAAAGGTAGAATCTGTTCTACAATGGGAACAACCAAAGACACCGATGGAGATTCGAAGTTTCTTGGGGTTAGCTGGCTATTATCGAAGGTTCATTAAGAACTTTAGTTCTATAGCTTTACCTTTGACCAAGTTAACCCGGAAAGATGTTCCTTTTTCTTGGAGTGATAAGTGTCAACAATCTTTCCAGTTGCTGAAGGAGAGGTTGACAAGTGCACCTGTGCTAGTGCTACCTGAACAAGGAAAAGGATATGTAGTTTTCTGTGATGCTTCCAAGAACGGACTAGGATGTGTGTTGATGCAGGATAAACAAGTGATTTCTTTTGCTTCCCGACAGCTTAAGAAACACGAGGAGAATTATCCAACACACGATCTGGAGTTAGCTGTTGTGGTTCATGCTTTGAAGATCTGGAGGCACTATCTCTACGGAGAAACATTCCAGATTTTCACAGACCACAAAAACCTTAAGTATATCTTCTCTCAGCATGAGCTCAACATGAGGCAACGTCACTGGATGGAATTAATCAAGGACTATGACTATACAATTGATTACCATCCAGGCAAGGCCAATGTTGTTGCAGATGCCTTGAGTAGGAAATCAGCAACATCAACCATGAATAGAGCACAACTAAACTCTTTAGTATGCTCTAGAAGAGATATGCTTATCTCTTTAAGGCAAGACAATGTACAGTTGAAGGTGTCATTGTTAACCGGTTTGTTAGCTGAGATGCATATTAAACCTACTCTAAGGGAGCAGATTAAAGAGGCACTGCTAGGTGATGTTGCAGTTCAACATATAAGATCTGAGTATGGAAATGAGAAGCAAGATGGTTTTCATGACTCAAAAGATCAAGTAGCTTGTTATAATGGAAGAATGATAGTGCCAGATGTGGACAACTTGAGAAAGTTAGTCCTGGAAGAAGCCCATTCTTCCATGTATGCTATGCATCCAGGGAGCACCAAGATGTATCGGAATTTGAAAGATCTGTATTGGTGGCCTGGGATGAAGAAGGATGTTGTAGAGTTTGTTCTGAGGTGCCCTGTGTGTCAGCAAGTTAAAGCTGAACACCAGAAGCCTGCAGGAACAATGCAACCTTTACCCATATCACAGTGGAAGTGGGACCATGTGACAATGGACTTTGTTGTTGGCCTACCCAGGACAAGCAAAGGACATGATTCTATTTGGGTAATTGTTGATAGGTTGACTAAGACAGCACATTTCTTACCTGTCAAAACAACCTATTCTGCTGAAAGGTTATCAGAGTTGTATGTTCAAGAGATAGTGCATTTGCACGGAGTTCCTGTCACAATAGTTTCTGACAGAGGTCCTCAGTTTACCAGTCATTTTTGGGAACAGTTGCACAAAGCCTTAGGCACTAAGCTGAGGTTTAGTACGACCTTTCATCCACAGACTGATGGACAGTCGAAAAGGACCATACAAACCTTAGAAGACCTGTTGCGAGCATGTGTTCTCCAGTTCACCGGAAGTTGGGATCTACACCTAAGCTTGATAGAGTTTGCCTATAACAATAGCTATCAGCATAGTATTGATATGGCACCTTATGAAGCCTTATATGGTAGACATTGTAGATCACCCTTGTGTTGGTTTGAAACTGGTGAGCACCAGTTGTTAGGTCCTGACCTGGTGCAGCAAACCACGGAAAAGATTAAAGTTATACAACATAAGATTAAGACTGCTTAGGATAAGCAGAAATCTTATGCTGACAAACGTCATAGACCCTTAGAGTTCCAGGTTGGAGACAGAGTGTATCTTAAGGTCTCACCTTGGAAAGGGGTCCTTCGTTTTGGAAGGAAAGGGAAGTTAGCTCCTAGATATATGGGGCCTTATCCAATCATTGAACGGATTGGAAAGGTAGCATATAAACTAGAGCTTCCCCCAGAATTATAGAGGTTACATCCTGTGTTTCACATTTCTATGTTGAAGAAATGTCACCCAGACACCGAGTCAGTTCTACAACCTATGGAGGTAGAATTGAATGATGACATATCCTATGAGGAGGGACCAGTGTCAATCCTTGATAAACGAATTAAAAAGTTAAAGAAAAAAGATATAAGTCTTGTGAAAGTCCTCTAGAACCATCGTGGTATTAAAGAAGCCACTTGGGAGTTAGAGGATGAGATGAGAAGGAAGTATCCTGCCCTTTTCTCATAGTATGTTTTATCGATTTCGGGGACGAAATCCTTGTAAGGGGTGGATAATTTGTAACATCCCTGACCTGGGTTATGAGTCAACCCTAGGTGTTTTTCCTAAATATGTAATTAAATCTTTGTGATTAACTCTGAGCATGTAATTAAGTTTCTCAGAAACGTATATTTCAGTATTTGCTCCTTTTTATTTAAAGTTGTAGCATTGTTTTGATATACAGGGACCTATGTGAAATTTACCCAGTTAAAAGGGTTAGCTTGCAATTTTCACATGTTGAGATGTTCCTCTGATGTTGAGACATCATGAGAATCTTTTTGGTAAAGTTTGAGGGATTTCCCAAGCTAGGGCACCAAGGTGCAGCTGTGAAAGCAATCCCGGTGCTTGAAACCCTAGTTTGGGGTAAAATGCAATTTACCCAAATTAAGGGATATAAATTGTGAAATATGTCATCTAATGTATCTTTTTAGACTCTTGCCATCATTAAGAGAAGAAATGATGAGGAAGTCACCTCAATTGAATTATCAAGTTATGAGATATGCCTTGTGATTGAATAATCAGGGTATATGTGTAATATCTCTTTATGTATGTACCTCATTATTAGCTTGCTCTCCTTTACCTTATTTTCCTAATACCTTAAGAGAAGGTTTGTCCTTAGAATAAATAGGAAGGGACGATCAAGTAAAGAAGGAGGGACCTAGTTGGAATTATGGACAACTTATGAACTAATGTTGAAAATCCTACCCCATGTATATAAGCTCTCCTTCCCTTAGTTGCAAGGGAACTTACCCTTCGTTCCCTTACTGTTTCATTTCACCAAAGACGACAAAGGACTGCCTTGGAGCTAAGGAGGACGACCAAGGGGTGCAAGGTAGGTTTAAACCCCTCTTCTTGCCTAATTTCATGGATAGAACTCGAATTCAAGGTCAGCCTCATGGCTAACTCTCGAAATCCTATCTTTCTAGCCATCTTTCCTTGACCTTCCTTGGAGTTTTCACCTTGGCCAACCTGTGGGAACTCAAGACGCCATTAGAGCTTGGATCTTGAAAGCTTGGAGCTCAAGAAGCAAGCTTTAGGCGGGTTTTATAACTCTAAACCCATGCTTTACTATGTGCATCTTTATATGCGTTTTGATGATAGCTCCTAGTGTTTCCCTACTTTTCCCTTCTATTTTGCAAGCAAATCCATGGGATATTCGTACTGTTCTTGAGCTAGGAGATGAAGGCGTGATTTCCAAGAAAAACCCACCGCTTGTCACTTCCTTAAATGGTCTCAAAAGTTTGCTATCTCGGTCTCAAGACTGCGAGGTGAGCAAACGGTCTCGAGACCGCGACAGGGCAAACGGTCTCCAAGACCGTTTGGCCCCATTGACCGAGCATGGACCGTATAAGAAATCTGTTCCTAATTATATAGGCTAATTACCCTCAACATTTAGGAGGCTAACTCCAAAGGAATCGGGAGATATGACCTTTTTAAGTAACAACTTTATTTGAATTTATTCCTGATTTTCAAACGGTATGAAATTGCCTTTTTGGGCAAACGGTCTCAAGACCGTGTAAGGTCGTTGACTAGGCGTTGACCGTGTGATATTACTGTTCAAAATTATGTTAATTAACAACTCACCAAGTTTGATGGTCTAATTCCAAACGGGCTAAGAGTTGAAGGGTGAATACTAGGGCTAACCCTAGATGAAATCAGTACTGAAATTATGGTGACCTAATTAGGGTTTTTAGGGTTGATTGACCTAAACAGTCTCAAGACCGTTTAGGGGTCACCCAAACGGTCTCAAGACCGCGAGGGAAATCAACCATGACCGTTTGGAGGTCTGGGGTCAAGATTAATTGACCAATTGAAGGTACAATTACACCAAATTACATTGCAATAAAATATTGACATGATCATCAACTCAATGGGTCAGACCTTGATGAATCTGCACTAGAATCCAAAATTGGATGGGCAAACGGTCTCAAGACCGTTTGGAACTCATCCAAACGGTCTCAAGACCGAGAGGACAATCACCCAAGACCATTTGAAGGTCTAGGGTTAAGTAATGTGACCAATTGAGGACCTAATTGCAAATAAGTTATCAATTGATCAAAATACTGATTTGGTGACCCAATCATGGTTCAACCTCTATCAAATCACCTTATATTTTGATGAAATCTTGGGAAAACGGTCTCAAGACCATGTGGGGTCCACCCACATGACCTCAAGACCGTTTGGGCCAAGTTTGGGCCCAATTGGAGCTCAATTGAAGGGTTCAACCTTGTGTTGATGCACATTGTTGAGTGTTGATGGGTGAACATTGATAGACCCTAATTGAATCGATTTCAATCCTAATTGGTCAACGATTGAGGGTCAATTGAATGACCAATTGATTAAGCATAACCTTAATTGACCCAATCCATAGGTGGTCAACATAGTTTTGACCTTTTGAGGGCTTCAACATCGGTTGATATCATCAAATGCATTATTGATTTTGTTGATGGACCAAACGGTTGAGACCTTGAGAGCCTCGCGGTCTCAAGACCGAGAGGGGGCTCGCGGTCTCAAGACCGTGAGGGGGCTCACGGTCTCAAGACCGAGAGGAGGCTCACGGTCTCAAGACCGTGAAGGGCCTCGCGGTCCTGAGGTCAAGATGGGCAAACGGTCAACATCTCTTCGCGGTCTCAACTTCAATTTGATCTTCGCGGTCTTGAACCACTTGAAGGGCTTCGCGGTTTTGAACCACTTGAAGAGGCTCGTGGTCTTGAAGCCTAAGGAGGCTCGCGGTCTTGAAGATAGAAGAGGGCTCACGGTCTTGGAAAGTCAAAGTGGGCAAACGGTCATAACTTTCAAACGATCTCAATTCGATTGAAGGTTGATAATTGAAATCAATCAATGTGATTCAAGGTTGACTTCATTCAATCAACTGATGATATAAATGGTCCAATGTTGCCCTAATCGAACCCTAATGACAACCTAGGATATTAAGGGGTTAATTGACTAAGGTTTGGACCTTGATGATGATCAATGGGGTGAATTACCAAAATACCCCTGAAGGGCCAATTGAGTTATATCTTGCTCAATTCAAACCCTAATCACATGATGATGATGTTTTAGCCATGTTAGCCTATGATGACTTAATCCGACCTGATCTAGGGTGATGTTAACATCACCTAACCTTATGATGAGAGAGAAAGTACTTCTAGAGAGAGAAAGTACTTCTAGAGAGAGAAAGTACCCTTTTTAAGTGGAAACTCAATTGAAGCATCCCCAATACACAGAAATGAGCATAATTAGGGTATGATCCACCTGTGTGAGATCATAGAAACCCTAACTATGATAAATGATGAACTTTTAACTAATCTAAGATCATCAATGAAGATGTTACTCATACATGATGATGTTATGAGTTCAATTCACCTTAATGTGAATAGTAAACCCTAATTCAAGGGTGATGACATGTAATGTGAATATTAAACCCTAATTCAAGGGTGATGACATGTAATGTAAATAGTAAACCCTAATTCAAGGGTGATGACATGTAATGTGAATAGTAAACCCTAATTCAAGGGTAATGGCATGCTTTTGAATATTAAACTCTATTTGATAAGAATTAGAGATTTAAACTCTTATGACAAGAGTAGGAAGGATATTCCTCATTTTTGTATTACCTTTATCAGTTGTATTAACCATGCAGGTTCTGCTATGAAGGTAATCATATCCAGGTATGGATGATGATGTTATATTCATTAAAGGCATGTTGTTAGCCTTATGAATAAGTAAAGTAATCTGATGTCTTGTCAGTGGCATCCTATACTGATAATGGGCTGTGAGAGCCATGAATACCATCAAAGTCATGCCTTAGAGATGACTTGTGATGAGGATAATGAGAAATGATGACTGATATGAGTTAGGCCTGTTACATTTAGTATTCTTCTTTTATAGCTGCTATGCTACTGTTATTGTTTGAAGAACAATGTATGTTGTTAAAGAATACTGAATGTACCTAACGAATCAAGTATAATGTAGAGCCCTGATCATAGATCCATCATTGTCAGAGATTAAGTGATGGTGAAACAGGTTTTCCTCAGGGAACTCCTGGAGCACATACTTTTGAGTATGTGGGGTACATGGATGTGTAAAACCTTACATCCTAGTGTAGGAAAGTGATGTAGATGTGGAATCCATCCATCCTTCACTATATTTTCATACCGTATCAGTGGTAGGTAAACATGAAACCTCCTGATGATGAAGAAAGCACAGATACCCATATCAGTGGTAGGTAAATATGAAACCTCCTGATGACGAAGAGAGTACAGAACGCCACTGTGACTCTAAAATAGCGAAGGACCAGTTTACCCTGGTGAGCTATAGTAGTAGAGACACGAGATGTCCTACAAGTGATCCTCTTACTGACTGAGGAAGGTGAAGGTCATGAGAATCCGGCTCTCTTAATGACCTATGTATGATACTGATGTGACTTCTCAGCGATCAGTTGGAGTATGAGTGGTAAGCCTCATCTCCACAGGGCATAATGTTGTTTGTAAAACATAATCAACCATGTAGTATAACTTGTTAGAGATGACTCCAAGTTAGTTGATTGATGTTACATTGCAATAATGTTTATATTCTCCATATCTCCTAAATTATAGAGATCTTGTTATACCTACAACTGTTATAGAATACTTTGAAGGCTTTACTGTTTAAAATATTCTTTGATGTTATAATAAAGCTTCTGGCGAAGAGTTTTAACTCTCGCTGGGACAATTATGTATAATTGTCTCACCCCGTAGGCTTCAACTTTTTAGGTGGACGTCAGAGACGAAGGAACCAGCCTACAGGTGATCAGTCTCAGCAGCAGCATCAGGGGCAGCAGTAATCTCAGGTGGAGATTGTCCTGCCATATGGTGTAGTTAGAGTCAGTCCTATGTGTCCTCTGTACTCTCAGGTCTTGGAGTCTTTTGTATAGTGATCTTGAGATTTTGTATCTTGATGTATATAATTACTCAAGAAGTAATTATCCTGAGATGTAAACAGTTTACCTCACTTTATGAAAGAAGCTTTTATGGATTCAAGTTCTTGTCATGAAAAGTTTTAATTTTCCGTGATTTTTGTCTTCCGCTGATTACCGATTCGCTTCCGCTAAGTTTTAATCGTGTTTATGTCATGGTTTGGAGATCAGAGCCCACATTACTATTCATCCCAATTTAGGGTTTTACATCACATTACCCTAAATTAGGTTTACACATATCATGTGACGTCCCCGGATTTTCTAAAACTTAATCTGATGTGTGACGTCCAAATTAAAACCCTCACCTCAGCGAGAATCCCAATTTAAACATCCCACACTAGGCTAAGAAGAAGAAAATCAGAGGAAGTCAGAACGAAACAATCAGTAGCACATGTACATGAACAATAATAAAACCATACACACATGTTCACCATTTAACATATAATTACAACATGAATTTTTACAACATTTGATATTACATATTGAACAGCAAACTACACATATACATGTACTACATCTAAACAACAGGATCTTAACTAAGACAACAGGTCCACCTGTACATCAGCTCGCTACACAACTCTCACTATCCTGGATCTTCAAAGCATAACCACAACCTAAACAAAAGATTACATGCGGTACACGTCATCACAATATTTCATGAATATTGTACTGAGTACGCCTACGTGTCTTTTTATATACCTCTCATCATATCTTGGCAATAAGATAAAACTAATATACTTGGCAGTAACAGAAGAATATAAGAAAAACATATACTTGCACATGTATATTCATTAACAAAGAGAACACATATTTTAAGCACATTTCCATTATATACTCATGCATCCGCCTACCAATGGGATAGATGCTTTATGGCCTCATGATCCGCTTACCAAAGAGATAGATCATTTCATATGGTGATCCGCTTACCAAAGAGATAGATCACCTTTAAGCACTACGCTTACCAAAGAGATATAGTGCTTTCATATAATGGAACAGATATATTATGTTTCAAGTGTTCATAGCCATAAGTATGGAAAATCAAGCAAGATATCATACATGAACAATCATTTCAATCAATACCATATGCCAAGTCTTTACTACCATATAACACAAGCATATTGTATAATAAGCCAAGTAAGAGGTAATGGTGTACCTTGATCAAGAGAAACCTAATCATCACATATTCCTCATGTCATCTATATCCTTGGTCAACCCTGATTAAGACAAGACCACATACTATCATCAGGTTCTCATCCTCTTATATCTTGTCTTAACCCTAATCGTGCTCATTAGGGTTTGCTTAGTTCATTATGTTATATACATTATTACTTGTCTTCTTATCTTAGATTTATCATACTGATGTCATATTCCAGGTTATGACTCATTATCTGAACATTATCTTCCATAGCATTTTTGTACACATTAATTAACCCTAGGTTACATCATTAACCTTGATTAGGGTTTAAAACCATGTATTACGATTCATCTTCATATAACATGGATTATGTTGATCATTATGATCTCATAATTAATACTGAGATTCCATATACAGATATGAGCTTACTCTGTAAATCTCATCATTTATTGATCATTAATGTATTTAATACTTTTTATTTAAGGTTATGAGCCCTAATTAGCCATATTAAGCATATTACATGATTTCATACATCAACATGATCATCCTTGACATCAGGTGCATTACAAATATTATTATGGAGTTACTGACATTTTTCCATAATTTTATGTCATCATTTGCTATTTATTATCCACTAAACAAGCATTACACATCTTTCATATTATCACTGATATTAATGCATCAAAAACCTGATATTATTATTCCATATTATGCTATGCATTTTTCTGAGAATTTTGGTATATTGTTTGTATTTTTCTGATGCTCGAGCTAATTTCTACGATTTATTGAAGATCTGGGAATTTCTGAGCATTTTCTTACCTTCTGGCCAATCGGCCGTCGACACGTGGCATTGAGAAGGGCATGGTTCACTTGGTCTGATCCGGCTGGTCTCCTGGTTCGCAGTGGGCCGGCTTGTTCAAGTCAACTGAGCTGGTTCATTTCTGGTCTAACTGGACCGTCCGACCCCTCTCTATGCAAGCCGTCTTCTTTCTCACGAACGCGGACGGCGCCGCAAGGCCTTAGCCCGACGATGATCAGCCTCCTCCTCACAGAGCCGCCACCATAGTTGCAGGGTCCAGGCTCGCCGCCGCTATGCCTCCATGTGGCTCAGAGAGCCCAGCGCCGCCGCCGTGGAGCAGAGCTCCAGCAAGGGAATCGTCTCCTCCGTCCTCCTCCTCGGTCCGCTCCACCTGCATCCGACGCCGCCCACCAAAATGAGCGCAGCCGCCGTCGTGGAGCAGAGCCCCAGCAAGGGATCGGCTCCTCCGTGTTGTAGAGTTGCCGCCCTGCGCTACCTCCATGGTCTCCTTCTCCAACGTGGGAGCAGTAGGTGCCACCTCCTTCTCACGGCTTGCAGAACCTGCCGCCGCTGTTGCCTCCATGCTCTCAAGCTGGTCGACGTGTTCGAGATCTCGCGCTCACACTGCGTTTTGAGCTCCGTCGAGGAACACTCCGGTGCGGTCTGGGCAACAGCTTCTCGAGCTAGACGAAGCAGGAAGCTTCCTCCTCCTTGCGACCTCATAACCTCTAACAATGCCAACAGATAGCCGATGGCCCCTCATCTTCTTTCACACGCCATCTACAGCTTGTGATGGAGCGACGAAGTAGAGAGAGAGATCGACTCTTTACACTTGGTTTCGTATTACATGATTGAGGGGAAAGAAACTGCCCGGTCTGTCACTCCTTTCATCACGCGACCCCCGGTCGTGGATGTCTGGAACGTGGTCATTCCCTACTCCACGATCTCACTGCCGTTCAAAGGGGGGAGACCAGGTCGTTGCTCCCATCCAAGGGTTACGAGATGCTAGATCTGTGGCACCCCCATCTCAAGGCTATGCCCACTGGATCTAGACCATGTACTGTAGATCTTGTGTCACGCAGCCAAAACATAACACATAGAGTGTGACAAGGATATTGATCAAAGCCTAAGCTAATGTAATTGAATCGTTGTCGATCATACATTATTGTATACATTTTCACATCACTTTCGAACCTCTATATCTTGGTCTAGGAACCTTCAATTGCCACCAAATTTTAACCATCGCTTCCTCACAACTCAAGCTACCTTATACTAAAATTTGGTACCAAAAAAAAATGGTTAGACCATTCAAATAAATTCCTCAAAAAGGCATAAAATTAGAGGTCTTAATCATTATATAAATCTCAATCAACATACCAACTTATTAAAACATTCGCGATTCTCAAAACAACTCAACATGTGTGACTTCACTTGTGTCATTGGACATTTTTGGATTACGAAAGTCCATTCCATCACATCCTACACACCTTCAAAGAAATTTCGTCCTCGAAATTAAGCCAAAATCTACTTTGTCACATCATATACATCTTAAAAGAACTTTCGTCCTCGAAAGTCAACCATACTCGTACTCCAAGGAAAACTACCATGACTTCATCCACATGTAGGCACTATTCTATGTGTAACATATCCGCAAAGGTTACCTAGACCCTTGTATCCCAAGCACTATTAGGGGTTTCTACAACCATCTTGGTGCACAACACGTCATTCAAGGTTAAACTCAAGGTTTAGAAACTTAGGTCACACCATGACATACCTCATATGTTAGGGTTGCATCTTTATCTTTAGCCATGCGTTATTATTCAACATCATATTACCATGTTCCCAAGGAGTTAACCCAAATTAACCCAAACATCAAGGTGTCATCAACATTTTATTTAGTTCATTGTTAGAACATGTTCATCATTAACATATGCCTTTTAGGAGGGAGTTAATTCTAATTAACCCGCTTTATTCATCTAGATCATATCAAGGTGTCATTTCCATTATATTGTGCTAACTGTTAGACTATATTTGTCATCTTTATTAGGCACTTAGATTAACACCTCATGTAACATGCTTCATTCATATGATCTTATTTCATTACTCATAATAAATTGCAACATTTACTAGTGATTTTATCACAAGACTAACCAACAATCTCACATTACAATCATTATTCATGTGCATGGTTAACCATTTATGCATTGATATTTATTAAACCAACTCTAGGTTTCCATCATATCATGTCTATATATCACATCTCGAGATTAGATCACATCTTTACATATATTTTATCATGGTTGTGCTAAACAAACTTATACAAGTGGCTCACCAAACATATATCAAAACTTCATCTAGTCCAACTGAGGTCCTAACCCTTGTCATGAGAGTAGTGTCATGCTCAGTCTCTCTGAGCTAACTCAACTCTATGAGTATCTCATATGCATATACTTGGTCTTTCCTCTCGATCTAGGGTTCTCGGATTACCTCATTGGCACTAGCTAATAGCTTCATTAGCTCTAGCCACATAAGCACAAACCAAAACATGCTATGATATACTCTTCATAGGTCTCTACCCATGAAACATCATACCCAAAGCTCTCTTATATACACCACTAGATTCCTATGTGGGAAACCACCAACCCGAGCATGAGGCTGTACAAAAACTAACATAGCTACCTCCTCCAGGGTCTTGGGCTCTCTCCCTCACCCAGATGGCAGGCACTCATATTGATGTTCACATATGCACATGTATAACCAGCCTCTCTCTATCTCTAGGGTTTGGTCTTCCCAAGGACATCTAGGGTTCAGCAAGACTATAGGAATCATGCATAAAGCAACTCATCTCAATCACTCAGGAGTATTCTAGTTTAGGACATATCACATTTCTCATATTTCTCATATCTTGGAGTTTAGGTTCTCTAACCTTCTCCCAATGGGTCTCACTCTCTTTGGAGTTAACCCCGAAACTGGTCCTAACACTAGAGGTCCTCTTTTGTGAAAGAGCTTGAGGCTCATGCTGACTCTCAACTTGTCTTAACCTAACATATCTTATCTCATAAAAGAAAGCATACTTGCATCATCAAACTTATATCAAATCCTCAAAAACAAACATAGATCATCATAGACCATCTTATATTATCTATATAAGACTTAGATCATCTCATCAAACTTATATCATCTATACCATCTATCATATACTCGAACAAGGCTCTAGACATCTAATCTAGAACTACTCTCTCTTCTAGACTGATGTCATTCACTTTCACTTAGGTTGCATGACCACCTCCTACTCGTACATGTGTGGGGACACATTTTTGTAATACATATACATAATAAAATATTATATAGTTTTTCTCCGATAAAACAAGCGTCAGAAAAAACTATCGAGGTTCGATCTGATTGGAATCAAAAACCAAATCCAGAAACGAGTGTCCCACACATAGTAGAGAGTCTAGTGTCATGAAAACTAAGGAAAGGGGTGAGAACATGGTGTAGACTAGTGTAGCTACTCTAGACAATGAGCGCCATATGTCTAGGGTTTCTCTTCCCTTGATGCACGTCATTTCCAAATAGTGCAACGTCCCATACCACTGCACCACAAGGAAAGAACGACATCTAAGGACTTGCTACTCAACAAGCACCAGTCTAGACCTAGTTCTCGGACATCTAGGTGCTAACCTAGAGGCTAGGTCAGATCTAGTCTCTAAAAGACGACTAATCTAACCCTAAAAGATTAGTAAAGTTCAAGGTTCTTTAGTTTGAGTTGCATAATGAGCAAATGTCAGGCTTTGCTATTGTTCATGCTCTGATACCACCTGTGACGTCCCCGGATTTTCTAAAACTTAATATGATGTGTGACGTCCAAATTAAAACCCTCACCTCAGCGAGAATCCCAATGTAAACATCCCACACTAGGCTAAGAAGAAGAAAATCAGAGGAAGTCAGAAGGAAACAATCAGTAGCACATGTACATGAACAATAATAAAACCATACACACATGTTCACCATTTAACATATAATTACAACATGAATTTTACAACATTTGATATTACATATTGAACAGCAAACTACACATATACATGTACTACATCTAAACAACAGGATCTTAAGACAACAGGTCCACCTGTACATCAGCTCGCTACACAACTCTCACTATCCTGGATCTTCAAAGCATAACCACAACCTAAACAAAAGATTACATGCAGTACACGTCAGCACAATATTTCATGAATATTGTACTGAGTACGCCTACGTGTCTTTTTATATACCTCTCATCATATCTTGGCAATAAGATAAAACTAATATACTTGGCAGTAACAGAAGAATATAAGAAAAACATATACTTGCACATGGATATTCATTAACAAAGAGAACACATATTTTATGCACATTTCCATTATATACTCATGCATCCGCCTACCAATGGGATAGATGCTTTATGGCCTCATGATCCACTTACCAAAGAGATAGATCATTTCATATGGTGATCCGCTTACCAAAGAGATAGATCACCTTTAAGCACTACGCTTACCAAAGAGATATAGTGCTTTCATATAATGGAACAGATATATTATGTTTCAAGTGTTCATAGCCATAAGTATGGAAAGTCAAGCAAGATATCATACATGAACAATCATTTCAATCAATACCTTATGCCAAGTCTTTACTACCATATAACACAAGCATATTGTATAATAAGCCAAGTAAGAGGTAATGGCGTACCTTGATCAAGAGAAACCTAATCATCACATATTCCTCATGTCATCTATATCCTTGGTCAACCCTGATTAAGACAAGACCACTTACTATCATCAGGTTCTCATCCTCTTATATCTCGTCTTAACCCTAATCGTGCTCATTAGGGTTTGCTTAGTTCATTATGTTATATACATTATTACTTGTCTTCTTATCTTAGATTTATCATACTGATGTCATATTCCAGGTTATGACTCATTATCTGAACATTATCTTCCATAGCATTTTTGTACACATTAATTAACCCTAGGTTACATCATTAACCTAGATTAGGGTTTAAAACCATGTATTACGATTCATCTTCATATAACATGGATTATGTTCATCATTATGATCTCATAATTAATACTGAGATTCCATATACAGATATGAGCTTACTCTGTAAATCTCATCATTTATTGATCATTAATGTATTTAATACATTTTATTTAAGGTTATGAGCCCTAATTAGCCATATTAAGCATATTACATGATTTCATACATCAACATGATCATCCTTGACATCAAGTGCATTACAAATATTATTATGGAGTTACTGACATTTTTCCATAATTTTATGTCATCATTTGCTATTTATTATCCACTAAACAAGTATTACACATCTTTCATATTATCACTGATATTAATGCATCAAAAGCCTGATATTATTGTTCCATCTTATGCTATGCGTTTTTTTGAGAATTTTGGTATATTGTTTGTATTTTTCTGATGCTCGAGCTAATTTCTACGATTTATTGAAGATCTGGGAATTTCTGAGCATTTTCTTACCTTCTGGCCAATCGGTCGTCGACACGTGGCATTGAGAAGGGCATGGTTCACTTGGTCTGATCCGGCTGGTCTCCTGGTTCACACTGGGCCGGCTGGTTCAAGTCAACTGAGCTGGTTCATTTCTAGTCTAACTGGACCGTCCGACCCCTCTCTATGCAAGCCGTCTTCTTTCTCACGAACGCGGACGGCGCCGCAAGGCCTTAGCCCGACGATGATCAGCCTCCTCCTCACAGAGCCGCCACCACAGCTGCAGGGTCCAGGCTCGCCGCCGCTATGCCTCCATGTGGCTCAGAGAGCCCAGCGCCGCCGTCGTGGAGCAGAGCTCCAGCAAGGGAATCGTCTCCTCCGTCCTCCTCCTCGGTCCGCTCCACCTGCATCCGACGCCGCCCACCAAAATGAGCGCAGCCGCCGTCGTGGAGCAGAGCCCCAGCAAGGTATCGGCTCCTCCGTGTTGTAGAGTTGCCGCCCTGCGCTACCTCCATGGTCTCCTTCTCCAACGTGGGAGCAGTAGGTGCCACCTCCTTCTCACGGCTTGCAGAACCTGCCGCCGCTGTTGCCTCCATGCTCTCAAGCTGGTCGACGTGTTCGAGATCTCACGCTCACACTGCGTTTTGAGCTCCGTCGAGGAACACTCCGGTGCGGTCTGGGCAACAGCTTCTCGAGCTAGACGAAGTAGGAAGCTTCCTCCTCCTTGCGACCTCATAACCTCTAACGATGCCAACAGATAGCCGATGGCCCCTCATCTTCTTTCACACGCCATCTACAGCTTGTGATGGAGCGACGAAGTAGAGAGAGAGATCGACTCTTTACACTTGGTTTCGTATTACATGATTGAGGGGAAAGAAACTGCCCGGTCTGTCACTCCTTTCATCACGCGACCCCCGGTCGTGGATGTCTGGAACGTGGTCATTCCCTACTCCACGATCTCACTGCCGTTCAAAGGGGGGAGACCAGGTCGTTGCTCCCATCCAAGGGTTACGAGATGCTAGATCCGTAGCACCCCCATCTCAAGGCTATGCCCACTGGATCTAGACCATGTACTGTAGATCTTTTGTCACGCAGCCAAAACATAACACATAGAGTGTGACAAGGATATTGATCAAAGCCTAAGCTAATGTAATTGAATCGTTGCCAATCATACATTATTGTATACATTTTCACATCACTTTCGAACCTCAATATCTTGGTCTAGGAACCTTCAATTGCCACCAAATTTTAACCATCGCTTCCTCACAACTCAAGCTACCTTATACTAAAATTTGGTACCAAAAAACAATGGTTAGACCATTCAAATAAATTCCTCAAAAAGGCATAAAATTAGAGGTCTTAATCATTATATAAATCTCAATCAACATACCAACTTATTAAAACATTTGCGATTCTCAAAACAACTCAACATGTGTGACTTCACTTGTGTCATTGGACATTTTTGGATTACGAAAGTCCATTCCATCACATCCTACACACCTTCAAAGAAATTTCGTCCTCGAAATTAAGCCAAAATCTACTTTGTCACATATCATCACCCTGAATTAGGGTTACATCCTTACCCTAGATTAGGGTTTCACTCAAAATTGCCCTGAATTAGGGTTAGGGTTCAATAACCTTATCAATTAAGGTTTTATGGTCATGATTAGGGTTTTATGATCTCTTTACTAAGGATCATACCCTTAATAACTACATGAATCATACTCAAGTATGAATTCCCTTCTATCATTTTCTCCACTTGATTTGGTTACATCAATCATACGATCAAGTACATACAACTATGATTAACATAGTGTACTGAGTTATTACTATTATAAGCAATTAGGGTTTATCTCTTTAAAGGTACTAATCATCTAGGTACTTTAGGGGTTCAAACTTTATACCTATCATTGATTATCATTGATATCAATCATTGGATCAATGGAACAATCATCACCTTTAATTTCCAAATGATTGAATCACATTTGACCTCCATTCGATTTTGGGGTTTCATCACCAAACGGTTTTGAAACTATTTGACCCCAAACAGTTTCAAAACCGTTTGGACTCAAATGGTCTCAAGACCATTTGGGCCAAATCAATCTCAAAACCGCAAGGGTTCATTAGGTACATTCATCAATCAAATTGAATGTAATTTGCAGCATTGAACTGACCATTGATTAGGCAATTGAAGGATTATTCAATCAACACCATTAGATCTTTATCCAATAATAAAGGATCAACCATTAACCCTCCAAACGGTTTTTAAACCGTTTGGTCCCAAATGGTTTCAAGACTTTTTGGGCTCAAACAGTTTCAAAACCATTTGACCCAAAACTATCTTGAAATCGTTAGGATCAATCATGGATTCTTCAATCAACTCGATTAGGGTTTCCAATTGAAGGATTGTACATACATTGAATCAATCAACTGGATCCATTGGATCATCATCCAACATGTACTTGGGTTCAGACCTCAAACGGTCAACCTAACCAAATGGTCAACCCTCTCTTGTAGTTTGGAGTCCAAGTCATCAAACGGTTTGCAAACCGTTTGGTCTCCAAACGGTTTGGTGAAACCGTTTGGACCAAAGGTCCAAAACCGTTTGCAACTCAAATTTGTTGAGATGTGTGCTTTTGATGATGTCATCACCATCAACCTTCATCCCCACGAACTCTACTACCATACCCATGGAAGTTGCATCAATTTATCAAAGGTATTGCAAGAAGAACAATTGAATCAATCGAATTGAGAAATTGAGTTCAATAACAATGATTAAGGGTTAAAGTTATATAACCCGCCTCCAAATGAGCTTCAAAGCTTGGAGCCTCATGTCAAAAATGGTGGATGAAGCTTTTCAAACTCCCCCTAGGCTCGTCCTCAAGCTTTTGGGTGAAAAGATTGGCTAGGGTTGAAGATGGAGTGAAGAAAAGAAGAAATCAATGATTTATTTTTTATTTCCACCATGAAATCATGGTTGAAAGTGATCAAGAAGCTTACCAACAGGTTGGGGGTCGTCCTCCTATTGCTCCAAGCTCCCTTGGTAGTTCTTTGGAAGCTAGGAATGAAAGTGGATTCGAAATTACCCATTCAAGCTATGGATAAGGGAGCATATATGCATTTTATTAAAAATTCATTTAAGAGAGAGAAAGTAAGAATTATCTCCTCCATATCCTTGCCATTTGCCCCCTTCCCTTCATTGGTTACAAGGCTATATTCCTTGCCTCATATTCCTCTCAATTATCCATGATTTAAAGAAAAGCAAATTAAGCACCTTAAATCATATTATACTAATATCCATAAGTGAGTGGATATTTATTTTCCTTATAATAATGTGAGTGAGTTATCCACTCCTTTGGATATTTTTGTGCCTTTGCAAGGAACAATCTCGACTAACTCCTTTTCAAATTCATCTCTAAACTTTTGGTTGAAGGGCTCTTTAATTGATATATTTCTTTTTGCATTAAATTGAATTAGGGTTTCAATTATGCATAAATCTTGATTATTTTAATATCAGGATTCTCTTTCCTCAAAATTAGTTAAAATGAGGCGCCCCTCTCATTTTATCTTCTCTACATGATGACAAGAAACATGAGGGACCATCTAGAAGTGGTATCTTGCATATTAAACCCTAGGTTTTGGTTAAATTGCTCATTACACCAAAACTAGGTTTTAATGCACAAATATTGCTTTATCAGCTCTTTCTTGGTACTCAAGCTTGTGAAAGCCATACCACTACATCATACTCATTCCTATGATGCTTCCACATATGAGGAACACATTATCATGTAACATTTGCAAGTTAACCCCTTAACTTGGGTAATTTGCACTTTAGTCCAAAATAAGCAAACATTGCATCAACATTATTCAAATAGGACCAAAATTGAAACATAAGTTCCTCTTGATCCTTAATTACTTTTCACAAGATAAAATTAAGGATTATCTTGCTTAAACAAAACTTCTAGGGTTAAGGCATAACCCAGGTCAGGGATGTTACAAATTATAAACCCCTAACAAGGATTTCGTCCCCGAAATCCCACATAAAGGAAGACAGATATTATTCGTTCATCATACTATCTAGTCTCCACATAACAACTCATTGTTATGGAGATATCATAAAGCTTTGATCATCATAATATTATTCCACACAAGTTTATCATGGAATGGTTCACATGGAACACATACTCCACTGCCCCTTTTTATTATTGATTGTGGAGTTAATTCTGTGTCAGGGAACACTTCCCTTATTACTTGTATAAACTATCTCATTAGTTGTACATTTTATCATCATAAGGAGAAGTTATTTATCAATTAAGAATGTATCTTAAAGATATCTTTAGTGGTTGTGTTTATGCAAAGCATAAACCCCTAACATGTGATATTCATACTATTTTACATGATTAATCTGATCTCATGGTTGACCATTTCAGATATTCAACATAAACCATATGATATTTCTTTAGATACCAAGATTTATTACCTTGGCATCTATCACATGTGTTGAAAACACATCACATATTTATCTTCCTTTCAGCTTGGCACATCACTTGTTACATATATCTTCTCCTTGGAACCAAAGTCCAAGATAAACTGATACTTTTCTAAGTACCCATCACATGAACATTTTTATCTTATGCACATCAAGTGTCCTAAGACCCACTCGATTGCCATGTCCCCGAAAGGAAAGAAAATAAGGAATCATATTCCCTTATTATTTCATGTATTTTCAACTATTCATGAAACATATACTCTTTATCTCATCCTAGGTTCCTTGCCCTTACCATAGGAATTTATGAGGATGTTTACATAACATTATCCCTTTCTTTGTCATTATCTAACATGTTCATGGGCATCTTGTGATCTTCATCACATTTCCCATTTCCACACTATCGGAAAAGATCTTCATTATTCTTACAAACTTTATTGTACAGGGATAATCTCCCTTGTTCTCACTTTTATCTTATGAGGAGTATACTTTTTACTTCCTCATATACACATACTCATCTGAGATTATTTCAGATTTCTCTTTCTTGTACTTAGGACATAACACATTTATTTCATTCCATATTTCTAATTTCATGATACTCATTAGATTGTCTCAGAATGACTACTTGATCAGAGCAATTAAAAAGATAACAACCTAAGAGTTTCCATACTCACTTTATCATCAATAGTTGTATACCTGGCCAGGGTATATAAATACTGAGATTAAGTAGTATGCACTATGTATACTATCATATTCCTTTCTTTACATATTAACACAAGCATAGGATTTAACATTCCTAAATTTTATCCAGGAATCTCCTCTATACCTCATCCCTTTTCTTAGAGGTAAGAACAATATAAAACATTTATAATGTTTACTATGCAAAAATGTAAATCCTCATAGGACTAATCAAAGAAATACCAATCAATTACTTTCTCAATTTAATCCAGGAAATCATAAAATGACATATTATAATGACATTATTTTGTCTAACCTGTCACAATTCGTGGATTGTTCACTGCCTCAGGCTGACTTTGCCTCATAGGTTGATTCTCCATAACATTTCTGGCTGAGCAATCTCTTTCCAGATGTCCTACCTATCTACATTGGTAGCAAATTCTAAGTGCTAGATGTGGTTTAGAGGATTCTTTACCCTTTCTGGGTAACCATTGCCTTGGTGTCCTAGATTCTGGTTGCACTGGTGGTACCAAATACCTTCCCTTTTTGGAACTACTAGGCCTCTATTCCTAGATTTGGATAGGCCTTTTCTCAATTCTTCCTTTATATTCCCTTCCTGGACAATACCTTCTTATATGTCTAGGTTTCCTACACTTGTGACAGACCCTGATTTTAGATTGTAACCTATTCTTTACAGCACTATTTATTGATTCAACAGGTTGAGGTTGAGCATAGGCTATATTTAAATCTAGAACTTCATCATTTCCTATTGCTTCAACCTACTGATGTTGATTATAAATCCTATTGATATCCAAAACATCATCATTGGGGGCTGGTAATCTAGGTTGCACTACCAATATCTGATCTGTTATATACATTAATGTTGCCCTAAATTGCCCAACAGTGATACTTAAAGAAGGATTTCTTATCATAGCTAGATCATATTGAGGGTTCTTAGACAGTCATTTCTCTCTTGTCTGATCCCTTGCATCTCTTCTTAGTGCAGCATTACTACTCTCAGCATCATGTTCTGTGTATGATCCAGACATCATCAAGTTCTTCTTCTTCTATATGAGCAGAAGACGCTATCAGATACACTGGAAGACACTAGAACAGACTCTACTACCTTAGTCCTATGTCTCTGTAGACTCAGCGAACCTAGAGCTATGATACCACTAACTTATGAAAACAAGATTTACTTAAGCGGAAGTGAATCATTTGTAGCGGATTACTGAAAATCACTAAAAATTAAAACTTTTTGCAAAGAGATCCAATTATAGGAAACTCTTATAACAAGAACCAAAGTATTATATATACATCCTGGTTCACAATTACATTCTATGTACCATCTCTTCTCAAGGATTACATACAACAGTTGTGTGGCATCCAACTTATGAAAACAAGATTTACTTAAGTGGAAGCAAATTATTTGCAACGGATTACTGAAAATCACTAAAAAATAAAACTTTTTGCAAAGAGATCCAATTATAGGAAACTCTTATAACAAGAACCAAAGTATTATATATACATCCTGGTTCACAATTACATTCCATGTACCATCTCTTCTCAAGGATTACATACAACAGTTGCTTTACCAAATTATACATAAGCAACATAAAACCTCGAGGCGTTCAAGACAAAATCTCAATTCAATGATAAAAACACTATCTACTGACTCCTAGGACCTGAGAGTACAAAGATGACACACAGGACTACTAACTATATGACTTGACAGGTAGTATCTCCACCTGAGATATTACTGCTGTCCTTGTTGATGTTGTCCTTTCTTTGCTGTGGGAATTCTATTTCCTCATCCACGTCCACCTAAAAACATTGGATCCCACGGGGGTGAGACAATTGTAAATTTCCCCAGCGGGAGATATAACTCTCCGCCAAAACATCATTATTGCAGTTTACTAAATTAAAATTGAGCAGAGGAATCTTATATATTTAACAATAGATAAATCATTGTATGAATAGAATCAAGTAATCTCCTTTCCTAAGGAGAACATTGCATATACTCATGATAGAGTTGTAAATCATCTATCCACCTTTCAAGGAATATAAAGAGACATAATTCACATCTATCAACTAAAGATGCATAAAAGAAATATAATATCATCCAATGAATTTTAGTATTCAATCCCTAAGCAAACATGCTATATGGCTGATTATATTTTATAATAACATTTATGCCCTGAGGAGATGAGGTATACCGCTCATACTCTAACCGACCACTGCGAAGTTGAAATTGGTACCATACATAGGTCAATGGAAGAGTCAGATTCCCATGACCTCCCACATCCCGATCAGTGTGGGACCACAAGCAGGACTTATGTCAACTGCTCAATATAGCTTTCCAAGGTATACTGACAACTTCACTATAGAGTTACAACGTCAACTGCACTCTCATCGGAAATCTTCAGATTTAATGTTTATCTCCATCGACCTGACATTAAGTATTATTGGGAGATGTGTATGGCATCTATCCCAATCATCGGGATATTTGTGATACATCCATCACGACACATACAATGAAGGATTGAGAGGTTTAATGTTTACCTTCCATCAATCTCCTCATCAGGACGTAAGGATATGTTCGCCCATTAACCCCCACATATTCAAAAATATGCATTCCGAGTTTTTTTCACGGAGCAACCCGTTTCACCATAACCTATTAATTATGATGATGGATCTATGGCCAGGGCTCTACATGATATGATTTCACTTGATTAATTAGGTACATTATCATATTCTTTTAGCATCAGTCAAGTTCGCAAACATAACTTATTATGACAAATGCTACAAAGAACCATGTATTGTTTCATCAATCACTTCTCAATCTTTATTAGACATTGGGATCTCAGTCCCTCATTTAAATACTGGGAATTCTCATACCTCCACCACATTATTACCATGCTTATCAAATTTGGGTATATAAACCCTAGGTTCATCACTGAACATGCATTGTTACCCCTTATTAGGTAACTATTACCTCTAGGTCCTCACACCAAGGTATACATGATACTTGGTACACAAGCATTACACATGGCTCACAAGGCCCATTATTTGTCTTGTCACCTTTTAATAGGCAACAACTTGATCACATGGCTTACAATGCCACTGCACATTCTGTTACTTCTCATAAGCAAAATATAATATAATGGCACACCAGGCCAATGCATATCTTGTTACTTCTCAGTAATAAACAAAGGCATATCACAACATACAATACAATAGTAACACCACTATTTCCTTACCAGGATTAGGGTTTATCATCAAATATGGTTTTTCATCCTATTACTCAAAATTAGGGTTAGAATTTCCCATTACACATTAATTAGAGCTTATGTTCATTTTATGAATCCAACCCTAATTAATTGCTCCACTCCTCTAAGAGCCTCTTTTAATATCACAAGAATTCACACATGCTTATTGCTCTCATCACATATCATTAAATATTATTAATGCAAGGTATGAGTTTATTTCTCATCCTTGCTAGGGTATAATTACATCATACTCATTATTTTGGCTTAACCCTTTTCTCAAGGTATGTTAGCCTATACTTATCAAAATGTATCAAACTCCTTACATTTCATTGTATCAGTTTATATAACACATTTCATGTGTTTCTTATCCAACTAAATTGGATTTAAAGTGTATCAAGGTGTATCAATCCTGAAGTGCTGAATCTGATATATATCATGTCTCGATGTATCACTTTTCTTATCACTTCTAACTCACTTGAATTTACCAATTTATCTTGTATTAAGGTATTTCACTCTTAATACTTTTAACTACTCACCTATCACCTTTATCATATATCTTTAATGATATGGACTTGTCTAATGGTTAGGCATCGTTGATATCATTATCAACCACTATAGGTATCTCAACTCTCAAAATACTATCCACACCATTATTTAGTGTTGCATACATCACTCCTAAGAGTGTCTTGTCCTCATCTTTGTAAGGTGTATAGGGTTGATACATGTATGTCAAGTTAATCACATGTATAGAGTTGGATGTATAATGATCTAGGAATCACCTTATCCCTTATACCCTTACATATTAAAGTATCAATATTATCATTCATATGGTTGATCAATTTCACCTTTCATGGTGTAACATTCTCATCTTACTTGATTATGTCAGCCACACTCTACTTTAGTGTATCGACCATTATACCCTCATTAGGGTTTCATATCTCATTACATGGCATCACCCTGGAATTAAATTTCACATCACATCATTACATCAGGGTTCCACATAATATTATTCTAATTCAGGGTTTCACATGGCATTACCCTAGATTAGGATTTCCCATGGCATCACCCTCAACTAGGGTCTCACATGGCATCATCCTCATTTAGGGTTTCACATGGAATCATCCTCAATTAGGGTTTCACATGGAATCATCCTCAATTAGGGTTTCACATGGAATCATCCTCAATGAGAGTTGAGATACCTAAAGTGGTTGATAATGATATCAACGATGCCTAACCATTAGACAAGTCCATATCATTAAAGATATATGATAAAGGTGATAGGTGAGTAGTTAAAAGTATTAAGAGGGAAATACCTTAATACAAGATAAATTGGTAAATTCAAGTGAGTTAGAAGTGATAAGAAAAGTGATACATCGAGACATGATAGATATCACATTCAGCACTTCAGGATTCATACACCTTGATACACTTTAAATCCAATTTAGTTGGATAAGAAACACATGAAATGCGTTATATAAAGTGATACACTGAAATGTAAGGAGTTTGATACATTTTGATAAGTATAGGCTAACATACCTTGAGAAAGGAGTTAAACCAAACTAATGAGTATGATGTAATTATACCCTGGCAAGGATGAGAAATAAACTCATACCTTGCATTAATAATATTTAATGATATGTGATGAGAGCAATAAGTATGTGTGAATGCTTGTGATATTAAAAGAGGCTCTTAGAGGAGTGGAGCAATTAATTAGGGTTGGATTCATAAAATGAACATAAGCCCTAATTAATGTGTAATGGGAAATCCTAACCCTAATTTTGGGTAATAGGATGAAAAACCATATTTGATGGTAAACCCTAATCCTGGTAAGGAAATAGGGGTGTTACTATTGTATTGTATGTTGTGATATGCTTTTGTTGCTTACGGAGAAGTAACAAGATATGCATTGGCCTGGTGTGCCATTATATTATATTTTGCAAATGAGAAGTAACAAAAAGTGCAGTGGCATATTAAGCCATGTGATCAAGTTGTTGCCTAGTAAAAGGTGACAAGACAAATAATGGGCCTTGTGAGCCATGTGTAATGCTTGTGTACAAGTATCATGTATACCTTGGTCTGAGGACCTAGAGGTAATAGTTACCTAATAAGGGGTAACAATGCATGTTCAGTGATGAACCTAGGGATTAAATACCCAAATTTGATACGCACGGTAAATAATGTGGTAGAGGGATGAGAATTCCCAGTATTTAAATGAGGGACTGAGATCCCAATGTCTTGTAAAGAATGAGAAGTGATTGATGAAACAATACATGGTTCTTTGTAGCATTTGTCATAATAAGTTATTTTTGAGAACTTGACTGATGATAAAAGAATATGATAATGTACCTAATTAATCAAGTGAAATCATATCATGTAGAGCCCTGGTCATAGATCCATCATCGTCAATAATAGGTGATGGTAAAACGGGTTGCTCCGCAGCCGATGAGAGTGTAGTTGATGCTGTAACTCTGTAGCAAAGTTGCCAGTAGACCCCAGAAAGCTATATATAGCAGTTGACATAAGTCCTGCTTGTGGTCTCGCACCGACCGCGATTTGGGAGGTCATGGGAATCTTGCTCTTCCATTGACCTATGTATGGTACCGATTTCAACTTTGCAGTGGTCGGTTGGAGTATGATCGGTATACCTCATCTCCTCAGGGCATAAGTGTGATTGTAAAATATAATCAGTCGTATAGCATGTTTGCTTAGGGATTGAATACGGAAATTCATTGGCTGATGTTACATTTCTTTTATGCATCTTTAGTTGATATATGTGAATTATGTCTCTTTACATTCCTTGCAAGGTGGATAGATGATTTACGACTCTATCACGAGTAGATGCAATGTTCTCCTTAGGAAAGGAGATTACTTGATTATGTTCATACAAAGATTTATCTGTTGTTAAATATATAAGATTCCTCTGCTCAGTTTTAATTTAGTAAACTGCAATAATGATGTTTTGGCGGAGAGTTATATCTCCCACTGGGGCAATTTACAATTGTCTCACCCCCGTGGGATCCAATGTTTTTAGGTGGACGTGGATGAGGAAATAGAATTCCCACAGTAAAGAAAGGACAACATCAGCAAGGACAGCAGTAATATCTCATGTGGAGATATTGTGTATCAAGGCATATAGTTAGTACTCTTATGTGTCGTGTTACACCCCGATCTCACAATTTCCACTAATCATGAGATTAGAGCATAAATTAGGATTTATATGTAATACAAAGAACACCCATAACTTTTTTTTTCTTTTCTGTTAAAACTCTTGTTTCCTTGCATTGAACCACATAAATCATCTTAACAAGGGAATCTGTACATTTCCTTTTACTAATCAGACTTTAATAGTAAAGATACATGTATAAACATTCATGATGTCTCTCACACCTTATGCACATAAGACCTACTAATTAGCATACAATTTCAAAAGAGGAATAATATTACACATCGTAATTACAACTTTCTCTCTTATCTCTTACTGAGGACCTAGAGTGACAAGGACCAACTGACTCAACTAATCTCATACTTGACTCCTGTGGCAGATTTACTCTGACGCTCTGACCATCTTCAATTCCACGCGGTTAATCCTAAAATGTTTGAGTAGAGGGGTGAGCCTACTCGCTCAGTGAATGAGAACTTCAAAGAAACAGTCTAAGGCACTAATGTGATTATAGATATAACTTTGAGTAAACGATATGAAATTTAACAACAATAAATACTACACTGAGCAGTTCTAAAACAATATAATTGAAATAACAAAGAATGTAAATATTTCATCCAAAGAATAACTACTAGAAGACTATGCTCTAGTCTTCCTTAACTCTTTCATTTATAAGGAACTCTGTGAACCTATATGATCATATTTTAGCTTATGCCCTGATCTATGCAGTGTACTCTGCATAGAGAATCGCAGTGTACTACGGCCACACCGTACAAGACTTAGCGACACACCCGGGAAATGCTAAGTCTGACTGATGTCCTGGTCTGCGTCACGAACCTCAGGCTCACACGGCCTCACTGCACTCTCAAAAGAGCGTAAACTGGACTCCTCCTACCTGAGTACACAGGTGGAGAGTCGGGGTTACCACCGTGACACACGCACGGATTATTGTTGAATAACCCCTATTTACTCCAGTGCCACCGTGACACACGCACGGATTATTGTTGAACACTACCTCTCTGTCCTCGTGCCACCGTTACACACGCACGGATTATTGTTGAATACGAGTCACCGACCATCTAGACACATGCTAGGTAGGTCGTTTCACCCCTAAGGCACAGACCTCTCAAAGGGGTTCTACGGTGTTCAGGGCACCTAAGTCTAACATTAACATTATGGGTACATTTTAGACAGAAATCATAACTCATTTAACATTTCTCACAAGGCTCACACGGCCTGCCATATCATATCATATAAAACATCATAGCTCATGTATTCAACATATATCATGTCTGCCCAACAAGTATTCTCATTCTAACATTTCATACATATATGCATGATCTCAGTAACATCCCTTTCTAGGGCATGTCATATCTCATCACCTGCAATTCACGAGATATGTATTGTGAAAATAAGAAACCCTGTAGTATATATATACCAGCTCAAAGAGAACAAGCATGTAAAGTTAAATGCACAAGAAACATACAATTCAACAGTTAAGCATAACCACATCTCATATGGAAACCTTTCATATCACCATAACTTGATTCATTGAACACCCTATCCTTAGGGTTTCCTTTCCTTATTCACTTATCACATGGCAACACCCTGCTCTTAGGGTTTCATTTGCCTCATTCACTTATCACATGGCTCTCATAAGGATTTCACACAATATAACATTCACAAATTAAAGACTGCTTTCAACAACCATATACAATCAATATATGTATGAAACCATGGAAATTGAACTAAATTTAGGTTTCCATGCTATTCACTGAGATATCATGCACCAAGAATAAAATTCAAATAAGGTAACCCATGAGGTACATCCTAACCACTTATAAGATTACTAGTTCTCTTCATTTAACTTTGACCTTTAAGTATTCATTTAGGGTTTGCTTCAACACGATCGTGGTGTCACCCCACGGCCGTGGCACAGTTACCTCACCACGGTCATGGCTCTTCCCCACGGTTGTGGTGTATAGAGATCAGAGTTTCAAAAGCATTCAGTACGGTCGTGCTACCTAGCACGCCCGTGGCACAGACCCTTCACCACGGTCGTGGTCACCCACCACGACCGTGCCACAGCTCGATTGAGCTTCAACTTAGTGAAATCAAAAGTCATAGACTTAATGGTGAATCCAAATGGGCTTGGATATAGAAATATGTTAGACATGCGCTTTATTAGGAGCATTAAGATCTAGACTTAGATCAAGACTAAATGTCTCTTCACTAAGGTTGAAACTCTAGTGATATCTCAATTAGGTTAAACCCTAATTACATCATATGGTATAAATCTGAAAAGCATTCTTACTAGGATGTGTTGTATACGTTTTTGATGTGAATCTACCATCAAAGAGTCATTCAAACAGAGAAGGAATCCATATCATATCAATTTGCAACAACTTAAATCAAACGGACATTTCAGGGTTTAGAATCACATACTAAGCATTTAGGGATTTGGATGCTATAATCAAATTTCGTACATTATACTGTTTAAAGGAAATACCCACTCACCCTAAGGTGTGAAAACACCTCAAAACTGTAGCTCAACTTAGGGAATCTTGAACTCATATCAAATCCCTAGCAAATCTCCCAATTCTTCTTCCATTCAACTCAGAAACCTTGAAAATGAGGGATTATGAAGAAAGGGTGAGAAAAGAGGGAATTTCGACATCATCTTGGATCAAATCAGAGCATGGACGGAATCTTGACATGAGAGAGAAGATTCACCATAAAAGTCTATGCAAATAATCCAAACTTACTTGATTTCACCATTCCTCGGACCGCAAAACCCTAATTCAGCAATTCCACCACTTTCTCCTCTCAAACCCTAACTCTCCCTCTCTCTCTAGGAGCTCATTTCTCTGGAATGAATTGTGAATTATGAGAGCTGCTAGTGTGTGTGTTCGAACATATAGAGCAATTGAGCTGCTTGGGTCAATTGCATATTGACCCAACACTCAACTTTAATTATATTGGCTGAATATTCAGTTTCACAATAGTTTCTGTAATTCGCCTACTGAATAGCTAACAGAAGCTCCAAAAATTCTGGAAATTTTATATGTTATAACTAATGAAGTTTCAAACCTCCAGTCAAAATTTGAGATCATTTCTAGTTATCAATAAATAATTAAAAATCAAACAGTGCACTGCTATATTGCAGTCTGCAGCAGATTCGGTCGAGTTGCAAACTCGACCGACAAACAGGTCTGAACATTCTTCATAAATTCTGATATTTTTCAGTAGTGTTCCTATTTGAGGTATCCAAATCATATCCAAATTGGAGCTAAATCAGAGTTACACATAATATACTAAAAATCATTTATCGAGACATTATACTTATCAAATTTTGTATCCATGTATCATTAAAACCCTATTTTGGGCCGATTAGGGTCTATGCTTCTCAAACCCTAATTATCAAGACAAAAGAACATTTAGACTTCTTATCATAGTTAAAACATCCTAATTGTGTTATCGTCATTAATTAGATTTCAAGAATGATTATTCCAATTAATCTTTGCAATTGTCTAGGTAAACCCTAGTTTACCAATTAAGCTCAGATGGGGTCGTAACAACTCTTCCCCCCTTAGAATGTTTCGTCCTCGAAACATAAACCTACAAGAAAGATACATTCAAGGTTATTCTAAGCTTCTAAAGCTTTCCATGTCATTATATTCTTGTATTTCATACCTGAATGTAGTTTTCAACATTAGATCTTTTAATTCTTTACTAAATCACAACATATTTCAAATAGTTCTCAATGATATCAAGCAAATTCTTTATGCCACAGTCAAACATAGAATGCAAAGATAAACCACCACGCTTTCGCTGCGCAACTCTGATACTCTGATACAACTATCTCAACTTATGCGGCTCAGAAAGTTCTATTGTTCTGTATCACCTTTAAGTGACAAAAGCGAGTTCACCATGCTGTTTTAAACTTTAATAACGTGCTACTCATATAGCAAAACAGTCTTGAATTAAAAGACTAGATTCAACAATCAATTGCACAATACTACTCTTGGCATCCCCATTGGGTCATGGATGCATGAGGTGAAGCATTACCACCTCATTCCATACTATCCTGTTTCGATCCTGGGACCTGTGGGTTATGGGCCCACACACAATTCAAAGTGTAACCATCGTATTGTATCATTTTAGGGTTTCAACCACAGTAATAAAGTAATCCACAATTGTATCAGTCATTCAAGCATTAATCATACTCAATTACCATCACTCAGTTATATTAGAGCTAGGTATAACAAGCTACACCTCATTAGGGTTACTTGTCCAGACAACCTGATTATCATCCCTTTCTATTAATATGAGTGAATAAGTATGACTACCTTGTTCAGGGTATCTCTCCATGTGTTCTGACATCATCCAAACTGTATCACCATATCACAAATACACAATAGTAAGATGCATATCAGGTATGAATTACTACAACTGTCATACGCCTTTAATTTGACATATAGCTTGCACAAATACACTGAAATCATATGTAGAACCAACTTACATACCTTAGTATGCCTTCAAAAAAGCATACTTCTAAAAACGAGTTCACATATTACACAAAGCTAGTGTTTTCCTTTCTCTCTCTCCTCATTCATTACTTCTTTACTTTTTGCTACCTATCCTTTTCATATGATTATATACAATAAACATCCCTAACATTAAAACATTCAAGGTAAGAATAGATTATTCATCATTCTTGCTATCACACAAGAATTTATTTCTTATCGCACTTCATCGTAAAATATGTCACTATTACATTCACTAGATGACCCTACCAAGGTAGTTATGCATCATATATGATTTATTTTCTTATCATTTCATCCCCACCTTTCTATTGTTAAGGAATATATGAGAGAGAAGATGATTTCAAGACTTAGAATTCTTGTATTCAAACATTCCCTTAATACCTTAAATATTCTTCATTTTTAAATCAAAGTGATCATGCATGGGTCAAACACAGTTTCTCTTTCAATCAGGTTTTCCCTCCAGAATATAGTCTACCCTTGTATGACTTATTCATTCGTTAAACTACACCTATGTTCTTCACTTAGGAACTAGTTTGTTGTTCTAGTCTTATGAATTATATGATCATATGATTCTCTTCACTTTTACTCTTTTGAAGACTCTTCACTTCTATGGACCTATTGAATGCTCAACTCTACTCTTCTACTTAGCCTTTGCTTTAGAGTTCATAAAAGCATTATACTCAATTATACGATCCATTCTTCATGATCGATTCTTTCTATCTAGAACCATACATACATTTCACATATCTTTTCCATATTTCATATGTATAGCTCATATAATATTAATCAATAAACTGATTATGAACTTCATATCATGTTCTATTATTCCCAATTAAGGGTTTCTCATATGAGGCCCCAAAATTGAACCTCAGATACCAGTTTCAACTGATTCTTAGTTGTTCTGATCTTGCCCATCTGTTTCAACATCTTACTGTATGTACATTCTCACTTTAATGTGGGTCTAATTATCCAGAGTCTATTCTTATTATACTATTAATAGGAGTCATTAGATCCCAGTAATGCATCCTACCAGCCGGACCAGGCCAAACCTAAAGTCCTGAAGCCAAGAACTACTGAGAATTACTCAACTTCTATTCATCTCAAAAGTGTGGAAGAAAACTTATCCACTAAGGAAAGATCATTCAAAGATGATTTCTAATCTATATGCTACCAAGAATGAAATCAATAAATGCTACAACTGCATAGTGTGCAACAAATCTTAAAGACCCATATATATTTCAAAGTATTGAATATTTCAATTCAAACATATAAGAGCATTTCTATTCATTTCCAACATAAAAAACATTATGAAATGTAAGTTCTATCTCCTTTTATTTTTATGCTCCTAATTCTTGTTACTTTTCTCGTTTTCTAACCCTAACATTTCTAGGGTTCCTCTCTAGCCCATTCTTCCACTGTATGCCTGGCCAGGGTATACGTGAAAGAATAGACAGAGTAGCTTGTACTGGTTGATCCAAGTACTCAGATATCGGGCCAGGATATCCAAATACTCAAATCCCCAAAGCTAACATCAAAACATCTCCTATCTGCCACACTTAGGACTCTAACTTACTAACTTAATGGTCCTTGACAACTCACCCTAAGCTCTGATACCAAGCTGTTACACCCCGATCTCACAATTTCCACTAATCATGAGATTAGAGCATAAATTAGGATTTATATGTAATACAAAGAACACCCATAACTTTTTTTTTTTCTTTTCTGTTAAAACTCTTGTTTCCTTGCATTGAACCACATAAATCATCTTAACAAGGGAATCTGTACATTTCCTTTTACTAATCAGACTTTAATAGTAAAGATACATGTATAAACATTCATGATGTCTCTCACACCTTATGCACATAAGACCTACTAATTAGCATACAATTTCAAAAGAGGAATAATATTACACATCGTAATTACAACTTTCTCTCTTATCTCTTACTGAGGACCTAGAGTGACAAGGACCAACTGACTCAACTAATCTCATACTTGACTCCTGTGGCAGATTTACTCTGACGCTCTGACCATCTTCAATTCCACGCGGTTAATCCTAAAATGTTTGAGTAGAGGGGTGAGCCTACTCGCTCAGTGAATGAGAACTTCAAAGAAACAGTCTAAGGCACTAATGTGATTATAGATATAACTTTGAGTAAACGATATGAAATTTAACAACAATAAATACTACACTGAGCAGTTCTAAAACAATATAATTGAAATAACAAAGAATGTAAATATTTCATCCAAAGAATAACTACTAGAAGGCTATGCTCTAGTCTTCCTTAACTCTTTCATTTATAAGGAACTCTGTGAACCTATATGATCATATTTTAGCTTATGCCCTGATCTATACAGTGTACTCTGCATAGAGAATCGCAGTGCACTACGGCCACACCGTACAAGACTTAGCGACACACCCGGGAAATGCTAAGTCTGACTGCTGTCCTGGTCTGCGTCAGGAACCTCAAGCTCACACGGCCTCACTGCACTCTCAAAAGAGTGTAAACTAGACTCCTCCTACCTGAGTACACAGGCGGAGAGTCGGGGTTACCACCGTGACACACGCACGGATTATTGTTGAATAACCCCTATTTACTCCAGTGCCACCGTGACACACGCACGGATTATTGTTGAACACTACCTCTCTGTCCTCGTGCCACCGTTACACACGTACGGATTATTGTTGAACACGAGTCACCGACCATCTAGACACACGCTAGGTAGGTCGTTTCACCCCTAAGGCACAGACCTCTCAAAGGGGTTCTACGGTGTTCAGGGCACCTAAGTCTAACATTAACATTATGGGTACATTTTAGACAGAAATCATAACTCATTTAACATTTCTCACAAGGCTCACACGGCCTGCCATATCATATCATATAAAACATCATAGCTCATGTATTCAACATATATCATGTCTGCCCAACAAGTATTCTCATTCTAACATTTCATACATATATGCATGATCTCAGTAACATCCCTTTCTAGGGCATGTCATATCTCATCACCTGCAATTCACGAGATATGTATTGTGAAAATAAGAAACCCTGTAGTATATATATACCAGCTCAAAGAGAACAAGCATGTAAAGTTAAATGCACAAGAAACATACAATTCAACAGTTAAGCATAACCACATCTCATATGGAAACCTTTCATATCACCATAACTTGATTCATTGAACACCCTATCCTTAGGGTTTCCTTTCCTTATTCACTTATCACATGGCAACACCCTGCTCTTAGGGTTTCATTTGCCTCATTCACTTATCACATGGCTCTCATAAGGATTTCACACGATATAACATTCACAAATTAAAGACTGCTTTCAACAACCATATACAATCAATATATGTATGAAACCATGGAAATTGAACTAAATTTAGGTTTCCATGCTATTCACTGAGATATCATGCACCAAGAATAAAATTCAAATAAGGTAACCCATGAGGTACATCCTAACCACTTATAAGATTACTAGTCCTCTTCATTTAACTTTGACCTTTAAGTATTCATTTAGGGTTTGCTTCAACACGGTCGTGGTGTCACCCCACGGCCGTGGCACAGTTACCTCACCACGGTCGTGGCTCTTCCCCACGGTCGTGGTGTATAGAGATCAGAGTTTCAAAAGCATTCAGTACGGCCGTGCTACCTAGCACGCCCGTGGCATAGACCCTTCACCACGGTCGTGGTCACCCACCACGGCCGTGCCACAGCTCGATTGAGCTTCAACTTAGTGAAATCAAAAGTCATAGACTTAATGGTGAATCCAAATGGGCTTGGATATAGAAATATGTTAGACATGCGCTTTATTAGGAGCATTAAGATCTAGACTTAGATCAAGACTAAATGTCTCTTCACTAAGGTTGAAACTCTAGTGATATCTCAATTAGGTTAAACCCTAATTACATCATATGGTATAAATCTGAAAAGCATTCTTACTAGGATGTGTTGTATACGTTTCTTATGTGAATCTACCATCAAAGAGTCATTCAAACAGAGAAGGAATCCATATCATATCAATTTGCAACAACTTAAATCAAACGGACATTTCAGGGTTTAGAATCACATACTAAGCATTTAGGGATTTGGATGCTATAATCAAATTTCGTACATTATACTGTTTAAAGGAAATACCCACTCACCCTAAGGTGTGAAAACACCTCAAAACTGTATCTCAACTCAGGGAATCTCGAACTCATATCAAATCCCTAGCAAATCTCCCAATTCTTCTTCCATTCAACTCGGAAACCTTAAAAATGAGGGATTATGAAGAAAGGGTGAGAAAAGAGGGAATTTCGACATCATCTTGGATCAAATCAGAGCATGGACGGAATCTGGACATGAGAGAGAAGATTCACCATAAAAGTCTATGCAAAGAATCCAAACTTACTTGATTTCACCATTCCTCGGACCGCAAAACCCTAATTCAGCAATTCCACCACTTTCTCCTCTCAAACCCTAACTCTCCCTCTCTCTCTAGGAGCTTGTTTCTCTGGAATGAATTGCGAATTATGAGAGCTGCTAGTGTGTGTGTTCGAACATACAGAGCAATTGAGCTGCTTGGGTCAATTGCATATTGACCCAACACTCAACTTTAATTATATTGGCTGAATATTCAGTTTCACAATAGTTTCTGTAATTTGCCTACTGAATAGCTAACAGAAGCTTCAAAAATTCTGGAAATTTTATATGTTATAACTAATGAAATTTCCAACCTCCAGTAAAAATTTGAGATCATTTCGACTTACCAATAAATAATTACAAATCAAACAGTGAACTGCTATATTGCAGTCTGCAGCAGATTCGGTCGAGTTGCAAACACGACCGACAAACATGTCTGAACATTCTTCATAAATTCTGATATTTTTCAGTAGTGTTCCTATTTTAGGTATCCAAATCATATCCAAATTGGAGCTAAATCAGAGTTACACATAATATACTAAAAATCATTTATCGAGACATTATACTTATCAAATTTTGTATCCATGTAACATTAAAACCCTATTTTGGGCCGATTAGGGTCTATGCTTCTCAAACCCTAATTATCAAGACAAAAGAACATTTAGACTTCTTATCATAGTTAAAACATCCTAATTGTGTTATCGTCATTAATTAGATTTCAAGAATGATTATTCCAATTAATCTTTGCAATTGTCTAGGTAAACCCTAGTTTACCAATTAAGCTCAGATGGGGTCGTAACATGTCGTCTCTGTACTCTCAGGTCCTCGGAGTCAGTAGATAGTTCTTTTATCATCGACTTGAGATTTTCGCTTGAACGCCTCGAGGTTTTATGTTGCTTATATATAATTTGGTAAATCAACTGTTGTATGTAATCCTCGAGAAGAGATGGTACATGGAATGTAATTGTGAACCAGGATATATATATAATACTTTGGTTCTTGTTATAAGAGTTTCCTATAATTGGATCTCTTTGCAAAAAGTTTTAATTTTTAGTGATTTTCAGTAATCCACTGCAAATAATTCACTTCCGCTTAAGTAAATCTTGTTTTCATAAGTTGGATGCCACAATTAGGGTTTTATGATCTCTTTACTAAGGTTCATACCCTTAATAACCACATGAATCATACTCAAGTATGAATTCCCTTCTATAATTCTCTCCACTTGATTTGGTTACATCAATCATACGATCAAGTATATACAACTATGATTAACATAGTGTACTGAGTTATTGCTATTATAAGCAATTAGGGTTTATCTCTTTAAAGGTATGAATCATCTAGGTACTTTAGGGATTCAACCTTTATATCTATCATTGATTATCATTGCTATCAATCATTGGATCAATGGAACAATCATCACCTTCAATTTCCAAATGATTGAATCACATTTGACCTCCATTCGGTTTTGGGGTTTCATCCCCAAACAGTTTTGAAACCGTTTGACTCCAAATGGTTTTGAAACCGTTTGACCCCAAACGGTTTCAAGACCATTTGGACTCAAATGGTCTCAAGACCGTTTGGGCAAAATCAGTCTCAAAACCGCAAGGGTTCATTAGGTACATTCATCAGTCAAATTGAATGTAATTTGCACCATTGAACTGACCATTGATTAGGCAATTGAAGGATTCATTAATCAACACCATTAGATCTTTATCCAATAATCAAGGATCAACCATTAACCCTCCAAATGGTTTTGAAACCATTTGGTCCCAAATGATTTTGAAACCATTTGGTCCCAAATGATTTCAATACCGTTTGGGCTCAAACGGTTTCAAAACCGTTTGACCTAAAACTATCTTGAAATCATAAGGATCAATCATGGATTCTTCAATCAACTCAATTAGGGTTTCCAATTGAAGGAATGTACATACATTGAATCAATCAGCTGGATCCATTGGATCATCATCCAAAATGTACATGGGTTCAGACCTCAAATGGTCAACCTAACCAAACGGTCAACCCTATCTTGCGGTTTGGAGTCCAAGCCATCAAACGGTTTGCAAACCGTTTGGTCTCCTAACGGTTTGGTGAAACCGTTTGGACCAAAAGTCCAAAACCATTTGCAACTAAAATTTGTTGATATGTGTGCTTGTGATGATGTCATCACCATCAACCTTCATCCCCATGAAGTCTACTGCAATACCCATGGAAGTTGCATCAATTAATCAAAGGTATTGCAAGAAGAACAATTGAATCAATCGAATTGAGAAATTGAGTTCAATAACAATGATTAAGGGTTCAAGTTATATAACCCGCCTCCAAATGAGCTTCAAAGCTTGGAGCCTCATGTCAAAAATGGTGGATGAAGCTTTTGAAACTCCCCCTAGGCTCGTCCTCAAGCTTTTGGGTGAAAAGATTGGCTAGGGTTGAAGATGGAGTGAAGAAAAGAAGAAATCAATGATTTATTTTTTATTTCCACCATGAAATCATGGTTGAAAGTGATCAAGAAGCTTACCAACAGGTTGGGGGTCGTCCTCCTATTGCTCCAAGCTCCCTTGGTCGTTCTTTGGAAGCTAGGAATGAAAGTGGATTCGAAATTACCCATCCAAGCTATGGATAAGGGAGCATATATGCATTTTATTAAAAATTCATTTAAGAGAGAGAAAGTAAGAATTATCTCCTCCATATCCTTGCCATTTGCCCCCTTCCCTTCATTGGTTACAAGGCTATATTCCTTGCCTCATATTCCTCTCAATTATCCATGATTTAAAGAAAAGCAAATTAAGCACCTTAAATCATATTATACTAATATCCATAAGTGAGTGGATATTTATTTTCCTTATAATAATGTGAGTGAGTTATCCACTCCTTTGGATATTTTCGTGCCTTTGCAAGGAACAATCTCGACTAACTCCTTTTCAAATTCATCTCTAAACTTTTGGTTGAAGGGCTCTTTAATTGATATATTTCTTTTTGCATTAAATTGAATTAGGGTTTCAATTATGCATAAATCTTGATTATTTTAATATCAAGATTCTCTCTCCTCAAAATTAGTTCAAATGAGGCGCCCCTCTCATTTTATCTTCTCTACATGATGACAAGAAACATGAGGGACCATCTAGAAGTGGTATCTTGCATATTAAACCCTAGGTTTTGGTTAAATTGCACATTACACCAAAACTAGGTTTTAATGCAAAAACATTGCTTTATCAGCTCTTTCTTGGTACTCAGGCTTGTGAAAGCCATACCACTGCATCATAATCATTCCTATGATGCTTAAACATATGAGGAACACATTATCATGTAACATTTGCAAGTTAACCCCTTAACTTGGGTAATTTGCACTTTAGTTCAAAATAAGCAAACATTGCATCAACATTATTCAAACGGGACCAAAATTGAAACATAAGTTCCTCTTGATCCTTAATTACTTTTCACAAGATAAAATTAAGGATTTAATTATCTTTCTTAAGAAAAAATTCTAGGTTGAAGGCATAACCCAAGTCAGGGATGTTACATTAGTAGTATAGAAATGTATCTTCATCTTCTCACCCCATCCTACAATTATCTTTTTCCCTCCATATCACACTTTCGATTTTCTTGGGACAAACAAAATTTTACATTTGGGGTGGAAGTGGGTGGTAAGTTCTCCCCCCCTAATAGTTTTTTATTATTAATCTACAAGGTCATTTTATTCATCCTACCATCCTCATGTAGGCAAATCATGTCGAAAATTCATTTGACGCTTATAACATGCGGTTATGCTTCGCTCAAAAACCCAAAGAGAAAATAAAAACTATGTTAAGACCCCCCACAAAAGAAAGAATTCTTATGCAAGTATAGAAAAACAACTATGTATCTATCCATTCAGTCACAATGTAAGGTGTATTATTTTTCTCTAAAATGGAAAAACCTCTAACTCTTAGAGGTAGAACACTGGGTTCAGTAGACATAGAATCCTCTCTATCCTTTATTCCCCAAAATCCAATCTCCCTTGGAACTCAGTTTCAAACTTTGTGATAGAAGATAATAACGATGGATCATTTTACAATGATACAATTGGTCTCCTTGATCCATGCGATCATCCTCCATGGGAAAACACTCGATCCCCAGATACAATCAACATATTTATCTTCCAGCTCCATGATTGACAATTTCAGATTTTGATCCCTTTCCAGAGTGAAAGAAATGATGCAACCGTGTATATAAGCTTAAAAAAGTCCTTACCATTTACCTAGAATCGAAAGGATAGTCTGATAACTTTGAAAGAATTTCTAATACACCCCTCCACCCAACATCCCGTGATAGATTCTAGATAGATTGATCTTCCTATAGTAATATTGATCCCTAGGCTAGCCATATCAAGCTTCTTCCATCTCAGAAGTCTGGTCCTTTTGATCTTTGTTTTTGGGGCTTATATGCCAAAAATAAACTAGATTATAGGTTAGCATGTCTATTGAAAACCTTGTAGGATATCCTAATGTTGACCAAAAAATAATAGAGTTCCAGATAGCCTCAAAATAGAATCTATGCCCTTTAAAACTTGATTCACACCTATATTTCCATATATGTCGGGTAATAAATGATGCCATGCTCATGAATAACCATCTGCATAGGAAATCCTTAGAATGCATGTCATCACAGATCCTAGAGCTATGATGCACATAACCACCATGCAAATTGTTCTCCACCTGAACCACCTTGGAAAAATTTCCGCATAGGAATACTACTACATTATTAGGATGCTCGATTGGCTCAAAATGTGGTGTCTCACCGTAGCTACACTCAGAAGCCATTTGAATGTGGCATTTCCCAACGTTTTCATCCCAGAAACCGCACCTTTCAACATTTTCCATACTAGAAAAAGACCCGCGATGTCCCGTATTGGCGATGATCCTTAGGCATATCACTAGAATTGCAATACCATGGTCTATAAAAAGACTCGAGCTATCCCTTATTGGCGATGATCAATTTTGTTCATCTTAGAGAAAACAAGCCATGATTAGTAGGTTACCATGATGGCCATTCCATGTTCAGAAACAAAAGAATTGGAGTCCTTAATCATCTTTATCCCATGGTGTGTCATGATTTTTGACGAAGCTGTGTAGTCCCATCCTTCTACTTCATCCCAATAGTTGGACACCTTAAAATCACATGATACATCAATTTGGTTATTGAAAATTGGCTAAGAAAGGACCCACACAATGTATCGTGCCATAGAGATAAACATCCTCTGCCCACATTCTAATGTATCTTAGGAATTACCTCCATGAAGGCTTTCCATACCTTCTTCCAATAAGGTGATACCAAAGTGCCTCTTTTCAAATCAAAGGGATTGGTGCCACTATGGTTTGTGTATATGTTGTTGTATTTGTTTCTGCAAAATTTTACTTAAGGAGAGTTTCCATAAGAATTCCCAGTAGCCTTAAATCGGAAGGATTTGGCAGTAACATGAAAATATGGAAGTCCCAAACCACTAAGAGCATACGATTTTGTTATTGTTTCCCACAATACCCACACTTTTCTTGATTTTTATTTTTTGCACTCCACAAAATTCATAGAACAACTTGTTTGTCTTACTTCCAACCCCAATCAGTATATCACTTGCCATCATACTGTATAAGTAGATGGAGGATAGATAACGTGCAATCAACATCTTGCAACCTACAAAAGATAACATTCATTTTCTAAGACACAACTTTACGCTTGATATTTCCTAAAAAAAATGACATGCTGGATTTTTTGTCTACCTCTCATAATTGGAAATCCAAAGTAAATAAATGAATTTCCCAAGTGTGTAATATCTATCCTTTAAGAAATCTCCTGAATAACCCCATTTTCATCAGAGTCGCAAATAAAATCAGACTTAACACTATTTACCTTCTTACTGGTTACATCTTTATACGAAGAAAAGATGTTTCTAACAAATGTTAAAGAAGTATTTGTTGATTGTGTGAAGATAACCATGTCATCTGCATAAAAATATAAGGCTCAATGCCACCCTATGCATCTATTTTAGATCCTCATAATAGATTTATCTTTCATGGAACATTTGAAATCTCAAAAAAAAAATCTCAACAATGTGCAGGTTAGTAAAAGAATTGTAAAAATCTGTCATGCATGTGAGATCATAGTCACCAAACCTCCTTTTTCCATCATAGAATCTGATGGTATTGAAATCCCCAACAATTTCTCACAAACAGTCACCAATAACTCTAGCCATGTCCACTATAGATTCCTACAACTCACATCTTGATGTAGTGTTGCATTTAGCATACCCCATAGTAATATAAGATAAATCACCCATATCATCTTCCACTCTAATCATAAGATGTTGGTGATGAGAGACAAAAAATGTCGGTTTAAGGCAGGTTTCAACATAAGTAATACCTTTCCTCCTGTGTCTGAATCATCATGCGCCATGTCCAAACCAACAATGTAAGGTAATTCATTCTCTGTAACAACGTGGATAAAGGGCTTCAAATTTTCCACTATAGTAGATTTGTGTTTTCTACATAGTCTTCCTAATATTTTCATTGTTCTATTATTTCCAACTACTCTAAGATTCTAGAATAGATGTGAAAACTTAGAATTCATAAAAATAACTAAAGATATTTGACATCTCTTCATTATTCAGAAGACTCATATGAATCTATTGTATCTTCCTCCATCGCTGGAGAATTCTTTATGTACTTCCCTTTCATCCTCTTAGTCAAAATATGTCGATTCTCTAAGGTCTCATTTGTTGTCTTAAAACATGGATTCTATACCATGACTGAGACATCTATCTGCACATTATTGGTTAGATATATTGTGTCATATAAAATATCTCCTATTACCCATAATATCATCCCCAAATTGGAAAAAAATAACCTAAATTATGAAGAGAAAGGACTCTTCTATAACCATATTTGTCCATGACCATCTATTCCTCTGTTATATGGTCAACAATCTCAATGATGTCTTTGTGAGATTCCTTTTGTGAAACTATGATTGCGACATTTGGTACATGTTGTCATGAGAGTTGAGCATAAGAGCACTCTTAAACCATGGGATAAACATACTAAAAAACAATAAAGGAAAATTCACTTTTTTCCTGGATCTGTAATAAATAACAGAATACCATCTGAATTAGAATATCATGGCACTACTTTGATAAGTTGGTTTTGCACTTCTTGTTAAATAAAAACACCAAAATGAACTGTGGGATGTCCTCAATAAAAATGTTAAGTAGCACTAAAATTCATGATTCATCATCTTGGTTTTCTCTCCATTTGGATATATGTCTAATTGTGTCATATACACCAAGGATCTCCGTGTTTGATATATTATCGCAAATAATAATTGGGATATCAATTAACCAAAATCCTACATATTTAGTGGATGTTCCTTTCTAATGGCGTCCATAGGTGAAAGAATCAACACCACATTGTTAAGACTCACAAACTTTTCCTCAAAGACCTATTTAGCTTCTTCATTTGACTTGAAAAACATGACAACTCACTTCTGGGAAAGTCTATAATAGTCAATAATCCTCAACCACCTCTTCCATAGAAAAGAGAAAGCATTAGACTGGTTCACATGCATTGACCATGATACTTGTATTGTATAATCAAGTGCTTTAACTTTTCATTGTTTCTCACTGTTTGATGTCAAAACCACTGAAGTGCACTTTGACATATGCATCATCACTTCTATATCTAGATAGCCTCTGTCTCTATATTATAGGGATGGTACATTGACTAGTATTGAGACAATTGTGTTGACAAGAGTAGCATACTTTCACCTGCACTAGTGTTTCCAATGTCCCTTTCTCAGACATCATAAATGGGTTTCCTCTGGGATCATGAAACCTCTTGCAAAATGACACTATTAATTGGTAAACCTTCACAATTCTCATGTATCTATTTACCTCATCCTCTTGGTGATCCATCCATCAACATTATGCCTCTACTATAATAGGGGTGGATTTCATAGATTGTCTACCCCACCTTGTAGTTATTCCATCGAAAGACCTAGTTGGCTATCAACATATATAGAAATGTTGAACTCTGTCATCAAATGCATAGTTGGAAAATCACTTTGCAAGTATGACAAACCCTCAACTCCCTCACAGAAATTAATAGAGATGAGGTCGTTGATCCATCTTACCACAACCATCCTTCTCATCATTAGGTAATGCGTATGAAGCTACTTAGATTACTCCAAAATCACATCAAACTGATTGGAGAAGGTACTCATTCACAAAATTCAATTAACTAGAGAAGAGAGAAGACTGGTATCTTAGCTAACAAACCATTTATGCCTACCTTGTCCGGTAATCTCGAAGTATAGACACACAATTCAAGCACAACTACTAGTAGGAGAAAAATTGTTGGGATGCCTAACTTATCCAATCATAATTGGATTTTTAGTATCCAAAATATTGATCACCTTCTGTAGGATGACAAATAAGAAAACCCCTAGACAAATGATCACTTTGCTATGATTAAGGAGGAGCAGGGGGTAGGCCCCATTTAGTGGCGTGCCACGATGGTGGTGTGCTAACTAGGCAGCACCCACAAGGAGGAGGACCACTGCACACTCTCAAACATTTCTCTTGCTGAACACAACAAAATGCCCACAAGAATGTATCCTTCGATTGCCCAGCTTCGAGCACTTGACTAACAAGATAAAGGTTGTTTTGCGGGTCGACATCAAGGGGGGAATTTGCGGCCCCACTTTCTCTGTCAAACTTTGTGCTAGGCTACCACCACGAGTCATGCACATTGGAAGTGCTCTAGATAACTTGATAAACACATATACCTTCGTCCCCCCTATCTTCCCGTTTTCAACATATTTATCATTTCTTCCTGCCGTGATGTAGTTTAGTGTGCTTTGTTTAAATGCCCTTGTAAGAGATATGGCCTTTATCTAGTCAACCATTCATTTGATGTACTTGTAGTCAATGTACCCCCATAAATTGAAGTGAGTCTCTTGTAACTTTATCATAACACTATCTTTGTTTAAAAGCATTTGATATCTAAGACCTCAATTAGCACTATCACTCAGAAAAGTTGGCAACTTGTATAGGATAGATAGGAACAAAAACATAACGGGTCTTAATTAGAATATTGCAATTAGCTTATAAAGTTTTTCATTATTTCTTATTGTTGAATGATCATAACTGATATTATATTTCTCCCAAGGAATTAAAATTCTAAAAAATTAGAATGCACAATATCAACATTTTCTAAATTTCTTCCATGACTATCTTACCTCTCCATCAACCCAAATAAAAAAGAATAAAAAATAAAGAAATGTCCAACACACCAAGTTTGGTATGGAACACCCCTTCTTTCTCCTTTATCATTTCTTCCATACCCCTCGTAGATTTAATAAAGGCGTACCACCAAGAAACAATTCCAAAGTATACATCAAAATACTCATTCAATGTAACTACAAACAATGAAATAAAATGGTCTCAAGTCAAATAGAGGACTGACCGCTTCCTTCCATACATTCTTCACTACTCTTTCATACCCATGGGAATTGACATATCCTCAAAACTTCAGACCCTTAAACCCTAGTATTTTGCAGAGTTTTGTTAAAATGTGTGGGGGTATTAGTAACTGATGGGATATGACATTTAATTCTTTGCAAGTTATCAAAAGAGAAGCAATCTTTGAAGAAAGATTTGAGTGAAGAATGTTAGAAAATTGATTATTCATGGTTCTCGAAAATCAGGGTGATTGGCCTTGAAAAGATTGTTAGAATAAGTTAGTGCTATGTAGGTGAGGCAAACAAGGTGTCAGTGTAGATTGGTGGGTGTCTATGATTCTATGTCAATCAAGGAGTAACAATAAATATGGCTGGGGTATTTTGATGTATGAAAATTTGTCTCTTTTAATCACATTGTTTAGGTCAATTATATGATATTTTCTATCTATTTTGCTTCATTTTTAGGAATTATTTGCAATTTCCTTTTTGTATATTAGATTTCTCATTGTTTTCATTTATTTTGTAGGTTTCCATGAACCTTGTCACTCCTTCATATCTAGTCCAAGATTACTTCATTCTCTCAAGAAATCTAAAAAATAAAAGGGTGATTTCAACCCATATAAAGTCTGAAGAGAAAAAGAAGCAGATGCTTCTATTCTCATTTTCAGTCTCCCAATCAACTTATTGGATTACCAAGTCATCTGACTCAATTGCAATAAATTTCCATTCCAAGATCTCTGGTCAACAGACCTACATTCCTCAGTCAATCGAATCACCATTAGTGACCAAACAAACTTATATTTGGAAAGGTCATCACTTCGGATGTAGCGACCGCTTCAAGGCACAAAATTGACTCCAATTGATAGGCTCACTTCCCCCATTCAATGGAGCTGCGTCCAAGACCTAATCAATTTTGAAATAAGAAAGTCATCAACACATCAACTCTAGCTGACCTGACTTCAGGATGAAGCAATACATTAATGCTAGTGAACTGATTGAGATTTCCCAATTGATCGACCCACACCCCAGATTAGGAAGGCAACCGTCGCCAATAGCCACACATTCATGATTTTTCCCCTTCCTTCTCCCCGATAAAATGAGGGGGAATTTCAAAGAAAAAGGATCAAACTCTTCATACTCAAACCTTGTTCCACTTTCATTTTGTATGAGTAGTCTTCCCTTTGTTGGGATATGGGAAATAGCCCCATGATCTCCATATCGTATCTTACCAAACTGTAATCCCCATAAAGATGATAAATAATGTATCTTTATTCATTTGACATGTTATATGATTTGTTCAGTCATGTTTAGTGACAGTTATGATCTGTAATGGTACAATATTAGCCTTGTGGACCAAAATATCAGATAGAACTCAGGCGTTCCTTGATGATACCACATACATGAACATATTGGATGATCAAATCAAACCTACAAAACATTGATGATCATAGGTTTATGGGTAGTTTGATCCATGGGATATGATTCCTTAAAGGATACATCTCCATGGTCCTAATCTAAAAATATCTAAAAGAAAAAAATAAGAAACAGATAAGATAACTATGGAATTTGTGGTTGTGAGATTTGAACATTAGAAAATTTCATAAAATGTGAATTAATCTTAATTGATCAAATCTTTCTAGTCTTTAATTTAATTTTAATTTTTGCAATTTAATTTTGTCCATTTTAGTTCTACATTTCAATTTTGGATTTTTTTATTCAGTAATTTACTTTCTTATTTTTAGATTAATCATTCTCCTGAATTTGATTAAAATTTTAATCATCACCCTTAATTTGAATTACTCCTGACAAGCCGTCTCTTGGGACCGATACCTTATGTACTAAATCAATTCATTTGTTTTTATGTGAATTGAGTAGCCATTTAAGGTTAAACTCTAATGACTTTTCTTTGAAATTTTTTTCTGTGTTAGTGACAACATACCACACACTCAGGTAGAGGCTCTATTTTTTCCTCCCCAAGCTATCATCAATGCTCTTATACCATGTGAAAAATAAGATAGGAGGCTAATGGAATACTTTTTTATTGATAGAAGACAACATCATATGCTATATAAAGGAAACAAGACAAGTACAAGGGAAGAAAATTTAAACCTAACAGGTCAAGACTCATAGACTCATATGACATAATAAACTAACTAACAATAATTGAAACAACTCCATATATGTTTTCCTTTCAGATGTGATTACTAGATTAAAACTAAAAAAAGATTCGCCATAAAGGCATGTTTAGACAGCAATTATGTAGCATTGGTTTCACACCACAAATTTTCTCACAGTCCATGGCTGATTTCCTATATTTGTCGAGTTATGGCACTTTTCCAGTCAACTGACTAGTTGGGCTAGCCTTAATGGCTATGGAGATACTCGTTTCTCTTTTTTTGTCATAAAGATCTCCAATACCAACTATATTCTTATGGATTCATGGGAAATTATTGAAGGCCTTGTAAGATGCATCCTCATTGACTGAAGATGTAAGAATATCCTCTTCATAATTTACGTAGATCCTACAATCAAAATATGAGATTTAATTATAAAAAATCAAAAGAATTAAATAAAAGCATAGAGTTAAAACCTCAGTACAATACACCAATGATATGCTAAACAAGATAATATATGCAAGTAGAACTAGAATGAAAAGGTTATCGTCAGCGGTCAATATAGTTATTCAGACACAATAACTTGTTGCATGTATATCTTTCTCTCCTGATAAATATTGAAAAAAATAGTATCGACGCCTATTTGATAAAGCTCCTGATATCCATTGAAAAATATAGCATCGACCACCACAATTCTAGCAGACACCTACATGAATATCATGCATAGAATACAACACACTAGAAGCATAACTGATAGATACTCCAAATATGATATCTTGATGGCGGTCATCATATAGAGACAAAAGAAGGCCATACCATAAGATCTGGAAAATCAAATGCCCACCCAATCTACACATTCTGATCTGGCTCATATGTCATGATAAATTACCCACAAACTTGACAATGAGGCACATGGGTTTCCGAGGGCCATCTAGATGCTCTCTTTGCAAAAATAATGAGGAAAAAATCCAACATCTATTCTATGGATGCCACACATTGAGAAGGATATGACCACAATACACCATGACCACCACAATTCTAGCAGACACCTACATGAATACCATACATAGAATACAACACACTAGAAGCAGAATTGATAGATACTCCACACATGACATCTTGATGGTGGCCATCATATGGGTTTTCATAGACTACCAGAAATAAAATTATTTTTGACAACCTATTCATATCCACACAGTATATCAGTCAGCGGGTGGATTCAACATATCACGATGTTTTACATACCAGATCTCAACAACGGGAACGGAGACAAAATCCACAAGGACCCATACAACTAGATGCATGACCAGAGCATTACTAGACCACTGATGTTTGGATAGATGGAGGGAGAAGGTGAAAACTAAAGCACATTGAAGGAACTAGCATTCAAGGAACACATGGTGCAGCCCACCCAGGAGTGATGGACATTTTGGAGGACAATATATCCACTAGGATACACTTCTGGTGAATAAAGATATGTAACTAAGTAGGAACTCTTTACTTTCCACTGATTTGTATGCCTATGTTTATCCTGAACTTATAGCGGTACGCACAAGTCAATATGGATACAAAGAACTAAATATTGAGAAAAAGGGTATACAAACGCAATGTTATATCTTTTCCACCTGATAACCATTGAAAAATATAGTATTGACGCCTAGTTGGTAAATCTCCAACCAATTAATAGCAAGTAAACCAATAGAATACGATTGAATTGTGTTGGTGATATGAGAAAGAAATATATTGATAATATTGCAACTAGATCTTAAATGTTGGTGGTGGATGGGTAGTTGTTCCTTAGGAACTGTTCATTCAATGATTGATACTGTTGTTAATATATATAAGAATTCATGTTCAGTTTTATTATAATAAACTGCTACAACAATGTTTTGGCGGAGAGTTATATCTCCCGTTGGGGCAATTTATAATTGTCTCACCCCCGTGGGATCCAATTTTTTTAGGTGGACGCGGATGAAGAGGCAGAAACCTTATAGTAAAGAAAGAACAATAGCAGCATCTGGGACAATAGTAATATCTCAGGTGGAGATACTTCCTGTCAAGTCATATAGATAGTAGTCATATGTGTCGTCTCTGTACTCTCAGGTCCTTGGAGTTTATAGTTAATATTTTAATGAATCAATCTGAGATTTTAGCTTGATGCCTCGAGTTTCTCATGCTATCTGTATATAATGTTAATAGGGAAGCTGATGTTGTAACCCTTGAAAAGAGATGATACAAGTTATGTACTTATGAATCATGATGTAAATGTTATACTTTGGTTCTTGATGAAGAAGATTTCCTATGTGTGGATCTCTTTGTAAAAAGTTTTAATTTTTAGTGATTTTCAGTAATCCGCTGCAAATGATTCTCTTCTGCTTAAGTAATTCTGGTTTTGTGAGTTGGATGCCACAATACTCATTCACAAAATTCAATTTACTAGAGCAGAGACAAACTTTTATCTTAGCTAACAAATCATTTATGCCTACCTTGTTCGGTAATCTCGAAGTATAGACACACAATTCAAGCACAACTACTAGTAGGAGAAAAATTGTTGGGATACCTAACTTATCCAATCATAATTGGATTTTTAGTATCCAAAAAATGGATCACCTTCTATAGGATGACAAATAAGAAAACCCCTAGAAAAATGACCACTTTGCTGTGATTGAGGAGGAGTAGGGGGTAGGCCCCATTTAGTGGTGTGCCACGATGGTGGTGTGCTAACCAGGCAGCACCCACAAGGAGGAGGACCACCGCACACTTTCAAACGTTTCTGTTGCTGAACACAACAAAATGCCCACAAGGATGTCTCCTTCGATTGCCCAGCTTCGAGCACTCGACTAACAAGACGAAGGTTGTTTTGTGGGTCGACATCAAGGGGGAAATGTGCGGACCCACTTTCTCTATCAAACATTGTGCTAGGCTACCACCACGAGTCGTGCACATTGGAAGTGCTCTAGATGACTTGATAAACACCTACACCTCTTGTCCCCCCTATCTTCCCTTTTTCAAGATATTTATCTTTTCTTCCTGCCTTGATGTAGTTTAGTGTGCTTTGTTTAAATGCCCTTGTAAGAGATATGGCCTTTATCTAGTCTACCATTCATTTGATGTACTTGTAGTCAATGTACCCCCATAAATTGAAGTGACTCTCTTGCAACTTTATCATAACACTATCTTTGTTTAAAAGCATTTGTCATCTAAGACCTCAACTAGCACTATCACTCAGAAAAGTTGGCAAGTTGTATAGGATAGATAGGAACAAAAACATAATGGGTCTTTATTAGAATAGTGAAATTAGCTTATAAAGTTTTTCATTATTGCTTGTTGTTGAATGATCATAACTAATATTATATTGCTCCCAAGGAATTAAAATTCTAAAAAATTAGAATGCACAATATCAACATTTTCTAGATTTCTTCCATGACTATCTTACCTCTCCATCAACCCAAATAAAAAAGAATAAAAAATAAAGAAATGTCCAACACACCAAGTTTGGTATGGAACACCCCTTCTTTCTCCTTTATCATTTCTTCCATACCCCTCATACATTTAATAAAGGCGTACCACCAAGAAAAAATGCCAAAGTACACATCAAAATATTCATTCAATGTAACTGCAAACAATGAAATAAAATGGTCTTAAGTCAAATAGAGGACTGACGGCTTCCTTCCATACATCCTTCACTACTCTTTCATACCCATGGGAATTGACATATCCTCAAAACTTCAGACCCTTAAACCCTAGTATTTTGTAGAGTTTTGTTAAAATGTGTGGGGGTATTAGTAACTGATGGGATATGACATTTAATTTTTTGCAAGTTATCAAAAGAGAAGCAAGCTTTGAAGAAAGATTTGAGTGAAGAATGTTACAAAATTGATTATTCATGATTCTCGAAAATCAGGGTGATTGGCCTTGAAAAGATGGTTAGAATAAGTTAGTGTTATGTAGACGAGGCGAACAAGGTGTCAGTGTAGATTGGTGGGTGTCTATGATTCCGTGTCGCTCAAGGAGTAACAATAAATATGGTTGGGGTATTTTGATGTATGCATATTTGTCTCTTTTAATCACATTGTTTAGGTCAGTTATATGAGCTTTTCTATCTATTTTCTTTCCTTTTTAGGAATTAATTGCAATTCCCATTTTTTATATTAGAATTCTCATTTTTTTCATTTATTTTGTAGGTTTCCATGAACCTTGTCACTCCTTCATATCTAGTCCAAGATTACTTAATTCTCTCAAGAAATCTAAAAAATAAAAGGGTGATTTCAACCCATATAAAGTCTGAAGAGAAAAGAAGCAGAGGCTTCTATTCCCATCTGTAGTCTCCCAATCAACTTATTGGATTACCAAGTCATCTGAATCAGTTGCAATAAATTTCCATTCCAAGATCTCCGGTCAGACCTACATTCCTCAGTCAATCGACTCACCAATAGTGACCAAACAAACTTATATTCAGAAAGTTCATCACTTCGGATGTAGAGACCGCTTCAAGGCACAAAATTAACTCCAATTGATAGGATCACTTCCCCCATTCAATGGACATGCGTCCAAGACCTAATCAATTTTGAAATAAGAAAGTCATCAACACATCAACTCCAACTAACTTGACTTCAGGCTGAAGCAATACATTAATGCTAGTGAACTGATTGAGATTCCCCAATTGATCGACCCACACCCCAGATCAGGAAGGCAACTGCCGCCAATAGCCACACATTCATAATTTTTCCCCTTCCTTCTCCCTAATAAAATGAGGGGGGACTTCAAAGAAAAAGGATCAAACTTTTCATACTCAAGCCTTGTTCCTCTTTCATTTTGTCTGAGTAGTCTTCCCTTTGTTGGGACATGGGGAATAGCCCCATGATCTCCATATCCTATCTTACCAAACTGTAATCCCCATAAAGATTATAAATAACATATCTTTATTCATTTGACAACATGTTATATGATTTGTTCAGTCATGTTCAGTGACAATTATGATCTGTAAAGGTACAATATTAGCCTTGTGGACCAAAATATTAGATAGAACTCATGCATTCCTTGATGATATCACATACATGAACATATTGGATGATCGAATCGAAACCTACAGAACACCGATGATCATAGGTTTATGGATAGTTTGATCTATGGGATATGATTCCTTAAAGGATACATCTCCATGGTCCTAATCTAAAAATATCTAAAAGAAAAAAAAAAAGAAATGGATAAGATAACTATAGAATTTGTGGTGCTGAAATTTGAACATTAGAAAATTTCATAAAAACTGAATTAATCTTAATTAATCAATTTTTTCTAGTCTTTATTTTAATTTTAATTTTTGCAATTTAATTTTGTCCATTTTAGTTCTACATTTCCATTTAGGATTTTTTTAATTCAGTAATCTACTTTCTTATTTTTAGATTAATCATTCTCCTGAGTTTGATTAAAATTTTAATCATCACCCTTAATTTGAATTAACTCCTGACAAGTAGTCTCTTGGGATCGATACCTTATGTACTACATCAATTCATTTGTTTTTATGTGAATTGAGTAGCCATTTAAGGTTAAACTCTAATGACTTTTCTTTGAAAAAAAATTCTGTCTTAGTGACAACATACCACACACTCAGGCAGAGGCTCTATTTTTTCCTCCCCAAGCTATCATCAATGCTCTTATACCATGTGAAAAATAAGATGGGAGGCTAATGGAATACTTTTTTATTGATAGAAGACAACCTCATGTGCTATATAAAGAAAAGAAGACAAGTACAAAGGAAGCAAATTTAAACCTAACAGGTCAAGACTCGTGGACTCATATGACATAATAAGTACTAACTAACAATAATTGAAACAACCCCCTATATGTTTTCCTTTCAGATGTGATTACTAGATTAAAACTAAAAAAGATTGGTTATAAAGGCATGTTTAGACAGCAAGTATGTGGCATTGGTTTTGCACCACAAATTTTCTCACAGTCCATGGCTAATTTTCTATATTTGTCGAGTTATGGCACTTTTCCAGTCAATTGACTATCTGGGCTAGCCTTAATGGCTATGGAGATACCCGTTTCTCTTTTTTTTTGTCATAAAGATCTCCAATACCAACTATATTCTTGTGGATTCATGGGAAATTATTGAAGGCCTTGCAAGGTGCATCCTGATTGACCGAAGATGTAAGAATATCCTTTCTATAATTTTCATAGATCCTACAATCAAAATATGAGATTTAATTATAAAAAATCAGATGAATGAAATAAAAGTATAGAGTTAAAACCTCAGTACAATACACCAATGATATGCTAAACAAGATAATATATACAAGTAGAACTAGAATGTAAAGGTTATCGTCAGCGGTCAATATAGTTATTCAGACGCAATAACTTGTTGCATGTATATCTTTCTCTCCTGATAACCATTAAAAAAAAATAGTATCGACGCCTATTTGATAAAGCTCATGATAACCATTGAAAAATATAGCATCGACCACCACAATTCTAGCAGACACCTACATGAATATCATGCATAGAATACAACACACTAGAAGCATAACTGATAGATACTCCAAATATGATATCTTGATGGCGGCCATCATATAGAGACAAAAGAAGGCCATACCATAAGATCTGGCAAATCAAATGCCCACCCAAACTACACATTCTGATCTGGCTCATATGTCACGATAAATTACCCACAAACTTGACGATGAGGCACATGGGTTTCCGAGGGCCATCTAGATGCTCTCTTTGCAAAAATAATGAGGAAACAACCCAACATCTATTCTATGGATGCCACACATCGAGAAGGATATGACCACAATACACCATGACCACCACAATTCTAGCAGACACCTACATGAATACCATACATAGAATACAACACACTAGAAGCAGAACTGATAGATACTCCAAACATGACATCTTGATGGTGGCCATCATATGGGTTTTCATAGACTACCAGAAATAAAATTATTTTTGACAACCTCTTCATATCCACACAGTATATCAGTCAGCGGGTGGATTCAACATATCACGATTTTTTACATACCAGGTCTCAACAACGGGAACGGAGACAAAACCCACAAGGACTCATACAACCAGATGCATGACCAGAGCATCACTAGATCACTGATGCTTGGACATATGGAGGGAGAAGGTGAAAACTAAAGCACATTGAAGGAACCAGCATGCAAGCAACACATGGTGCAGCCCACCCAGGAGTGATGGACATTTTGGAGGACGATATATCCAATGGGGACACACTTCTCGTGAATAAAGATATGTAACTAAGTAGGAACTCTTTACTTTCCGCTGATTTGTATGCCTATGTTTATCCTGGACTTATAGCGGTACGCACAAGTCAGTATGGATACAAAGAACTAAATATCGAGAAAAAGGGTATACAAACACAATGTTATATCTTTTCCACCTGATAACCATTGAAAAATATAGTATCGACGCCTAGTTGGTAAAGCTCCAACCAATTAATAGCAAGTAAACCAAATAGAATACGATTGAATTGTGTTGGTGATATGAGAAAGAAATATATTGATAATATTGCAACTAGGTCTTAAATGCTGGTGGTGGACGGGTAGTTGTTCCTTAGTTGGAAGACGACCTATTGTTTGATGTAAAAATAATAGTAGGTGGGCAGTTATTCCTTAGTTGCGGTGACCTTTTGTTTGATGTAGAAAGAACTCCTCGGCTGGCCGATTAGTTTGTTGGAGCAGTGCTGAAACAGGAGGTTGGCGGTGCACTGCCGTTGTTGCAGCTGCTGACGGTAGGAGAATTGGTTGGGGCCGGTGATACTACTCTTGTCTAGCTTAACAGAACAAGTAAGCCGGTGTGAATTACCATCATGGTGCCGAGGAAGTAGCTGATATTACTGGTTCTCAGGCATCTTGTAACCTTATTAATTATCACCGTTGTTTAACCTGCCGGGGCATCCAACGTCAGTACCTATAAGAGAATACACACAGGAGGTCGTCGACAACGTGAAGGAGAAAAAGCAGGCCACCGCACACTCTTGCTCGATACTGGAAAGAAGAAATGAGGACTTCAACCCGCAAGTCCTTGGAGCACCGGTGCTTGTTCCCCAGCACATACGCAGACCGAATGGTGCTTGTGACGACCGGAATGAAGGCGATGAATGAAGAAGACTACTGCGCCTTCGGTGAGTATTATAAACACGTGCTTTAAACCTATTCGCCGGCTGCCTCCTCTCCGACAATCTTCTAATCACTTTGCATGTCGATCGCACTGCTTTCAGGCCTGTACGTGAACGAAGCTGCCCTGGCGGATGTCCTGAGGAAGGGAAACCTTGCTTCTGCTCTTGAAGTCGCCAAACCTGCAGGACGGAAGGCGAACGTCCCCAGGGAGGTGTACCAGGCGGTGATCGACGACGAAAACGGGATTACACTAAGGATGGCGATCACGTCTGACGACATGAATATGGTAACCTTGCGGGAGATCTTTCAGCATGAGCTGGGCGAGGCCATGCAGAAGCTGACTGGGGGAAAGGATCAACGGCAACTAGACCTGTAAGTGTTCTGGGGAATATTTGTTTCGTTTTCTCAGAAATTCTCGTTTGGAGAACTACATAATTAATTTTATATGCCAACAGGATCATGCACGGCTTGGAAGGCGAGCTTGCAATACCGATTGGGTCTAAAGTAGAGATCACGAGGTCAACCGACCATATCTTCAAGACAACCTTCTCTTTCGACTCTGATGACACATGTAAGCTTTTATTTTAATCTTCTGCTCTATTTTAGTTGATGACGATCAATTTTTTTTATCCATGGTCATTCCAGGGGCAAGCTCAGCCGAGCTTAAGATCGAAATATGGAATACGCTTCTCTGCAAGGCCTTTGTCTACTGCTACCTGGGAGACCAACCTTCCAGTGAAGGTGTCAAGGAGGATTTCGGATGGCATCTGCGCACACGTATATTACCTAAAATATAAGGAGAGATACAGTAGACGAATTCTGTTCTCCGATACAAATGGCCTCTGATACAGTCGTTGTTACACACTCACAATTACGACCGCACTATCAAGACAGAGGGATTTGCCAACTTCCCCAGCACTAATAGGAATAAATACAACGTTTTTATTCAGAAGAAGCACAAACAACATCAGTTATCGATTGTAGCCCGATCCGGTGATTACTACATTATCTATCAATAATTGATATGGGATAATGATTAGTAAAGTGATTAATTAATTGCTTCGGTCGTGTGATGCTTCTTTTTGGATATGCAATGAACTTGGTATCGAAAACTATTTGAATACTAACCGGAAAATTGACCCAGTGGAAACGCAAAACAAACACTACAATTGAATGCGTCATGCCGCAATGGAATCTGATTGCCGACTAGTTAAATGCAATCCATTACCATCCGTTGTCCATCTTATATAACAGGTTTATCAAGACAACTAATTAAGACAACTCAATTACCGTCACGCAACTCAATATGAGAGAATGTGACTGTAGTCAGTAAATAATCAGAATAAGTGTGAACACATCCACTCATCGATTTCAAATGAAACTTGCTTTCCCATCTTTGACTATGGGTATAAAAATAGGCTAAGATTCTTTCCCTAGTACACCGAGGTGGAGACGAGGAAAAAAAAGCTTGCCGAGAAACATAGTTGTAAGCTTGAAAGAAAAGCTTGTAAACTGGACGGAAATTTTCAGGGATCATGAAACCTTAGAGGAAAAAGATCAAGCCAAGGAGAATAACTTTTGGTAGGAATACTGGTTTAAGTTTGAATATGCAACACGGAGGAAACAACAATGCTGAAGTAGAAATCAGGTACAAATATACAAGAAGAATTGAGATTTTTTTTTTAATCATACAATTCACTACAATATAAAATGCTTTTTAACTAGCTAGAGGGTTCGGCTATATTTTTTCGTTATATATTGTAGTATATGTTCGTGTTTTAAATTTCTTTAGTTATGTTTTTTAAATATGTATTAATAACGAATTAGCTACAAATACATACATAGTTAGTGTTAGTATATTTGATTAGTTGGACTTAGGCCCATTGTATTTTTCCTTGTCTCTGTTTAGTCCATGTACTCCCTGGCTCCTATATATCCCTTTTTCCGGCGGCTGCCACTGGATCATTGTCCATATGATGTGATTTGGTTATGGCAACCTGTTCGTGACTGACGTAGCGACACTCTACAGATCTCTGTGTTGCGTGTTGCTGTTCGTGACGGGTGCTTCTCGTATTAACGATTGGAGACGCTACGTATTGAAGAGAAAACAACAGCGGGATGTCCTATATTTAATCCACCGAGCTTCACCTTTGCTTTGGTTATATTAATCTTGTTCTTGTCGTGACGGTGCCCCTTGTTCTTTGGTGCCGATGTAATGGATTAGTTCCATTATCTACAGATCTGATTATTGTTATCTAAACCATTACGATTAGTGGAAACAAGGTGTATTTTGGTAGCGTATTAGTTTGGTGATTGTGCCTTTTGTCTCTAGTCACCAAGAACTATATATATAAAAAAAAGTAAAAAAAAAGATCAAAAAGATCCCGTGCTAATTTACAAAGTACCAAAATAAATAGGGACAGTTTTTTTTTCTCGCCTCTCCATGTGGTTTCCCTAATCCACATGGTTGAGTGCTTTTTTTAAAAAATTGGGGATCGTATGTTCATCAATCCTACCGTGCAATTAATCCGGTAGCGCTTTCTACTTCCTACCGAGTTCCATTCCGGTAGTGCTAATTCTCTTTCTACCGAGTTTCCATTCCAGTAGTATTTCTGTTCTGTTTTGTACTTTGTACCGTGCTACATTCCGGTACTTTTTATTTCTTTTTGTACCGTGTCATTATATCTGGTACTTTACTCACCTCATCATGGGTGATGCTGCCAAGCCAACAATTGTTTACAACGATATGCCGCACATGTCTGCCATTAAACTTAATGATGACAACTTTCTTTTCTGGATGAATGCTGCCCAAACATTTCTTGAGTCCCGGGGTAAACTCAAATTTATCACTGACGACTCACCGGCAGTTCCTGACGATTCCTGGGTGACAGGCAACAGTCAAGTACTCTCATGGCTCTGGGCATGCATGGAGTCAGAGGTGGCTGTCAAGTACATGTGGCATCGAAACGCCAAGACTATGCGGGAGGAGATGAAGCAGTTCTTCACTCAGGAGGACAATTGTTTGTGCATGTACAACATCATGGATAAAATCTTCTCTGAACAACAAGGAGAGCGTCCCTTGTCCAAGTACTTTGACGCCATGAAGGCCTTAGCAAACCAGCTCAACTTCTTCTCTCCGACAAAGTCTGCTGAAGTCACCAAGGAGCGAGAGGCTCTCCTCACTGAGCGCTTCCTCAACGGGCTTCATCCTCGCTTTTCTGCCGTTCGACAACTACTCCTAGTTGGTGTGACTCTTCCATCTATGGACCAGGCATATGCACGTCTGGCCCAGTCTGAGATGCTTGCTCCTATCTCTCCCACTTTTGCATTTGAACCTCTACCAGCAATGGCTGCGGTAGCCAGAGGTCATGGTCGTGGATGAGGCCAACGTCTGAAATGCACTTATTGTGGCAAGCTAGGCCACACTGAAGATGTTTGTTTCTCAAGGTAACATTGGGGCATCCATGCTTGTTTCTAGTTCTAACTGGATTATGGATTTGGGTGCGACTCAGCATATGACTGGTATGCCCCATTTTTAACCACATCTGATTCGTTTATCCCTCACTTCTCTGTCACCATGGAGGATGGGTCAGTTAAATGAGTAACTCGGTGTGACACTGTTCCAATCTCTTCTAAAGTCAAGTTGACTGCTGTCCACTTTGTTCCAAACTTTCCATACAATTTAATGTCTGTAGCAAAAACTATTGATTCTCTTAAATGTTTTGTAACTTTTGGTCCATCTGGTTTTATTTTACAGGATTGGAGGAATTTGACGACGATTGGGTAGGGAGTACGCTCTGGTGATATCTACTACTTCTCTGCCCCACCCTCCAACCCACCACATGCCCTTCTTGCCACCACGCCACTTCAGCTGCATCTACGTCATGGCCATTTACCTTTAGACAAGCTTAAACTATTAGATAGTTCTTTATCTTCCTATTCTTCCATTCAGTGTAATGCTTGTCAGCTAGGGAAACACCATCGTGTGTCCTTTCCAGCACGTATCTATAAACAATCATCTCATATGTTTGACTTAGTTCATACTGATGTTTGTGGTCCCTTCAGGACTACTAGTTACAATGGATACCACTATTTTCTTACATTTGTGGACGACTTTTCTAGAATGACATGGCTTTACTTACTTCGCACCCGTGATGAAGTTTTTACACTAATCCGCGATTTTCACAAATTGGTTTCGGTTCAATTTTCAACGTCTATTAAAATTCTTCGAACCGACAACACCCTTGAATATACCCAAAAGGTTGTCTCTTCCTTTTGTTGTGATGTAGGTATGATTCATTAGCACTCGTGTGCATACTCTCCACAACAAAATGGCATTGTCGAGCGTAAAAATCGTCATTTACTTGACATTACACGCTCGCTTCTTATTCATGCCAACTCACCTAAGTCTTTTTGGTCTGACGTAGTCCTCACTGCTTGCTTTCTTATTAATCGCCAACCTTCCTCTGTTCTCAGGAAGCACACTCCTTTTTCCGTTGTTTACCCTCAATCCACACTGTTCCCTCTACCTCCTCGAGTTTTTGGTTGTGTTGCATTTGTTCATAATTTTGATCCCAAAGCTGACAAACTTTCTCCCAGAGCTATCCGAACCGTATTTCTCGGTTATCCTTGTTCTCAAAAAGGATACAAATGTCTTGAACCTAACTCTGGTAGAATTTATATCTCTGTAGATGTCACCTTTCATGAGGATGAAATGTTTTTTTTTATCCAACTCATCCTCCATTGATCATATTGATACTATGGTCTCATTGCCTGATCCATTCATCCCACCAACACCACCACCATCAACAACATCAAATCAGTGCATGGAAGATGAGTCACCAGATGCATCTGCTTCATCATTGTCTGTTCCAGACCAATCTAATCTACCAGTGGCACTATGAAAAGGTATACGTTCTTGCACTATCAAACATCCCATTAGCAAAACTTGTTGTCTAGCACGTCTTTGTTCTTCTGCCTCATCTTTTGCAACTGCCGTAGATAGACCATATGTTCCTAAGTGTCCAACAGATGCTTTGAGCCATCCTGGATGGAAAGCTGCCATGATGGAACAAATTCGGGCTCTTCATGAAAACAAGACATGGGATCTTGTAACTCCACCAGTTGGTAAAAATATTGTAGGCTGTCGATGGTTTTTTTCTGTAAAACATAATGGCTCTGTTGAACGACTCAAGGCACGCCTGGTTGCCAAAGGATTCACCCAAACCTTTGGCATAGATTACTTTGAGACATTCTCTCTAGTGACAAGGATTACATCTATCCACATCCTTATCTCCCTTGCAGCTCACTTTGACTGGCCTCTTTACCAACTCGACATCAAGAATGCATTTCTTCATGGAGATCTCCTGGAGGAAGTCTACATGCAGCAACCGCCTGTATTTGTTGCTGAGGGGGCATCTTCTAACAAAGTATGCCGTCTGCGACGATCTCTCTATGGCCTCAAGCAGTCTCCAAGGGTATGGTTCAACAAGTTAAGTGATGTCTTAATTAAACTTAATTTTTAGAGATCTGCCACAAACCACTCCTTGTTATTCTCCAAGTCATTTAAAGGACATGTTCTTATTGCTGTCTATGTTGATGACATCGTCATCACCGGTGATGATATGTTGGGGATATCTCAACTCAAAAAGTCTTTGCATACACATTTCCATACAAAAGACTTGGGCACCCTATGATACTTTCTCGGAATTGAAATCCTTCGCTCAGCCTCAGGGATAAGTTTGTCACAACGACGCTATGCCTTGAACCTACTTTAGGAGGCCAACATGGTTGAAGCCAAACCAGTATCTACCCCGATGGACTATCATACGAAGCCTATGCATGAAGGAGAAATGTTTGCTGATCCAGAGAAATATCATCATATAGTTGGGAAGTTAATTTACTTAACTATTACTCGACCAGATATTAGCTATGATGTTGGGGTAGTTAGCCAACATGTGAGTGCACCACTCCAAATCCATTGGTCCAGCATTTCACACATTCTTCGCTATCTAAAGACTGCCCCAGGACAAGGATTTCTCTACAAACGTCCTAAGTCCAAGGTAATCTCCATATCCGGATATGCAGATGCAGATTGGGCTGGTGATTCTAAAGACCGACGGTCCACTTCTGGCTATTGTGTCATGATTGGCACTCACCCAGTTTCTTGGCGGAGTAAAAAATAGGCTGTTGTAGCTCGCTCCAGCACCGAGGCAAAATATCGGGCCATGGCTCATGCATGTTGTGATCTACAGTGGGTCCGATCTATCCTGATTGAGTTTGGAATTCCTTTTCAAACTCCAGCTACTTTGTACTGTGACAACCAGGCGGCCTCAAATTGAGTAGGTAATCATTCTTTTTTATTTTCTTTTTGGGCATGGAGCAAGATGGAACATCCCTCTGATCTCCCGACCATTAGCGCCCAAATTGAGGAGATCCATCGACCGTACTCCCCCTTTCTATCTCTAGTTTTCTTTGAAGACCCTCATTTCATTTTTCTTTTTTTCTTTATTTTGTGGGTCTCTACCCCCTACCAATTAAAGATTCTTCCCACGCTTCCAGTTTAGGGTTTTGATGTTTGTTTCTCATATTTTTTTCTTTTTTCATATTTAAAATCATGAAATAGAAAATGCATGCTAGAAATATAGTTTGATCTTTCTTAAAACATTATTAAGTTGCCATTCACTCTTTTTTTGGGCTTGAGGAAAAGATAGGCCATTGAGAATAACTTTTGGTAGGAAATATTGATTTAAGTTTGAATGTGCAACACGGAGGAAAAATTATACTTAAGTAGAAATCAGGTACAAATATGCATGAAATTTGAGATTTTTTTTAATCACACAATTCACTACAAAATAAAATGGTCTTTAACTACAAAAAATATAGCGATAGAGACATACTTATATCTAGAGGGTTCGGCTATATTTTTCTTTATATATACTAGTTGTAATCTATGTTCGTGTTTTAAATTTCTTTAGATACATTTTTTAAATATGCAGTTAAAAAATTTATGTAGTTCAAATTGTAGTTTGATATTATCTTTATTTATTCTAATGTATGTGTAATTGTATATAAATATATAACTACAATAGCATATGTAGTCAATATGTAGTAGAAAGATATTTTTTTTACAATTATATATGTAGTTAATGAGTTGGAAAAACAACATTTATTATCATTAACACCCTATTATTTTAACTCGACAGAAGTTCACGAGCAATATAAACTCTCTAATAAATTATGGAGTTCATTCTACATTTAATCCAATCATCATCTTTTTCTATATTTTTCAATATCTCTCTACACATTCAATCAACTCATTATTGCCCACTATCACCCAGTCGGGGCATCGTGTAAAGAAACCCTCTTTCAGAGAGAAAGTGTGATTGTTTTTCAATTTATTTAAAATAAATAATTTTCTATAAAACGTCCAGTCGAATATCTAAAATATTCTTTTCTCAATTACCTTTTAAAAAAATTGAGAGATAATCATGTGTTATCTTTTCGTGCACATTTTTTTTATTTTTTCCATGATGTTCTTGAAAGTACTGGGAATATAAGAATTCATGTTTTAATCATCGTTGGACACCGAGTGCATCAGAATCATCCGCCACATGCTCATGGTGGATCCCCTTGATCTGCGTGTCCTCTAGTGTGGCACATCATAGTGATCCACCACCTCTTTAAAACTTTCTACCCAGAACTTCAAAATCCTAAGCACATACTATAAATATCCCCCTACACCCATCTCTTTCACTCCCCTTTTATCTCTCTTGAAGGTAGAGAAGCGGCTACCTCCTTTTTATTTTTTTCTCATGATCATGGGATCTTTCATATGACACCTCTTGCTCTATTATCTCTTGCAGAATGATAAACTGCTCTGATTGTTGTGCCTAATTGTTTTTATCTACTAATTGTTGTACATGATCTATAGTTGTCACATATGATCTTTCTATTGTTGCATTTGATCTGCGTAATATTTTATAGTCTCTATCGCTATTATAACTGCAACTCTTTACTATATATCAAAAATTAGATCTTGCCTCTTTAGCATTCATCTTCTCACGATCCTTTATAATTCTACGCATCGGTACGAGGTTCTCCTACATGGGAGGTCCTAAGGTGATCAGGATCACAATCCACCTAAACCTTAAAATTTTTAAGACTACAATAAGAAGGACACGACCATCTCCAGCTCTAAAAACTAACCCACAAGTAAAAATCATTTCTTTATTGTCTTTTAATGTAACAATCGTGAATCGCTTAATTTTTCAAAATAAGATAGCATCTTGATACCAATTTACTCAGTTATATGGGATGCTAATCCTTCCCCACTCATAACTAGATCATCATATATGATCTCTGTGTTGTTCTTTAATGTTCATTTTTTTTTCTCTTAGTCCAACATGGATAGTCACTCAGATCGATACTATGTCTTCAACATTCTATCTTTTATTCCTTTTTTGCTTACAAAAGTGATGGTGACTCTGAAGATTTTTTTTCTTTCTTTACATGACATTTCTCTACAAAAAAGTGTAGAGTTTTATTCTCTTAATATCTTAATTTTCATCATTTTTGAGCATGGTGCGATAGACGGGAGACTCTGTTGGGGATTTTCAAAGTGATCCAAATCAAACTCCTACTATGGTGATTGCGAACATTGAACATCTTTTGGACTAATCATTTGTTTTCTTGTTTTTGTGTATTCTTTTTTGTCTACTTTTAGGGGTTTGGAGCTGGATGACACATCCCTTTGATCTGTCTGTCATTAGTGAACATATCGAGGAGATCCATTGACCATACTCCTCCTTTTCTATCTCTGATTTGCTTCAAAGACCCCATCTCATTGTCCTTTTTTTTGCTTTCCTTTGTGGGTCTCTACCCCTATCAATTTAGGATTCTTGCCACGTTTCCTGTTTAGGGTTATGATACTTGCTTCTCATATCTATTTTCTTCCTATTTAAAATCATAAAATAGCATATTCATGATAGGAATAAAGTCTGATCATTCTTAAAACACTCTTTTCATGCATGCTTACTCATTCTATGGGCTTTGTTATTAAAACATTTAAACTCGTCACATGTATATCACCCACCTTCAAATCCATGTGTCATGGATTGGGTGCCGACCTCACACTAAATCTCTAGAAGTGATATGGAATATTTGTAAAGGTACCAACACATGACTTAGATGGATGTCCAAAAGTCTTGAATGCATCCCGCATTTTTAACACTCACGATTAATTTTTGTCGTCATAGTCATTATATGTATCGGGAGTAGTACCCTTATCCCTCAAACTAAGATTATCCATCAATAAGTTCCATCTACCCATAGAAAAGATAATGACCCACCCTACTTATACATGTCATGCTTGAGTGTTGGCATAACAATTAATCTAAACTCATGGGCTAAAATGAAGGGGGTGTCTTTTCTTCCTATAACTTGACTAATGAAAAGTTTTTGGGCTAGCAGCTTGGATGAATCAACCTGACGATCTACTATCATAGTCATGCATGTTTTTCTAGGACCGCTACCCCACTTGTGATTAAACTATTCTCCCACCTTCTTCTGTCGTCAACTTCATTTTCTGATGCTTGCAGCTCCTATCTTTAATTTTTTTATTTTGTTCAACAAAATTCATTCATAAAGGTGAATCATAGAACAACATTGCTTCACAGAACAAGATGACCTCGATTGAGTGGTCTTTCTATATTAATTTGTGTTTTGAATTAACACGAAGACCTCATTTGAAGTAGTCATTCAATATAGTGGCTTTCCATGAGATTAATACAAGACTAGTTTACATATAGTGACATCTTAAATTGACTTTTGTGTCGTGACCCTACATTGCATAATGTTGAATAGTGAAAGCAACATATAACCCAAAACCTATGAATATGATTTTATTTTTTTATTATAGGGAAAATATAAAAAAATTGTACAATTTGATAAGAAAAATATTTCCAGATATAACACCCCCACAAAAATATTTTCCTACCTACTTTGGTAATAAATGTCAACCAAACTGGCACTTTATGAGTGAATATAAGAAAATACCAAAAGACACTTTTAATAAGATAATAAAACATGAAAACAATATGCACTTCCATGTGTACTGCTATGTATAGTTTTGTACACATGCTTACTGACATGTGTATTGTTGTGTACATTTTGGGACACATGTGTATTGTCATGTATATTGTTGTGTACACATGTATTCTGCCATGTGTATGGTTTTGTACACATGGGAACTATAGTATCATTTGTGTGCATATGTATACAGATGTGTAGTGTCATGTGTGTTGGTATGTATGCCTAAAGAGCTAGTCATACGATGACTATAATGACATATCTTGTATATGATTTGATTAATGATAAAGTAAATTTATTCTACATGTTTATTCAAAAGTGAGATGATGATATAACATGATAGATGTCTAAAGAATGATAATTCTCAATGACATATGTCTTCAAGTTGAGGAATTGAAAAATGAGATTATATTTATGATTAGTGTATTTGCATTCTTGATTATGTCCTAGTAGGATATTATTGTAAAGATTAATAGACAATAATAATACATAAGACTTGAGTGTGTGTTGGTTGGTGACAAAATCTCATTAGTCATGATTTGTTATATCAAACCAAACACATAGGTACTTGTTAAAGTATAGTGTACCAGACAGACCCGCCCTGAGAAGTGATATACAGATAATAGCCATAATCATATCTCAATGTGATATTGGTGAATGTGATCCTTAGACCCAAAGTCACTACACTCAACACATGTTGTTCAATGTATTTTAACATCATCCAACATGACCTTGAATAAGGGTTTCCATAAAGGTGATGCTTGGGTACATTGAGACACATGAGATTTGACTTTGACTGATGTAGATGGGATTTGTCCATCATACTAGAGTGATATCCTTGCCAATTGATAAGTGAAATTGAGAGAATGTATGGCCATTCTCGTGTGAGTCAATATATGATATTGAGTTCATATGCATCTCTACAGTCTGCTCAAGTTCAAGGAACATGGATTGAAAATGGTTAAGAGGATGGCGTTTCCATGCATCGAGTTCAATCTAGTTATCCGAGACAAAGGAGTTATACAACCACATAATTCTAATCATGGACCTAGTTTGAAGTTCTCCTCCAACATTCCAATTACTTGGGTAGAAATAATGTGTTGCTAATTACCCCTCATTTTTTGTGATGTCATAAATTAGTTATGGACGTTCACTACCAACATAACTTGGGACCTATAGGGTCATACACATGGGATACACGTAGAATAGGAGTTTACTGATGAATAATTGACTGACTAGGAATCTGATTCAACCAACCCAAGTGTTTAGTTGATTGATTCATGTGTCATGATTATTTAAGTATTTAGGTAATCAATTTAAACAACATTGGCTGACTGAGACTGGGAGTCGACCAACTCAAGTATTGAGTTGACCGGTTTAAGTGCCTAGTCCACCAACTTAGAATTCTAGTCGAGCGACTGGACAATCAATAAGACTACATCAAGGATTGATGCAGTCATCATGTTTTGCATTGATCATTACATTGAAAGCTAATATTTTTGTGAATAAGAAAGCATTCAAATTGACTGAATCAAGTGTTGAGTTGATTGACTGGGTGTGATTCAGCTGACTCAAGTGTTGACTGGATTGACTCATGATCTACAATAGCTATAAATTCATGAAAATCTATCTTTTTGACTCCCAGTTGATCTGGAAACCCTGACCCTGGTGCTCCTATAAATAGAGGGGCAGTCAAGGATTTCAAAAGACACAACTAATGCTGACAAACATTGTCCTCTCACAGTTGTTGTAATGTGAGAGCCCGAGCAAGTCTTACCCGTAAAAGGGAGTTACAGTGAGGGAGAACAAGTCAGCGATAGCATGTTGACATTGAAGGGACAAACTCCTCCATGTTGTCTTTAGTAAAGCACATTTAGGAGTTCTCACAGGTCTATGTGGACTATGATAGAGGCAAGTCAACCGTCTCCACCACACTAGGAGGACTACGCCATTTATCGTCCATTGTTTAACACCATGAGACTGTCTCGACTGCAATCCAGGAGCTGCCAAATCTAGGAGCACTGTGTTGTAAGGATTGTCACCGGACTTACTCCGAGATTAGTTATATATCTTGCAGGCCATATTTCCTTAATACATTGTTGTTGATGCTATTTGCTTAATTGGGATACGACAATTTTTTTGTTTCCTCTGCCTTATCTATTTCCCACTTTTTGTACAATGGTATCAAAGCCACACCAATTTATGATGCATTGAGATTTAATCGATATGATCAGATTGTGATTTATCATTTATTTATGCCATACGATGTGAACACTTAAAATCATTAATGTGCATATCCGATTAAAACAACATGCAATCCTATATATATACTTATATATATATATATATGCAATTGATATAAGTCACCCTAAAATGTTGTTTTAATGGTAGATATATGCGCACTTATAGACAAAATCCTTTGTGTATTTCTTAGTTGAATGGTTTTTATTCATGTTGTTGTACAGATTGAATACCAAAACTATACATTTTTATCCACATGTAAATTAATATTTCCCTCTATACGATTGACCGTAGGACTGTAGAGGCCACAGATATGAGGAGCCAACTGAATGATTGGAGGCCCAACTAATTGACTGGAGGTTTCTAGACACCGCTTTAGCTAAAATCTAGTCGATCAATCAATGAAGACCAACTGATCGACCAACATGTCAATCGATAGGTGGGTCGAGTCAATCGATCGAGATAGTTCCAACATTGTTTTCAAAATGATCATGTTTCTATATATGATCTGATCCTTAGGTGTTAGTGATTCTTTGTGGCTCCAAAGAATTGTATTAGTATGGCTATAATTGTCTCTCATGATTTGTTATTACATATTTTGTTTGTGTATGCAGATGTATATGATACATATTATAGTATGTGGTGATTGGATATGGATATGTATTTATAATTTAAATCCTTCAATTAAATATTAAGTCTTAGATGCTTCCCATAAGAACAACACATGAAAATCTTGACCAACTAACATTGGGCACACTCTAGTGTGGGGCATTGTATATCTTGTCAATGTGTGATGATAGATATGTGGGTCTACCTCCCTAGGGCATTTATTCTTTTGTGTTAGCTTTTGGGTTAGGCTTGACTAGGGGATATTAACAGGACTAAGTATCTAGAGGCATAAAGATAGATTATGACATAGAATTGTACATGACATCTATGAAGAGTTGCAAATAATATAATTGGCAAGTGTTGCCTACCTAAATAGTCAAGTTGTGGGAGGTCAGCCCCTGATTACTCATAAATTTGATGAAATATTGATCTATACTCACCAGAAGGTTGTATGTTGCAATCTTCCTAATTGATAGTGAGGGATGTCAATTTAAACAAAATAGTGGGAAGAATATTAACTAAAAGCCTAATAAATGTCATCAAATTCTCATTTAATCAAATCAAATCAAAAGTATTTTGAAAAGATGTAAATTTATTTTGTGGAAATTAATGGAAAACAACAACACATTTTCGTTGCATTTAGTCCTTGAGAAGGAGAAGTTAATCATAAATAATTCCATGGTTGGTTCAGAACATTGAGAAACATTCTCACTCATGACTAACAGCTCTATGTCCTTGAAATACTAGTGCAAGAAAAATCCACTCCAAATACACCTAAGGCTGAAATGGATGTTTACTTGAAGCATGCCAATGATGCCTCAAAAATCAAAGACCTTATGATAGGTTGTATGAACTATGAGTTGCACTAAAAATATGTAAACATGAATATTCTCAATATGGTTACATATATTAAGAATCATGTAAAGGACAAAGAGTTGTTTGAGTGCAGATTGATAGAGGAAGATCTAGTAGATCCCATACTTGTCAAGGTGGCAAAAGGTGACACAATGTTTCACCTAAAATCCTTGTGACTGGATATATGCATTGTCTAAGGGACCCATTAATTTTATAATTTCATGTATATACATGTATTTTTATACTAAGGGATTACTAATTTTTTTATAATTTCATGTATATACATGTATTTTTATACTAAGGGATTACTCATTTTAATTGTATGATATCTCTAAAATACATAAGACAATCCTAAACATGGCTTTCTGTCATGGATCTTTTTATTACCCTAAGTCCACACTCCCAGTGGCTACCATTTCTAGATTCAAGCATACCCCATTGGTGTTTCATTTATGATCTTACAGTCTTGAGTGTAGCGAATCTTCATTTGGGAACTACAAATTTGATAAACTAAACATATTACACTAAAGCATTAAGTATGCTATGAAAAGGCATGTAAATAGTTTAAGAGTAGTATAAATTTGCTTGCCTAGGAACATCATAGTGGAGATGTCCATATAAGGCAGACCATGTTGATAAAAGGCTCAGCTAATCATGAGCACCATTACGGACCCTTCTAGTGGGAAGCTCGTCAATGGCCATAATATGTTGTTGAAGTATAAAGGAAATGCACTTAAAATATTTTTTATATAGAAGAATGTTGTCAAGTGTTCTCACCTTATTTCTACTTCTTGTTTAATATGATGTTTCTAGCCAAGCCACTTTTATACTACTCTTAAACTATTTACATGCCTTTTCATAGCATACTTAATGATTTAGCATTAATATGTTTTGTTTATCAAATTTGTAGTTCCCAAATGAAGATCTATTGCACTCAACACTCTAAGATTAGAAATGAAACACCAATGGGGTATGCTTGAATCTACAAATGGGTACATATCTCTTATCTCCAATTTTAGTATATGTGGTCTTGTTGTTACTGCTTTTACATATATATTGCCTCAATGAAATATGTTATGAGATCCATTATAGGGATGGAAGCTTTGGTTCACTCACCTTTGGTTATGTAGCCACTAGGAGTGTGGACTTAGGGTAATAAATAGATCCATGCCAAATGGTATTAGAGCTATACACACAGGCCTCTATATATGTTTAAGGCATAACAATCCTCAAGAACCCAGGAAGGACTAAAATCCATTCCTCAAGCTTTGAGAGTCTTCTAGCATCTCATGTCTTCTTTAAGGACCACCCAAGCCACCCAAGTAGATGATGATTAGGCAGTCTTCTCATCTCCTCATGTGATTCTTATCTCATGACTATTAATCACATGGATTCTTGATTTTGGGTATCTTATGCATGGGAAAAGCTAAAATTCACTTGAAATAATGAAAGTTGACTAAAATAATAATGTCATGATATGATCTTAAATTGAAGACCCTATTTGATGTATGAGTTACTCTCTAATGTGATGTACACAAATCTAAAGTTATAGAACTCGATGTTACCCCATAAAATACAAGTGCTTTCTATGTTTGAGGTATTGATATGGTGAAATATGGTGGAACTCATGTTTTGTACCTCTTGTTTGATGAGGTACATATTGACTATACCTATGTTGTCCCTATTTTGATTAAACCTCATACATAGTTAAGCAAACATTTTCCCTATTTATATATACCATGATCATACCATGCAATGAGCACGCCTTTGGAACTCTAGAGTGTGATGTGGAGACTAGTTACAAGAGGAAACTCCCCTATTGACGGTTATTACTCCTTGTAGGCTCAAGTTGAATAATATGATGGACCTAGATCTCCACCTTGTACCATTTTTTTACTCAAACTCTTGAATCCTAAATTTGACTTCTCGACTTTCAAAATCCACCCTTACCTTGATCTTGAAAGGAAGGAAATTCTATTATGACCTTGAACGTGCAAAATCTCTAGATATGTTTGCCCTATTAATGACCTCGAGTTTGACTTGTGATCTCATTTTATACAAATTGATAGTTGATACTCACCCAATTCAGATGTGATTGGTGACTCATGATTAATATGGAAAGGTGTGGTTGATCAAGGTGGTAGTGACTTATGACTCCCCCAACCTAGGTCACGTCTCTATTATGACTACCTCTAAATATTCATCTTTTTTATTATTTAGAGTTTGGAAAGGTATCCCCTACCACCCAATTGCGATTTCTTGACCTAAGTCCCTAATAGGTCAAATCTATGATGATATTGATACTCGATCTTGAATCTCTATTTGATTATGATCTTGAAATATGATGTTGGTGACTATAGTTAGTGGTTATATTCCTAGAAAGACCTAGACCTAAATCATTCATCGACCATGAATACCATGAAACAAACTCTGTGTTGATACCAAAAACATTGAATGATGCTCAAAATGTTGTTTAACTATTGCTTGATTGTTGTATACGGATGAATGATCACTGCTAAGGTCTAATTAGGAATCTAAATCCTAGCATACAAATGTTTGGACCTATGATTTTGATGTCCAACCTCAACTTTCAATATTGGTGTATGAAATCTTGACTCATGATTGATGATGTTGATATAATTTGAATGTTATGATCACCCTATTTGGATCTTGAGGTCACCCTCGATATACTATTAATGACTTTCATGTTTCCAAAACTCAAAAATGTAAAATGATGATTATGTTAGCTCGCTTGACTTTTGACTTAGGGTTAAGCTCCATGTTGACTAGGGTGGGCCCTTCCATCCATTTTGAGCACGAAATCACAATGTTGAAATATGATGTTTGTCTTGAATTGTCAAAATATGAAGTCTCAATCATGGATGTATAACCACACCTAGACCAATGTAGAAGCTAGAACCCTAAATATTTGGAAACAAAGTTATGTATTACTCTTGAATCATATCCGATTAACTTGAAATGTGATCTCTCAAATTTGGTGATACATATGATGCTCTCTCCAAAATTTATGACTCATGTAATGATACCCCATTTGATTATCTATGTTACTATATGTTGACCATGATGCTCGATTACTCAATTTTATAATGAGATATACATTGTAAATGGTGATGATAACTTATGAGAATGCTATGACGATTTTGATGTTCAATTGAAAAACTCAATCTCAATTGATGACTTGATTTAATTTTGGGGACAAAATTACTTTTAAGGGGAGAGGATGTGATAGACTAGATCTTTCTCTCTCTTCCACTATGTAATATTAAACCCTACCTCACTCAATGTCCTTCTCTTACCTTCAATTTTATAATCAAATAGGATTTGATGTATAATTGATAACTACTGAATGCAATTGATACCTTGGCAACGCTCAATTTGACCCTAATAGAGTTTTCAATCATATCAACCTTCATCACCTTTCCCTTGAACTTTAACCACATCCTTGTGTGTTTATATAATCTTTTCTTGTGTCCACGTTTTAGAGGGCAATATCACATTTCCAACTTATCCAATTTCACTCTCTACTAAGATAGCATGTGCAAGTTATGCACATTTGAATATCATGTACATTTCACCTTGCTTAGCCTTTTAAATCAAATTTTAATCTTTATGGGCCAAAACCATGGGCGCGTGGCCCATTTCCCCATCCTTTGCCCTTGGCAATCCATATCTTCAATTTGAACCAATCGTATGCTCCTTTGTTGTAGACCACAGATGGCGACCCTTGGATCTTGTGGCCTTAGATTTACTTCTTCATCTGACAGTCGAGGACCTTTCTTCCTTCTTCGTACCATGGCCTGCAGCCATGGTGCTGCATCCACCTACTCCATTTTTGGTGCTACCTTTTTCCGCTTCTTTTGACACCTTTAATCCCACAAAGATTCCTATTTATAGACCCTCGTTCTTTTACCTCTATTCCTTTACAATTTTGTGCACCCTAGCAGCCCCCTACACTACATCTTCTACCTATAAACCCTAAAAACTATGATGGTCGCCACCTTATATTTCTCCCTTTTCTACCACAAAACCCCATGATTTCTTTCCCTTCTACTTCACCCGGCCATGGTGAGTCTGGGAGGCTACCTTCCAGGCTGAATGGTGGCCATCTTCCCCATATCCCTTGCAGCTCCGATGACCTTCAGACTGGCACTGATGTGGCTCCAGCTGACACACAGATCCAACACAATGGACACATGAGTGAATAGCCAGTTCTGATCGAAGGAGTGAACTGTGAGCAAGCCGGGCATGGACCAGAAATGCAAGGATCAAGTCGAGCGGTTCCAACAGACCACAAGAGGGGGGCGCACCACCAGCGGGGGATTACATGGCGACTTCCAGTTAGCCAATGTCTTCTCATCAACATGATATACATGTAACGCCCAACCTAGTTTGATTCAAAACATCAAAAATTGATATCTCCCTCATACTTTGTCCAAATATGACATGTAGTATATGCTTTTAGATCCTCTAAAATTATGCTAGTTTCATGAGCTAATTCATCTTGTAGTTTCACTGATGTGCTAAAAATGATGCCTTTGATGTCTTTTGCATGATTAAACCTATTTAATGCATCATATATGATCTTTAGTCTTTCTTACCCCATTAAACAGTAAACATTAACTCCCTGTTACTGTGATTGAGGTCTTGAACCATCTAATGAACCATATTGTTTCATCTTGACCTTTCATGACTAACTTTGCCCTAAAATGATTCAATTTATGTGATTACTCCATGCAACTTGTCTACTTATGATGTTGTGATCAAATTTATCATCACATCATGTTGAACTTTGAAATCAGTGAACTTTATGATCTTTTGCGCCATACCTGAATAGTAATTTGTGCATCATTACCTTAAATACCTCTTGTGTACCTTGATATGCTATAATTTGAAATGTTTAGGACTTATGTAAACAAAACCAAATGCTTGTTCTAAATGCATCCTTAATACTTGAATCTCTTTGTTTACTTCCAGATCATTCCTTGAATGACTTGTAAGATGTTTTTTCCAAGTATTCATATGCATCTTTGACTTCATGTAGCATATGTATGCCATGTAACATGTCCTAAATGCATAAGTTGTTTATTGTTCCCTAATCTTGCTAGATCATAATCTAATGATGTATATGATATATCCATGATTCTAAATCAGTAAAATAATCTTGTTTAGATCTACATGCTAGCTTGATCTATCTTATGCTCCCTTAATGCTTCTAGAACTTGGAATGGTTAACCCTATTGCATTAATTGATCTAATATGCCTAGTTATGATTTTACACGGTCGAGCATTGATGGAAATATAAATAACATGACTTTTCTACATCTAAATTTATCATGTTGTTACTCTTAATGTGGATGGTTTACTTAGACCTAGGACTAAATATTTATCATTTTTAGCACATCAGTGAAACTACAAGATGAATTGGCTCATGAAACTAGCACAATTTGAGAGGATCAAAAAGCATATGCTATATGCCATATTTGGACAAAGTATGAGGGAGATATTATTTTTTGAAGTTTTGATTCAGAACTATATAGAAACTAGGTTGGGTGTTACATTTATATCATGTTGATGTGAAGATGTTGGCCAACTGGAAGTCTCCATGTACTCCCCCGCTGGTGGCACGCCCCCCTCTCATGGTCAGCTGGAACCGCTCGACTCAAACCCTACATTTCCGGTCCACGCTTGGCTTGCTCGCGATCCACTCGATCGACCCGAACCGGTTGTGCACGTACGTGTCTATTGTGTTCGCTCTGTGTGTCAGATGGAACCACAATGATGCCAGTCTGAAGGTTTTCGGAGCCGCAAGGGATATGGGGAAGATGACCACCATTCATCCTGGAAGGTAGACTCCCGGACTCACCATGGTCGGCGAAGTAGAAGGGCAAGAAATCATGGGGTTTTGTTATAGAAACAGGAGAAATACAAGGCGGCGGCCATCATAGTATTTAGGGTTTGGAGGTAGAAGATGAAGTGTAGGGGCTGCTAGGGAGCACGAAATTGCAAAGGAATAGAGGCAAAAGAACGAGGGTCTATAAATAGGAAGCTTTGAGGGATTAAAGGTGTCAAAACAAATGGCAAAAGGTGGCGCCAAAAATGGAGTAGGTCGGTTCAGCACCATGGCCGCCGGCCATGGTACGGAGAAGGAAGAAGGGTCCTCAACTGTCAGATGAAGAAGTAAATCTAAGGCTACAAAATCCAAGGGTTTCCATCTATGGTCTACAAAAAAGGAGCATCTGATTGGTCCAAAATCTAAGATACGGATTGCCAAGGGCAAATGATGGGGAAATGGGCCATATACCCATTATTTTGGCCCATTATGGATAAATTTTGATTTAAAAGGCTTAAAGCAAGGTGAAATATGCACGATATTCAAATGGGCATAACTTGCACATGGACACAAGAAAAAATTATATAATCATGCAAGAATAGAGTGAAATTAGAGGCATTGGAAACGTGATATTTCCCTATAAAACATGGACACAAGAAAAGATTATATAATCACTCAAGGATGTGGTATAAGTTCAAGGGAAAGGTGATGAAGGTTGATATGATTGAAAACTCTATTAGATCAAATTGAGTGTTACCAAGGTATCAATTGCAATCAGTAGTTATTAATTATACATCAAATCCTATTTGATTATAAAATTGAAGGTAAGACAAGAGCATTGAACAAGGTAGGGTTTAAAATTACATAATGGAAGAGAGGGAAAGATCCACTCTATCATGCTTTCTCCTTCATGGTCATCAAATAGGGAAGATGCACCTTCGGAGAGAGAGACAAAAGCAACACACAAGAGTTCTTAAAGTTATAACGAGGTGTGTTGTTGGAGAGGATTGCAAGTTGGGGGAGGGTTTGCGATGGCCCGATCCCCATGCCATCTCTAATGACCCCGGAGATGGGGGAGTCACCCTTGGTAAACCACCTTAACTTTTTCTTTTCTTAATCACTTAAAATTAGCTTAAAGTAAAAATCTTTTAACTTAGAATAAACTGAAACCTTACTAACTGTGGAAGCAACTACTATTCACATTACTAGATAGATAAAGCAGATTTACATGTCATATTACATTTTTCATGCAGAATATAAAGAACAAAAGATAACTGGAAACTAAACTACATATTACATTACATTCTCTCATTACCACACCACATTCCCAAGGACCAAGGGGAAAGGACTAAAAGACCTTTAACTAACTACGTACTACCTTTTAATAACTTGGGTGATACGGTCCTTAAGCTTCCTCATGTTGACGCTGACCTGAAAAATATTTCAGTAGGTTGGTGAGCTACTGGCTCAGTGAATAGAATTTCACCCAACCATCGCAGATAACTCATTTATGTTTATTAATTGGAATAAAATACAAGATAATACTATATTGAGCATATCTAAGCAATATAATTTAAACGACAGATGTCACATTTCATTAAGATAACAACTGCTACAATGTTGTAGATATGATTAAACAACAGAGAATACTAAAATTTCATTTAAAGGACAACTGTTGTGAAACTAACACATGTCTTTCTTAACTCTTTAACTTATAAGAAACTCAGTGAACCTATATGAACATATTTTATCTTATTCCCTGATCATATGCAGTGTACTCTCCATATGAAGACTTGTAGCGAACTACGATCCCACCGTACAAGACTTAGCTGACACCTTGGGATAGCTAAGTCTGACTACTCTCCTGGTCTGTAATAGGGAAACTAGCTCTCTGGCCTCGGCACACCTATGGTGTCGTAAACTGGACTCCTCCTCTAACCTGAGCACACAGGCGGAGAGTCAAGTCATGCCACTAGGACTTTTGGTTGATGTTGGACACACTTTTCTTTACTCTAGTGCCACTAGGACTTCTGGTTAATGTTGGACATGCTATTTTGTACTCCATTGCCACTAGGACTTCTTGTTAATGTTAGACATTGTAAACTATAATTTAAGGAGACTTCCACTAGGTATTCGTCCCCCGTACCACCTTTTGGTACGCTCCAACCCTCGTATACTGGACGCACCGCCATGGTAGGTCATTTCATCCCTAAGGCGCAGACCTCACATAGGGATTCTACAGTGTCATGGCCCTTAAATCTATTATTTTATTATTCTGAAAAAGCTCTTACTACATTACATCTATCTCTTACTTATTCTTGGCTTTGGTATCTCTATGGTACCGAATATATTTATCTGAAACTTATAAATACAACATGTATATCATTTCTAACTTGGCAGTGCAATATGCTCAAATACGATAATTTATTGAGAAATCAAAATATTGTACTTGCAGGCAGATTTAAATAAATAAAATATTTGTCAACTTGGCACATACATACTGAAATCATGCAATTAAACATCTTAATATACTGATAAGGGTTTATTACTCAACATATGAGAAATCATCAGTAGCACTTGTAAATTATCTGAAATTCCTAGAAAAATATGCACATCAACCTTAATCTTGAGTTGTGCATCACTTAATGCAATTAAGAATTAATTACTTATCATGCCATGAATTATTGATAATAACTAAAAATTTCTAATGACATCTTTGAGAGACGTGTCAATTTGTGTAAATATTGAATCATTTGCATTAAATATAACAAAGAGCATGCAATTAGATTTTCTTTGAATAATTTTCATGTCATTGTCATTTCTTTGAAATCGTGCAATTATTAAATTATTAAAATTGTACAGCCTGGGTTTATACCCAAACGGTTCCATTATTGGTCATGTACTACTGTTTCAACATTTAAACTGAGCAACTTAGGTTTTCATTAACCATATAATTCCACTAACCAAAATCATACACATCAATTAATAAACCAAATCATGCAAAACATGATGAATCGAATAGTGCAATAAAAGTCAAGTGACGTTGTCACTGCCTGACAACTGGGTAAGCGTTGTTACCTACAAATAACGCAGATCGAACCAAAATCGTATGTTTCATGGAGTTAAATCATGCTTTGGGAAGTGAGATTCTACTCACAGTGGTTTGAGATGTCCGAATACGACTAGAAATGCATTCACGTGGTTGTCTTCAACCTCTGAATAGCCCTAAATTCAGACCTACTACACACAACAGTCATTTCTTTGCATACAGGTTGAGAAGAACTGAGCTAGGTGCTGAATCAGAGCTAGGTGGATGTGGATTCCTATTTAGGCTTCTTGGTCGAGCTCGCAGGCGTCAATGTTGGGTGTTGGCCACGCCCAAGGTGGCTCCAGGTTGTTGTTTCTCACAGCAACTGTTGCTGCTTAGTGGGGTGCCGCCCCTAGCAGGTGGGGCACATGTGAGCGCAATAAGGGAGGGGAGCTGCGGAAGCTTGCTGGGACCTCAAGGACGGAGCTATTGGCACTATTTTCGAGCTGCTCCTCGCACCCAAGGCAACTCCTAGCCAGCGTTGTTGTAGCTGCATCTTGGTCGTGGCTCTACTGGTCGGCCTCCCTAGCAGCTGGTCATGGCCACGATTGGAAGAGGAAGAGGAAGGGAAAGGGAAGAAGAAGGAAGGTGGAGAAGGTGGCGCCTGCGGATCGGAGCTAAAGAGCTCAAAATCGCCCACCGTTCACCCCCTTTGCTCCTATTCTATCGACTAACATGGGCACTGCTTTAAATAGTTCTGTTATATTAGGGAAGAAGAAAGGATAAGGGATAAAGGGAAAAGGGAAAAGAAATTGCTAATTACTGGAAAAATTGCATCCAAGCCCAAAGAAACATAAAAACGTCATAATTATTTACTCGAATGTTCGATTTGTGTGATTTTTTTTGCAAAATTCCAAACATGAGATCCACTACAACCTCAATCCATAACAACATGCTAATTAGAATGTAACACTAGATCAAAGAACTAATTACAACCTAAGCACTTAACTTATCTTAATTAACATGATGATGCTATTATCATTGTACGTATTAGTTAACTTTGATGTGGGACATAACAATCTCCCTCCCTTATAATAATTTCGTCCCGAAATTCCTAAAAGAGAAAAGGAAACTTGTTATGCATCTCTGACTCAAGCTCCAACGTGGCTTTCTCTAAGTTGTGATTTCTTCACAAAACTTTCACTAATGGTATCTCGCGATTCTTGAGTTTCTTGATCTTCAGATCAACTATCTTTACTGGTCCTTCAACATAGGACACATCTGTTCTAAGTTGTGCAGGTTCTGGGTCCACTATCTTCTTTGTACCAGGGTACCACTTCTTCAGCATCGATACATAAAACACATCATGTAGATTAGCCAACTCGGATGGCAAATCCAACTTGTAGGCTACAGGTCCAATCCTCTCAATGATAGGATAGGGTCCCATAGACCTAGGAGTCAGTTTGCCTCTCTTGCCAAACCTCGACACTCCTTTCCATGGTGAAACTTTCAAATACACTTCATCACCAACCTCAAACTCAAGAGGTCTATCCTGTCCAGCTTTCAACTGTTCTCTGATCACTAAAATCTTTTCTGTAGTCAAATCCACTATCTCTGGTCCAAGAATCTCCTTTTCACCCACCTCGTACCAACATACATGTGATCTACACTTTATGCCATACATAGATTCATATGGGGTCATACCAAGACTGGAATGGTGACTATTGTTGTATGCAAACTCTATAAGGCTCAAGTTTTCTTCCCAACTTCCACTGAAATGTAAGACACATGCTCTCAGCATGTCCTCACGAGTCTGAATGACCCTCTCTGACTGACCATCTGTCTGTGGGTGAAAAGTCGTATTGAACCTCAACTTTGTGCCCAAAGCACCATGCAACTGATCCCAAAACTTGGATGTGAACTTAGGATCTCTATCTGATATAATTGAAACTGGGATACCATGCAACCTGACTATCTCATCCATGTATATCTTAGCCAATCAGGACATCAAAGGTTGACTTAACAGGAAGAAAGTGAGAAGACTTAGTTAGTCTATCCACAATCACCCATATCGAGTTACAACCTCTAGGTGTCTTGGGCAACCCTACCACAAAATCCATTGCGATATGTTCCCACTTCCACTCTAGTATAGGAAGAGATTGTAAAGTACCTGCAGGTTTCTGATGCTCAGCCTTAACCTGCTGGCACACACTACATCTAGCCACATACTCAGCTACATCCTTCTTCATACCTGACCACCAGTACAACTCCTTGAGATTCCTGTACATCTTAGTGTTGTCTGGATGCATAGCGTACATCGATGCATGCGCTTCCTCAAGAATCTGTTCTTTCATATCACTATCTCCTACTACACACAACCTGTCATGCTGATACAACAAACCATCATCTAAAACCCTGAATTCTGGTCTGTTTCCTCTTGTCATGTCTTGCATGATCTGTTGTAAATCACTGTCACTCCGCTGAAGTTCCTTGATCTGATCATAAAAAGTAGGTTTGACTTGCATCTGTGTAATCAAACCACTCTACTCTATCACCCCTAAGTCTAAGTTCAACTTTAGTATTTCTACTAGCAGGTCTCTCTTGAAACATGCCATAGAGAATACATCTACTGTTGAACTTGACTTTCTGTTGAGGGCATCTGCTACCACATTCACATTTCCAGGATGATAATCTATCATCACATCATAATCCTTGATCAATTCTAACCATCTTCATTGTCTAAGATTCAGATCCTTCTGGGTGAAGATATATTTCAAGCTCTTACGATATGTAAACACCTGGCACGCCTCACCATAATGATAGTGACGCCATGTCTTAAGAGCATGAACTACAACCGCTAACTCCAGATCATGTGTCGGGTAATTCTTCTCATTTTTCTTAAGATGTCTAGATGCATAAGCTACTACCTTGCCTGCTTGCATCAACACACAGCCTAAACCTCTCCTTGAAGCATCACAAAACACTATGTAACCTTTACCTGTCTCGGGAAGGATCAACACTGGTGTTGTAGTCAACTTCTTCTTCAAGATCTAAAAACTCTTCCCATAGTTATCTGACCAGACAAATGGTGCATTCTTTCTCGTTAAGCGTGTCAGAAGTGACGCTATAACACTGAAGTTTTGGATGAACATCCTATCGTAACATGCCAATCCTAATAAGCTTCTGATCTCAGTAGGAGTCTTAGGCTGCTCCCACTATAGAACTGACTCAACTTTCATAGGGTCAACACTTACTTCGTCTCCTGAGATGACATGTCCAAGAAAAGACACCTTAGCTAACCAGAACTCACACTTAACTTAGCATATAGTTGGTGTTGTCTCAACAACTGTAATGCTATCCTAAGATGTTGCTCATGATGCTCATCATCTCTAGAATAAATTAGAATGTCATCTATGAAAACCACTATGAACTGATCCAAGAATGGCTTGAAAATCTTATTCATCATATCCATGAAAGTTGTTGGGGCATTAGTCAGTCCAAATGACATGACCAGAAACTCATAATGCCCATATCTTGTTCTAAAAGCCGACTTAGGAATATCTGAAGCCTTTATCCTCAACTGATGATATCTAGATCTCAAGTCTATCTTAGAAAAGATTGTCTCTCCACGCAACTGATCAAACAAATCATCTATCCTTGGCAACAAATACTTATTGTTGGTGGTGTTCTTATTCAACTGTCTGTAATCTATACATAACCTCATAGTACCATCTTCCTTTTTCACAAAAAAGACTGGAGCTCCCCATGGCAAAGAACTAGGTTGAATGAAACTCTTATCCAGTAACTCCTGTAATTGAATCTTGAGTTCCTTCAACTCTACAGGTGCCATTCTGTAGGTTGGCAGCACTATAGGTTGACTACCTGGCAACACCTGGATCTCAAAGTCTATCTCTCTTTCAGGAGGTAGACCTGGAAACTCATCTGGGAAAACATTTGGTAACTCACAGACCAATGGCACATCCCATGGGCTGATTGTGCTCTTCTCTGCTCTGGTATCTACTACATGTGCCAAGAATGCCTCACAACCTTTCTGCAACATCTTATCAGCTACAGCGGCTGATATGATACACATAGGAAAAACTTTCCTGTCTCCAGAAAAGACACAAGAAAATCTACCCTGTTGAAAGATAGCCTCCTTGGTCCAACAGTTGAGTTGAACTTGATACGTCTCTAGGCAATCCATACCCAAGATAACATGAAAAGAGTTAATATCTAAGGGTATAAGATTAACCACAAAGGTGTAACCACCAAAAGTCAACAAACATCTGGGACAAAACTTTGTCAACACTGTCGGTTCACTTAACAGAACCTTCAACAACAACTCAACTGATAACTCATGGGTTAACAGGTTAAGCTCACAAGCTAAAGAACTCTGTATAAATGAGTGAGTAGCACCCAGATCTATCAAAACTGTAACTGAAATACTATTAAAGAAAAGTATATATTTCTCCTGTAATTACTCGAGAAGAAATAATCCCTTCTTGTGGTGTCAAAGAGAAGAAGCGTCCTGAAGCTCTTCCACTCCCATGATGTCCTCATTGTCCTACCCTAGCATTGGGTGTTGCACCACCTTGGGAACCTAAAGCTATAGAGGAACCGGGTCCTCCAGCTGGAGCATGTCTCGGTACATTCTGGTACTGTGACTGGGAACCCTGTGATGCTGACTGCAATAACTAGGGGCAATTCCTCTTGATATGTCCCATCTGTATGCACTGATGACATCCTTGAAACTATATTCCCCAACACAGTCATGAGTGTGGTCTTCCACAGATTTCACATGCTCGCGTCTCTCACCTCGGTGGACCTATCACTAAAACTGATGATCCAAAAGACCTAGTTGGAGGTGTCCATGTAGACTGTGTACTCCATCTTCCGGAATTGGGTCTTCCTCCACTTGATGAAAAACTAGATCCTTGTCTACCAAAACAGCCAAGTCCTTGTCCTATCTTTGAAAAGAAACCACCACCTCCTTTGTATCCACCACTGCTTCATCCCCTTCTAATAAAGTCTCCAGATCCTTTCTTACTCTCAGACTGCTTATCAGCATTAACTGACTCTTCTACATGTCTCATTGCTTCCACAAATTCCCCAAAGTTTTCTCTATCTCTTCGACCAATGGCTGAAACGGTGTGTCTAATCTATGATCTTAATCCTTCTTGAAATCTTCTACACTTTTCTACATCATCAGGAACAAGTTACGGATAGAAATTTGCCAACCTTGTGAAATATGCCTTAAATTCACAAATTGTCATACTTCCTTGTCTGATATTATGCATCTGTCTTATCTTCTCACTCAGGAAGGTAGGTGGGTAGTACTTTAGATGGAATTCATCAATGAAATCTGTCCAAGTCAATACCGTGTTCCTCCTTTTATCTTCCACTCCACGCCACTAGAGCTCTGCATCACCTTTAAGCAAATAAACTACGTGATTGATTTGTCTTTCCTCTGACAGCTCCATCATACAGAACACTTTCTCTAATTGTCTCAGCCATTCATCTACCACTACAGGGTCCATAGTTCCATTGAACTCGGTACCCCTAAGCTTCTTAACTAGCTCATAGGATCTCATCAGGTCCTTGCTGCTCGAGGTAGAAGCTCATCTCTCCATCTTATACTTTTCTCTGGTCTCAAGAAACATTATGTACATCCTTGATGCCTCATCCACATCATTTCCACCACCCGGACCCATCTCCTAAGGATCAGGTCCAATGTGGCTCTCAGCTTGGTCCTCATGACCACGTCCTCTTCTTGCCATCTGCAATAGTATAACAGAACACTTCATGTTAGAAAATTGTAGTTAGAAGGAAAACACCTAAGTCCTAATCCTATTGGTCTCTTATCGTCCCCTGATCTTGACTTAGAGTAACTAGGTACTCAACCTATGCTCTGATACCAAAATTACTTGTGACGCCCCGATCCCCGTGCCATCTCTAATGACCCCGGAGATCGGGGAGCCACCCTCGGTAAACCACCCCTAACTTTTTCTTTTCTTAATCACTTAAAATTAGCTTAAAGTAAAAATCTTTTAACTTAGAATAAATTGAAACCTTACTAACTGCGGAAGCAACTACTGTTTACATTACTAGATAGATGAAACAGATTTACACGTCATATTTCATTTTTTCATGCGGAATATAAAGCACAACAGATAACTGGAAACTAAACTACATATTACATTATATTCTCTCATTACCACACCACATGTCCAAGGACCGAGGGGAAAGGACTAAGAGACCTCTAACTAACTACGTACTACCTTCTAAGAACTTGGGTGATATGATCCTTTAGCTACCTCGTGCTGACACTGACCTAAAAAATGTTTCAGTAGGTTGGTGAGCTACTGGCTCAGTGAATAGAATTTCACCCAACCATCACAAATAACTCATTTATGTTTATTAATTGGAATAAAATACAAGATAATACTATACGGAGCAGATCTAAGAAATATCATTTAAGCGACAGGAGATGTCACATTTCATTAAGATAACAACTGCTGCAATGTTGTAGATACGATTAAACAACAGAAAATACTAAAATTTCATTTAAAGGACAACTGATGCAAAACTAACACAGGTCTTTCTTAACTCTTTAACTTATAAGAAACTTTGTGAACCTATATGAACATATTTTATCTTATGCCCTGATCATATGCAGTGTACTCTCCATATGAAGACTCGTAGCGAACTATGATCCCACTGTACAAGACTTAACTGACACCCCAGGATAGCTAATTCTGGCCACTCTCCTGGTTTGCAACAGGGAAACTAGCTCTCTGGCCTCGACACTCCTATGGTGTTGTAAACTGGACTCCTCCTCTAACCTGAGCACACAGGCGGAGAGTCAAGTCGTGCCACCAGGACTTCTGGTTGATGTTGGACACGCTTTTCTGCACTCTAGTGCCACTAGGACTTTTGGTTAATGTTGGACACGCTTTTTTGTACTCCAGTGCCACCGGGACTTCTGGTTAATGTTGGACATTATAAACTATAATTTAAGGAGACTTTCACTGGGGCTTTGTCCCCCGTACCACCTGTTGGTACGCTCCGACCCCCGTATACTGGACGCACCGCCAGGGTAGGTCGTTTCATCCCTAAGGCACAGACCTCACATAGGGATTCTACAGTGTCAGGGCCCTTAAATCTATTATTTTATTATTTTAGAAAAGCTCTTACTACATTGCATCTCTCTCTTACTCATTCTTGTCTTTGGTATCTCTATGGTACTGAATCTATTTATCTGAAACTTATAAATACAACATGTATATCATTTCTAACTTGGCAGCACAATATGCTCAAACACGATAATTTACTGAGAAATCAACATATTGTACTTGCAGGCAGATTTAGATAAATAGAATACTTATCAACTTGGCACATACATACTGAAATCATGCAATTAAACATCTTAATATACTAATAAGGGTTGATTACTCAACATATGAGAAATCATCAGTAGCACTTGTAAATTATTTGAAATTTCTAGAAAAATGTGCACATCAACCTAATCTTGAATTGTGCATCATTTAACCCAACTAAGAGTTAATTACTTATCATGATATGAATTATTGATAATAACTAAAAATTTCTAATGATATCTTTGAGAAACGTGTCAATTTGTGTAAATATTGAATCATTCGCATTAAATATAACAAAGAGCATGCAATTAGGTTTTCTTTGAATAATTTTCATGTCATCGTCATTTCTTTGAAATTGTGCAACTATTAAATTATTAAAATCGTACAGCGTGGGTTTATACCCAAACCATTCTGTTATTGGTTGTGTACCACTGTTTCAACATTTAAACTGAGCAACTTAGGTTTTAATCAACCATATAATTCCACTAACCAAAACCATACACATCAATTAATAAACCAAATCATGCAAAACGTGATGAATGGAATAGTGCAATAAAAGTCAGGCGCAGCTATCACTACTTGGCACCTGGTAAGCGTTGTTACCCGCACATAACATAGATTGAACCAAAATCATCCGTTTCATGGAGTTAAATCGTGCTTTGGGAAGTGAGATTCTACTCACAGTGGTTTGAGATGTCTGAATATGACTAGAAATGCATCCATAGGGTTGTCTTCAACCTCCGAATAGCCCTAAATTCGGACCTACTCCACACAGCGGTCGTTTCTTCGCATACAAGTTGAGAAGAACTAAGCTAGGTGCTGAATCGGAGTTAGGTGGCTATAGATTCCTGTTTAGGCTTCTTGGTCAAGCTTATAGGCGTCGATTTCGAGAGTTGGGCATGCCCAAGGCGGCTCCTAGACATTGTTTCTCGCAGCAACTACTGCTGCTTGGTGGGGCGCCGCCCCTAGCAGGTGGGGCACAAGTGAGTGCAACAAGGGCGGGGAGCTGCGGAAGCTTGCTGGGACCTCAAGGACGAAGCTATTGGCGCTGTTTTCGAGCTGCTCCGCGCACCCAAGGCAGCTCCTAGCCAGCAACGCTGCATCTGCTGCTTGGCCGCGGCTCTGCTGGTCGGCCGCCCTAGCAGCTGGTCGTGGCCGCGATTGGAAGAGGAAGAGGAAGGGAAAGGGAAGAAGAAGGAAGGTGGAGAAGGTGGCGCCTGCGGATTGGTGCTAAAGAGCTCAAAATCGCCCACCGTTCACCCCCCTTTTCTCTTGTTCTATCGGCTAACCTGGGCGTCGCTTTAAGCAGTTCTATTCTATCGGGGAAGAAGAAAGGGTAAGGGAGAAAGGAAAGGGGAAAAGAAATAGCTAATTACTGGAAAAATTGCATCCAATCCCAAAGAAACATAAAAACGTCATAACTATTGACTCGACTTTCCGATTTGCATGATTTCTTTTGCAAAATTCCAAACACAAGATCCACTACAACCTCAATGCATAAAACATGCTAATTAGACTGTAACACTAGATCAAAGCACTAATTACAACTTGAGAACTTAACTTATCTTAATTAACATGATGATGCTATTATCATTGTACTTATTAGATAACTTTGATGTGGGTCATAACATGGTTAATGTGGGGTATATGAATCCAATCATAATTGGATCTTGTCCAAGTTAGACTAGGCTAGCAACAACGCTCAAGGCACCAGCCTAAAATTAAGCAGCTCTATGAAAGAAAAGCACACCAACCACTTGTCGCTTATTAGGCATGCTAAAATGCTCTCCTTAACAAGTATTTTAAGGCCTCATTGTGATTGAGAATGTGGAACACCTAGAGCAACTATAATTTCCTTTAGGCAAAGAGTTAACCCCATTTATGATTCTACAATTGTTGTTTGAATCATATGGATAGTTTATCGACTATAATTGCTTGAGTAACTTGGCCAAACTATTGTTTTATTTGCTTGGCATGTGGATGAATGCCAAAGAAAGTATGAAGAAGGAAAAACTAAGAATGACGATCAACAAATTGGAGTCCATGGACAAAGTCAAGGTTGAGAAATGTATTAAGGCTAAGATGAAGTCCAAATCTTTTGCACTCAAAACAAGGAGAAGGAAAGTGCAAAAGGAATTTGTCCTTTTAACTTAAAGGATTTGAGGAAGAAAAAGCAGGAGATAGATATCTACTCCTTAGGTATATATGTTGTTGAGATATTGAGTACTAGTTACTAGATGTGGATCTCACGTATCTTCTAATATGCAAGATCTAAAATAGGTAAACCTTTAATAAAGGGTGAGGTCAAATTGCACATTACAAATGGAGCAAGAGTTGCTGCCACAATAGTTTGAACTTGTCATTTATCTATGCCTAGTGGGTTTGTAATACAGTTAGAGAACTTCTATTATGTACATGCCATTAATAGAAACATCATTTCAGTATCTTGTATGGATAAGAATGGATTTCAATTTCACATAATTTCCCCAACATCTTATAGTATCTAGAGACAAGTGTTTATAACATAAACACCAAAATGGTAAAACTTGATAAATCCAACAAAACATACCTTTGGCACATTTCTAGAGTCTATAAGTATGTTTCTCATCAATGTCTCTTGGATGACAATGCCAAAGATATGTATTATTTGAGTTATAGAGTTTTAATCTTTTGGTATTTATGTTATAAACATTTTTCTTTAGATCCAGATATTAAAGACCATAAGATATTGGGGCACTGCCATGAAAATATCAACTTTTTAAATAGAACATTGACCATTCTTTCTGTGAACTTCATATCCATCTTTGTTCATAAAAGATACATAAATAATATTTCTATTCATTCAAAGTACAAACTAGTAGTTCTGTAACTCTATTACATGCCCTGTGGACAGAGATAAATTATAGGTTCCAACTATAGTTGTAACAACTCTTGCTCCAAGTTTGACGTGTAGTTCAACCTCTCCCTTTCTTAAAGGCTTACTTCTTTTTAGATCATGCATATTCAAACATATGTGAGATCGACATCCGATATCTAGTACCCTAGATGAAGAAGAAGAAAAATTTATCTCAATAATGTATACACCTGAAATAGAGATCTGTATCGCCTCCTTCATCTTCATGAATCCTTTTAAGTACAATGGACAAATTCATTTTGCACTTATCTTTCTCCCTATCTTGAGTGTTGAAGACATGGACTTTCGCTAAGCCTCAAAACTCTTCTTGGTGTTTCTATTGTCCTTGGACTTCACTTTATTGATCACCATCATGGGTTTGTCCTTCTTCATTCATGCTTTGACAATTATCAACATGCTAGGCAATTCTGAAGCAGTTTGGCCATGTTACTCAAGTAATAACACTCGATAAACTGGCTATATGATTCAATCAATGATCGTAGAATCATATATGTAGCCAACTCTTTGCTTAAAGGGAATCCCAATTCCTATAAATGTTCCACATGTCCAATCATACTGAACACATGGGTTTCTACTATATCTCCTTATATCATCTTGCACTCAGAGACCTCCTTAGAGACATTGTACCTTTCTTTCTTTGTATGATTATGGATCATGTTCTTAAGATGTGTTATCATCTGAAGAATCCCCATGTCTTCATGATGCTCATGCAACTTATTTGTAATACAACATTGCAAAAGGTGTTTAACATCTAAGGGAACATTGACATGCTTCCAATAAGAATCCACCTCGGCCCTAGAGCATCAGGAACATGCACTTCTAGACTTGGTGCATCTAGGATATAGATCTTATTCTTATCATTTAGAACCCTACTCAAAGTCCAAAACAAGCCATGAAGTTCATCTTGTTATGTGTGTCCTACTCAAGTATTTATTGCAACGATGATTTGTTGGCCATTTATTTCTATAAGAGTAATTTTCAATTAGTAAAAACAATTTTGATTTGATTTTATTTGATTAAGATAAGATTTGATGATGTTTAATTAGGTATTTAATTATTATCACTCCCATTATTTTATTCAAACAGATATCCCTCTCATATCAATTTGAAAGATTGTAACATAGAACCTTCTACTGAGCCAAGACCTGAAACAAATGAGTTATTACCCAGCCAATGCCAGCATCCATAACCAATTATTAAGGTAGGGAACTTTTGTCAATTGTGTCTCATGCTATTCTTAGATAGATGGTATGCACAACTCTTTTCCATAGTCACCTACACACTTCTAGATATTTAATCTCATTAATATTACCTAGTTAAGTCTTTTCTAAAAGGCAACATGATAGTAACTCACTATGCTTGGTAGACCCACATGATTACCATCACACTTCCATGAGATGGACAACGCACCACACTTGGTGTGCCCATGCTTAGTCGATCAAGCTTATCATGTGTGTTGCTTATGGAAAGCATAAAATACTTAATATTTTATTGAGGGATTTAAAATTTATATAAATACATATACATATCCAAGCCCCACATACTAATATGTATCATATACATACTATATCCACAAATGAAACATATAATTATAAAACACCAACAGTGGTTATTGTCATACTATTGTTATTCCTTAGAGACACTAGGAATTAATACCATATAATGTCCACATCATATGTAGCAACTTGTTATTGACTAAGATATATGTTGCAACTAATTTGGGACGATTGATTCTACTCTTGAATTGATCAGTTGGCAACCAGGTGGGTCAGTTGGTTTGTCAGATTAGTTATCTAGTCTCTAATCCAAGTTATGTCTGGACTCCTCCAATTGATCAGTTGGGCCACCAATCGATTGATCGGCTCGTCATATTCTCTACCCGTCTCAGTTATCTATCTGATCGGTTCATCTTTTGAAATGGTTAATTTTTCTAGTGCAAAATGTCTTCTTTTCCATAAATAGGAATGATAACTATCCAAGTCATATTTAATATCTAACATGGTAATAGGGAAACCTCAAGTCACATTAGGGGGGAGAATAGGAGGGAGAGAATTAATATTTCCATATATGGAAACAGAAAAAGAGCCTCAATATGCAAATTGAGATATAAATATGAATAACAACAATCCAAAATAGTACAATGATCTAGGATTATTGGCCATAACAATGCCAACATCCACCATCAAAATAAATTTTAGGGAAACATCTATAAATTCTATATATGTATCATATCATATATATAGGGATAGTATGTGGTATTTAATTAGATATGCTCATTAATCATGTAAATATATGCATCACATGTAATAAATAAATATAAAAAAAATGATCATATCATATATATCCCAAAACATACTAAATTGGCATGGATCTGATACCATTGTTGGAAATATGGCATCAGATATGGCAGTAGAAACAAAAAAAAATTACTGCCATGCTCCCCTTATACATTAGATCACGTGAACAACTACAAATTGGAAATGAGGGTTGTAAGGTATATACCTAGTCCTAGAGAAAGTCTAACGACTATCCCTTGCAGTAGTGCTACATTCTTCAAGTTGCAACTGGATAGTTGTCGACAACAACCTCCTGGTTGATCACCATATACATTGGTTGACTGCATCCTCCTAGTGGGTGTCAAATGACTCCTTGCCTTTATAGTAGTCCACACAGACCACTGAGAACTCCTTTCATTCTTTTGGAACGAGCAAGTAGGAGTTGTTTCTTCTAGTCAACGTGATAGCATCAAATTTCTCTCCCTTGTTTTCTCTTCCTTTTTGTCCCTCCCTTTGATGGATAACACTTGCTCAAGTTCTCAGGTTATCACAATTGTTAGAAGAAAACAATTACTAAAGCTTATTATTGTGTATATTGAATGCCTCAAATACCCCTCTATTAGTAGGAGGGCCAGGGTCAGAATTTTTAGAATGATCAGGAGTCAAAGAGACAGAATAACATGAATTTTGGGGAACCTACGAACCATGAACCAATCAGCTTACACCTAAACTGATTGGCTCACATACTAGTAGATCGGTTCAACACTTGAATTGGTTGATTCACTATGTTTCCTATTCACAATTGTATTGGCTTTTAATTTTTGTTTAATACACAACATGATGTCAATATCAATCCTTGATCCAATTTCATTGATCAATGAAATGATCGGTTCACAACCGAAAATGGTCGGTTTAGACATTTGAGCCGATCATTTCAATTGCTAAATTTGTTGTTTTAGAGTGTTGATTTCCAATCTTGTTTAAATTGAATACTTAACACATTAGTAATTGAGTTTAAACTTCATCCATGAGTAAACTCCTATTCCAGGTGTATCCTATGCCTATGTCTGTATAGGCTCCAAGTTATGTTGGCAGTGGATGTTCGTAACCAATTTATGACGTCCCAAGAAATGAATGGTATCTAGCAAGACATCATCGCCATCCAAGTAATGGGAAAGTTGGAGTACAACTTCAAACTACAATCTTTGATTGGTGTTACAATGATTGTATAACTCGTTTGTCACTAATATCCAGATCTAACTGAAGACATGGAATCATCATCCTCTTTAACATTCAATCCATGTTCCTTGAACTACAATAGATTGTCTAAGATATATATATATATATATATGAGCTCAATATCACACATTGACTCACATGAGCATGGACATGCATTTCTCAGTATCTATTATCAAGTGGTCATGATATCATACTCATGTAGGAGAGACAATTCCCATATACATCACTCACAGTCATCCTCATGTGTAACAATGCACCCGAGCACCACCTTTATGGAAACCCTTATTTGAGGTCACTATGGATGATTTCAAAGTACATCGAATGACATGTGATGAGTGTAGTGATTTTAGGTCTAAAAACCACAATCACCACCATCACTATGAGAGATGATTTTGACTACCAATCATGATTTCCATACATCACTCTTATGGTTGGTCTGTCTGATACAATGTTATGTAAAAAGTATCTACGTGTTTTGTTTTATATCACGTATCATGACTTAGTTGGATTCAAGATACACACACTCTAGTCTTATGTGGTATTGTTGTCTATCATCTTCCACAATAACATCCAACTAGGGACATAACAAGAATGTATACACTCTTAACATTTGTATCACCGCATTGTTCATGTCCTCAACCTAAAGACGTACATCATTATGTAACATCATTCTTTATACATTTATTATGTACATCATTATCTCATAACTGAAAAGAATAGAATAAATGGAAGATTGCCTTTATTATTAATCAAATGTTTTACAAGATATACCATTAAAATCATCATATGAGTGACTCTCTAGAAATACATACCAACAACGGGTAGATACCCTATCTAGAAATTACATTTTTCTATAATTTTTACTTTAAATGTGTACATGGTTATATTCGTCCTAATAGTCACATAACATGCATAATATTTATAGTTGTAATGGATGTCCACTTACATATTTATTCTAGAACTTTTATTGTGTATTCTCCTAGTGTTTACCTTCTTAGTCGAATGGTTACTTTTTGTCTAAAGAGTTACTTTTTGACCAAATAGTTGATATTCTGAAAAAATATGTACATTTTAGGATGCACATGTAGCAAAATCCTAATTGTCCATGCGGGGAACAAATGAAATTCTCTTGCAAAAGTTAGATTTTATTTGGGTCAAGACTTGGCCATATATTTAATCTTGAAATTGTTTCTAGATTAATAAAAGCAATTTGTCATGGATTACAACATGAAATTTTTTTATAAGCCAATGATAGAGCTTCTTAGCATGTTGAGAACTGTTGAAGGGAAAATGAAAGACAAGAACAAATCAATGCTAATAGGAAATATAGGAAAAAGAAACTCCATGGTCAATAGAAAATATAAGATAGGTTGTAAATCTAGCAAAAATTATTTTGAATTTAAATAAAAAGGAGTAGGTAAGGGAGGCAACTGTCGCCATTTTAACTAGCATGTACAATGGAGCAACAAATGCCCTCTCTGTCTTTAGGATGTGACGAAGTAGAAGTAGGAGATAGATATCTTCACTTTAGGTTTATATGTTACAAAAATAAACTTGTCTACTTCTTCTTCAAGGGTATTGGATACTAGATGTGGATCTCACATATTCTCAGTTACACATGATCTTGAATGGAACATACCTTGAAAGAATGAGAGGAGAAACTACACATTACTAATGGAGCAAGTCTTTTTGCCACGTAATAGACACCTATTTTTTTCCCAATTGCTTTCTAAAAGAGTTAGAGAACTTTTATTATTAAACTTCCATAAATAAATAAATATCTTGTATCTTGTCTGAACAAGAATAAGTTTTTAATAAAGAATTGTCATATTTGCGCTTCTAAAAGTGGGATATTTATGGAAGTGCTTGAATTTATTTTTGTCTTTTTATTATTTCTTGAAACACTTGTATATAACATAAAAGAACATTATGTTAAACATTAATGACTCAAATAAAAATTATCTTTAGCACTATTGTCTATGGAGCATATATGAGAACCACATTCTAGACTCCACAAAGATGGTTATCTAAACACTTTTGATTTTAAATAAATAGAGACATGCACATTTTTTTTATTGGGCATAATGAAAAAAGCATATTTCACTAGATGTAGTGACAAAGTGAGTGACCTACTAGGACCCATACATATCGATATGTGTGGGCATTTTAGCATAGTTTCTTGAAATAGGCATCAATACTTTATCACTTTGACTAATGACTTTTGTAGATTTAAATATGTGTATCCTACTAATCACAAATTGGATATTATATAAAAGTTTGAGAAATTCATGAAGTAAGTACAAAATCAACTTGGTATGAAAATTAAAGCAGTAAGATCACATAAAGGTTGTTAGAACTTAAGTAAAGAGTTTGAATCCCTTGTAAGACATTGTAGTATTTTATTACAATGGACTCCACCTAGAAAACCACAACATAATTGCTTATAAGAAAGAAGGAATTGCACCTTATAGGACATCGCACAATTACTGATGAGTTTAGCTAATATTTTGATTTAATTTTGTTGACATTACCTTGAAACACCCATGTTTACATATAAAAACATACCTTTTGAATTTGTTGAAAAGAAACCATATGAGACATTGAATGGTAAACGTCGCAATACTTGTTTCATGAAAGTTATGGGATGTATTCTTCAAGAAGTTGTTCAGTGAATAGCATGGACCCAAATGAGATAATTGTATATTTGTTGGATACTCTAAGGAAGCTAAAGGTTACTACTTCTATATTCCATCTAACAAAAAAGTTTTTGTTCTTAAAACTAATGTATTCCTCTAAAATGAATTTAATTCTAGAGGAACCAGTGAGATAAAAATAGAACTTGAAGAAGTTCAAAACCAACAAGACATCATTAAACATGTGGATGTAGATAAGGAACAAAAGAAAATACAACCTATGACAGAACCTCAAGTCCCTATTATAGTAGAAGAAGCTCAAAGGTCAAGTAGGGAACGTCTTTTTGATGCCACGACGTGCCACAAAGTGAGATTACTCAAAACCTAACATGGAAATAACACTAAGCAAGTGGATTACCAAAAAAACATGGGAAATTAAAACTTATATCATTAAAGCACCATAAGACAAAAACATATTATATATGAGTCCAAAAGGTTTACCACATACAACACATATCGTCTCACGTGGTGCATATATCACTGTAGGTCAGTGTTCTTACCCTCAACCTATTACATAGGATATTGGATTCATATATATATGTGTACATCTGTTATAACTACACAACCATGGCACATAGGCCAACACCTCATATTGATCACATATCCACAAAACATCTCAAAGAAAAACACCCCAAGGACCTTAGTGTACATGGATGACAAATAGGACTCTACTTCTATACACAAGCAACATATCCAACCTTTCAACAAGTATAGTTCCTCTTGCTGCTCAGCACCAGCTGCACAACCTCTACCTCTTCATCACGGTCACTTGAAAGATGTGGAAATCCATAGGGTTAAATCAAGCATCCCAGTGAGAGATATAATTCTCTGCCAAATCTATTAAAGCACAAATAAGCTAAGCAGGTAAAACTAAATAGATAATTAACATAAGATAATAAGTGGATTAGATTCATCTAGATGATATGTATTCAATAGATAAAGAAGATTAAACAAGACTAGACAGCTACCACTGAATAGTAGATCAAGTTATATTCTAAAAAAGGAATATTATGAACATGTATAACAATTGACTTCTCTTATCGTCTTATAATTCAAGAATTCAATACAAAGGTAAGGAAAAGGTTTCAGCCAATGTGAGATGTATGTCACTCTATGCACATATACTACACAATTGTATTACATCCTTTATTGTGCCCTGAGGATTGAGTCATACCACTCAAATCCAACCACCCCCTATGAAGTGAAACTGACGGTTCCATACAAGGTCCATGGAAGAGATGGAACCTATGACCTCTCCAACACCTCTTGGTCAGCACAAGATAACACCACAGAGATATACCATTCAAGTGCAAAAGAGTGACATATAGTTAACATAAGGATTGGCTTGCACATGACTGACCATGTAAAATGCGTAGCCAACCTTGGTACAAGTAACGATGCTAGAAGAACTGACTCACGTATGTCTATTCTTAGAAGAAGGAGTAGCTCATGCATGGCCATCCATATCATAAGGAGATTGGCTCATGCATGGCCATCTCACACAACTTATAATTGTACACACAAGGAGATACTCGACCTTCACCCCCGCATATTAAAAAATGATCTCTGACTTAAACTCATCTCACCAATCCAGCAAATAAAGATGACACTGGAATTGGGTCTTTGGTACAAGGCAAACTACGTGATTAGTTTTCACTTGATTAGTTAGCCGATTGGGTGACTTTTAGAATAATCAAGTTACAATGTATAAAGCTAAAACAAACTCTACTTGAAATAAGGTGTATTGCAATTTCTAAAGATATAAAACATATAAGGTGTGAACTTGTGATACAACCACCACATGATACTCATTGTTCTGTCGTTTACAAGGCGATCACCAAGGTCACCTACCACCATGGGATATCCATCCCTTAATCACATCACTTGAGGATATCACCTCTCAATAGGCATTAAGCCATCACTAGGTCAAAGGTCCCATCACATTAAGCACTGCATATTTAACACCACGCAGTGCCACATGGATGTGCATATGCATCTCCTTATATCACATAATCATTACCGCATCATACACAATCCATGGCATACATATCACCTACATGGTTAGGGATTATAAACTAAAGAGATAAATTATCATACTATAATGACCATTCCAAGATAGAGAAACAAACATGTCACATTCTCATTTAAGGTTAGGGATCCACACTATAGTCAATTCTGGTTTAAAACTAGATACGAACACCAAATCCTAGGAGCACCACCTCCCATTATGTTGGAGCATCTTAGGCTTGAGTAATATGATTATGGGTGATTAGACATTATTCGAACAACACTCTACATGGATTATACATTACTCATGGAAGTATATCAACTATGTGATCAAGCATGCATCTCAACCACCCATCATGCATATGCTATGACCACTCGTGCAACCAGGTTGCAGCCACCCCAAGAAGCACTTGTCACAACCCCGAGAAGAAGGGTTGTTGTGATCGTCATCCCTGTGCATTTCATGACCATGATAAGGACATGGATCGTCTTCAATGTAAGAGCAAGTATTCATCCAAAATAGAAACAAGGTCCTACCAAGGCAAGGTAAGAGATAACGACATACAACTAGGGCATCCCAACTAAACACTGCTCATGGGTCATGACCAACCAAGATGTCGTGGCCGCGACACATAAAGAGGGGACCCATCTTGACCCCAAAACCAAAACATGGTGTTACGACCGCGAACAAAACTATATCAAACATGATGTTATGACTGTGACAAAAACCACGCAAATGCAGCATTACGACCAATGACCAAAACAAGGGAAAACATGGTGTTATGACCACGACCAAAGCCTCAAGCCAAAGAGATGTTGTGACTTAAGACAAAACAAGGCATGGTAAATACTAAGGGTCAATCCACCAATGAGACCAAGAACCACAATCAAACCAAGGTCACAATAGAGATAAGTCTATGACTAAAATAGGTTATCTAATAAGGGAAACTCATCATCACCATAGAGGAAAACCTCATGCAAACGGTCAACAAAACCTAAAACAAACTTCATAAAACCACCATAAAAAAGGAACCCCAACAAGGGAGATAAACCAAAATCATCACCACAAATTGAACCAAAACTTCATAAATCACTAAAACACTCAATCATCTTGTGTGCAACTCAATCCAAGTCAAGAAATGAAGGAAAACCAACATGTACCACTAACACCAAAAATCGGTACAAAGTAATTAGGGTTTCATATTACATCCAAAAAAAGCATGATCTCAACATCATCCAAGTTCTATGGTCTATCACCATCCATTAACATGTTAAGGAAACATTTAGAGAGATAAAATAGTAACATTCAAGCATAAAGAGTGCAATAATAGAGGAGGTTGAGAGTTATATAACCTGCCTAAAGAAAGATCACCCCAAAGAAGGCAAGCTCCAAGCACACGATCACCAAAAAAGATCAAGCTCCACCAAAAGCTCCATTTTTTGCCACAATATTAGATCAAGAAAGAGGAAACAAGAAGGTCAAAGGATAGATCAAGAAATAGGGCAATAGGTTCAAGGCCGAACAAAAGAAAGAAGGGGGAAAAGAGAGAAGAAACTCCCTCTCACTTGGGTGTCGCCTTGTCAAAACATGGCCTATTACCCTTGTGATGAGGATCTTACTGTCAAGAACCACTATGTCAAAACATGGTCCAAGGTAGAAAAAAAGGAAGAAGGTGGGGTAGTAGATCCAAAGAAACATTAACAACGATGATAAATACTCACCAAGGTTGGAGATGACCAAGGATCACCACAAACACGACATGCAAGGGTTGAGCCACCTCCAAAGCACCAAGAACAAATTCTTCTTGCTCCACAAAGATCCAATATCATCCAAGCAAGGAAGGAGAATGAGAATGGCCAAAAAAAGATCACTTACATGGAGAGAAGAGGGTTTATATAGAAAAGGATTAGAGAGGTAGGGCAAGGGATGAGGTGTCAACGAAAGAAGGCACCAAAGGGAAACTTGTCCAATCAAGAAACTAACATGCAACCACTTAAAGCCCACATGAAAGAGATTGTGATACACTCTAGGTTGGATCTTGACCTCCTAGGTCACCCAACCCTCATGTCACGATCGCAACACACCAAGGGAACCACCCATGGTTGTGACACTCCACGAAGGACCACTAGGTTACAACACAAGGTCACCACAAACCCTAGGTCAAGACACTCTACACAAGAGCACCCATCTCGACCCAAGACTCCCAAGACCATATTGGTCATGAAAACCATACCTAGGGGAGGTGTCTCACCTACGACACCCTCCAACCAAGCACTAGGTCACGTAACCAACTTGGGTTACATGGTCAAGGCTCACCAAACCCTAGAAAATCATAATCACCACTAAGGGTGATACCACTCAACTAAGGGTCCACAAAGGCACCCCAAAGCACCACAACCTCACTCATGAAGGAAAGAGAGAGAATAAATGTTGTAGAGGTAGAAAATTACAAGAATACTCCTTCAAATGGGTAATTTGCAATTTGCACCAAAACTAGCACAAAAAGCACAAACAACATCCAAACAACCTCAAACTAGAGACTTAAGCTCTCCACATTCTCTATGATCATATCAAAGGATTAGAGAAAGGGTCTAAGAACATTATCAAGCAAAAGCAAAGAGTGTTAACCCAAAACACATGTTAGCAGTCTTACAAGCTAAAAACCCATAACAAGGATTTTGCCCCTGAAATCCTAAGAGAAAAGAGATGGGTACTTCTGCCGCATCTCTTCCTCATGATACCAACTGGCTTCCTCAATGCCAAATTGATACCAAAGAACCTTCACAAGCACTATGTCCTTCTCCTTCAACTTCTTCACCCTCCTGTCAAGGACTAACATGAGCCCTTCAACATAGACATGTCCTTATCAAACTCAACCTCCTCCAGGTGCAAAAAATAACTCGATATCAGGGTGACACTTCCTCAACATAGACACATGGACCACAGGATGTAACCTATGTAAATTAGGTGGCAACTCCAACATGTAGGTGACTTTCCAACATGTACCACCAAAAGATGAGGTCCCATATACCTGAGAGACAGCTTACCCTTCTTCCCAAACATCAAAAGACCCTTCCAATAAGAGAATTTGAGATGCACCATGTCGCGTACTTGAAACTTCAAGGGTCGTTGACAGTTATCAACATATGAATTTTGTCTATCCTGTGTTGCCTTCAATTGTTGTTGGATCATTGTAATCTTCTCTGTTGTCTGCTACACCAGCTCAAGACCAAGAAGGTGATATTCACCTATCTCATACCAACACAACAGAGACCTGAAACTTCTCCCATACAACACCTCATACGGTGCCATGTCCATGCTCCTCTGATAACTATAATTATAGGAAAACTCAACAAGTCCTCGATGATCTATATGGTTCTCTCAGACTAACCATCTGTATTTGGGTGGAAACTAGTGTTGAACCTCAACTGCATACCCAAAGTTGTGTACAAACGCTCCCAAAAGCGACTTGTAAAGTGAGGACCTCTCTCTGACATGATGGTATCTAGTACAACATGCAAACACACTATCTCATCCATGTAGATCTAAGTGAGGTTTTCTACTGGATACATTTTCTTCACTAGCAAGAAGTGTGCTACCTTGACAAAACCAATCAACTATCACCCAAATGGAATCATGTCCTTTGGTTATCCTAGGCAGACCAACCACAAAGTCCATTGTGACATGATCCCACTTCCATTGCGGTATGGGTGGTTGCAGCGTCCCTGCATGCTTCTAATGATCTTCCTTGGCTTGCTGACACAGTGTCCGCATGGCCATGAACTCAACTACATCCCACTTCAAACTAGGCCACCAATATAGATAAATATGATTATGGTACGTCTTGGTGCTACCTGGGTGCATAACATATGTCGAAGAGTGAGCCTTTTCTAGCCCTTTCTCAAACTATCAATATCAGGAATCACAAATGTGTCATAGTAAAAACCCATCTTTTCATCTGCCTCATGGAATCCATCACACTTCTCGTTGTCGAACTCTAATTGTATTTGTTGTATCATAGTATCAGCCTGTTGTGCCTCTTTGATCTGTTGTCTCAATGTGGTCTTCACTAGCAACTGTGCTAATAGCCCTACTAACATAGACACCTCTAGCTTCACGTTCATTTGACATGAGTAGACCAACATGTCTCTCTTATGACAAACCAAAGAGTTCAACTGTGCACTACCCACTAATGATATTGAAGATGTCTTTCTACTCATCACATCTGTCACAACGTTCGCCTTTCTTTGGTGGTAATCAATCATGAAATCATAGTCTTTGAATAACTCCATCCAGCACCTCTGTCACATGTTCAACTCCTACTATGAACAGATATACTTCGAGTTCGTGTGATCTACGAAGATCTGTCACCTCTCACCATACATGTAGTGTCTCTAGGTCTTCAAAGCATGAACCACTACAGCAAACTCTATATCATGCGTAGGATAGTTCTCCTCATGCTTCTAAAACTGTCTTGACACAAAAGATATCACATTCTCATCTTGCATCAGCACACACCTCAAACCATTCTGCGATGCAACACAAAAAACTATGTAACCTTTCCATGCTCAAGCTGCATTAGCACTGGTGCACTCGTTAACTTCTTCTTCAAAAACTAAAAGGCACATTGACATCTATCATCCCTGAGAAAAGGTACATCCTTCCTTGTCAACTTAGATAGGGGAAACACCATAGAGTCGAAGTTTTTAATGAAACTTCAGTAGTAGCCTACCAACCCCAGAAAACTATTACACTTCTCTAAGATTATTTGCTTGCTCCCACTCTAGCATGGACTCAAACTTCTTGGGATCCACACAAACACCTTGATCAAATATCACATGTCCTAGGAAAGACACCTCCTTCAGCCACAACTCACACTTGCTGAATTTAGCATATAGCTGATGTTATCTCAACACTTTTAATGCTTGATATAGATATTGTTCATGCTACCGGATGTCATGAATATATATCATGATGTTATAAATGAAGACCACCACAAAGTAATCAAGAAATGGAGTAAACACTTTGTTCATAAAGTCCATGAGCATTGTCACTGCATTGGTTAGCCCAAACATAATAACCACAAACTCGTAATGACCATACCTAGTCCTACAAGATGACTTAGGTATGTCATCCACCTTGATCCACAACTAGAGATACCCTGACCTTTGGTATATGTTGGAGAAAACTTCCAACACCTCATAACTGATCAAACAAGTCATCTATCCATGATAAGGGATACTTGTTCTTTATCGTCACCTAGTTCAATAGTTTGTAGTCTATACACAGCCTCATAGATCCATGTTTCTTTTTCAAAAACAACACATAAGTGCCCCATAGAGATGTACTCGGTCTGATGAAACCCTTCTCAAGCATCTCTTGCAACTATTTCTTTAACTCCTCCATCTCTTCTGGTGCCATTCTATATGGTGTCTGTGCTATCAGTTGCGTGTCGGGGACTAGATTGATCTCAAAATCAATCTATCTAATAGGGGGAACACTTGGGAACTCATATGGGAATACATCCACAAACTCTCTGACAATTTGCTCCTCTTAGATACTCGAATTGCTCACTTTGGTATCCAACACATGCACTAAGAACACATCACAGTCCAATCTCATCAACTTCTCGGCCACCATTGCTAACACCAAATAGGTAAGGAGAATCTTCCTATCACTTTGGAAGATGCACAAATGCCATTGTATATATCCTTCACCACCTTGGAACTACAATCCATGATCACTTGATACTTCTTTAAAGTATCCATTTCAAGGATTACATTGAATCCATGCATGTCAAGTGGTAATAGATCCACTTAGATGCTATTTCCTAAGAAAGAAAGGACACATTAGGGACACATTTTCTACAACTCCACAGGGCCAACTAACATGGTTTCTAAACTAAGAGTATCCCATATACGACTAATGGACAAAGAACAAGCATCAATCACTTCTCGAGTGACAAAAGAGTGAGTCACACCCGGTTCTACCAAAACAAATATAAAACAAGGAGAAGACAAATTAGAATGAAATAACTCCATTTGACATGTAACTACTCATGGGTTGACCACTCCTTCAAGCTGACTCATAGCATAGAATCTTATTGTTTCCTATTTCCACCCTCTTCCTCTATTGGCCTATCCTGAAGAACCCTCTTGAGATGCTTGTCCACATCCCCTTCCACTAAACTGTTATCTTTGTGAGCCCTGCTAGCTCTTCCTCGATTGCTGGGTGACTTCTTCATCTTTCATAGGGATAAACAACTTTGTATGCCCAACCTATCTGTACTTGTAGCATCAAGCTCTCATACCATGGACTAGATGGCCCCGTCACTATAGATGAGGATACACTCTAAGCTCATTCTGGTGCTAAACTTCATCCTCTACCCATAGTGGGTGACAACTGGGTCGTTGCACTAGACCTCTACTGTGCTGGTAATGTAGAAAACCTAGGCTTCTTAAAGCCTCCTGACAAATGCCCTTGAAACTGTATCAGACTCTTCTTGGCACTCCTCTCTTGATTCTCAATGATAGACCATTCAATCCTGTTGATAGACTCCACAAACATTGCAAACTTCTCACAGTTCTCAAGCGCTTCTACCGTCATCGTTAGCTCACCGTTTAGACCCTTCTCAAAATGTAAGGACCCTGACCTTCGTTTAGGGCTTACCCTATTTTCTTTGCTTAACCCTGGTGTTTTGGTGCTTGCTAATCACCTTTAGTGGTGATTAGGGTTTGGTTGTGCTTTGTTGTGAGTTGAAGGTGCTACTTGCAAATAACCCAAGTCTAGGGTTTTGTGAGAAAGTTTTCCACCTTGAAGAGGTGTTCTTCTCTCTCTTTGCTTCCTCTTGAGTTGAGGGGAAGACTTGGGCTGGTTGCTTGAGCTCTTTGGGCCTTAGTTGAGCCTGTTTGGGCCTTGAGGTGCCTTGTTTTGGCTTGGTTGAGCCTTGTGTCGCCCAAGTGAAGAGTGTGTCGACCTAGGGTGTTTGTGTCGGCCAACAAGGAGGTGTGTCGCCCTAGTACAAGCTTGGTGTGTCGCCCATGGTGCTTGGTCTTGTTTGGTGGACACTTGGTGCATGTTTTGGAACAAGTGTCTTATGGCTTTCTAGAGTGGTGGTTTGAGCTTGTGGACAAGTGTCCTTTGTGGGGGCAACAACCTCACCATGTTCCACCTTGTTTTCTCCTCCCTTTCTTTCTATAAAAGATGGTTCCTTCTTTAGCTTAAGGACCCTTTGGTTCCTCTCCCTATTGTGCCCGACACACTCCCTCTTTCCCTTGCTTGGTGGCCGACACACCCTTGAAGGAGTTTCTTGGAGGTCGACACACCCTTGGAGAAGAAGAGTGGTGGCCAATACACCCCCTTGGAGGAGCTTTGGTGGTCGATATCCCTTAGAGCTCTCCATCCTCTTTGCTTGGTGGTGCGTGGAGCTTGGAGTTCTTCTTCTTCCTTAAAGTTTGGATCTTAAGGCGGGTTGCATAACTCTAACCCTAGCTACTCTACTCTCTTTTCATATATGTTGCTTTAATCTTGCCTATATGCACGTTAGTAGTTGGTTTTTGGTTATCTTGTATGTTGGTCGATCCATGTAAGTTAGGGATTAGGGAGAAACACTCCTTGCTCCCCTTGGTCTTGAAGAGTGAGTTTGGGTCCTAATGTTGTGAGCAATACCCCTCTTTCCTAGCCGATTGAGGTGAGCTTGTGACTTAGTGGCTTGAGCAAGACTCTCTCCTCACCTTGGGCAAGAAGGTGAGCTCATTAGATGACCTTGATGAGATGCATCTTGAGCATTTGGTGCTTGTAGAGGTGCTTCCTGACAGTCCTCATGGCTTAGCTACTCTTGCACGGCATAAGTGAGCAATGTATCCGTTTTGTTCCTTGGGTGGGTGAGCATTATGACCTTTCACGCCTTGAGCTAGTTCTGCCCGACAGGCTGCACACCTTGGGGATTCTCACCTGGTGGGCTGCTCGCCCGACACTATGTTGCTCGCCTGATACTATGTTGCTCGCCCGGAATCAATCCGTGTCGCCCGACATCCACCCTGCACGCTCAGCTTCACCCTGCACGCCCGTTACACCTTGCACGCCTTGAGGCTGCACGCTCGACAGAGCTGCACGCTCAGTGATGCGCGTTGCACGCCTGACTAGGTTGCACACCATGGCTTGGGTGAGGGTAGAGGTGCCCGACACTGTGTCACTGAGCCTTGCCCGACACACTCTTTTGGTGAGGGTTTTGGGTACCTTTTTGTGAGGGATCGTTACATCATGAAAATGGCTTGAACTATATATGCCTTGATATCGTTGGTGACTCCTTGCTCTCTTAATGATAAAGATAGTGACAATGGTAGCAATAGTAATAATGCTAGTTTGTATGTTTAGCATGATTTTGAAACAAGGTGAAGCACATGTGTACGAGTGTGACTACCCTGGTTATCTCTTTGATGCTAAGAGTAACGTTAAGCATGCATTAGGGTTGCTTAATAATGTGCTTACATGTGTAACCTTAAGATGAGGCATGGATGTATTGTCATTTAGTGCTGGCAATATACTTAACCCTAAATTATTACCTTATGTTAATAATATGAGTCTCTTGATTATTCATATGGTTATTGAATGATGCTAATCATGCAGGTAATGTTTAGCCAAATGAAAGACTATGAGAAATGATTATATGTGAATATTGTGATGACAGGTGTATTATGAATGATGTCCCATGATAATGATGATGAAAGCCTTGAGAGGCTATGACACTATGTGATGAGGGATTGAGATCCCATGGTATGTGATGATCCTTGAGATGGATCTAGATGGTTGGCAAGAGGCCAAGTGATAACATGTGATGTTGGATCCTTGAGATGGATCAGGTTGATGTGGTTATAATAATAACATAATGTTGAGTTTATGTTGGTTGTTTTCCTTCTATAGTTTGCATGTTATACAACTTGGTTGAATCTTGCAATCCATCTAAAAGATACTAATTAATCATAGTGAAATCTATCATGTAGTTTGCCCTGGCCATATATCCATCATCAGTCAGGATAGGGTGATGGTGAAACAGGTTCTCCTGCGGGTTAACTCGGAGCGCATATTTTTGAATATGCGAGGATTCTCCTAGCCTCAAATAGAGAGGTGAAACGAGTGCAGCTGCGGTTGCAGACTCAGATATGAGATGAGCATGGTGAATATGGCCCATGGCTCCGGATATGTGATATGCGATGAGCATGAATGCGTTCATGGCTCAGAGCACGGTGGTGAGACCCGTGGCTCGGCTTTACTAGCGTCGTGACCTGTACCAAGGCGGGCTAGAGGAAGGGTAGCCTAAGGAGATGACCCTGTGGCTTAAGACCACTTGAGCGTGAGACTACGGTCCTGCTGTGTTTCTCGTGTACTGACCACGAGGGGTGAGGTCGTGGACTCCGGCTCTTCCATTGAGCTTGTATGGCACTGGTTATGGGCTTCGCAGCCGATGGTTGGAATTGAACGGTACGGTTCATTTCCTCAGGGCATAATAAAATGTAATCCAGCCATTTAGTACTCACTACTTAAGTCAAACACGAAACAATGGTTGAAGCCTTGTTTGTGTAGTTACTCTCTTTTATATATTGCAGTTATTCATATGTCTTTCATATGCAGTAGAATTTGGGTATCCTATCTCATAAATTGTATCTCACTTGTAATACTTGAATATATCTGGTAAGTTTAGTTAGCTTTATTCCAATAAACTATTCTTGCTATATCCTCTATCAGATAGGTGCTTTATGTATATGATCTTGAGGTTTTGTAGTTTTTGCGAGGAGTTATGCCTCCCGCTGGGATAATGTTCAATTGTCTCACTCTGCCGGTTTACACCCTTTTTAGGTGGTCGAGTTCATCGTGGTGGTGGTCGCGGAGTTGCGGCCGAGCAGCTAGAAGAACAATAGAAGGCAAGCGTTGGATGTGCTGCTGTTTTGGATGTTTTGTGATAGAGTCTAGAGTCATCCCTGTACTCTCAGGTCCTTGGTGATGTTTTGACGTTGTTTCACGATGTGCATCTATAGATGTTTTGTATATCCTGCTGCTGGCCAGGTGTGGGTCTTGTGTTTGTACAAACAGGTGGTGAACTCATGATGTGACAGGACAGCTGTTGCTCTAAGCTGTGGACATGTATCTAGGCTTGTATGGATGTGTATATAACATGTTTGCTTGCAGGATGAGGACTGATATGTAATAAGTTTCTCAGTTTACCAGTTTTCTACAATCGGTTTTAATTATCCCGTGTTTTTTATAATCTGTGGTTATGGTGATTTCTGCACGTTTTCGCGTAACACCTCGTTATCTGTATGATAATGGGATGTGTTGCCACAAGTTTTGGTATCAGAGCTCTAGGTTCGCTGAGTCTACAGGGATTTAGGACTAGGTTGAGTTGTTCTTATGAGTGTCCAGGTTTTCTTACAATATCTTCTGCCCTCAGTGGAAGAAAAGTCAAGATGTCTGGAAACCATGAAGAACACTCTGCTGAGTACAGTGATGCTGCATCAGTTGATGGAGCAGATAGACAGGCACATGAAGATCAGGTGCCTGAGGTCCCCCAACCTGACCCAGCCATACTTGAACACCCTACCTACCAACAACTTATGGGGCAGATGATGGCTACGATGAATCTCATGGTTGAGTGATTACCAGTGCCTCCTCCGCGAGCACAGGTTCCCCATGGATAAGCATCGAGTATTGGGAAGACCTTCGAGCGGCTTCACCGAGTCGGAGCTTCGGAGTATGTTGAATCGGCTGATCCAGCGGATGCAGATCTATGGCCGACAAGTCTTGAGAAGGCTTTCTGGATTCTTGACATCCCCGAAGCAGACAAAGTAAAGCACGTTGTCTACCTTGTGAAAGGTAGTGCTGGTCACTGGTGGACCATCGATGAAGAGAAGCGGCCTGGTGAGGTGATCTGTTGGGAAGTGTTTCGACGTGCGTTCGTCACCAGATACTTTCCCAAGACGTATCGGGATGAGAAGATCCGTCAGTTTGAGAGTTTGCGATAGGGAACGATGAACATCACCGAGTATGAAGCCAATTTTATGGATCTGTTGAGGTTTTGTCCTCACATGGTAGTGACAGACGAGGAACGGATCAGACATTTTGAGAAGGGTCTGAGTGCTGAGCTGACGACACTGGTTTCTGCTTTGGAGAACCGGGAGCGGTTTGCGACGTTTGTGGACTCTGTTCGGAGGATCGAGCGATCTATTAGGGAGAAGAGAGACTCTATGGCTAAAAAGAGACCTGCTCAGTTTCAGGGTCAGAGGTTTGGTGGCTTCAAGAGGCATAGGTTTTCAGCACCGTCAGCAATAAGAAGTTCTGGAGGACCGTCTCAGTGGTCTCTGAGTAGAGGAAGAGGTTATGTTTCTTCACCAACTAAGGCACAAAGTTCGGCTTCTGCGGCAGCGACAGGGCCATCTAGGCCATGAGTTGATGGTAGGACATGTTATGCCTGCGGTCAGATAGGACATGTCAAGTCGAGTTGCCCCTTCAGAGATGATGAGGTGACCCAGTAGCCGAGGCAGAACCTTCAGGGGTCAGAGAGACCACAGCCTAGTGGTAGAAGAGGATGAGGACGCGGTCAAGCATCTCAGGCTGGATCGTCTGCTCAAGGAAGCAGAGGTCGTGGACAACAAGCCATGACTCGATTCTATTCTATGAATCAGCTGGAGGTGATAATCAACCCGCCGGTAGTGACAGGTCAGATGGAGTTATTTCATTCTGATATGTCTTCTTCCTGCTTTATATCTGTTCTGGTTGACCTGGGTGCTACACACTCTTTTATCGCCTATAGTATGCTTGAGAACTACCGTTTACCTGTTAGCTGTAAGAAGGATAGCTTGTTGTTAGAAACCCCTCTTGATGGTTCCTTTTTGCTTCGAGAAGAGTGTCCCTCTTGTGTCTTGTCTTTCTTGGGACGCTGCATTCAAGTGGATCTTATACCACTTGATATGGAAGGTTTTGATGTTATCCTTGGTATGGATACCTTAGAAAGGTATAAGGTTGTTCTGGACTGTGGTTCCAAGCAGGTAGTGTTTGATGTTGCTGGAGAGAAGTGGATCTTCCAGGGAGATAGGAAGATTCTTCTGACATGTTTGGTATCAGCTATGGTGGCAGATAGGTTGTTACGACAAGGTTGCGAAGCTTTCCTAGCTCATGTGGTGGATACCGTTGTAGCTGCCAAGGTGAAAGGTCCTAGCCTTGAGGAGGTGTCAGTTGTTCGTGAGTTTGCAGATGTGTTTCCTGAAGAGTTTCCGGGTGTTCCCCCACCCCAAGAGATTGATTTCGAGATCAATCTGGTACCAGGAACACAGCCAATTGCACAGACACCGTACAGAATGGCTCCAGCAGAGATGGCAGAGTTGAAGAAGCAGTTGCAATAACTGCTGGGCAAGGGTTTTATCCGACCGAGTACATCACCTTGGGGTCCTCCCGTGCTGTTTGTTAAGAAGAAGGATGTTTCGATGCGGTTGTGTATAGACTACCGGCAGCTGAACAAGGTCACGATCAAGAATAAGTACCCGTTGCTGAGGATAGATGATCTGTTCGATCAATTGCATGGTGCTATAGTGTTTTCAAAGATCTATCTACGATCCGGATATCATCAGTTGAGGATTAAGGCGGATGACATACCCAAGTCAGCTTTCAGGACTAGGTATGGTCATTATGAGTTTGTGGTTATGCCGTTCGGGTTAACCAATGCACCTGCAGCTTTCATGGATCAGATGAATAGGGTGTTTTGTCCGTTCTTAGATCAGTTTGTCATAGTCTTTATAGATGACATCTTGATCTATAGTCGGGACAAGCTAGAGCATGAGCAACATCTTCGTCGAGCGTTGACTCTTCTTTGCCTACATCAGTTGTATGCCAAGTTCAGTAAGTGTGAATTCTGGTTGGAAGAGGTGGCTTTCTTGGGTCATGTGATATCTGCTGAAGGAGTCAAAGTAGATCCGAAGAAGGTGGGATCTGTTGCAGAATGGGAACAACCGAAGACGCCGACAGAAGTTTGTAGTTTCCTTGGTTTAGCAGGATACTACCGGAGGTTTATCAAGGACTTCAGTACGATCGTGTTGCCAATGACAAAGTTGACAAGGAAGGACGTACCTTTTGTTTGGGATGATCAATGTCAGTAAGCTTTCCAGAGTTTGAAGGAGAAGTTGACCAGTGCTCCAGTGTTGATCTTTCCAGAACCGGGGAAAGGTTATGTTGTTTTCTGTGATGCTTCCAAGAAAGGTTTAGGTTGTGTGCTGATGCAGGAGGATCACATGGTTTCTTTTGCCTCGCGACAGCTCAAGAAGCATGAGGAGAACTACCCAACTCATGATTTGGAGCTGGCAGCAGTGGTTCATGCGTTAAAGATTTGGAGACACTATCTGTATGGGGAAGCGTGTCAGATCTTTACAGATCATAGGAATCTGAAGTACATCTTTACGCAGCAAGAGTTGAACATGTAACAGCGGCGTTGGATGGAGTTGATCAATGATTACGACTGCACTATCGAGTATCATCCCGGTAAGGCGAATGTGGTAGCTGATGCGCTTAGCAAAAAGTCTTCTTCTCTTTCTTCAAAGAAGGCACAGTTGAGTTCCCTGGTACACCATAAGCGAGATATGTTTGTCTCTCTGCGACAGATGAATGTGCAGATGGAAGTTTCCTTGTTGTCTGGTCTTCTCGTGCAAATGCAAGTCAAACCTATGTTAAGACAGCAAATCAAGGATGCACAGCAGACTGATGATGCGGTACAGTTGATCAGTTTAGAGTTTGGCAGCGACAAGCGTGATGGGTTTCATGAGTCCAAAGATGGACTAGTATGCTATCGTGATAGGATGGTGGTTCCTGATGTTGATAAGTTGAGGAAGTTGGAGCTCGAGGAAGCACATACGTCAATGTATGTGATGCATCCAGGTGTCACCAAGATGTATCATAGTCTGAAGGACTTTTATTGGTGGCCCGGTTTGAAGAGAGATGTAGCTGAGTTCGTGGAAAGATGTGCGGTTTGTCAGCAAGTGAAGGCTGAGCATCAGAAGCCGGCAGGTACGTTGCAACCTTTGCCAATACCGCAGTGGAAATGGGATCATATAACCATGGATTTCGTAGTTGGTCTGCCCAGGTCAACTAGGAATCATGATTCCATTTGGGTGATAGTGGACAGATTAACGAAGTCTGCCCATTTCCTGCCTGTGAAGACGACGTATACAACAGAGAAGCTCGCTAGAGTGTACGTGGATGAGATAGTCCATTTGCATGGTGTGCCAGCGACGATAGTTTCAGACAGAGGTCCTCAGTTTACCAGTCATTTCTGGGAATAGTTGCACAGAGTGTTGGGAACGCAGTTGAGGTTCAGCACAACCTTTCACCCACAGACAGATGGACAATCTGAGAGGACTATTCAGATTTTGGAGGATCTCCTTCGAGCTTGTGTTTTACAGTTCCTAGGCAGCTGGGATGTACATCTGAGTTTGATAGAGTTTGCCTACAACAACAGTTATCAGCGAAGCATCGACATGGCTCCTTATGAAGCTTTGTATGGAAGGAAGTGTAGATCCCCATTGTGTTGGTATGAGTCCGGTGAGTATCAGTTGTTGGGTCCTGAGTTAGCGCAGCAAATGACAGAGAAGATCAAAGTGATACAGCAACAGTTGAAAGTGGCACAGGACAGACAGAAATCTTATGCAGACAATCACCGACGACCTTTGGAATTCCAGGTAGGAGACAAAGTATATCTTAAGGTCTCGCCTTGGAAAGGTGTGCTAAGGTTTCGACGGAAGGGTAAGTTGGCACCCAGGTATATAGGGCCTTAACCAGTTATAGCACGTGTTGGTAAAGTAGCTTACAAGATAGAATTGCCTCCAGAGTTGCACAGGTTGCATCCAGTGTTTCATGTCAGTATGCTGAAGAAAAGTCATCCGAATTCAGGTACAGTGATACAGCCAGTTGAGGTTGAGCTTGATGCCGATGTAACCTACGAGGAAGGTCATGTGGCGATCCTTGACAGAAGAATCAAGAAGCTGAAGAAGAAGGACCTGGTTCTTGTGAAAGTTCTTTGGCAGTGTCGTGGCATTTAGGAAGCCACGTGGGAGCTTGAGGAAGAGATGAGGAGGAAGTATCCCTCACTTTTCTCTTCGGATTTCGGGGACGAAATCCCTAAAAGGGGGTTAGATTGTAAGGACCCTGACCTTCATTTAGGGCTTACCCTGTTTGCTTTGCTTAACCCTGGTGTTTTGGTGCTTGCTAATCATCTTTGGTGGTGAATAGGGTTTGGTTGTGCTTTGTTGTGAGTTGAAGGTGCTACTTGCAAAGAACCCAAGTCTAGGGTTTTGTGAGCAAGTTTTCCACCTTGAAGAGGTGTTCTTCTCTCTCTTTGTTTCCTCTAGAGTTGAGGGGAAGACTTGGGTTGGTTGCTTGAGCTCTTTGGACCTTAGTTGAGCTTGTTTGGGCCTTGAGGTGCCTTGTTTTGGCTTGGTTGAGCCTTGTGTCACCCAAGTGAAGAGTGTGTCGACCTAGGGTGTTTGTGTCGGCCAACAAGGAGGTGTGTCGCCCTAGTGCAAGCTTGGTGTGTCACCCATGGTGCTTGGTCTTGTTTGGTGGACACTTGGTGCATGTTTTGGAACAAGTGTCTTATGGCTTGCTAGAGTGGTGGTTTGAGCTTGTGGACAAGTGTCCTTTGTGGGGGCGACACCTCGCCATGTTCCACCTTGTTTTCTCCTCCCTTTCTTTCTATAAAAGATGGTTCCTTCATTATCTTAAGGACCCTTTGGTTCCTCTCCCTCTTGTGCCTGACACACTCCCTCTTTCCCTTGCTTGGTGGCCGACACACCCTTGAAGGAGTTGCTTGGAGGTCGACACACCCTTGGAGAAGAAGAGTGGTGTCCGATATACCCCCTAGGAGCAGCTTTGGTGGTCGATATCCCTTAGAGCTCTCCATCCTCTTTTCTTGGTGGTGCGTGGATCTTGGAGTTCTTATTCTTCCTTAACGTTTGGAGCTTAAGGAGGGTTGCATAACTCTAACCCTAGCTACTCTACTCTCTTTTCATATATGTTGCTTTAATCTTGCCTATATGCACGTTAGTAGTTTGTTTTTGGTTATCTTGCATGTTGGTCGATCCATGTAAGTTAGGGTTTAGGGAGCAACACTCCTTTCTCCCCTTGGTCTTGAAGAGTGAGTTTGGGTCCTAATGTTGTGAGCAATACCCCTCTTTCCTAGCCGATTGAGGTGAGCTTGTGACTTAGTGGCTTGAGCAAGACTCTCTCCTCACCTTGGGCAAGAAGGTGAGCTCGTTAGATGACCTTGATGAGATGCATCTTGAGCGTTTGGTGCTTGTAGAGGTGCTTCCCGACATCCCTCATGGCTTAGCTACTCTTTCATGTCATAAGTGAGCAATGTATCCCTTTTGTTCCTTGGGCGGGTGAGCATTATGACCTTGCACGCCTTGAGCTAGTTCTTCCCGGCAGGCTGCACACCTTGGGGCTGCTCGCCCGACACTATGTTGCTCGCCTGATACTATGTTGCTCGCCCGACATCAATCTGTGTCGCCCAACATCCACCCTACACGCTCAGCTTCACCCTGCACGCCTGTTACACCTTGCACGCCTTGGGGCTGCACGCTCGACAAAGATGCACGCTCAGTGATGCGCGTTGCACGCCTGACTAGGCTGCACGCCATGGCTTGGGTGAGGGTAGAGGTGCCCGACACTGTGTCAGTGAGCCTTGCCCGACACACTCTTTTGGTGAGGGTTTTGGGTACCTTTTTGTGAGGGATCGTTACATCATGAAAACGGCTTGAACTATATACGCCTTGATATCGTTGGTGACTCCTTGCTCTCTTAATGATAAAGATAGTGACAATGGTAGCAATAGTAATAATGCTAGTTTGTATGTTTAGCTTGATGTTGAAACAAGGTGAAGCACATGTGTACGAGTGTGACTACCCTGGTTATCTCTTTGATGCTAAGAGTAACGTTAAGCATGCATTAGGGTTGCTTAATAATGTGCTTACATGTGTAACCTTAAGATGAGGCATGGATGTATTGTCATTTAGTGCTGGCAATATACTTAACCCTAAATTATTACATTATGTTAATAATATGAGTCTCTTGATTATTCATATGGTTATTGAATGATGCTAATCATGCAGGTAATGTTTAGCAAAATGAAAGATTATGAGAAATGGTTATATGTGAATACTGTGATGACAGGTGTATTATGAATGATGTCCCATGATAATGATGATGAAAGCCTTGAGAGGCTATGACACTATGTGATGAGAGATTGAGATCCCATGGTATGTGATGATCCTTGAGATGGGTCTAGATGGTTGGCAAGAGGCCAAGTGATAACATGTGATGTTGGATCCTTGAGATGGATCAGGTTGATGTGGTTATAATAATAACATAATGTTGAGTTTATGTTGGTTGTTTTCCTTCTATAGTTTGCATGTTATACAACTTGGTTGAATCTTGCAATCCATCTAAAAGATAATAATTAATCATAGTGAAATCTATCATGTAGTTTGCCCTGGCCATAGATCCATCATCAGTCAGGATAGGGTGATGGTGAAACGGGTTCTCCTACGGGTTAACTCAGAGCGCATATTTTTGAATATGCGAGGTTTCTCCTAGCCTCAAATAGAGAGGTGAAATGAGTGCAGCTGCAGTTGCAGACTCGGATATGAGATGAGCATGGTGAATATGGCCCATGGCTCCGGATATGTGATATGCGATGAGCATGAATGCGTTCATGGCTCAGAGCACGGTGGTGAGACCCGTGGCTCGGCTTTACTAGCGTCGTGACCTGTACCAAGGTGGGCTAGAGGAAGGGTAGTCTGAGGAGCTGACCATGTGGCTTAAGACCACTTGAGCATGAGACTGTGGTCCTGCTGTGTTTCTCATGTACTGACCATGAGGGGTGAGGTCTTGGACTCCGGCTCTTCCATTGACCTTGTATGGCACCGATTATGGGCTTCGCAGCCGATGGTTGGAATTGAACGGTATGGTTCATTTCCTCAGGGCATAATAAAACGAAATCCATTCGTTTAGTACTCACTACTTAAGTCAAACACGAAACAATGGTTGAGGCCTTGTTTGTGTAGTTACTCTCTTTTATATATTGCAGTTATTCATATGTCTTTCATATGCAGTAGAATTTGGTTATCCTATCTCATAAATTGTATCTCACTTGTAATACTAGAATATATCTGGTAAGTTTAGTTAGCTTTATTCCAATAAACTGTTCTTGCTATATCCTCTATCAGATAGCTGCTTTATGTATATGATCATGAGGTTTTGTAGTTTTGGCGAGGAGTTATGCCTCCCGCTGGGACAATGTTCAATTGTCTCACTCCGTTGGTTTATAGCCTTTTTAGGTGGTCGAGTTTGTCGTGGTGGTGGTCGCGGAGTTGCGGCCGAGCAGCTAGAAGAACAATAGAAGGCGTGTTGGATGTGCTGCTATTTTGGATGTTTTGTGATAGAGTCTAGAGTCATCCTTGTACTCTCAGGTCCTTGGCGATATTTTGACGCTGTTTCACGATGTGCATCTACAGATGTTTTGTATATCCTGTTGCTGGCCAGGTGTGGGTCTTATGTATGTACAAACAGGTGGTGAACTCATGATGTGACAGGACAGTTGTTGCTCTAAGCTGTGGACATGTATCCAGGCTTGTATGGATGTGTATATAACATGTTTTCTTACAGGATGAGGACTGATATGTAATAAGTTTCTCAGTTTACCAGTTTTCCGCAATCGGTTTTAATTAACCCGTGTTTTTGATAATCTGTCGTTATGGTGATTTTCGCACGTTTTCGCGTAACACCTCATTATCTGTATGATAATGGGATGTGTTGCCACAAGTTTTGGTATCAGAGCTCTAGGTTCGCTGAGTCTACAGGGATTTAGGACTAGGTTGAGTTGTTCTTATGAGTGTCCAGGTTTTCTTACAATATCTTCTGCCCTCAGCGGAAGAAAAGTCAAGATGTCTGGAAACCATGAAGAACACTCTGATGAGTACAATGATGCTGCATCGGTTGATGGAGCAGATAGATAGGCACATGAAGATCGGGTGCCTGAGGTCCCCCAACCTGACTCAGCCATACTTTAACACCCTACCTACCAACAACTTATGGGGCAGATGATGGCTACGATGAATCTCATGGTTGAGTGATTACCAGTGCCTCCTCCACGAGCACAAGTTCCCCATGGAGAAGCATCGGGTATTGGGAAGACCTTCGAGCGGCTTCACCGAGTCGGAGCTTCAGAGTATGCTAAAATGGCTGATCCAACGGATGCACATATATGGCTGACAAGTCTTGAGAAGGCTTTCTGGATTCTTGACATCCCCGAAGCAGACAAAGTAAAGCACACTGTCTACCTTCTGAAAGGTAGTGCTGGTCACTGGTGGACCATCGAGGAAGAGAAGCGGCCTGGTGAGGTGATCTCTTGGGAAGTGTTTCGACGTGAGTTCGTCACCAGATACTTTCCCAAGACGTATCTGGATGAGAAGATCCATCAGTTCAAGAGTTTGCGACATGGAACGATGAACATCACCAAGTATGAAGCCAAGTTTATGGATTTGTTGAGGTTTTGTCCTCACATGGCAGCGACAGACGAGGAACAGATCAGACGTTTCGAGAAGGGTCTGAGTGCTGAGCTGACGATACCGGTTTCTGCTTTGGATAACCGGGAGCGGTTTGCGACGTTTTTGGACTGTGTTCAGATGATCGAGTGAACTGTTAGGGAGAAGAGAGACTCTATGGCTAAAAAGAGACCTGCTCAGTTTTAGGGTCAGAGGTTTGGTGGCTTCAAGAGGCATAGGTTTTCGGCACCGTCAGCGATGAGAAGTTCTGGAGGACCGTCTCAGTGGTCTCTGAGTAGAGGAAGAGGTTATGTTTCTTCACCAACTAAGGCATAAAGTTCGGCTTCTGTGGCAGCGACAGGGCCGTCTAGGCCACGAGTTGATGGTAGGACATGCTATGCCTGCGGTCAGATAGGACATGTCAAGTCGAGTTGCCCCTTTAGAGATGATGAGGTGATCCAGCAGCCGAGGCAGAACCTTCAGGGGTCAGAGAGACCACAGCCTAGTGGTAGCAGAGGATGAGGACGCGGTCAAGCGTCTCAGGTTGGATTGTCTGCTCAAGGAAGCAGAGGTCATGGACAGCAAGCCACGGCTCGATTCTATGCTATGAATCAACCGGAGGCAATAATCAACCCGTGGGTAGTGACAGGTCAGATGGAGTTATTTCATTATGATATGTCTTCTTCTTGCTTTATATCTGTTCTAGTTGATCTGGGTGCTACGCACTCTTTTATCGCCTATAGTATGCTTGAGAACTACCGTTTACCTGTTAGCTGTAAGAAGGATAGCTTGTTGTTAGAAACCCCTCTTGATGGTTCCTTTTTGCTTCAAGAAGAGTGTCCCTCTTGTGTCTTGTCTTTCTCGGGACGCTGCATTCAAGTGGATCTTATACCACTTGATATGAAAGGTTTTGATGTTATCCTTGGTATGGATACCTTAGAAAGGTATAAGGTTGTTCTGGACTGTGGTTCCAAGCAGGCAGTGTTTGATGTTGCTGGAGAGAAGTGGATCTTCCAGGGAGATAGGAAGATTCTTCCGACATGTTTGGTATCAGCTATGGTGGCAGATAGGTTGTTACGACAAGGTTGCGAAGCTTTCCTACCTCATGTGGTGGATACCGTTGTGGCTGCCAAGGCGAAAGGTCCTAGCCTTGAGGAGGTGTCAGTTGTTCGTGAGTTTGCAGACGTCTTTTCTGAAGAGTTTCCTGGTGTTCCCCCACCCTGAGAGATTGATTTTGAGATCAATCTCGTACCAGGAACACAGCCAATTGCACAGACACCGTACAGAATGGCTCCAGCAGAGATGGCATAGTTGAAGAAGCAGTTGCATGAGCTGCTGGACAAGGGTTTTATCTGACCGAGTACGTCGCCTTGGGGTGCTCCCGTGCTGTTTGTTAAGAAGAAGGATGGTTCGATGCGGTTGTGTATAGACTACCGGCAGCTGAACAAGGTCACGATCAAGAATAAGTACCTGTTGGCGAGGATAGATGATCTGTTCGATCAATTGCGTGGTGCTACAGTGTTTTCGAAGATCGATCTACGATCCGGATATCATCAGTTGAGGATTAAGGCGGATGACATACCAAAGTCAGCTTTCAGGACTAGGTATGGTCGTTATGAGTTTGTGGTTATGCCGTTCGGGTTAACCAATGCACCTGCTGCTTTCATGGATCTGATGAACAGGGTGTTTCGTCCGTTCTTAGATCAGTTTGTCATAGTCCTTATAGATGACATCTTGATCTATAGTCGGGACAGGCTAGAGCATGAGCAACATCTTCATTGAGCGTTGACTCTTCTTTGCCAACATCAGTTGTATGCCAAGTTCAGTAAGTGTGAGTTCTGGTTGGAAGAGGTGGCTTTCTTGGGTCATGTGATATCTGCTGAAGGAGTCAAAGCAGATCCAAAGAAGGTGGAATCTGTTGCAGATTGGGAACAACTGAAGACGCCGACAGAAGTTTGTAGTTTCCTTGGTTTAGTAGGATACTGCCGGAGGTTTATCAAGGACTTCAGTATGATCGCGTTGCCAATGACAAAGTTGACAAGGAAGGACGTACCTTTTGTTTGGGATGATCGATGTCAGCAAGCTTTCCAGAGTTTGAAGGAGAAGCTGACCAGTGCTCCAGTGTTGATCTTGCCAGAACCGGGGAAAGGTTATGTTGTTTTCTGTGATGCTTCCAAGAAAGGTTTAGGTTGTGTGCTGATGTAGAAGGATCACGTGGTTTCTTTTTCCTCGCGACAGCTCAATAAGCATGAGGAGAACTACCCAACTCATGATTTGGAGCTGGCAGCAGTGGTTCATGCGTTAAAGATTTAGAGACACTATTTGTATGGGGAAGTGTGTCAGATCTTTACTAATCATAAGAATCTGAAGTACATCTTTACGCAGCAAGAGTTGAACATGTGAAAGCGGCATTGGATGGAGTTGATCAATGATTACGAATGCACTATCGAGTATCATCCCAGTAAGGCGAATGTGGTAGCTGATGCGCTTAGTAAAAAGTCTTCTTCTCTTTCTTCAAAGAAGGCACAGTTGAGTTCCCTGGTACGCCATAAGCGAGATATGTTTGTCTCTCTGCGACAGATGAATGTGCAGATGGAAGTTTCCTTGTTGTCTGGTCTTGTCGCGCAAATGCAAGTCAAACCTATGTTAAGACTGCAAATCAAGGATGCACAGTAGACTGATGATGCGGTACAGTTGATCAGGTCATAGTTTGGCAGCGACAAGCGTGATGGGTTTCATGAGTCCAAAGATGGACTAGTATGCTATCGTGATAGGATGGTGGTTCCTGATGTTGATAAGTTGAGGAAGTTGGTGCTCGAGAAAGAACATATGTCGATGTATGCGATGCATCTAGGTGTCACCAAGATGTATCATAGTCTGAAGGACTTTTATTGGTGGCCCGGTTTGAAGAGAGATGTAGCTGAGTTCATGGCAAGATGTGCGTTTTGTCAGCAAGTAAAGGTTGAGCATCAGAAGCCGACAGGTACGTTGCAACCTTTGCCAATACCGCAGTGGAAATGGGATCATATAACCATGGATTTCGTAGTTGGTTTGCCTAGGTCAACTAGGAATCATGATTCCATTTGGGTGATAGTGGACAAATTAACATAATCTGCCCATTTCCTTCCTGTGAAGACGACGTATATAGCAGAGAAGCTCGCTAGAGTGTACATGGATGAGATAGTCTGTTTGCATGGTGTGCCAGCGACGATAGTTTCTGACAGAGGTCCTCAGTTTACCATTCGTATCTGGGAACAGTTGCACAGAGCGTTGGGAACGTAGTTGAGGTTCAGCACAGCCTTTCACCCACAGATAGATGGACAATCTGAGAGGACTATTCAGATTTTGGAGGATCTCCTTCGAGCTTGTGTTTTACAGTTCCTAGGCAGCTGGGATGTACATCAGAGTTTGATAGAGTTTGCCTACAACAACTTATCACCGAAGCATCGACATGGCTCCTTACGAAGCTTTGTATGGAAGGAAGTGCAGATCCCCATTGTGTTGGTATGAGTCTGGTGAGTATCAGTTGTTGGGTCCTGAGTTAGTGTAGCAAACGACAGAGAAGATCAAAGTGATACAGCAACAATTGAAAGTGGCATAGGACAGACAGAAGTCTTATGCAGACAATCGCCGACGACCTTTGGAATTCCAGGTAGGAGACAAAGTATATCTTAAGGTCTCGCCTTGGAAAGGTGTGCTAAGGTTTGGACGGAAGGGTAAGTTGGCACCCAGGTATATAGGGCCTTACCCAGTTATAGCACGTGTTGGTAAAGTAGCTTACAAGATAGAATTGCCTCCAGAGTTGCACAGGTTGCATCCAGTGTTTCATGTCAGTATGCTGAAGAAAAGTCATCTGAATTCAGGTACAATGATACAGCCAATTGAGGTTGAGCTTGATGCCGATGTAACCTATGAGGAAGGTCCTGTGGTGATCCTTGACAGAAGAATCAAGAAGCTGAAGAAGAAGGACCTGGTTCTTGTGAAAGTTCTTTGGCAGCGTCGTGGCGTTGAGGAAGCCACGTGGGAGCTTGAGGAAGAGATGAGGAGGAAGTATCCCTCACTTTTCTCTTCGGATTTTGGGGACGAAATCCCTCAAAGGGGGTTAGATTGTAAGGACCCTGACCTTCGTTTAGGGCTTACCATGTTTGCTTTGCTTAACCCTGGTGTTTTGGTGCTTGCTAATCACCTTTGGTGGTGATTAGGGTTTGGTTGTGCTTTGTTGTGAGTTGAAGGTGCTACTTGCAAATAACCCAAGTCTAGGGTTTTGTGAGCAAGTTTGCCACCTTGAAGAGGTGTTCTTCTCTCTCTTTGCTTCCTCTAGAGTTGAGGGGAAGACTTGGGTTGGTTGCTTGAGCTCTTTGGGCCTTAGTTGAGCATGTTTGGGCCTTGAGGTGCCTTGTTTTGGCTTGGTTGAGCCTTGTGTCGCCCAAGTGAAGAGTGTGTCGACCTAGGGTGTTTGTGTCTGCCAACAAGGAGGTGTGTTGCCCTAGTGCAAGCTTGGTGTGTCGCCCATGGTGCTTGGTTTTGTTTGGTGGACACTTGGTGCATGTTTTGGAACAAGTGTCTTATGGCTTGCGAGAGTGGTGGTTTGAGCTTGTGGACAAGTGTCCTTTGTGGGGGCGACACCTCGTCATGTTCCACCTTGTTTTCTCCTCCCTTTCTTTCTATAAAAGATGGTTCCCTCCTTAGCTTAAGGACCCTTTGGTTCCTCTCCCTCTTGTGCCCGACACACTCCCTCTTTCCCTTGCTTGGTGACCGACACACCCTTGAAGGAGTTGCTTGGAGGTCGACACACCCTTGGAGAAGAAGAGTGGTGGCTGATACACCCCCTTGGAGGAGCTTTGGTGGTCGATATCCCTTAGATCTCTCCATCCTCTTTGCTTGGTGGTGCGTGGAGCTTGGAGTTCTTCTTCTTCCTTAAAGTTTGGAGCTCAAGGCAGGTTGCATAACTCTAACCCTAGCTACTCTACTCTCTTTTCATATATGTTGCTTAATCTTGCCTATATGCACGTTAGTAGTTGGTTTTTGGTTATCTTGCATGTTGGCCGATCCATGTAAGTTAGGGTTTAGGGAGCAACACTCCTTTCTCCCCTTGGTCTTGAAGAGTGAGTTTGGGTCCTAATGTTGTGAGCAATACCCCTCTTTCCTAGCCGATTGAGGTGAGCTTGTGAGTTAGTGGCTTGAGCAAGACTCTCTCCTCACCTTGGGCAAGAAGGTGAACTTGTTAGATGACCTTGATGAGATGCATCTTGAGCGTTTGGTGCTTGTAGAGGTGCTGCCCGACAGCCCTCATGGCTTAGCTACTCTTGCACGACATAAGTGAGCAATGTATCCCTTTTGTTCCTTGGGTGGGTGAGCATTATGACCTTGCACGCCTTGAGCTAGTTCTGCCCGGCAGGCTGCACCCCTTGGGGCTGCTCGCCCGGTGGGCTGCTCGCCTGACACTATGTTGCTCGCCCGATACTATGTTGCTCGCACAGCATCAATCCGTGTCGCCCGACATCCACCCTGCACGCTCAGCTTCACCCTGCACGCCCGTTACACCTTGCACGCCTTGGGGATGCACGCTCGACAGATCTGCACGCTCAGTGATGCGCGTTGCATGCCTAACTAGGCTGCATGCCATGGCTTGGGTGAGGGTAGAGGTGCCCGACACTGTGTCAATGAGCCTTGCCCAACACACTCTTTTGGTGAGGGTTTTGGGTACCTTTTTGTGAGGGATCGTTACATCATGAAAACGGTTTGAACAATATACGCCTTGATATCGTTGGTGACTCCTTGCTCTCTCAATGATAAAGATAGTGACAATGGTAGCAATAGTAATAATGCTAGTTTGTATGTTTAGCATGATGTTGAAACAAGGTGAAGCACATGTGTACGAGTGTGACTACCCTGGTTATCTCTTTGATGCTAAGAGTAACGTTAAGCATGCATTAGGGTTGCTTAATAATGTGCTTACATGTTTAACCTTAAGATGAGGCATGGATGTATTGGCATTTAGTGCTGGTAATATACTTAACCCTAAATTATTACCTTATGTTAATAAAATGAGTCTCTTGATTATTCATATGGTTATTGAATGATGCTAATCATGCAGGTAATGTTTAGCCAAATGAAAGACTATGAGAAATGGTTATATGTGAATACTGTGATGACAGGTGTATTATGAATGATGTCCCATGATAATGATGATGAAAGCCTTGAGAGGCTATGACACTATGTGATGAGGGATTGAGATCCCATGGTATGTGATGATCCTTGAGATGGGTCTAGATGGTTGGCAAGAGGCCAAGTGATAACATGTGATGTTGGATCCTTGAGATGGATCAGGTTGATGTGGTTATAATAATAACATAATGTTGAGTTTATGTTGGTTATTTTCCTTCTATAGTTTGCATGTTATACAACTTGGTTGAATCTTGCAATCCATCTAAAAGATACTAATTAATCATAGTGAAATCTATCATGTAGTTTGCCATGGCCATAGATCCATCATCAGTCAGGATAGGGTGATGGTGAAACGGGTTCTCCTACGGGTTAACTCGGAGCGCATATTTTTGAATATGCGAGGTTTCTCCTAGCCTCAAATAGAGAGGTGAAATGAGTCCAGCTGCGGTTGCAGACTCGGATATGAGATGAGCATGGTGAATATGGCCCATGGCTCCGGATATGTGATATGCGATGAGCATGAATGCATTCATGGCTCAGAGCACGGTGGTGAGACCCGTGGTTCGGCTTTACTAGCACTGTGACCTGTACCAAGGCGGGCTAGAGGAAGGGTAGCCTAAGGAGCTGACCCTATGGCTTAAGACCAATTGAGCATGAGACTGCGGTCCTGCTGTGTTTCTCGCGTACTGACCACGAGGGGTGAGATCGTGGACTCTGGCTCTTCCATTGACCTTGTATGGCACCGGTTATGGGCTTCGCAGCCGATGGTTGGAATTGAACGGTACGGTTCATTTCCTCAGGGCATAATAAAACGTAATCCAGCCGTTTAGTACTCACTACTTAAGTCAAACACGAAACAATGGTTGAGGCCTTGTTTGTGTAGTTACTCTCTTTTATATATTGCAGTTATTCATATGTCTTTCATATGCAGTAGAATTTGGGTATCCTATCTCATAAATTGTATCTCACTTGTAATACTTGAATATATCTGGTAAGTTTAGTTAGCTTTATTCCAATAAACTGTTCTTGCTATATCCTCTATCAGATAGTTGCTTTATGTATATGATCTTGAGGTTTTTTAGTTTTGGCGAGGAGTTATGCCTCCCGCTGGGACAATGTTCAATTGTCTCACTCCGCTGGTTTACACCCTTTTTAGGTGATCGAGTTCGTCGTGGTGGTGGTCGCGGAGTTGCGGCCGAGCAGCTAGAAGAAAAATAGAAGGCAAGCGTTGGATGTGTTGATGTTTTGGATGTTTTGTGATAGAGTCTAGAGTCATCCATGTACTATCAGGTCCTTGGCGATGTTTTGATGTTGTTTCACGATGTGCATCTACAGATGTTTTTTATATCCTGCTGCTGGCCAGGTGTGGGTCTTATGTATGTACAAACAGGTGGTGAACTCATGATGTGACAGGACAGCTGTTTCTCTAAGCTGTGGACATGTATCCAGGCTTGTATGGATGTGTATATAACATGTTTTCTTGCAGGATGAGGACTAATATGTAATAAGTTTATCAGTTTACCAGTTTTCCGCAATCGGTTTTAATTAACCCGTGTTTTTGATAATCTGGGGTTATGGTGATTTCCGCACATTTTCACGTAACACCTCGTTATCTGTATGATAATGGGATGTGTTGCCACACAAAATGTCTAATCCTTTCCTCATCTATTGACACCATGTGAGGATAGAACCTCAACAACTCGATAAACTTTTCTTGGTACTCATTGATCGACATGGATCCCTATCGGATCCGCTCAAACTGATAGATCTTCTCATCCAGATAGGTTCATGGGAAGTAGCTACTGACAAATTCTCTCATGAACCGCCCAACTGATACCAAGACCTGGTCATTTCTATTCTTCAATGGACCAACAATGGCCAACACTCCTCTTCAGGAGATACACTACGTGCTTCACCTTATCGACCTCAGGGAGATTAAGGATCTTGAAAGCCTTTTTCGACTCTATCAACCAAAGATCAACATCTACTAGATCAAACGTACTGACATACTCCACAACACCAACACATCTCAGCCTCTCAAAGGTTTTCCCCACTCCTAGAGATTCGGTACTAGGGGTAGCTTCCCTAGGCTGAGGGACATGCATCCTGTCTTCCATGTGTGTCATCGTCGCCATATACTACCCAAACAAAGACTAGAAGGAAGGGTTCTCTATTGCAGTCGGGTCAAACTGGGGCTCATTAGGCACCCGATCTTCTCTTGCCTAAGTCCTCGCACTACCACCGGGTGCAGAAACACTTCTCTCTACATTGTGTTCTTCATGTTATCCACCCATCTTTCTACTCTTCTTCTTCTTCTTCTTCTTCTTCTTCTTCTTATACAAAAGCATATGTCACTATAACATAGACTGGAGGACACTAGAACATACACAAATCCTAGTCCTAGGTCCCTGTAGACTAAGTGAACTTAAAGCTCTGATACCAACCAAATTGTGACACCTCAACGTGCCACAAAGCAAGATTACTTAAAACCTAATGTGGAAATAACACCAAGCAAGCAGATTACAAAAAAATGGGAAAATAAAATTGATTTCATTGAAGCACCATAAGCCAAATACTTGTTACATATGAGTCCACAAAGTCTGCCACATACAACACATATCGTCTCACATGGTGCTTATATCATTGTAGGTCAGCGTTCCTACCGTCAACCTATTACAAAGGATATTGGCTTCACATATATATGTGTACACCTGTTATAACTATACAACCATGGCACACAGGATACAACCTCGTGTCAATCATATTTCCACAAAACCTCTAAAAAAAACACCCCAAGGATATGAGTGTACAAGGATAACACATAGGACTCTACTGTTATACACAAGCAGCATATCCAACCTTTCAACAACTATAGGTCCTCTTGCTTCTCAACACCAGCAACACGACCTCTACCTCTTTGTGCACAGTCACCTAAAAGATGTGGAAACCCACAGGGTGAGACCAAACATCCCAGCAAGAGATATAACTCTCCTCCAACTCTACTAAAGCACAAATAAACTAAGCAGGAAAAACTAAGCAGATAATTAACACAAGATAGAAAGTTGAGCAGATTCATCTAAATGATATGTATTCAAAAAATAAAGTAGATTAAACAAGACTAAATAGCTACCACTGAATAGTATATCAAGTTATATTCTAAGAAGGAATATGAAGAACATGTATAATAGTTGACTTCTCTTACATCTTATAATTCAAGAATTTTATACAAAGGCCAGCAAAATGCTTAAACCAATGTGAGATGTATGTCACTCTAAGCACATATGCTACATGACTATATTACGTCCTTTATTATGCCCCATAGATTTGAGTCATACCACCCAAATATAATCATCCCATGTGAAGGGCAACCGATGGTGCCATACAAGATCTAGGGAAGAGCCAGAACCCACAACCTCTCCAACACCTCTTGGTCAGCACAAGAGAACACCACAGATACATATTGATCAACTACAAAAGAGTGACATATAGTCAACAGAAGGATCAACTCACACATGACCATCATAAATCACCTAGCCCACCTTTGTACAGGTAACGACGCTAGAAGAATCGGCTCATGCATGACAATTCTTAAAAGGAGTGGCTCGCGCATGGCCTTCCATATCACAAGGAGATCGGCTCACGCATGGCCATCTCACACAACTTGAAAATGTGGATGCAAGGAGTACTCGACTTGCACCCCCGCATATTCAAAAATATGTGCTTCAAGTTAAACTCGTTTCACCAATCCAACAAATAAAGCTTACACTAAAATTCGATCTATGGCACATGGCAAACTACATGATTAGGTTTCACTTATGTAGTTAGCCGATTAGGTGACATTTAGCATCAATCAAGTTACAATGTATAAAGTTAAAACAAACTCTACAAGAAATAAGGTGTGTTCAACTTCAAAAGATATAAAATGTACAAGGTGTGAATTTATCACACAACCACCACATGATACTCATTATTCTGCCATTCACAAGCAGATCATGAAAGTCACCGACCACCATGGTATAGCAATTCCTAAATCACATCACCTAATGATATCACTTCTCAATAGGCATTAAGCCATCACTAGGTCATAGGACCCATCATGTTAAGCCTTGCATATTTAACACCACATCATGCCACATGGATGTGCATAAGAACCACCCTGTACCACATAATCATCACCATGGCATACACAAGCCATGGCATACATATCACCTACAAGGTTATGGCTTATAAACTAAAGAGATAAATTATCATACTATAATGACCATTACAAGATAGAGAAACAAACGTGACATTCTCATTTAGGGTTAGGGCACCACATTAGTCGATTAGAGTTTAAGACTAGATATAAACACCAAACCCTAGGAGCATCACCTCCCACTATCTTGGAGCATCTTATGGTTGAGGAATATGATTAGGGGTGATTAGACATTATCTGAACAACACTCTGCATGGCTTATATAATTTACTCATGTAAGTATATCAACTACGTGATCAAGCATGCCTCTCAACCACCCATCGTATATATGACACGACTACTCATGCAACCAGGTCATGGCCACCCCGAGAAGCACTTATCATGATCCCATGAATAAGGGCTGATGCGACCACCATCCATGTGCATGCCACGACCATGATAAGGACAAGGGTCATATTCAACACAAGAGCAAGTATTCATCCAAAATAGAATCAATGTCCTACCAAGACAAGGTAGGAGAGAATGACACATGACTAGGGCATCCCAACCAAATATATCTCATGTGTCACGACCAACCAAGATTTCACGACCGCAACACCCAAAGAGAAGACACATATTGACACCAAAACCAAAACATGGCATTACAACAATGACCAAAACTAGGGCAAATGCTACATTATGATTGTGACCAAAACTAAGGAGAACACGACGTCATGACCGCAACAAAAACTAGGGCAAATGCGGCATTGCGACCACGACCAAATCCTCAAGCCAAAGAGATGTCGCGACTCAAGACAAAACAAGGAATGGTGACCACTAAGGGTCAAGCCACCATCAAGACCAAGAACCACAATCAAACCAAGGTCAAAACAAAGATAAATTTGTGACTGAAATACGTGATACAACAAGGGAAACTCATTGTCACCATAGAGGAAAACCTCATATAAACACTCATCAAACCCAAAAACAAACTTCATAAAACCACCACAAAAATGAACCCCAACAAGGGAGAGAAACCAAAATTATCACCACCAAAATCGAACCAAAACTTCATAGATCACTGAAACACTCAATCATCATGCATGCAAATCAACCTAGGTCAAGAAAGAAAGAAAAACCATCATGTACCGCAAACTCTAGAAATCAGTACAAAGGAATTAGGGTTTCGTATTACATCCAAACAAAGCATGATATCAACATCATCCAAGTTCTAAGGTCTATCACCATTCATTAGCATGTTAAGGAAACTTTTAGCGAGAAAAAATAGTAATATGAAAGCATAAAGAGTGCAATAATAGAGGAGGTAAGAGTTATATAACCTGCCTTAAGGAAGATCACTCCAAAGAAGACAAGCTCCAAGAACACGATCAACAAGAAAGATCAAGCTCCACTTTCAGCCACAAGATCACCTCAAGAAATAGGTAACACAAAGTCAAAGGATAGCTCAAGAAAGAGGGTGAGAATTTCAAGTACAAACCAAGAGAAAGAAGGGGGAAAGAGAGAAGAAACTCCCTCTCACTTGGGTGTCACCTTGTCAAAACATGGCCTATCACCCTTGTGATGAGGAGCTTACTCTCAAGAATGACCACCATGTCAAAACATAGTCTAGGCCCAAGATAAAGGAAGAAGGTGGGGTAGAAGATCTAAAGAAAGCATTAACAAGGATGATAAATACTCACCAAGGTTGAAGATGACCAAGGATCACCACAAACACCACATGGAAGCGTTGAACCACCTCCATAGAACCAAGAACGTATCCTTCTTGCTCCACCAAGCTCCAAGATCTTCCAAGCAATGTAGGAGAAAGAGGATGGACGAAAAATATCACTTGAATGGAGAGATGAAGGTTTATATAGCAAAGGAGGAGAGAGGTAGGGCAAGGGATGAGGTGTCAACAAAAGAGGGCACCAAAGGGACACTTGTCCACTCAAGAAACTAACATGCAACCACTTAAAGCCCACATGCAAGAGATGGTGATACAGTCTAGGTTGGATCTCGACCCCCTAAGTGATAACACCCAAATCTGCACATATTGTCCATGCATTCCATCTATGGTTTCATGCCACTTTAGTCTTAATTTGCCCAATAGTGCTCATGTTTTGTTACCTTTTATCTTCTCATAGGTAGTGTAGTTAAAATAGCTAATACTGTAGCTAATTATCTAGTGTTAGATTAGCATGCACCGAACACAGATGAACGACCTTTTTTACTCTCTCTCTGCTAAACTGAGGCTTAGAATAATTATATTGCTTGAAACCTTGTCATCAGTGTCTTTTCCTTAATCCTGGGCCCAGTTTGGCTCTAATCAATTCCTTTCACTATCTAATTCTCTGTGTACACCCTTTGGATGTTTAATTCCTAATTTAATTGGGTTTATATCTCATGTGCAGGCCAATTGGGAGCATATGGGCCCTATCTTCTCGGCCCTATATCCATTTTAGCCCTTGGATTGGGCCTGATCAAAGCAGGTCCACGGATCCCCCTCCTTCCCTTCTCGCGGGTTCAGCCTTTGTGGCTACTTGCTTTGGTCTGCTAAGCGGTGGGCCCCATGCTCCTGTATAGTTGTCTACCCTAACACTCCTCCTGCCCACGGTTCCCTCCTATCTGCAAGATCACGACCCAACCGTGGTCGCGGTTATCGTCTCCAAGATCGCGGATAGCTGTCCTCAAAACCGCGACCTCATTATCGTGACCTGCCACCCTCATGATCGCGCCCGCGATCTTTGTCACGACCGTGGCGCCATCAACTCCTTCCCTCAATCCTGCAACTGCCCGCGTCTTCTTCTTCTCCTCTGCTCCTCACCACGGCGGCAGCAGCATCATCTCCATCGCCGCTGGCATCCACGATCACCTCCACGCTCGCGGTCGCCTTTCTATGCAAACTACCATCACCTCTGATCCTCGACCACCTGCTCCTCTGGACAGTGCCATGACCGCGATTCCAAGGATCACGACCGCGACCCCTTTGCTTCTAAATCGCAACCTCCCGCGTTCATTCACACCCGCGGTTCCCTTCTAGCATGCAACCGCGACCTCCTACCATCACCTCGACTCCAGTAATCGCCTTCCGCAGCCGCCTCTCCAAGGTCACAACGACCTGCATCAGCGTCGTCGTCTCATCTCACCACGACCTCCTCACCATCCCTCAACGCCTGCCATCCACTCGATCCTCCTCTCTCCCAGCACTGCCGGCAACCTGCAACTAACCACGACCCGCGGTCCAACAAGGGACTACCGCGACATGTCCTTGTCGCGACCTGCTCTGCCTTGTTCACCCGCACCCGCAATCACTCCCAAGGTCGCGATCGCGATCACTCCCAACCAACAGCAAAGTAGTCGCAGCCTCCATCATCCACCTGCTCCAGTTAGAGAACTACTCCCCAACCTTCTTCCCGCTCGCAGCAGAATCAACCATCATGGCAACGCCGGTACCTCCTCGGCCACAATCACCTGCGGTCCCCTCCGTTGCCATCCATCACGACATCACAACATCACCCACAGCAGGTTCGCAACCTGCACTTCTCAACGCAAGCAGACCACCCCCACATCTCAACGCCATCTCCACCTGCAACCTCCTCCTGGCCCTCTACTGCAACCATCGCACCCGCGATCTCTTCTCCATCCTCACATAACCGCGACCTAGCAGGCACTCACCGTGGCTCCAAGAATCGCAATCGCGATTCAATTAATAATCGCGACCAAAAGAAGGCAGAAAAGAAAGACCACGACCCCTCCATCAACTAATCGCGACCGCGATTCTGGGATAGCGATCGCGATTCCTTGATCGAGACTAGGCGAGTAGAAAAAAGATTGCGACCTGTTGTTCCTCTTGTAAACCAACTTAAAGGACACGTGCAAAGCACATGTCGAGTGCCCTATTGTGCCTATAAATAGAACATGACCCCAACCATTTCGGGGGCATCCAGCCTTGAGGCCAAAGGGTTGCTAGATCCACTCCAGATGTCGGAAGGCTGCCGGGTCGGACCCAGAGCCTCGGGGAAGCATCCCAAGGTCTGAGAGGGCTGAGGTAGCCCGTCTACGTGCTCCAGCAGCAACCAACCTTCACTCTCTCTCCTCCGTCTCCATCTAAGATCTACTCTCTCTAAGGATGGAAGTCGAGGAGAGAGTATATCTGTGTTACGTTCACCCTCACCATCAAAGAGAGAGAAAATCCACATCACCGTCCTCCTTCACTGCTGGTCTACGATCTCCATAGGCGGAAGCTGAGGAGAGAGAAGATCAGTCTACACCAACATCCTCTCACATCCACTGGGCTACTGTTCGGAGCAGATCTAGAGAGAGAGAGAACCTAGGAGTCCAGAAGGACGAAGAGGAAGACCAAGGAATGAGATCCGGCATGCACGGAGGTCGAGGAGTGAGAGCCACCTCTTCTCTACGGGCTATATCACTTTCTTCTTCTCTTTCATTCTTCTGTATTCCTCAGTTTCTTGTACAACGATGTTCATCCGTCTTTGTTCGGTGCTAACCATGCTTGTATGTGGCTAGTTAGCTCCTTCTTGGCTATGTAGCCCGATCTGGGCATGTATATGTACTTTTTCCTTAAGCAAGTAGATTCATATCATATCTAGTATGTTGCATGTTCTATTTTCTCTTTCTAGGGATGATTGCTAGTATGGTTGATCTCTTACTCGCTTGAACTACTATTTCTTCCTGTATCGAGAGATCCGTTGTAGGAATGGTTAAGATACGATAGTTTGGATCTAAACCCCAGAGGAGGACGATCCAAGGTATTCTATTCCTAACATCCCAGAATACCCTAAGACCTGAGAGGGAACTTAGTATATTCTGAGGTGTTGATATGTCATTCCTTGAGAGAGGGTCGATAACATATCGCTGATGGTTTTACTCACACGTCGCAAGAGCGAGTGGGACGACCCACAGGATAGATGTCACTGTGCATACTAGATGCTCGCTTAGGTGTTCGAGGGTTGTCTGTCCCGAGAACGAGTGCATAGACTACCCCTTTTATGGTTACATAGCCAGGAACTCTCTTTCTCAGATTAGTAGAACCACGAGCTCTGTTTTCTTTTCTTTTCTTTATTTTGTTTTAAATCGTGACAACCCGCTAGACTAGTTCTAGCATATATTTTCATCGCATATCATTTTGGCTTATCTGACCCAAGAAAAAAATCTGTGGTGTCCTAAACGTCACCACGTCCCTGTGTTCGACCCCGTATATCTACTTCAACCCCGTAATAAAAGTTGTGGGGGCCTAGAATATTTTGGGTTATAAATTTAAGAGTTCGATTCCTTCTGAATCCGCCTTCGTATTCCGGACATGTGATTCAGGCTGATCAACTTTTTGGCGCCGTTGTCGGGGACGTGGTTTTCCTCGTTTACACACCTAAAGGATTTTTGTTCTGTCACCATAAGCCTATATATATATATGAATAGTTTTCATCTTGCTTTACACATACTTGTTCATATGTACTGAATACCTTTTCTTTTTCTTATACCTTTTTCAACCATGGATCTTGCTTCTGAAAGACAAGTCATCTTGTCCACTTGTCCTCCTGAGTTTTTCCGTAGTTCCGACTACTGGAAAATAATTGAAGGTCGTGCTCTATATCTAGTCGAGTTATACTCACCTCCATCATCGTCATATGTTGAAATTCCAACAAAGGAGACTTCCAGTCAGCCCTCGACTCACGTGCTATCATGGGATCAAGAACTGATTAAGGCAGTGGAGTTGTTTGGGGAAAGTGTTCAAGCACTCACCGCCTCAGCTCCTCCCCCCCAAGAAAATATCGATCTGCTCCAGGAACTATTAGATAAGCAAGAGCGTCAACTCCAATTGGTAATGGAGATTGCAGACCGCAGTAGTAGTATGCTTCAAACTGTCGAACAAGGATTCATCCTGAAGCATCACTTTGATACAGTGGATTCCCCTTATATGTGCATGGCAGAATCGTCAGGTCTCGAAAGCATTACTGCTCAAGTACAACAACTTCATGATAAAGATGTTGAACAAGGCAGGAGGCTCCAATAGCTCATCGATTTGGTTACAATCCAATTACAACTGCCATCACAAGACAACGAAGATGTTAATCATCAAGACCATTCCATTGGGTCTGAAGTGGAGTATGCATCACCATCCTATTCAGACCATCAAATGGACTCACCGAGATTTTTCTGTGAAGACCAACCCACTCCGAGAAACCCTTCATTCTATCCAAATGATCCAGCTGATGAACCAATGGAAGATATGAATCATAGACATGAATGGGTCTATGATGACGATGATGAAGACTCGAAAATCCAATCAACCTTACAGCCAGAAGGTTGGTTTGAGGAAACATAGTCAGATATTGAATCAGACCAGAGTGATGTCTCTCATATTGAGACTTATCACTTCGCTTTGAGCAGTACGCCAACCATGGTATGGAACAACTTGTTCAATGACGATGACGATGACGATAGCTGCTCGACATGGAGAAATGAGTATACTGACGACGACGAGTTGGAGCAGCACAAGCCACCATTTACACCCTTACCTTTACAAGGTAGGGTGGACGTCAAGGGGGTAGGGTGGACAGTTCACTACAACATGGCTGCTGATCATGAAGATACCCCTGACTCCACGCCAGGTGATAAGCTTGGGGTGGTAGAACCAAAAACTGATTTTTAGAGAGTACTTCTTATTCAGAAGATGATTGGATGACTCAGACTGTACATGATGATTTATCTGAGCATCCAACCTCAAGTGTAGATATGCAGAGAGATGATATGAGTCCTCAAGATGACATCCAACCTCTCTCATCCATCTCATCCTATGTCGACATCCCAAGACCTTCATTTTTAGATTCATATAATGAAAGGTACCCTGAGGATGATATGCTGAAGAATTCATCCCAGTGTAGTTGTAACACCCCTCCCTAGGGCTTCATACGTAACCAGCAGAAGCACAGCCTAATCCCCAACATTATCCATAATGTGGGGTACTTGGCATTTCAGGGAGGGATTTTCACATGCATGATCTCATATCAAGAAACAAATAACACTTGGCATTATTGAAACATAGATTCATACATAAGTTCTTCTTGGAAAGATAACTAAATCATGATTCTAAAGGTTTGCTAAACATAAACTAAATAACATGAAATAGATAGGATCTCCATAGATGGACATCCCACCAGGCAACAACTTCTCAGATCCTTGGATTCGTGGAACTCCTTAAGCTGTCTCCTTCCCTTTAGCTCCAACTTCTGCGGACATCTCGTCCCCATCCATGCAAAACAAACAACACATCAGTAAGCGGTATTTGGCATCTTATATGACATAAAAGTAAATATAACTTGACATGGTAAATTTGAATTGACGTGACTTGACATAAACTTAACATGGATTTTCTTAAACATTCATGATTCATAATTTGCATGATGAGTTGAATAGTAAATATATGCAACCCTCTATGATGCCCCCTTAGGAGCACATGATTGCTAGGAAAGCCCTTGATGCTAGGAAAGCCCTTGATGACCCCTTGAGGTCCATGATTTTAGAGCATATAAAAACTAATTCAATTCTATTTAACTTGATCATTAACATGACATCAACATTAACATGATCATTGAATTCTAACATGATGGGATTTCTCCCCTTGAATCATAATGGGATTTCTCCCTCATAAACCATAACAGGGTTTTCCCTTCTTGAACATGATTCCTTAACCTTAATTTCATAATCATAATCATAATTAGGTTCATAGCATAGAGTATAATTAAACAAACAAGCAATCAATGATAATTATACATGATGCATTCTTGATAGACATTCATAATTCATGAAATCACATAATGTGCATAATCATAAATAACAACCAATAAACCAAAGTACTTGTGCCAAATATGCATGGCCCGCTTACCTTGATCTAAAACACCTAAGTCAAACCTTGTTTGACTGATTGGATCCTCTTAAACACCTGAAATTAGCATACATATCCTTCATCATACATCATTAAACCCTAATTTGTCCATATAAAAATTGAGATGTGGAAACAGCAAAATCAGTCAATAAAAACCACAAAACCGGATTCGTTATTGAAAATCCTTCCCAAAACCTATTTTTGCGTATTTTTATGATAATCAGGCGATTTAATATGAATTTGCGAAGAATCGACCAATCGGAAAAATATAGAAAAGCCATGTGGCTTCTGAGCTGGACCAATCGAGCTTGGCCAAATAGCGAGAAGGCTCGCCACTGAGGACCCGCAAACAAAGAAGGGAGAACAGATGAAAACCCTGAAATACCCTGACGGTTGAAATACATCCAATAAAAAACGTGGGGACACAGGGGTCATTGAACACCCTGGATTCTTCCCAGCTGCTCCATCGCGAGCTAATGGCGTGAGCAAGCCATCTGTTGGCGAGATCCAAAGCGGAACGCAAGGCTGCAATCTACTGAAAGAAAGGAAGGAGGAACCTCGGTCTTCCTCACACTCTACTGAACCCGGAGGACCAAGGTTTAGGTGCAGGAGCACGCTGGACCACAGAGCTCTTGTCCATGGCTGGAGCGAGGTCGCAAGGGGGGCGTAACCTGAGAACGGAGTTGGAAGACCCAACAGGGAGCACGGATTTTCTCAGGGAAGTTCGAAGGAGGAGCGGGTATCATCATCTGAGGCAAAGAAAGCCAGATAGATCATTACGATGAGAAACAGAGAATGGTCGTGGAAAATAGGGGCGGAGGTCAGGTTCAAAACGGCGAAGAACAAGGCTCGAAAGGGCATGCTGGGGGTCGGAAATCAAACCCTGAGTCCAGGCGATGTCAGAGGTGCCATCTCTGGGGCCTAGAAGCCACTGCGATGCCATGGCGACTAGTGCCAGTGAGCACAGGCGGCAGCTTTACAGGGCCCGCTAGCAGGGGCGATCGCGAGTCAAACGGATGACACGAGAAGAACCACAATGGGTGATAGATGCTTACTGGGGGTCCGATTGACAGGAGATAGCACAGGGCACCGGGGCGAAGTTTGGGTCATCGGAGAAGACAACTTGAGTAGGTGGGGGAGATTCTGGGCTCTCGGGGCCAAATTGTCAGAGGAGGAGGAAAGGCCAAGGCTTCGCGGTGCTTTTGGAACGATTAGGTGGATGGGAGATGCACGGAGGTGGCGGCTGTACTCGAAAGGTGGAGAGGTTGTCCAAGCCCCAAAATGGGCGTTTCTTGTATAGGGTACGAGAGCGCACGAGTTAGGGCTCGCTCAGATTGGGGGAGTCTCACAAATTCAAAACACGAGAAATCTCTGGAAACGATCAAGGGATGATCAAGAAACGGATTGGGGAAGCAACAACCTGTGAAACGGCTCAGTTGAGCGGACATTGCGGAGGTAGATGACGATGTGGGGAGCGTCAGATTTGATCGAACGGTCATAATTGCGTGCAAGAAAAGGAAACAGTAAAGGAGTGTGTGACAGCATTGAATAACTGAAACTATGGAGTAATTTCATGCATTAAATGTTTTTGTAATTAGTCCTTTATCGAATTATATGGAAAACTTCCCAAATTTATTAAAGGGGTCAAATTTGGTCAAAATGATACCAAATTTGGACCACACATCCAATAAGCAGTCTAGATCTTTTCCAAACACTTAAATTTCTTCTTTGACTATTTATGTTCATTAATTCGTTAAAAGTTATTCATCTTGAATTATGTACAAAAAGGGTGGAATAATATGCACTATCTTTCCATAATTGTTTCCCTTGAGTCTACGACATGTGATGAATTATTATTACCCACTCACAAGTCATGTGCTATATATTTCATATCCCTTTTGAGCAACATTCATGGAGGAGAGAGAAAAAGAGGTAATAAGTGATTCATTCTTCTTATTAAAAGCTAAAAAAGAAAGAAGGAAACTCTTTGGTCAAGGTACCTCATTCCATGGCAATCTATTAATTTCTTTAAGTCTCATATCTCTTCTTATATTTATTTTAACCATCATAAATGATAAGAGAGAGGAAAGTGAAAAGGAAAATATTTTAAGTTAATTGCACCTCATGATGCACATATGTAAAAAGAAAACTATTTTTGAGCCTCATTTTATTTTCTCCAATTATTTTTCTATAAAGAGTATTATTTCAAGGTCTTTTATACTAAACCCCTCAACTATTTTTTATTTTGGAAAAGTCCCATTCTAACTTTTAAATTAACTTGAAAAATTGGGATGTTACAATTCTACCCACCTTAAATAAATTTCGTCCTCGAAATTTCCTAGGGTTTCTACCCACCTTAAGGATTTCACATAAACTTGCAAATTTCCATACAATTTCCATTGTAAAAGGGGCATACATTAACAAAGCATTATTATTCAACAAAAAATTTACTTAACTACCCCTCCTAAGTCTCATACTTACTCCTTAACATTACACCTAACTCATTACACTTAGGGAATCTATCTCTCACTTACCATCACTACATCTTCATATATCCTTCATCTCTTTATATGTGGTGATCAAGCACATATTTAGAAATGTTGTCTAACCTTAGGTCATATATCCTTCATCTCTTTATATGTGGTGATCAAGCACATATTTAGAAATGTTGGATCTTTTTATGTTACATCTCACCAACTTATTTTCACATGTGTCCCATACCACACACGCAATCAAGAAGGTAAGACACATAAAAAGTCACATTAAATGATATGTTCCTCAAATCTCAATTGGGTGTCCCTTACCATTGAGACAAGGAGAAACATGTCATCATCTAGGGTTTGGTTTCAACTACATGAGCATGCTAACATGTACTTCTCTAATGAGGTGAGGGCTCTAGTCATCTTTAGGGTTCTCTAGACATACTAGAATACATAATCATGTTCTCTACTTCTATTTCTTCATCTTAGGGTGACTTGCATGAATCTTTATTGTTTCCTTAGTGGCCATCTATTTCATGCTCTGATACCATTAATGTAACACCCCTCCCTAGGGTTTCATACGTAACCAGCGGAAGCACAGCCTAATCCCCAACATTATCCATAATGTGGGGTACTTGGCATTTCAGGGAGGGATTGTCACATGCATGATCTCATATCAAGAAACAAATAACACTTGGCATTATTGAAACATAGATTCATACATAAGTTCTTCTTGGAAAGATAACTAAATCATGATTCTAAAGGTTTGCTAAACATAAACTAAATAACATGAAATAGATAGGATCTCCATAGATGGACGTCCCACCAGGAAACAACTTCTCAGATCCTTGGATTCGTGGAACTCCTTAAGCTGTCTCCTTCCCTTTAGCTCCAACTTCTGCGGACATCTCGTCCCCAGCCATGCAAAACAAACAACACATCAATAAGCGGTATTTGGCATCTTATATGACATAAAAGTAAATATAACTTGACATGGTAAATTTGACTTGACGTGACTTGACATAAATTTAACATGGATTTTCTTAAACATTCATGATTCATAATTTGCATGCTGAATTGAATAGTAAATATATGCAACCCTCTATGACGCCCCCTTAGGAGCACATGATTGCTAGGAAAGCCCTTGATTCTAGGAAAGCCCTTGATGACCCCTTGAGGTCCATGATTCGGGAGCATATAAAAACTAATTCAATTCTATTTAACTTGATCATTAACATGACATTAACATTAGCATCAACATTAACATAATCATTGAATTCTAACATGATGGGATTTCTCCCCTTGAATCATAATGGGATTTCTCCCTCATAAACCATAATAGGGTTTTCCCTTCTTGAACATGATTCCTTAACCTTAGTTTCATAATCATAATCATAATTAGGTTCATAGCATAGAGTATAATTAAACAAACAAGCAATCAATGATAATTATACATGATGCATTCTTGATAGACATTCGTAATTCATGAAATCACATAATGTGCATAATCATAAATAACAACCAATAAACCAAAGTACTTGTGCCAAATATGCATGGCCCGCTTACCTTGATCTAAAACACCTAAGTCAAACCTTGTTTGACTGATTGGATCCTCTTAAACACCTAAAATTAGCATACATATCCTTCATCATACATCATTAAACCCTAATTTGTCCATATAAAAATTGAGATGTGGAAACAGCAAAATCAGTCAATAAAAACCACAAAATTGGATTCGTTATTGAAAATCCTTCCCAAAACCTATTTTTGCGTATTTTTCTAATAATCAGGCGATTTAATACGAATTTGCGAAGAATCGACCAATCAGAAAAATATAGAAAAGCCATGTGGCTTCTGAGCTGGACCAATCGATCTTGGCCAACTAGCGAGAAGGCTCGCCACTGAGGACCCGCAAACAAAGAAGGGAGAACAGATGAAAACCCTGAAATACCCTCGCAGTTGAAATACATCCAATAAAAAACGTGGGGACACAGGGGTCATTGAACACCCTGGATTCTTCCCAGCTGCTCCATTGCGAGCTAATGGCGTGAGCAAGCCATCTGTTGGCGAGATCCAAAGAGGAACGCAAGGCTGCAATCAACTGACAGAAAGGAAGGAGGAACCTCGGTCTTCCTCGCACTCTGCTGAACCCGGAGGACCAAGGTTTAGGTGCAGGAGCACGCTGGAGCACAGAGCTCCTGTCCATGGCTGGAGCGAGGTCGCAAGGGGGGGCGTAACCTGAGAACGGAGTTGGAAGACCCAACAGGGAGCACGGATTTTCTCGGGGAAGTCTGAAGGAGGAGCGGGTATCATCATCTAAGGCAAAGAAAGCCAGATAGATCATTACGACGAGAAATAGATAATGGTCGCGGAAAATAGGGGCGGCGGTCAGGTTCAAAATGGCGAAGAACAAGGCTCGAAAGGGCATGCTGGGGGTCGGAAATCAAACCCTAAGTCCAGGCGATGTCGGAGGTGCCATCTCTGTGGCCTAGAAGCCACTACGATGCCATGGTGACTAGTGCCAGTGAGCACAGGCGGCAACTTTACAGGGCCCGCTAGCAGGGGTGATCGCGAGTCAAACGGATGACACGAGAAGAACCACAATGGGTGATAGATGCTTACTGGGGGTCCGATTGATAGGAGATAGCACAGGGCACCGGGGCAAAGTTTGGGTCATCGAAGAAGACAACTCGAGTAGGTGGGGGAGATTCTGGGCTCTCGGGGCCAAATTGTCAGAGGAGGAGGAAAGGCCAAGGCTTCACGGTGCTTTTGGAATGATTAGGTGGATGGGAGATGCACGGAGGTGGCGGTTGTGCTCGAAAGGCGGAGAGGTTGTCCAAGCCCCAAAATGGGCGTTTCTTCTATAGGGCACGAGAGCGCATGAGTTAGGGCTCGCTCAGATTGGGGGAGTCTCACGAATTCAAAACACGAGAAATCTCTGGAAACGATCAAGGGATGATCAAGAAACGGATTGGGGAAGCAACAACCTGTGAAACGGCTCGGTTGAGCAGACATTGTGGAGGTAGATGACGATGTGGGGAGCGTCAAATTTGATCGAATGGTCATAATTGCGTGCGAGAAAAGGAAACAGTAAAGGAGTGTGTGACAATGTTGAATAACTGAAACTATGGAGTAATTTCATGCATTAAATGTATTTGTAATTAGTCCTTTATCGAATTATATGGAAAACTTCCCAAATTTATTAAAGGGGTCAAATTTGGTCAAATTATACCAAATTTGGACCACACGTCCAATTAGCAGTCTAGATCTTTTCCAAACACTTAAATTTCTTCTTTGACTATTTATGTTCATTAATTCGTTAAAAGTTATTCATCTTGAATTATGTACAAAAAGGGTGGAATAATATGCACTATCTTTCCATAATTGTTTCCCTTGAGTCTACGACGTGATGAATTATTATTACCCACTCACAAGTCATGTGCTATATATTTCATATCCCTTTTGAGCAACATTCATGGAGGAGAGAGAAAAAGTTGTAATAAGTGATTCATTCTTCTTATTAAAAGCTAAAAAAGAAAGAAGGAAACTCTTTGGTCAAGGTACCTCATTCCATGGCAATCTATTAATTTCTTTAAGTCTCATATCTCTTCTTATATTTATTTTAACCATCATAAATTATAAGAGAGAGGAAGTGAAAAGGAAAACATTTTAAGTTAATTGCACCTCATGATGCACATATGTAAAAAGAAAACTATTTTTTAGCCTCATTTTATTTTCTCCAATTATTTTTCTATAAAGAGTATGATTTCAAGGTCTTTTTATACTAAACCCCTCAACTATTTGTTATTTTGGAAAAGTCCCATTCTAACTTTTAAATTAACTTGAAAAGTTGGGATGTTACAGTAGTTCAAGCCACTTCCAGCACAAAGATGACTTCACTGAGTCACCGGATTTCACTTTTCTTCTTCAGACTCGGTAGGGCCAACACATCTGCCTATTCTACTCCTATTATGTGGCGGAACCCGTCGGCAAGACATAATGGTGACACTGGTCCCAAAACTTAGGATTTGGGATCCCAGTGTCGGTATCGTGGGGCAACCACCCCCTTTTCTCTTACCCACCCTCCTGCCATTTTATTACAATAAATTTTGTTTTCCATGTTCTTGTTAGTTAATTTCTTTCCTCTAACAGTTTTTATATCCTTGCATCCATGCATCATCTCTAGAACTTCAATAACTGTCGTTAAAATCATGCATGCTTGCCTCACTATTTCAAGTTTGAGACTTGTTCGAGGACGAGAAAAATTTTAAGATTGGGGTGGTGGGCTTCACCCTTCTTTCTCTTCACCCTTCTTGCATGCATGTTTATTTCCTACTTTTAGTTTTAAATTTTCAAATTTTTCTGCTTTTTAGCTTTGCAATTATGGCTATATCGTGCGAATCTAATAGATAAATGCTTGACTTTATGACTAGATGCATAGTTTTCATCTTAAAAATTGTTTGACCTTTTCCTTGACTTGCTCTTTGACTCTTTCCTTGAGTTTGGTAATAAATCTAGGGTTATGTCTCTTTTTCATAGGTTAAAGCTAAATTCCCTTGATCTATGTTGTGAATGGAAAATCCATGGTAAAGGACCGTTGGAATGAGCTAAAACACGATCAAAGAATCCTAGCTATGGATTCACAAGCTTGCCTCTATTCTAAGGATTCTTGAATCATAATTGCTATCTTTTCACACAGGTATCAAGCGGGTCATGATGAGTTTTGAGCTATGATCATGATGACGTGTTTTTCCATGATGGACTACATGCCTTCTCATAGTAGATTGAGTCAAAAAGATGAAAATATAAAAATATGCAAAAGAGGCTTGGCCGCCCACAAAATCCCAAAAAACTATCTATATAGTTCTCACCCAAGCCTACAAATAGAATGCAGATGATAAAAGCCTGAGTGTGAAAAATAAATGAGCGTTGTTTTCTCTTTTAGGGGAGTTGAGGATGGTGCCCAGCCAGTGTATGAATGCGCTCACGAACATGGGTATGTCGTGCCTGGTAGTATCATTCCAAAAGCTCGTTAGAGAGTTATTAGGAACCCTAGGTGACCTATGAGATCATCTCAGTAGCAGGGTTGGTTCGAGTGTAGTATGAGGAGTTTGTCTCACTGCTTTGGACCAACTGGTTCCAGGGACTGTAGCTCGCTACATGGACCAATCTGACGTAGATTGAGATCCTCAGAAGTCATTAGACTCTTTTTGCTTTGTTTCTAAAGGACATGAATTAGTGAGAGGCGCGTTGTTCCGGATTGGTATGAATGGATTCATGGTGATAGCTCATTTCTCATCAACTGCGTGATCACCTATGTGACAATTCTCTCATGTGTAATAATTATGATTCAAACCCTCATGAGTATCGACAGGCTGTAGTGAATTTTCTTAATCTTTCTTGGACAAACTTTGATCTTGGTTTGGTAGGACTGTGGTTGATTTGGTGGGGGTTTGTTCTGAAATGACATGGATCAAGAGTATTGATGCTTTAAACTATTTTTCTTAACCTTAGCATCTATTCCCAAGCTTAATTTGGATGTTATCCTTTTGTTCTTTGAGCACAGTCTTGCTTGAGGACAAGAAAGTTTTAATCTTGGGGTAGTTGATAACACCCAAATCTGCACATATTGTCCATGCATTCCATCTATGGTTCCATGCCACTTTAGTCTTAATTTGCCCAATAGTGCTCATGTTTTGTTACCTTTTATCTTCTCATAGGTAGTGTAGTTAAAATAGCTAATACCGTAGCTAATTATCCAGTGTTAGATTAGCATGCACCGAACACAGATGAATGACCTTTTTTACTCTCTCTCTGCTAAACTGAGGCTCAGAATAATTATATTGCTTGAAACCTTGTCACCACTGTCTTTTCTTTAATCATGGGCCCAGTTTGGCTCCAATCAATTGCTTTCACTGTCTAATTCTCTGTGTACACCCTTTGGATGTTTAATTCATAATTTAATTGGGTTTATATCTCATGTGCAGGCCGATTGGGAGCATATGGGCCCTATCTTCTCAGCCCTATATCCATTTTAGCCCTTGGATTAGGCCTGGTCAAAGAAGGTCCACAGATCCCCCTCCTTCCCTTCTCGCGAGTTCATCCATTGTGGCTGCTTGCTTTGGTTTACTAAGCGGTGGGCCCCACGCTCCTGTATCGTCTACCCTAGCACTCCTGCCCGCGGTTCCCTCCTGTCAGCAAGATCGCGACCCAACCGTGGTCGGGTTATCGTCTCCAAGATCACGGACAGTTGTTCTCAAAACTGTGACCTCATCATCGTGACCTATCACCCTCATGATCGTGCCAGCGATCTTTATCGCAAGTGTGGTGCCATGAACTCCTTCCCTCAACCCTGCAACCACCCACGTCTTCTTCTTCTCCTATGCTCCTCACCACGGCGGCAGCAACATCATCTCCATCGCCGCTGGCATCCACGATCACCTCCACGCTCACGGTCTCCTTTCTATGCAAACTACCATCACCTCCAATCCTCAACCACCTTCTCCTCTGGACAGTGCCACGACTGCGATTCCAAGGACCGCGGTCGTGATTCCAAGGATCGCGACCGCAATTCCAAGGATCGCGACCGTGACCTCTTTGCTTCTAAATCGCAACCTCCCACGTTCATTCACACCCGCGGTTCCCTTCTAGCATGCAACCACGACCTCCTGCCATCGCCTCGACTCCAGTGTTCGCCCTCCGCAGCCGCCTCTCCAAGGTCACAATGACCTGCATCAGTGTCGTCGTCTCATCTCACCATGACCTCCTCACCATCCCTCAATGACCTCAATGCCTGCCATCCATCCAATCCTCCTCTCTCCCAGCACTGCGGGCGGCCTACAACTAATTGTGACCCGTGGTCCAACACGGGACTACCGCGACCTGTCCTTGTCGCGGATTGCTCTACCTTGTTCACCCGTGCCCGCGATCACTCCCAAGGTCGTGATCGCGATCACTCCCAACCATAAGCAAAGTAGTTGCAGCCTCCACCATCCACCTGCTCTGGTTAGAGAATGACTCCCCAACCTTCTTCCCGCACACAGCAGCATCAACCATCACAGCAACACTACTACCTCCTCGACCACAATCACCTGCGGTCCCCTCCGTTGCCATCCATCGAGACATCACAACATCACCCATAGTAGGTTCGCAACCTGCACTTCTCAACGCAAGCAGACCACCCCCACATCTCAACGCCATCTGCACCTGCAACCTCCTCCTAGCCCTCTGCTGCAATCATCACACCCGCGATCTCTTCTCCATCCTCACATAACCCCGACCTAGTAGGCACTCACCATGGCTCCAAGAATCACGACCGCGATTCCAATTAATCGTGACCAAAAGAGGGCAGAAAAGAAAGACCACGACCCCTCCGTCAACTAATCGCGACTGCGATTCTGGGATCACGGCCGCGATTCATCGCGACCAGGCGAGTAGAAAAAAGATCGCGACCTGCTGCTCCTCTTGTAAACCAACTTAAAGGACACGTGCAAAGTACATGCCGAGTGCCATGTTGTGCCTATAAATAGAACCTGACCCCAACCATTTTGAGGGCATCCAGCCTTGAGGCCAAAGGGTTGCTGGATCCAGTCCAGACGTTAGAAGGCTGTCGGGTTGGACCTAGAGCCTCAGGGAAGCATCCCAAGGTCCGAGAGGGCTGAGGTAGCTAGTCTATGTGCTCTAGCAGCAACCAGCCTTCACTTTCTCTCCTCCATCTCCATCTAAGATCTACTTTCTCCAAGGACGGAAGTCAAGGAGAGAGTAGATCTGTGTTACGTTCACCCTCACCATCAAAGAGAGAGAAGATCCACATCACCATCCTCCTCCACTGCTGGTCTACGATCTCCATAGGCGGAAGTTGAGGAGAGAGAAGATCAGTCTACACCAACATCCTCTCGCATCCACTGGGCTACTGTTCGGAGCAGATCTAGAGAGAGAGAGAACCTAGGAGTCCAGAAGGACGAAGAGGAAGATCAAGGAACGAGATCCAACCTGCATAGAGGCTGAGGAGCGAGAGCCACCTCTCCTCTACGGGCTATATCTCTTTCTTCTTCTCTTTCATTCTTTTGTATTCCTCGATTTCTTGTACAACGATGTTCATCCGTCTTTGTTCAGTGCTAACCATGCTTGTTTGTGGCTAGTTAGCTCCTTCTTGGCTATGTAGCCCGATCTGGGCATGTATATGTACTTTTTCCTTAAGCAAGTAGATTCATATCACATCTAGTATGTTGCATGTTCTATTTTCTCTTTCTAGTGATGATTGCTAGTATGGTTGATCTCTTACTCGCTTGAACTGCTATTTCTTTCTTATATCGAGAGATCCGTTGTAGGAATGGTTAATATATGATAGTTTGGATCCGAACCCGAGAGGAGGAAGATCCAAGGTATTCTGTTCCTAACATCCCAGAATATCCTAAGACCTGAGAGGGAACTTAGTATATTTCGAGGTGTTGATATGTCATTCCTTGAGAGAGGGTCGATAACATATCGCTAATGGTTTTAGTCATGTGTCGCGAGAGCGAGTGGGATGACCCATAGGACAGATGCCACTGTGTGTACTAGATGCTCACTTAGGTGTTCGAGGATTGTCTACGCCCGAGAACGAGTGCATAGACTACCCCGTTTGTGGTTACATAGCCAGGAACTCTCTTTCTCATATTAGTAGAACCACGAGCTCTATTTTCTTTTCTTTTCTTTTCTTTGTTTTGTTTTAAATCGTGACATCCCGCTAGACTAGTTCTAGCATATATTTTCATCGCATATCGTTTTGGCTTATCTAACCCAAGATCAAAATCTATGGTGTCCTAAACGTCACCACGTCCTTGTGTTCAACCCCGTATATCTACTTCGACCCCGTAATAAAAGATGTGGGGGCCTAGAAGGTTTCGGGTTATAAATTTAAGAGTTCGATTCCTTTTGAATCCGCCTTCGTATTTCAGATGCGCGATTAAGGTTGATCACTAAGCCACCCAAGCCTCATTTTGTGACCACAACACACCAAGGGAACCACCCATGGTCGCGACAAACCACTAAGGACCACTAGGTCACAACACAAGGTCACCACAAACCCTAGGCTGAGACACACTACACAAGAGAACCCATCTCGACCCAAGACACCCAAGACCATCTCGATTAAGACAAGCATAACTAGGGGAGGTGTTATGACCATGAAACCCTCCAACCAGGCCTGAGGTCGTGACCTAGGTTGAAACAAACCAACAAGGGTCACATGGTCAAGGCACACCAAAACCTAGAAAACCTTAATCACCACTAACGGTGATACCAATAAACTGAGGGTCCACCAAGGCACCCCAAAGATCCACAACCTCCCTCATGAAGCCAAGAGAGAGAAGAAAAATTCTTCTGGTGGAAAATTACAAAAATACACCATTAAATGGGTAATTTGCAATTTGTGCCAAAACTAGCACAAAAAGCACAAACAATATCCAAACAAGCTCAAACTGCAGATTTAATCTCTCTACATGATGTAAGATAATCTTAAAGGATTAGAGATAGGTTCTAAGCCAACATAAATCCAAAGCAAATAGGGTTAACCCAAAACATGAATCAAGGGTCTTATGGCCTTGTTCCAGATAGATATGGATTTCCCAGGACTCAAAAAGACAATGTGTTGGTCATTGAAGATGACGAACCAACAACCTACAATGAAGCTTTTGTGGGACTTGATTCAAATAAATGGCTTGAAGCCATGAAATATGAGATTGACTCCATGTACCAACAAGGTATGGACCATATGTTGCAAATGGGTCTTCAGATATAAAATTTAATAGATGGTAAGGAACAAACCCACAAAGGTAGATTGTTTGCAAAACAATTTATGCAAGTTCAAGTTGTTGAGTACGACAAAAAAAATTCACTAGTTGTCATGGATAAATCCATCATCATCATGATGCTTGTCGTTATAGCTTATGATGACTATGAGGTTTGACAAATAGACGGTTAGAACTACTTTCGCAAATGTGAATTGTACACGATGTATATATCACATAACTTGAAAGTTTTATCCCTCCAAATGAAGCCAATTAAGTTTGTTAGCTTCAAAGGTCAATCTATGGATTCTAGATGAATCTAGGAACTGAAATCTTTACTTTGATAAAATAATCAAATTGTTTGTCTTTATCCAAAATGTAGATGAATCTTATCTTTAAAAGAATCTAGTGGGATCATAATTGTAATAGTCATATTGTATGTTGATGACATACTAATGATGGGAAATGATGTGCCTAATCTACAATTGGTTAAAACATAGTTGGAAAATACATTCTCCATTAGTACTTAGGTGAAGCATCCAATATACTAGGAATCATGATATATATGGATAGATCTAGATGGCTTCTTATCCTAAGACAAAGTGCACACATTCACAAAAAGTTGATGAGGTTTATAATAAAGAATTATAGGAAAGAAAAATTTCCTATGTCTCCTAGAATAAGTCTCTCTAGAACTCAATGTCCCAGCTCTTTGAAAGAATGGACATGCATGAGTATGGCTCAATATGACTATGAATTCAAATCTATCAAATATGTAGTGATATGTATGTTCCTAGACGTGTCACATGCTTTGAGAATGATGAAAAGGTATTGGTCGGATCTAGGTGATGGTCATTTAATTGTAGTCAAGAAAATCCTTAAGCACTTGAGTAGAACTAAGGATTGATTCCTAATTTATGACAGTGAGGAAGATTTGGTTGTAAAATGTCTAACTGGCAAAAGCTTCCAATACTAGTAGTGTGAGTATCAATCAGAATTAGAATTAGTGTTTTTCCTAAATGGCAAAGTTGTAAGTTGGAAGAATTTCAAGAAAGATAAAGTGCTTGATTCTACAATAGAGGCTGAGTAAATTTTGTCCTCTAGTTCAAGAAAGAAGTTGGCCAAAAGGGTCACTCTGGTTAGATCGATATTGACCAACATTTAGAGGTACTGGTGTTTTCAGGCAAAGAACCCCCCCCCCTTTCATGCAAATTGAAATTTAGATTGATCATGGGTGGTTTTCCTTTGGTCTGGTCGCAACCATGTTATCACGTAGGATATCATTTCCAAACCCTTTCATAAAGGAAGTTTGAATATGGCTAACCCCTTATATCTAGATAAGTCTGCCACTATCTAGAGAATAGATAATTTTCTATGGAAGCATGGTACCTTGTGGAGTGTGTGGATGAGGAAGAGATATGGAGAGGCTTTACAATTTATGATTCCTAAATCCAAAGGCTCTAGAGCTTGAAAACATATTGTCTACCTTTGGTGAGATGTGCAATATAAATAAATATGGGACAATACTTCATCGAGTCTATGCAATTATAAAAACCCTCCCTGGTTGATTTTGTTTCTGTCTCCACATGTCCCATGGTTCAATATTCTGTAGAGCAAAACTCATACCCCAAAATGGAGTTTCTGTACATATAGAGGGCTGATGAAAATGATTTTGACCTTTGATAGAATGTTGATGTGGGGGATGAATGTTGTCTCCTTGTTCCTCCTTTGCAAGAATGAAGATGAGAGCCATGATCACTTGTTCTTCAGTTGTAGGTACGCCTACTATTTTTGGTGCAACATTAGTCTCAAACTTTGGTGGGGTGGGTGTTCCACTCCCAAGATCATTTTTGATTCCACTACTTGGATGGAGGATAGGTTAGGACATTGCATATTCACTAACCTGGCACTCTCTTGTTTCACTTTGATGTGCTTTGCATCATGGAAAGAAAGAAATAATAGGTGGCATGGAAAAAATCCTATTTGTTCTTTTGAGGTGTTCTAGAATTATGTAAATAATCTCTTTGTAGTGGTCTTGGCTAAACCTAAGTTGGTGTCCAATGTGGATCGTTTCATCCTTAGATAGTGGTATTTTAAAGTGCAACCCACCTGTACAATATACGGACTTCGACCCAATACTTGACTTTTTCTGGAATACAATTTTACATTATAAAAAAATAAAGGAATCAATATGGATCAAGAAATTCATAGGTGAACTTGGATTGGTTTGAACCATTGAAAACAAAATCTAAGGAACCTTGATCACATCATCGTATCATAAGTGAGATTGTACAATGAGTGGATATATATATTTTTAGATTATCAATTAAAATCAATGTTGTTGTTATATAGACTAAAGCACTTTCACACAATAATGATGATGGTCATTTTAGTTTGTTTGGACTTTGGTTCATGAGTCATTGGAACTAGTTCAAGTGGTAGAGTGTTGGTTATATAACCTAAGATCCTTTACGTGATGATTTCAAAAGGGATATATTGTACTTGATTTGGTTATTAGTATAAGGAAACTCAACTTGTTATGTTGTTTTTTGTATTGAGATAATGAATGAACCTAATAATATCATAAAAATGTTTGGAGTCAAGATCGTGAGGTATAGGGTATGGACATAAACATGAGATCATATGTAAAATAAGAGTATCTATTTTTCTTATGTCCTTGATCAATTGTTATTGGGGAATTTATAAGATAACAACGATATACAAGATTAGCATTTATTGTAAGTTATGCATATATATCTTTAGTCATCATATTGGATATGAATTCATATATGTGGGATCATGTTAGAGAACAAGTTATACTGGACATATTCACCTTGAGATTTACACATGGATGTCATGTAATGACATCTAAGAGTCATTTATAAACATTACTATGGTTGTTGTGATCCTTAGACCTAAACTTACTATAACACAAGTTGTTTTTTGTACTTATCCATTAGCCCAATGATCTTCGAAGCATGAGTTGCAAAAAAGGTGGTGATTGGGTACACTATAACACATGGGGATTATTTTTCTCCTTTGGAGTGATATCCTCCAACACTTGATATGAGATATTATGAAATACATGGTCATGATAATGCGAGTCCATATATGATATTGAGCTTACAATATCTCAGATAGTATGATGTAGTTCAAGGTACATAGATTGAAAGTTATGAGGAAGATATAATATGCCTCGGTTTCAATCTAAATATCTGCTACAATGGAATTATATGTTCATGGTAACATTGGTCACTTTAAAGGTTGTAGTTATTCTCCAATGCATTAGATATTACTTGGGTGCAATGATATGTTGCTAGAGACCAATGTTTGCTTGTGTTGTTTTGAATATCACTACCAACGTAATAAGGAACCTACCTAGTCATATGCATAAGTATGCATAAGGGAATTGAAATTCACAATTAAATAAATGATTAAAATGGTTTTTTAATAATAAACAAGCTAAGCTACACCTAATTAGGGTACCAAAATAGTTGATCTGCTGACCAGACTTGTTGGGTCAATGGATCAATTAATCGTCAATTGGTTGACTATGTTCTCCACTAAACTGATATAATTGATGGACCAGCCAACCCTATTGGTCGATCAAAATGCAATAATGAAAGTCTCAAATTGAAAAGAAAAAAAATCAGACCAGGGTTTGAACTGGCCTTATCGGTCAATTAGGTAACATGTTCTGTCAAACAATTTATGTGATTGATCGATAAGAATTCATATTTGAGCTTTTTAGTATTGTATTGTTTTAGGGATTTCGACTAGGTAAGGTGTTGGAAATAGATTTTTTGTAACCCATGACACTCTAATATAAAAGGGGTATATCTCAAAGGGTTTTCCACATCATTATAAAGTTTGTTGAGACAACTGGTGATACAAGTTTTCCATAGAAATGTTTACTTTGAGAGAGGACATTACGGTAGTATTATTGCCCAAGAAAGGAGAAGAAAGTGAGTTCCAGGATGACTGGCACATAAAGAAATTTGTCCACATTAACATGGTGCCCAAGTCAATGAACCATGTTCTTTGTCATCCATTTGGATGGTGTAGAGGCCAAGGCACATGTGCAAAGGATTGGAGAGGTTTTTCCATAAGAGGATAACAATGTGTTGTGGATAAGACAATAATGTAGCAACTTGGTGGCCAATCGACATCTCTTATTGATGAATCCAATTTTCTTGGTGTTTGTTCCAAATCTATATCTAAAAGATATTATCTAACACAAGATATGTTTAGTTATTGAACAACTAGAGTGAACAAAGTTATAACCTGTATACCTTCTTATGTCTTTTTCACACTGAAATGTTATATCTAGGAGAGATGTGATGCTAGGTTATAAGGGAAATTAATATTATTATTTTGGTATTCCAAAAAAACCCAACACTTATATCATCAAGAAGGACTTTGAACCCTCCAACATAAATATGTTATCATCATTAAAGAAGATTTATATAATAAACATCACACTTAGATCATCTAGGATACCTAGTAGATTATCCTTTTATCATGCCTCTAGACAGTATAGTATTACATCTACCATCTAAAATCTCATAAGAGTGATGTTAGATCTGCTTCTCTTAAGTCACATGGATACCTACCTCCTTTGTATGTGTGTAACATTTGTATACATATTTAAACATTTACTTGACATAGGTTTTCTTCAATGTTTAAACATGGAATTGAAAATTAACATAACCCTTCCAAATGTAGTTAAAATGAAAATGAGTTAAAACATATATAAACAATCTAGTACCATGAAACCTGCATAAGTAGTAAGAACGTTATGTAAAATAGTGTAGCTACCTCAAGCACATTACACAAACATATGTGTATGGTTAAGAATCTATATTATATCCAATTTCTCACCCTACTAAATTGAAACACATACTATAAGAAGAAAGGACAAAAAAAGTCTACACTGAAATCTAGAACAACTAGGTTATAACCAGGAGGCTAAGTCAAAGGTAGTCCCCAAAGAATAAATTTCTAACTTTCTAGGGTTAAAGGAGTTCAATTTGTGTTTTGTGGTGAGCAAATTCCCAGTGCATCTGTTGTTCATGCTCTGCTAGAATTTGTGACCGAATTGGGCCAGTCCTTCTTGAAACTCCTTGAGGGCCAAGAGGGTTAAGTCCAATACCATCATACAAATGTAATATCAAATTGAGAGTCGCAAAAGCCTGGAATTCTCAGCATACGCAAGCAAGATACTAGATCCATATACCAAAGACATTCAACATTAAACATGTATATTATTACAACATCATTTATTACAAACTTACAATTACACACTGAAAGGAGAATTACACAAGTTAGAACATTTACAATAAGTAGGATCTTACATAGAAGGTGCAATTGTACGCTTCCTCATAGGAATTCATTTATCCCATGCCACCTTTGAACCTAAAACATGTGAGAAACAACCATAACTAAAGATAAGGAGGCTGGTACAAGGGCATAAATATACATATACTTAAGGTTTGCATAATTTGGTATGTGTTGTAGAATAAAAGAAATAAGACAAACAAAAAATAGTCACATAGCAAGGCAAAAACCACCCATTTTAGTAATTTTAATCCATTATACCAAGCAAATCATAAATATTTGACCAACTTCCTATCATATGGGGTCTATAAAGGACCTAAAGGATAATATCTAAGAGAAAAGCCTATTTCTACATGATAGACCTCATATGAACAAAGTCATTGAGAAAACACAGTTTCATGGTTGCATAATGAAGATCAATATCATGTTTTCAAGTGACAAAACATCAAGACAAAACCATTGGGTAATATGCAATAATATTACATGTTCATTGTTTTCAAGTAAAAGAGCACACATACACATCATGCATTATGTCCATGAAAACCACATCCATATAATTAATAGAACAAATGCTTTAGATTTTCCCCTAATTAAGAACATTAACCATCATTAAAATAAGATTCAACATTGTTCTTAGTTATTAGATCGATTTTAAGTATTTCACCAAGCCTACGTTAAAAGTGATCGACATATTTTTATGGTATATTAGTGATTTATTATTCATAATCAAGGTTCTTATTTTAAATTCCATATCATTCTTAGGTTTATGTATCTTTTGTGATTGCTACTAGGTTTATTGTTCATAAGAACATTCCAAGACCAAGGGACTCACAATTGAGAAAACATGACCATGGTTTAGAAGTTCATGATATTAGACAAGTAAGGTGATTTACAACATAATAATAAGGATATAAGAAGCATATTTCAAAGTGTGGATGATCTTCTAGGTCTAGGTTCATTTTTATCCAACATTGCTTTTATCATTTCGATGGGAATGTCATTAACATCATAGTTATCATACATCATTAATAATCTAGATCAAAATTAGTTGAAACATGGAAATCAACTTGGTCAAGAAGTTAGTGTAATCACAAATTTGAAGGATCTGAAGATAAGATTTGGACTTAATAAGGATTTAGATACAAGAGTGCCAAAATAGTAATTTTCGATGACATAGGCCATATATGATGAATTTAGTGTTGCATGAACCATCATAGAACAACATGGATTGGCCTTAGGAATTTAGGACACAACTCATTAGGACGTTACTTATTTCAGAGACATGGTACATTTTGATGCACAATTAGGTCAAATGAAATATATTTGTGAAAGTATTTACATGCATGGTCACAAATGAGCCATACAATGTATAGAGGGTTAAAACATGCATACAAGGGCAATGGAGGTCATCACTTCACCCTGATAGAGAATTGAAATGACTACAAAATTATGTAGGATAAGTATAATGTGCTGATAAAGTAAGATTACCGATATGATCAAGGTCCCACATTAATGATCATTTAGATGCAATGTATGGTCTTATGGGGATAAGAACATGAGATGATTAGGTGCTTCATTGGGCTCATAAGTGCATATGAGTTATTGGTACAAAGATTATGGTAGAGTGATAATTTTTATCCATGTTTGGTATATTAATGCAATTAGATTTATTTCAATATGATCAAAGTTGACTTATTAGAGACATCAATGGTATTACATTGGGATTTAGGACCTTAAACCATTTTCATGTTGAGTATCTTCTTTTTTCAATTTTTTTGGTATCTGATTTCTCTATTTTTGGTCAAGGGAGAAATTACTTATATTTTTTTGTAAATATTGCACAAAACTTAGAAAAAAGAGGGATTCATTACCACTTATTGATTATTCTCAGTTGTACCTTTAGGATAATGTGGTGGTAGTCCATCCTCTCCTCTTCCTTTAGATGTGTGCAGGCGGCCTGTGGGAAGTGGTCCAAGGTGACTTTTAATTACCCACCAACAAAGGAGAAGGAGAGAGGGAGTCATGAACACTTGTGGCCATTCGATATGGGTCTCTTGACCCCTTTGACTGGAATCAATAGTCACCATTCATTGTCTCTATGAAGCCTGGCCCACACAAAGATTAGAGGAATTTTAGTAGTATTTATAGACATAGTAGGACACGCGAACAAGAACAAGATCTCAGTGAAGGCTAAGACGTGGTTGGCTTGGATCCATGTGAGCTCTTGAATAGGACTCAAAATGGACACAGAGGCCCTGGGAGAATATGCCCAAGAAAGCAAGAAAAAGTGGTAACATGGCTGAAGGAGTAAAAAAAGGAGAATGAGAAAGGATCTAGAGGGTGATTCTTGAATGTAAAGAGAGTAGTAACAAAGGAAAAAAGTAGAGGAAGAAGAGATGAAGAGTATTATCAGAAAAACACATCTTGTAATGAGTGTTAGTATAGTATGTCTATGCATGGTCAGAAATCCTTGCCTCTATTCCCCTAGATAACTATGGGAAGGAGACAGAGTGGAAACCCTTGGATTAAAAAAACCAATCAGTTTCCACACAATTCCTCATCGCCCACTAGATGAGGGGAGTGGGTGTGGATCATGGCTAAAAATGGACAGGGTAAGTGTGGTTGGGCCGGTGCGGGTGCTAGACACAAGAGGGACATGATAGACCAAAGGTAGAAAAAGGAGGGGAAAAAGAAGGTTAGAAAGGATAACTTTAATTTACCACTACTTTGATTCATTGATCTGGATGAGCTAAATTTTTGAACTTTGGATTTAGAAGTGAATCCTATACTACATGAAACATAGTAAAGGGTAGTTAAAACTTAATATATAGGTTCATAGTTAAAGGGACATAGACAGTATATAAATAACATCAACATAGGTCAAAAATTAAATTCAATGTCACATCTTAGAATAAGGATTGGTGAATTTCCAAATAAGGGATCAACAACACTCAACGCATGAATAGAGGCACAAATTGAGTAAGATTGGTCACCATAAGAGATATAAGGCTCATACAAGTAAGAGAGAGGATCTCACTATGTCATAGTTACTTAGGAATAAAATCCCAATCCGAGAATACACTAGAGACTCCTCCTTCCCCATCATGGCTAGGTCCCTTATGATAGATAGTTCATGGGCCATATTCTAAACATGTGTTTTCATTCTGCTTTGTTGATATGTATCTTGGTAACAAATTTTCTTGTAAGATGTTTGAAGACTCATGTAGAGTGTATTGTATTATTTTTATCCTCACTTTGTTAGTTTCTTTCTTTTGGAAAATATAGATTATTTCTCAAGTATTTGTTGCATGTGGATTCAATGAGTTTTATGGACATCAATGGTTTGGATGATAAAAATGAGGTGTTTATTGTTGTACCCATATATGATATTTGCATTAGATTGAATTTACAAAAATGACCATTGTATATCTTTGGCGTCTAACTATTGTATATTTCCTGTTAAGATTTTGGCACATTGAACCTTCAAGTTTTAACGACAAATCAATTGAGTAGCATGAACATGTAAATTGAGATAGATAGTGAGTGAACAATGTATTCTATTTTACCCACAAAAATAGATAAAGAAAAAATAATGAAATAAGAGAGGAGGAAAAGTAGGCCCTCCACCATTTTTCATAGAATGATATGAATAATTCATCCAACTTTATTGTTTCTCTCATGTGCTCATTTCTACGACAACTTATGTGTTTTGATTATGTTACCATATTCATGCATGAAGTAGCTCATAAATGAGATATGTGAAACGTTTATGTAAGGATTATGTGTCCCCATTACATGATCACGTAAATCAAAATAAGTGAATGTAGTGTACCATCATCTACCAAGAGACCAGCTTCATAGTAGTAGGATATCAAAATAGAGACTTAAACCACTCACTGGCATGGTCACCATATGTCTAGGTTTACACCCCCTTATTTAAGGATGCAATGTGCATCGTCGCAATAGATTGCATATGTTTATAACATGATTAATTTTAAAACAACATGATTGGCTGACCGTGCATGTGGGGCCTGCCTTAGGATCTTCTAGTCTCGTGTGAACATAGAGCATCCTAGACCCCAAACTAGAATGGAACATGTCAAATGGATCTAATAAAAACTAATAATTAGAATTACATCGACACATGTACAAAGATTAAAAAAAAGGTACAACCCACTAATTTTTCAATGAGGTATATCCAATATGAACTCGTGGGGGACACACTTAGTTATTTTCCTCTCATTTATTGGAAGTGAAAATCCACATAGAGATAGGAGAGAAGTGTAGAGTTTAACAATGTAAGGTTACTCCTTATTAATTTTTTACCCCCTAAAATATATAGTTAATGGGACCAAAAAGACTCCTTTTAGTCTTTGAAGTAGAGTAGTATTTCCCACAGGATTTTGTTCTATGTCTGTCTTTTTACCGCCTTCTCCCCTACTCCTTTTTATTCTCTAGTTTGAGAAGAGAAAAAAATAGTTTGATGAAAGTAAATCTACAAACTATGAGTTGACAACTTCCATTTTAAAATGAGTTTATTAAATTCCTCACGATGGTAAATGGTTGTATGCAAAATTTTTGTATAGTATTTGATTAATAAAAACACGACCATTCATCTTCTTGGATTGTGCATCCAAAAAAATATGTGGATCTACAGTATTCAGACATTACATTTATATCTTGATATTTAGACACATGCAACAATAGAAGAGAGTCTTGTGTCATAAATAGAGTCAAACACATGGACAAGGGTGACAAGTGTATAATACTTAATGCCTTGACTTCGTTATATCTACCCAAAAGGAAATGCAGGAGACAATGGTATCCAAAACAATGAACTATATAACAAAACTATAGAACAACAAGTGTAAAGTAAAACTATATTAACAAGTTAAGAAGAAACATATGTCTTAAGATGTGTGTTGAACATATATGGATAGAACAAGGATTGGGTTTTACCGATTAAGGCCCCTCGCCAAAATGCAACACTCACACCCTGGGTATACCCTATGTGTAGTTTACAAACAATCATCATTAATGTTTATTCCCTCCTCCCTTAAGATTATGATAGTTCTAGATCGTAAGAATGTATCTCTTCACTTAGCAAATACACAATTGAAAATACAACAATATGATCATTAGCGTTTGTATTCCAACATTCTCATGCATTCATACTATTCCATAACCCTAGATATATGCTAATACTACACATCCAAGGCATTATATATCGAATAAAACATGATGATAGCTAATCATTCAAGTGAGTCATTAAAGACCAAAATATGGATTTATACATTGATAAGAGTATATAATCAATGGATAAAAATATTTCCATGTTTTGGTAGCTTTATGGCAACTCCCAACCCAAGAAAAAGTTTTGTCCTCTCATGGTAGTAATAAGGAATGCATATTTACAAATTAACACATCCATGTAAAATGGATGGATGAAGGGGGGGATAGGGGAAGAAGGAAGTAAACAAAATCAAGCAATAATCACATGATGTTACTTGTGGTCAAAGAAGAACACCTTCTTAGTTGTGGTGGTGATGGTGGCAAAGTCAGCAACATCTAGCAATCCTTCTTCTCATGAAAATAAACCATAGGTGTTGGTAATGTGGACTATGAACAAATACTTATGGATCTCATCCTTGGCCTCTCATGGAGATTGGAAAATGACAACACCTTGTAGCAAAAACAAAGTTGCTTTTCACGGAGGCTTTGTGCCTCTTGTTATAGGTGACCCTTGTATACTTGAGGCACCTAGGTGTAGTGTGCTTTTCTTGTGCTTCAAGCTTTGAGGAACGTACTTTAGGGCTTGGTCATTCACTAACCACAATGGTGCCATCCTTTGTAGAAGCAGTCTTGTTGAGCATTGAGATGTAGTCTTATTGAGCAATGCCCTTCGTCTGTTCGGCCGCCAAGATGTCACTTTATCATTCTATAACTGACTGACCGTTAAGTTGGGACGCTTGTTGAGCCATCATGCTGAAGTCCTGTTAGGACAAGTGTTTCTCGCCCGGTCATCAGGCTGATTTCAGTGGGATATGATGCTTGCCAATTTGTCAAGATGATGTTGTTATACACTGATGTCGTTGATATGTGATGTTGTCAGATTGTGATGCCTTCTTGGGCATCTTTTCCATCAAAGGGTGATTGAAAAGATTCCTGTTGGACTCCCTCAATGATGCTTTGAGAAATCCATGGTACCATCGGGATATGGATAATGGTTGAGCTAGTTTAAGACTTCTCCCTACAAAAGATGGGAAATAGATGTACAAAGGGGATTACTCATGAAGTTCTAGTAAAAGTGACATTTACAAATATGAAGCCTAACAGATTCAAAGAAATAAGGATAAAATAGACATGTAAAATCCAAAAAAATATATGTTATCAACCCCAACAACATAGAGTCGATCTTGTCCTAAAGCTAATATATAGAATCAAAGCATCCAACGACATCAATGGGCTTTATTAGTTTAGTTGTTTTCAGCATTGACCATGTTCTTATGCCACCTTTAGGTCAATAATTCTAATAGATTGTCTAGTTTTCTTCTTGTATTCCAAATTTCCTTCTTAGAGATTTAAAGTTGCTTGATTTTGTATTTTTTACTACCTTCATAGAAGGGAATGATTCTTCTTCATTATTCCTACACTAGTACAGGAATGGTCTGTAGCGTCGGTTTTTTTAAGCCTACAACATCACTTTATAACTGACGCCTAAGTGGTCGTCGCTATAGAGTTTGCTCTATAGCGTCAGTTTATTTGACCAATTAAAACCGACCTTACAGAGTAAACACCGACGCAAAACACCGACCCAGGCGAGAATTTGCTCTACAGAATTTTCTCTATAGCATCCATTATTCCAAAAAAACCGACCCTGTAACGATCTTGGTCGACAATTTTCTCGACCGATATCGTTTATAGGGTCAGTTTTTTTGGAATAACTGACCCTAAAAATTGAATGACCACTTCAGTGTGATCCTCGGTCGAGAAAATTTTCGACCGAAATATTTTCGGTCGACAATTTTCTCGACCGAGAAAGTTTTACAGGGTCGGTTTTTTGGAATAACCGACCCTAAAGATTGAATGACCACTTCAGTGTGATCCTCGGTCGAGAACATTTTTGACCGAAAATATTTCGTTCGACAATTTTCTCGACTGAGAGAGTTTTACAGGGTCGGTTTTTTTGGAATAACTGACCCTAAAGATTGAATAAAAGACTTCAGAGTAATCCTTATTCGAGAAATTTCTTGACCGAGGATTACTCTGAAGTCTTTTATTTAATCTTTAGGGTCGGTTATTCCAAAAAAACTGACCCTGTAAAACTCACTCGGTCAAGAAAATTGTCAAACGAAATATTTTCGGTCAAAAATGTTCTCGACCGAGGATCACACTGAAGTGGTCATTCAATCTTTAGGGTCAGTTATTTAAAAAACCGACGCTAGAAGTTACGCTTTTTTTTTTTAATTTCTGCAGAAAATGAAATAGAACAGAAGAACAAGAAGATTCATATATTCTGGGAGAGGGGAGCATTGTTGCTCAACCGTCACCATTCAAAACCACACATTCATGACAAAAATGATTCATAATCACATAAAAATTTACAAAATGATAGATTGCAAGTCTGAGATGATATTAATCAGATACAAAAGTAAATATGAAAGGGCCACATACATAAATGGAGCTGACATATTTAATCCAATGCTATATTGACTTCATTTAGAAAAGAATCTGACCACTCTTCTCGGAATTCATTCAAGTCCACAAGGGTGTAAGGCTGAGTTGTAAAGATCTGTAATAGAAAATGCACATGCTAATATTTTATAAAATGACTACAATCACTTGTAAATTTATGATGTTATTCTTTATTACCTGACTTATAGTCTGAATGTCATGTGATGCTTGTTTGACAATAGCTTGCATATATTTCATTACATAGTAGCCACAAGCCCAGTCATTATTTTGCATAGGACACTCAAATAACAAATTATACTTAATGTTAGTAAACTACTATAAACAACAGTTGAGATAACACTATAAGAGTTGACATATTAGAATTGAAAATTAATACATATAAGACTAAGCAGTTGTCAAAGTAGCTACCTTGACATTTTTCAAAGTCAATGTCTTTAATTTTATTGGAATTTGTCCTCCAGCATCACGAAAAGCCTTTATGCCCCTATCAATTAAATAATAGTTGGTAAAATAGAAATTCTAAATAGAAATATCATGTTGAAGCATTCACTAAATTTATACTTACTCCATAGCTGGCAATTTCAGTTTGTGACTCCTTGTTGTTTTACCCATTGGGTCAAGATAATAAAGAGTCATCAATTTTAGGGGAAATCACCACTAATTCCCAATGTCTACCTTTGAGTAAGAATAAAACAAACATTAAAATAAATAATTTTATTCATTATTAAAATTATATTGAATAATACTTACTGCACGTTAAAAGGAATTAGGACAATTTCCTTCCCTTCACTAGAAAAATATTTGAATGCAGTAGAGAAGTACTCATTCACATCCTCAAAATTTATCTCCACTTGACTAGTGATTGAAGGAACTAAAAATCCAACATTCTTTATATCAAAGTTTGTGATCTCAGTATATAAATGGCTGTAAAACATTTGTAATTATTTCCATATATAGAACTAAGCTAAAAATGTGTATTGGAATTTGATATATATATTGATAGATCATTACCTTATCCATACTTCTATTACCGAAGTATTTAGCCAATCATACTGGAACAACTCTATAATATCATCAAGAAAAATTAAATTCTCAAAATCCCTCCCAACTGCATCTTCTGTTAAATTGACCAACATTTGTAATCCTGAGCTTTGGTTGGCTAAGTATCGACACAAACATTTACATTTGCTTCCCAATTCGTCGAATGTAGCTTCAGGAATGAAAGATGGCTTGGGCATAGGAGGACGACTAGTAGCATTTTTACTTTTTGGTTTACAAACCTGTTAATTAAATTACATACTTATATTACACGAGTTCATATATGCAGTCAAATATGAAAAATATGGTAGAAATAAGGTATACCTTGTCATTGATAACCAAGTGTCTAGGCCAACCCACCATAGCACCCTCATCTTCTTCAACTGTACTATATTCAGGATTAGGTATGGGTAGTGGTTTGTCCCCCATTCCGTCATACACAAGATGGATGGACACACGACAAATGTCATCAGTAATTTGTTGGCAATGTAATGTACCACCAAGGTTGTACACCTTGCCCGCTACCACAACATTATAGTCTGGAACCTCCACTGCAAGTTTACAGTTCATACCAACCTAGATTTAAATAATATAAGTTATATAAGAAATAGTAGAACAGATACATGTTACAACTATATATATTATCATATATTTATCATACTAATAACACAACATATAGAACAAAAACTTACTGCAGATTGTTGTGGTGGGTCATCGGGAGTGCTCCCATGACCTTCTACAACTGGAGTATGGGCTTGTACCTCATCACTTGAGAGACGCGCAATATGAATAGGTTGAGAAGGTTGAGTAGGCTGAAATGAAGACATTATTTCTTTTACTTTCTGCGCTACTAATGCTTCAAGATCCTCTTGTGTAAGACCTCCTACACGACCTCTTTTAGATTGCGAAGGGCCAAAATAAGACTTGAATCCTATGCCAGCTCCTAATCCCCTAACACGGCCAAGATGCTCCTTCGTACCAAGAGCAATTGCTAGTTCATCCATGTAGGCAGTTGGGATGAACTTTCCTTCCTTTGCTCGTGGAGATCAATCTATTCATAGTTAATAAAAATATTAAATCACAATATCAATTAGATATAAATACTTAGTTGGGATAAACCTACTATCTTTTGTTCCACCTCCTTAGTTGCAGGGTTGACAATTTCACCTGCTCGATTCTTTCTAGCATCAATCCATGTCATGTGTCGGGGTGGTCTCTCAACTTGAGTTGTACTAGATTCTTCTCCATAAGAGGATTGCTTCTCTTATAGTTGGCGGCAGAAGGCATAACCACCGGGCCCCAAGCGATGGTCATGCACATTCTTAGCCCGTCTTTCCTTTTGAGCCTGGTGAATAGCCTGATCATTTAAAATGAGGTATTGCAATTTAGACTTAGCAAACATGTATAAAAAGATTCACCTCCTTAATTATATAAAATTAAATATTCATACAATACATCACAATCTTTATTACATGAAACTCTTCTGATCTCCTAGCTACAACAAATCTTTCTCACACCTCAAGATCTATAAAAATATATACATATGTAGCTTTCTTCTTTTGTTTAGGATTATTTATAAATTCCCTTACAAGATATGTCTTAATACCCCTCCATCGTACACCACAACGTTGTAGCACTCTTTTCTTGTGATCTTTTTCATTTAGATGAAAAACACCCTATGCATACAAAATAAGCAATTACTAACATTGTTTTGAAAAGGAATTAATTCCAAGAAAACTAAATTAGAATCAATAGATAAAAAAACATATTAAAATAATATCACTTCCACTCACAGATATATCTTTCCATATGAGGTCTTTTTTGGCATTAGGAACATCATGCCAATTTTCTATATCTATTGCCACCTTACTGCGCGTGGTCGCCCCTGCATAATGCTTGAAAGCACTAGCATGCTCCCCAACAGGTGCTCCTGTCATATCAAACTGGACTGCCAATTTATCCCCTTTAGCCCTGAGCTCATGCAGCCTACGCATCAATGTAGGACCTCTACTTTTCTTAGCATCACCACTACCATCCTCATGGTGCTCATGCTCAGAATGTTCATCTTCACTCGCCATTTTAGAACCTTCAAGTATACATGATAAAAAAAATAAGTGATAATAAAAGCACAAGTGATAAGGTATACATGATAATAAAATAAATAATTCAAAGAATACATGCCTTTAGTATTGGTTGAGTTGTTAGTCAAGGAAAATTCCTTCATCATGGTCTTGACATTTATAATATTTATCGGTGTTATCTTCAACATTTACACTTGGAAAACCAACTCAGAATGGGCTGGAATCATCATACTTTTCGTAGTATTCTTCTTCATTTATAGGATCTACAGTAAACTTTCTTTTTCCATTAAGAACGACAGACCAATTTTTATTTGCCGGGTCATCAATATAGAATACTTGTTTTGCTTGGTCTGCCATGATGAATGGCTCATCTTTGAAACCAATCTTTTCAAAATTCACCAATTTGAAACCCAACTCATCCACTAAAACTCCTTTGTTGTTGTCAACCCAATTACACCTAAATATAGGAACTCGAAAATTTGTATAGTCCATTTCCCATATGTCCTCAATGATGTTGTAATATGACATCTCAGCTTCGCGTGGTCTTTTATCTTTAGCACTAGAAAAATACAATGAACAAGCTTTAACAGTGACCCCACTATTTTGAACTACACTACTTTCATCTTGACGCTTTGTGTAGTATGAAAATCCGTTAATGTCATAACCTTCATATGACATGACATCCATTTTTGGCTTAAAGGCGAGCCATTTTATGTTCTCAGCAACATTATTTGGTGATTCAGATAGTTGATTAAATACTTTCTCTTCAAACCACCTAATAAATGTTCGATTATGCTCTCTTGCAAGCCACATTGAACTGGATCACAAATGATTTCTCTTGATAAGATCATTATGTTCTGTGATGTAGCTACTAACTTCATCGATGTTGTGTAAAATATACAAATGCGCTTGTTCCCACAACTCATGACTGATTCCTTTCACTCTTCCTCCCAGAGTTCCTTTGCCACAATAAGATCCAGTGTGATGGGAATTTTTTTTATCGCTACAAGTTTCATTGCAATTCAAAAAATCATTACAAAAGTCCATCACCTCCCTAGCCACGTAACCCTCAACAATACTCCCTTCAGGACAATAACGATTCTGAACATCACCTTTAAAAACACTTGTACCGTTCAAATGGATAAATCCAATGTAAGAAAATTGGACCCAACATCTTCACCTCCCTTGTAATATGTACTACAAGATGAACCATGATATCAAAAAATGAAGGAGGAAAGTACATTTCAAGCTGACACATGGTAACAATTACATCTTTTTATAATTTATCGAGAGTATCAGGATGTATCACTTTGTTGCATATTTCATTGAAGAAGAAACATAGTCTTGTGATTGCAAACCTTACATGCTTTGGCAATATAGATCGAATAGCCACAGGTAAAATTTGTTGCATTAAGGTGTGACAATTGTGAGATTTGAGACCTATCAGTTTCAGATCCTTCATTGATACCAATCTACGAATATTAGAAGAGTATCCTTGTGGAACCTTAATATTATACAAGCACTCACAGAAAGTCTTTTTCTCTTTCTTTGACAAAGTGTAACAAGTCGGTGGAAAATATGTGCGGCGACCCCTGATCTCCACTGATAATTTTTTTCTAATACCCATTAATTCTAAATCTTTTCTAGATTTGATGCCATCTTTAGTCTTTCCTGGTATGTTCAATAGCGTACCGATGATGCTATCACAAATATTTTTTTCAACATGCATGACGTCAATGCAGTGTCTAATTGCTAAAGATCTCCAATAAGGAAGATCCCAGAATATTGACCTCTTCTTGTATAGAGATTTTTCACATGCGAGTGTATGACTACTTGAACTCTTTCCAAATTCATTAACAATATGTTTCACCCTATCATATACAACATTTCATGGTATAGGTTTAGGAGCACTCCGTTCCTTAGTTGACCCATTAAAGGTTTTGCGTTGCCTTCGATAAGGATGCACTGGTGGGAGAAATCTCCGATGACCAAAATATATGATTTTACCACCATGTTTTAGTCTGATTGAATCAGTATTTTCCTCACAAACAGGACATGCTTTGTATCCTTTTATGCTATATCCAGACAAATTTCCATAAGATGGAAAGTCATTAATCGTGCAAAACAACATAGCACGCAAACTGAAGATCTCTTTATGTGAAGCATCATATGTCATAATACCTTCTTCCCATAGTTTCATTAGGTCATCAATTAGAGGTTGAAGGTAAACATCAATATCATTTCCAGGTTGCTTGGGCCCTGATATCAATATTGACAACATCACATACTTATTTTTCATACACAACCAAGGAGGAAGATTGTATATAACAATCATAACAGGCCACGTGCTATGTTGGCTGCTTAATGTACCATAGGGATTCATTCCATCTGTACAGAGCCCAAGCCTTAGGTTTCTTGGTTCTTTACCAAATTGAGGGTATAATAAATCAATTTTCTTCCATTGTGGTGAATCAGATGCATGTCGTAGGACGCCATCATCATTGACCTTTAACTCCCCATGCCAAGACAAATTTTGCGCATCTTTTGTATTAGCAAATAAATGTTGAAATCGTGGTATTATTGGTAGATACCACATCACCTTGGTAGGAGAGCCAGTTTTAGCCTTAGCTGAATTTGTAGTCTTATACCTTGACGCACCACATTTTAGACAATTTATCAAATTACTATAGTCCTTCTGAAATAACACACAATCATTTGGACATGCATGAATCTTCTTAGCTTCCATTCCCATTGGGCACATTATTTTCTTTGCTTGATATGTTGAAATTCGAAGCTCGTTGCCTTCAGGAAGAATTTCCTTTAACAAAGACAACAGTGAAGTGAAACTCTTATCGCTCCAACGGTTTTGAGCTTTAAGAGTATATAATCGCATCACAACACTCAACCTCATGAACTTAGTACAACCCTTATATAATGGTTTTTCAGCATCATGGACAATGTTTGCAAATAAAGAAGGTGGATCAATGACATTGTCCCGACAACTACGTAGCATCTCATCAACCATATCATCCTGAATCAGTTCATCATTAACATTATCATCATTATCTATATCTTCTATGCCACAACTATTAGTATCGACATTTTCTGATCCATAATTCAATTTCTCTCCATGCCAATACCATTCATTATAACCTTGTATGATCCCATTGCATATGACATGATTCTTAATTTTCTCACCAGTATCAACTTTCAAATTGTTACAAAAATTTCTACATGGATAATATAGCCTATCTATAGGTAGTTTCCTATGTTCCTCAGCAAATCTGATAAATTCATCAAGACCTTTGGCAAACTCTGGACTGCAACGGTTCTTGATAGACATCCAACTTCGATCCATTTTCTATATCACATTAAAATTAATTATAAAACTAACCGTTTAATATTGATACTATACTAATCTGTAAGTTTTTATTGATAGGAAGTTAATTACTTATATACTAAAGTGTACCACCTATCCCATTTTTTAATATTTAATCTCACTAGTAACTGTATAATGTATGTTTAGTTTTGAAAAAAAATTCAGCAACATTTCCCCTAAGTTCTCCAAGTACACCGATGTAAATGGCAAATAACCACTCACATATGTACCCAGAGAACAAATGAAGAACTCCTACTGAAATTTTCTACAAAATTAAACATACATTATACAGGTACATCCTAAGTGAGATTAAATATCCAACAGTCCCAAACCGGGGACTATCCAAAGTTTACTCATAATGAGTAAATTTTGAACGGGTTTCTAAGTTAATATATAAATGCATTATTTCATGCATCAACCCTAAAGTGTCAATTTGGGAGTATACAAAGTTTACTCCTAATAATCTAAGGATTTCCTTCCAGTCATGATGTCATTATCCATACTTCTAGTGCATAGAGATACAATTTTTATGGTTTAAATGGGGGTATGATTGTTTACACTAAGATGTAAGCAAATGGAAGGAAAAAATTTAAAATCTAGACCAGCCCTGGAAAATTAGATATCATGGACTAAGAAAGAAATGATCAATACACTAGCAAGAGAGAGAAACTAGTTGAAGATTGGAAATGGCAAGCAACTAGGCCAAGCTAGAAAGAACAAGCAACTACACTAATCTAATAATGGCAACCCTGATAACTAACTAGAGAAATTATCTAAACAAAGAAATCATACGCTAACTAGGAAATCAACTAACTAAACAACTAAAAGCAGGTTAAGTAACACTAACTAGAGAAAATTCTTTAAGAAATTAACACTAAGGAAAGTAGAAGAGAGCTAGGCTAGCATGCAACTAACAAAATTGGGTGTTAAGTAATAGATTAAGGAAGTGGGATGTTATCAAACCATATAAAATGGAAAAACAATATAACTGTATAGTTAAAGGAGTCCAGGTCCAATCTCGGTCGATAATTCGTCGACCGAGAGCCCACCTGCACGTGGCGTCCAGGTCCACCCTCGGTCGACAAATTCTCGACCGAGAGTGGACCTGGAAGCCGCACGCAGGTGGGCTCTCGGTCGACAAATTGTCGACCGAGATTGGACCTGGACGCTTCCATTGCGGCGGGAACGAACTCAGGAATGAGGGAACAAGGCAGCGGCCTTACTTGGAAATGACGGCGACCTTTGTGGAGGATGTGACGACCTTCCTAAAGAGGCGGCAGCCTTCGTAGAAGTGTGGAGAGGCGGCGACGACGAGCTCTTTTCACGGAGAGGAGGCTTGGCGGCGCGGAGAGGCGGCAAGGGTTTCATGGAGAGGAGGCAAGGCTTTGACGACGAGCTCCCTTCGAACACGACGACGACCTTCTTGGCAAAGATTTGGCGGTGTGGCAGCTCTTTTGGTAAGGAGAAGCTTTGGCCAAGCGAGAATGGAGGGAAAATGAGATTTGGCGGTGCAAAAATGGAGGCAAAAGAGAAAAAAAGAACTAGGTCTTAGTAGCGAGAATGGAGGGAAAATGAGACCCCAACTATTTGTTACCCTCGAAACCTGTAGGGTCGGTTATTTGCAAACAACCGACCCAACAGGTAAGCAATGCCCGAACAAGCTTCCCGGTCGACAATATTATCAACCGAGGATGCCTCCTACAAGGTCGGTTATATGGTTAAAATCGACCCTAGAGGTAACAACAAAGACTTCTCGGTCGACGAATTTGTCGACCGAGACACTCTCTAGGGTCGGTTTTAAAGAAAAAACCGACCCTAGAGGTTCTTATACACGCACGAAAGGAAATCTGGCTCTTCTTTCGGTCGACAAATTTGTCGACCGAAAGGAGCTCTAGGGTCGATTAAAAAATTAAAAAACCAACCCTAGAGGTTCTTATACATGCATGAAATAAACTGGATCCAAAACTAAACTCGGTCGACAATATTGTCGACCGAGAGACTCTCTAGGGTCGGGTTTTTTTTTAAATTGACCCTAGAGGTGCTTATACACACACAAAGGAAATTTGGCTCTCATTCTCGGTCGACAAATTTGTCGACCGATATGATATCGGTCGACAAATTCGTCGACCGAGGGGAGCTCTAGGGTCGGTTAAAAGTAAAAAAAACCGACCCTAGAGGTTCTTATACATGTGTGAACTAAACTGGATCTAAAACTCATTTCGGTCGACAATATTGTCGATCGAGAGACCTTCTAGGGTCGGTTTTAAAGAAAAAACTGACCCTAGAGATGCTTGTACACGCACGAAAGGAAATCTGGCTCTCATTCTCGATCGACAAATATGTCGACCGAGATGTCTCGGTCGAGTAGTTTTTCGACTGAGATTAACCCTGTTTCAATGTTTAAAGAGATATTTAGTTCTCCCTCTTAATTTTATTCTATGATCTCCCTTAAAGAGATATTTAATTTTAAAAACCAAGTGATGCTTTATCAAATTTAGCCATTATTTATTTTTCAATCATTTGAAATAACAATATTCTTATATAACATGTATATGTCCAAATGAAGCCATGGAAAACACTTTTATTCATAACAATTTAATGCCCATACACTTTATAAGATGAAGCATGACATACTTGCTTTATAAAAAGATATCCATTACAATCATTACAAAGATATCTCATAATATCACTGAAAAGACCGAAGGATTACATCAATGCCTGGATCTTTTCCAAGAAAGGGCTCAGCTCCATAATATTTGACCAGTGTCTGCCACTCCAAGGCACCTGTCTTGGTTAAGGCATAAGCCTCCAAGAAGGTGGGAACACGATCAAAGCGAAAGTGGGCAGAAATGTCTTGAAGTTGAATTGGGGAAAACTGAGTATGTGTGAGATCAGGAGATGGTGGAGGTGGAATTTGATAGTAGTTGTAGGAAGGATTGTATGGATTTATTATGCCGGAATTAAGGGAATAGGGATTTTCATCAGGTTGGTTAGGAGAGAGAGCTTGCATCCTTTGGTTTAAATAAGTCATGCCATGGTGATTATAATCCAATTGCCTACTTAGGTGATATTGGGATCCAACAATGTATGTCAAGGTGTTTGTAATAGGATCATGGGGTAGGTTGGTAGGAGGAGGTGGTGGAGGTATGTCTTGGGTAGATGTCTCCCCTTCAGTCCTATCCCTTTTTTGGCCAAAGTCGATTCCCATCTTTTCCACCGTATTTTTACTTAACTTTTGGGGTTTTCTATCCCATGTGTAACCTAAGTCGTCCTCAATATTCTTCTTAAGAAAATGTTGATTGATTTGGCATACAAAGTCAGCATAAGGTGGATTGCCAGAAAACTCAAGCATATTCTTAAGGATGATACGAATAAAGTTTATGGGAATACCTTTGAGAATGGCATAGATAAGGCACATACGAAAGTTGGGTACTTCAGATTTGTTTTCTCTAGGATGGATATTGGTGGCAACAATGAGATTTATGATCCTAGCTTTAGGTTTTAAATTTATGGCATAATAGGTACCCCTATCTTCATGGCAAGTCGTATTTGATTGAAAGATGGATTTTTTGACATCACTAAGGCTAGTTGTAGTGTCATCTTGGGAGAGTTTGTTGAGTGGATTTCCTGTGGTGAGATCAATAAAATCTTTATATTCTTCTATGTTTATGTCAAGCATATTAAGAATACCCTCCTCAGTAAAATGGAATCCATACCCACCAACCATAGAGGAGAAGGAATCATGGTCAGGATGTGGGGTTAAATTGGTATAAAATTCATTAACTACTTTGGAGGAGTAGGAATGTAAGGAGGGGATCAGAAAATCAGTCAAATGTTGCACCTTAAAGAGTTCCTCCAAATCGACAATGTTGTGGAAGTCCATGACGTCGACTGGCCGTTGTGGAAGAGGAGTTTTTGAGGAGAGCCTGAGGTAGCGGTCGCTTGATGTTGCGTCTTTGAAGGGGACGTCGTTGATGAACGACAGTGGATCAGACACTGTCCTTCCTTTCCTGCCTGCAACTTGCTTCTTTCCACACGTTGATGAGGAAGCCATCTCGTTGCTTTGAAATGGAGAAGTAGCAAGCAATACTTGGATGTAAAGAAGCTAAAGATTATCATAGGAATACACTAGAGAGGAGCTAGAGAAGTGAGAATGTGAAGGTGTGAAGAAATGGATCGTTTTGGGTGCTATTTATAGCAAAATAGAGCGACGCCCGCAACGGTCGTCTGCCGTTACGACGGTCGATTTTCTAGCCGTTACAATTTATATTTGAATCATATTATTGCCTTTTTAATTCAAGAAAATGGAGGTTCACAGGGTTGGCCTCGGTCGAACAATTTGTCGACCGATTTTGTCTCGGTCAAATAATTCCTCGACCGACAAAGAGCCAGATTTCCTTCGTATAAGTACCTCTAGGGTCGGTTTTTTCCTTAAAACCGACCCTAGAGGTACTTATTCATGTGTGAAATACTAAACTGGATCCTAAGTTTATCTCAGTCGACAATATTGTCGACCGAAAATCCCTCTAGGGTCGGTTATAAAGGAAAACTGACGCTACAGGAGCTTATACGAATGAATCTGGCTCTCTCTTGGTCGACAAATTCGTCGACTGAGAAACAGCCAGATTTCATTCGTATAAGTACCTTTAGGGTCGGTTTTTTGCTTATAACTGACCCTAAAGTCCAATTCGGTTGACAATATTGTCGACCGGATAGACTTCTAAGGTCGGTTATAAGCAAAAAACCGACCCTAAAAGTTGCTTATACACTTGAAATCTGACTCCTTATCGGTCGTTGAATTTGTCGATCGAGAAAAGCTCTAAGGTCGGTTATAAGTACAAATCCGACGCTAGAGGTGCTTATACATGTGTGAAGTAAATTGGATCCAGAATTGTTATCGGTCGATGAATTTGTCGATTGAGGATCCTTTAGGGTCGGTTTTAAAGGAAAAACTGACCTTAGAGGTGCAGAACCGAAGAGGACTTTAGGGTCGGTTATAAGGATAAAACCGACCCTAAAGGTGCTCGTATACGTGAAATCCAGCTCTTATTCGGTCGACGAATTTGTCGACCGAGGCGCCCTTTAGGGTCAGTTATAAGGAAAAACTGACCCTATAGATCGAGGCGCGAAGCCAAAAATCAAGCAAATTTTTTCTGCGGGAAACTTGTAAATGAATTTCTAAACCAATTGTCTATAAGGTCGTTTATTTTATAAAAATCGACCCTATAGAGATGCACTACAAGCTTGGTGCCCGTGTTTTTTATAGACATATAAGGTCGGTTATTTGGAAAACCGACCCTATAGAGATACACTACAAGGTCGGTTTTTTTAAGAAAACCGACCCAAGAGGTCTTAAGTGGTGCCCGCGTTTTTTTAGACATATAAGGTTGGTTATTTGGTAAAACTGACCCTACACGTAGGGACGTTATAACCCATTTCTGTACTAGTGCTACACAAAGCCTCTATTTGTAGTTGTACTCGTGCATTAATATTGATGAAATTAGATTTCACTCATAACATTTTTTTTATAGTCAAGAGAGTGTGTAGGGGTATCTATTGGAAGGGTGGAGCAAATCAAAGTTTTCATAGCCTCCTTGTATTTCAACGGTCCAGGAGGCGAGATTTGTGCTCACTTCTGCATGGCTCGGTCCCAAGAAAACCTAACATATTTGCATTCATCAGCACATCTATACACTAGCAGAGTAGAACCCTTCAATTACTAGACGCAACTCAAATGTTTCTAATATTTAGGATTTCATTTTTTGTCACAAGTTTTGGGGATGATAGGATTCTCAGGATGTGTGGGTTGCCAAGCTTCATTTATCCCTTATAGGGATCAAGCACTAAAGGGGTAGTTTTTCCTTTCTACAAGATTAATGCACCTTCCAACTTGTACTTCTAGTCGTGAGTGATTGATCAGGAGTGTACCAAACTCAGTCCTCTTTGACGTCCCCGGATTTTGACCTCTCCAAACCCTATTGGGAATGAGAGGTCAGAATCCAAGAACATCATCCAATCATATCAGAAAGCAATGCGGAAGCATAATACGCATACATGAACATACAACCATAACATTCTCCATTCAATCATGTAAATTTATACAACATGAATTATTACACAATGATTTACAATTACATATTGAATGAAAATTCTACAAGTCTGAACATGTATGCTAACAGGATCTTAGACAATAGGTACAACCTGGACAACTGCTCACTTCCCGTCTTTTATCCCAAGCTAGCTCTGAACCTAAAACATACGTGAAACAATGAATCAACACACAAGGTGTTGTGCACGTGGGTAGAAAGATACATATATTTATGGCTTTCATAATTTTGAAAAAGATTTGCAGAAGGAAAGAAAATCATAGAAAACACTTCTTTATTAAGAGAAATGCACCAATTTAAGTCATTTTCCTAAATGAATTGCATTATCAAGGTGGACTAGTACCAAAACATAAATATTGGGCCCATCCCCATGTACCAAGTACTCTAGGGAAACTCCCCATACACCGTGTGCTCTAGGGAGGTGTACTAGCCAACATTATTCCATTCCCTCGTAAGGGGGATAATGAACACCTTAAATAACTACAAAGCATCTACTTATCATTTATGTTTACAAGTGATAAAACATCGAGTACTATATAGTGCTACTACATCCAATATTTGCAGATAGAAGAGAGCATACATACATATCATGATTTCAAGCAAGAAAACCATAGTCATATACTTAAATAAAAACCCACGTACCTGAGTTCAGAGATTTCTAACTTATACTTGATCATCTAGAAGTTTGGTCATCACCTGATTAAGATAAGACCACATACTATCATCAGATTCTCATCATCTTAACCCTAGTCATGTTCATTAGGGTTTATATTATCTCATTAGGATATTCCAACGTTTACTTGCATTATTGTCTTATATTTATCCTACTGATGTCATTTTCCAAATTATGATTCATTATCTAAATACTAGGTTCCATATTCTATTTTTGTGCACATATTAACCCTAGGTTACATCATTAATCTAGATTATGGTTTTAAACCATGTATTAATATTCATCTTCATATAACATGGATTTTGTTCATCTTTATGATCTCATAATTAAAACTGAGGTTCAATATACTGATATAAGCTTACTCTGTGAATTTCATCATTTATTGACCATGTGTGCAATTACTGCATTTTATTTAGGGTTATCAGCCCTAATTAGTCATATTAAGCAAATTACATGATTTCGAGTCATAACATGACCATATCTGATATCATATGCATTCTATACATAATTAGGACTCTATTAACATGTTCTCATAATTTTAGGCCATTGTTTACTATTTATTATCCATGAAACAACTGTATATCATCTTACATGATATTGCTAAGATTAGTTCATCAAAAGACTGATATTATGGTTTCATATTGTTCTACTAATTTTTCTGAGAATAATGGTACCTTGTTTGTATTTTTCTGATAATCGAGCTAATTACTGTGATTTAATGAAGATCTGAGCATTTACTGAATTATTACCTTTTTCTGGCCAATCACGTGTCGCCACGTGGCATACGAGAGTCTGCGCTGATCCGGGTTCTGTTGGTTTTCCTTGGTTCAGCCAGGTCTGTCCGGTCAAGGGATTGGACCCGGTTCTTCTTGGTCTGACCTGGTCCACGCGATCAGTCCCAAGCGGGACTCTGATCTGCAGAGCGCCGCCGAGCGGGAGATGCTCCGGCGAGTCCTTGTCGGCTGAGAGTTGTTCTGTTGGCTCGGGTGAAGGTGCCCTCACCTTCGTCTTGTGTTTCCCCATCGATGCGGCTAGCTATGTGGGTGCAGCTCCCCTTGGGGCTCTGTGCCGCCATTGTGGATGAAGGGGTCGCCGGAGAGGAGGAGGTCAGGGATGAAGAGATGATCTGGAGTGGTTTGTTCTAGCCGATAAGCATCGTCGGATTGAGGCGAAGGTGATGAAAGGTTGTATTCAGTGGGGCGAGACCCATGTGGTTCCGCCGAGGTGATGCGGCTGCGGAGAGGAAGGTGGACTTGGGGAAGGTGCTCGGAGATTGGCTGCATCAAATTGAGTTGAGCGGGAGTCTCAAGGGGATCTGGCGGAGCTAACGGTGTCCTTAGATGGGCTTTAGGATGCGTGGAAGGGAAAACCCCAACTGGGTGCCGCTTCCAGTGAGGAGCGCGAGATGGCGGAGGGTTGTTATCTCTGCTCCGGGCATGGTAGCATACCTAGCAGGGTTTTTTGAGTTCGGGTTGAGGAGTAGAATCGACCCTCCAATAAATCTCGTGCAAAAGTTGTGGGAGCTAGGCGTGCGAGGTAGCCTCAGTATTAGGCAGATTCTGCTGGGATCGGCCGAGAAAAACGGAAGGTAGGAGACGAAGTCTCCCCTGCTGGATTGCTGATCAACGGTCATAAAATATTGGCCTAAACCAAGGTTCGCGCCCAATGCCTCAAAGGGCTGTGTGACACATATTTTCCCAATTAAACCAAAATATTAGGTCCTAAGGTTGAGAACAAGGCAAATATACACATAACTTCAAATGCTTATATCTCCTAATTGGGTGGTCCAATTGCCACAAAATTTTAGGTGTAGCTTTATGATGTCATGATGTAGATGTGGAATAAACTTGGGAATAAAATTCGAAGGTTACACATGGTTATTGACTAAGAACATTAATACCTAAAGTTCACCTTCATGTGACACTTAGGGTTTTACATTATGTGAAAACGATATGCCATTTAATCCAAGTTGACTCCAAAACTTCAATATTGGTTCATATGTATATCATTCTTCAAAAGAAATTAGTTCACTACTCACTAGATCACTAAATGAATGATTGGTCTTATGAGGACTTAATTAATCAGAAAGGATATTCATTCATAATTGAATTCAATTAAGCATCATAGTCCTCCATCATATTTCCAATCACCTAATTTGGGTGAAGGAATCCATGATTGTATAACCAATTCCTCAATTTGGTATTTGACATCTTACATAGAATGCTTGTCTCTCAATTATTGTATTAGTTATTAAAACTCAAAAATCTAGGTTATCACATTCACCCCACCTTATTTGGAATTTCGTCCTCGAAATTCAACTAATCTCATCCTTAAGAGGCTATTTTGGGGTCGAACTTCACATACATCATCATTGCTTAGGTTCTAGGACCATCTTAGTTATATGCACTCTAAGTTGTCAGCTTAGGGTCTAGAGATTCTTTGGGTGTGTCCACCCCACCTTATTATGTGGAAGCATCACTTAATGTCTTAACCATAGCATGACATTATGATATCTTAGTATTACATCACCCCTAAGGATACAAGTTTTGCTCATGCTTGCAAGGTTCAAGAGGAATTCATCTATATGCCATGGTATTCAGATCGTTCAAATCTATCATCGTTAATATGTTTCATGATCAACATCTTATAATGATTTCAGCATTATAGGAGATTTATCTTCATCCTTGATATTAGGATTTTTTTTTCTACTTAAGAAGGGATTACGCAACATGTTTGACCATTAGGGTTTCACCCCATGGTGTGATATTCATACTCAACTTAGAAGCATATATTGAGAAGGATCAAAGTTACAAACTATATTTCTGATCATATATCCTATGATCCAAAAATATTTTTCATGTTTCATATGAAGGGGAAGAGAATATTTTAAATTCAAACTTATCATGATTTCAATCTTTGGTACTACATGTATGATATAGGGGGAAAATATAGAATAGGTCAAGCTTATGCGAGTGACTCCTCATATATAAATCATCTATATAGCTCAAGTGAGGTTTCTATCATCATATATTAAGAAAGAGAAGAAGAAGGGAGAGCATGTATTTTGAGTATCTTTTGCACAAAGCATCATACTCTCGTAACTAGAGTTCATATATTACCTCACTTGCAACTAATTATGAGATTCACAAAAATATGTCACTCCAGCTAGGACCTAACTCAGCCAAAGGATTGACTTTCAACTTCTGAGTTTTCTACCCATAACATTATTTGTACCCAACTCTTACAAATAAGATTGAATCATGCAAAAGGACTCAACTCATCTACCTAGGAGTAACCCAGCTTAGGACATATCATTTCACATATATCTTAGGGTAGGTCCTACGACCCTCTCCTTGTGGGTCTCACTCTCTCTGGAGTTCACCACATATCTTGTCCTAACACTAGAGGTCCTCCTTTGTAAAGGAGCTTGAGGCTCATGCTATTCAATTCTATCTGAATTTAGTTTATCTTAAATAAGAAAAGGGATGTACTTTCATCATCAAGAGTTAGCTTAGAATCTTCAAACTTTGATTCAATGCATAAACAACTTAGACCATTTTTAAGGAAACATATAGCATCAGAGATCAAACTTAGACAAGATTTCACATGCTTATTTCAACTATCATTCTATCATCTAATCTATGTATCACAAATCTTGATAAGGCTCTAGACATCTAATCTAGACTACTCTCTCTTCTAGACTGATATCACTCCCTTTCACTTAGATTGCATGAACACTAACTACTCTACAGTGTGAGGGACACATTTTTATATTTACACATATATAATAAAATATTATATAGTTTTTCTCTGAGAAAGAAGACGTCAGAGAAAACACTCGAGGCTCGAGCCGATTGGAAAACAAAACCAAATCAGCAAAACCGAGTGTCCCACACACAGTAGATAGTCTAGTATCATGTCACCTAGTGAAATGGTGAGAACGAGATGTAGACTAGTGTAGCTACCCAATACATATGAGCTCTTTATGGAAAGGGTTTCAGACACTTGTCTAAACCTAGTTCTCAAACATCTAGGTTCTAACCTAGAGGCTAGGTCAAACCTTATTCCTATAGAACAACTTACTAAGTTTCTAAGGTTTAAAGTGAAAGGTGAGATTTAGGTTTAATGTTTCATGGTGAGAAATTGTTAGGTGTAGCTATTGTTCATGCTCTGATACCAACTGTGACGTCCCCGGATTTTGACTTCTCCAAACCCTATTGGGAATGAGAGGTCAGAATCCAAGAACATCATCCAATCATATCAGAAAGCGATGTGGAAGCATAATACACATACATGAACATACAACCATAACATTCTCCATTCAATCATGTAAATTTATACAACATGAATTATTACACAATGATTTACAATTACATATTGAATGAAAATTCTACAAGTCTGAACATGTATGCTAACAGGATCTTAGACAATAGGTACAACCTGGACAACTGCTCACTTCCCGTCTTTTATCCCAAGCTAGCTCTGAACCTAAAACATACGTGAAACAACGAATCAACACACAAGGTGTTGTGCACGTGGGTAGAAAGATACATATATTTATGGCTTTCATAATTTTGAAAAAGATTTGCAGAAGGAAAGAAAATCATAGAAAACACTTCTTTATTAAGAGAAATGCGCCAATTTAAGTCATTTTCCTAAATGAATTGCATTATCAAGGTGGACTAGTACCAAAAGATAAATATTGGGCCCATCCCCGTGTACCAAGTACTCTAGGGAAACTCTCGATACACCGTGTGCTCTAGGGAGGTGTACTAGCCAACATTATTCCATTCCCTCGTAAGGGGGATAATGAACACCTTAAATAACTACAAAGCATCTACTTATCATTTATGTTTACAAGTGATAAAACATCGAGTACTATATAGTGCTACTACATCCAATATTTGCACATAGAAGAGAGCATACATACATATCATGATTTCAAGCAAGAAAACCATAGTCATATACTTAAATAAAAACCCACATACATGAGTTCATAGATTTCTAACTTATACTTGATCATCTAGAAGTTTGGTCATCACCTGATTAAGATAAGACCACATACTATCATCAGATTCTCATCATCTTAACCCTAGTCATGTTCATTAGGGTTTATATTATCTCATTAGGATATTCCAACGTTTACTTGCATTATTGTCTTATATTTATCCTACTGATGTCATTTTCTAGATTATGATTCATTATCTAAATACTAGGTTCCATATTCTATTTTTGTGCACATATTAACCCTAGGTTACATCATTAATCTAGATTAGGGTTTTAAACCATGTATTAATATTCATCTTCATATAACATGGATTTTGTTCACCTTTATGATCTCATAATTAAAATTGAGGTTCAATATACTGATATAAGCTTACTCTGTGAATTTCATCATTTATTGACCATGTGTGCAATTATTGCATTTTATTTAGGGTTATCAGCCCTAATTAGTCATATTAAGCAAATTACATGATTTCGAGTCATAACATGACCATATCTGATATCATATGCATTCTATACATAATTAGGACTCTATTAACATGTTCTCATAATTTTAGGCCATTGTTTACTATTTATTATCCATGAAACAACTGTATATCATCTTACATGATATTGCTAAGATTTGTTCATCAAAAGACTGATATTATGGTTTCATATTGTTCTACTAATTTTTCTGAGAATAATGGTACCTTGTTTGTATTTTTCTGATAATCGAGCTAATTACTGTGATTTAATGAAGATCTGAGCATTTACTGAATTATTACCTTTTTCTGGCCAATCACGTGTCGCCACGTGGCATACGAGAGTCTGCGCTGATTCGGGTTCTGTTGGTTTTCCTTGGTTCAGCCAGGTCAGTCCGGTCAAGGGATTGGACCCGGTTCTTCTTGGTCTGACCTGGTCCACGCGATCAGTCCCAAGCGGGACTCTGATCTGCAGAGCGCCGCCGAGCGGGAGATGCTCTGGCAAGTCCTTGTCGGCTGAGAGCTGTTCTGTTGGCTCGGGTGAAGGTGCCCTCACCTTTGTCTTGTGTTTCCCCGTCGATGCGGCTAGCTATGTGGGTGCAGCTCCCCTTGGGGCTCTGTGCCGCCATTGTGGATGAAGGGGTCGCCGGAGAGGAGGAGGTCAGGGATGAAGAGATGATCTGGAGTGGTTTGTTCTAGCCGATAAGCAACGTCGGATTGAGGCGAAGGTGATGAAAGGTTGTATTCAGTGGGGCGAGACCCATGCGGTGTCGCCGAGGTGATGCGGCTGTGGAGAGGAAGGTGGACTTGGGGAAGGTGCTCAGAGATTGGCAGCATCAAATTGAGTTGAGCGGGAGTCTCAGGGGGATCTGGCAGAGCTAACGGTGTCCTTAGATGGGCTTTAGGATGCGTGGAAGGGAAAACCCCAACTGGGTGCCGCTTCCAGTGAGGAGCGCGAGATGGCGGAGGGTTGTTATCTCTGCTCCGGGCATGGTAGCATACCTAGCAGGGTTTGTTGAGTTCGGGTTGAGGAGTAGAATCGGCCCTCCAATAAATCTCGTGCAAAAGTTGTGGGAGCTAGGCGTGCGAGGTAGCCTCAGTATTAGGCAGATTCTGCTGGGATCGGCCGAGAAAAACGGAAGGTAGGAGACGAAGTCTCCCCCGCTGGATTGCTGATCAACAGTCATAAAATATTGTCCTAAACCAAGGTCTGCGCCCAATGCCTCAAAGGGCTGTGTGACACATATTTTCCCAATTAAACCGAAATCTTAGGTCCTAAGGTTGAGAACAAGGCAAATATACACATAACTTCAAATGCTTATATCTCCTAATTGGGTGGTCCAATTGCCACAAAATTTTAGGTGTAGTTTTATGATGTCATGATGTAGATGTGGCATAAATTTGGGAATAAAATTCGAAGGTTACACATGGTTATTGACTAAGAACATTAATACCTAAAGTTCACCTTCATGTGACACTTAGGGTTTTACATTATGTGAAAACGGTATGCCATTTAATCCAAGTTGACTCCAAAACTTCAAGATTGGTTCATATGTATATGATTCTTCAAAAGAAATTAGTTCACTACTCACTAGATCACTAAATGAATGATTGGTCTTATGAGGACTTAATTAATCAGAAAGGATATTCATTCATAATTGAATTCAATTAAGCATCATAGTCCTCCATCATATTTCCAATCACCTAATTTGGGTGAAGGAATCCATGATTGTATAACCAATTCCTCAATTTGGTATTTGACATCTTACATAGAATGCTTGTCTCTCAATTATTGTATTAGTTATTAAAACTCAAAAATCTAGGTTATCACATCCTCCTTATATCTAAGAATTTCTTTAGGGATTGAAGCATTTATTTGTTGTATGCAATGTCTTGGAATAAATATGACACAAAAACATAATCATACAATAGGTTATTATATGAATTTATTGGTAAAAATTGTCACATGTCATCATGATTACGCTTAGAAGTATCTAAGAGACAAAAGAGCCCAATTTGGGAGTGAAGACAATGTCTAGGAAAATTGGATTCAAAATTCACTTGTATCATAACTTTCTCTTTCTCTTAAGCAAAAATTCCTAATTATAAGTAGCAGTCTTGATATGTAATGGCCAACGAGTTTCAAAATTTTATAGGAAAATTGTATATGTACAATGATAAAGAAACTATCTAGAGGTAAAAAAGTAGAAATATATTTAAGGTAGAGGTAAAAGGGTGGTACATCCCTCTTTTGTTTACACCCCCAAAACTTATCATACACTCTAGACCAAATTGTCAACGGATAAGGTTGATTATAAACTACAAGGCTTACTCATTTTGAATTTCCTCATTTATTTAGTGAAATCACGTAATTAAGAAACATATATACCCTAAAGAGGATGATAGTGTCCATGTTGTAAACTTTCTACCTACAACACACAAGGAAATTACTTGCATCAAGCTAAGGTAGTGTAAGCTACACTCATTTGATTTTTGTAGTTGTGACGGGCTTCTATGATAAAATAATGGTGTCTTCAAGTCTTTACCTGGGACTTGTTTATATCCCTTTCCATGAGTCTAGATGAGAATGATTATCTCTTCTCCATAAGATTTTTTCTTTCTAAAGTAACACTCATTAGAAATGTCATTTTGGTGTACCTTGTTGCTCTATATTTAGTGTCAGAACTATTATACAAGACTATTATTTTTCATTTGATGTTGATTTCTAGGAATGTTCATTGGTTATCATGCATGTGAGGATTAAATATGAATTTGAGAGAGAGGTTTGTATGGGTTACATAAGTCTCTCCTACTCACTTTAGGTCTTATTCTGAAGGATGTCCTCTTGTAGTGCGTAATATGCAATTTGAATACTTAGCTACCAATCCCCTAACAGAGATTGGTATGTTGACATTACTGATGTGGATATTATCACATAGGAAATTTCACTAGGGGTGAAATCCATAGAGTTTACCTAGACTATGTACAACAATAACCACACGAAAAAGGACAAATCTTTGAAATACAGTTTAGGATTGAACCCAAAGGGCAGTGTACTTAAGAACTAACTGATCAAGGTAACTGAGCAAGAATTAGTATTTATCAGAAGATTTGAGTTGGTTTTATCAAATAAGGTGCAAAAATAAAAAAAGAGATAGATTCAGATTCTAGTTATCAGTGGATTGATACACTAGGGTGCACTCATATTTCACCACCACTACTTGAATATGTGCTTTCATTCAAATCCAAACTTGTACAGTGAGAAAATTGAAGTTATGCAAGTTTACCCTTTTGGCATTAGAAACTTGCATGAGAAGATATCCCCAAAAGGTTTATGTATCATTACTTACAGATCCTATATACACTACTTTGAATACTTCCCATCTGAAGTTCTTATCAAGGCATCAACCAAGGCTAATCAAAATTTAAATCTTAAACATTAAAGTTCTCACAGTATAAGATTATAATGAGTCATGTAAGGTAGGTGATGAATCCAAAAAACATGTGTTAAATGATTAGCAATGAATTAAAAGATTTCATACAAGATTTTGAATCAGAAACAAATTGTGAGAAAAAAGTATTTGGGCTTGTCCCTATACCCTAGTGAAAGGACTATTCCCTCGACATGGAAAGATTAATATAAATGGTAGAGGTAGGGGACACAATAATAGTCATGATTATAAAAGAAATTTTGCTCAACATGGTCTGTGATGGTAGACTTCCTTCTTTCTCTCTCTTCTAGGTATTAACACTGACTTGCGATTGAAGTAGGTGGATGAACATAAGATCACTAAAGAGGCTGATCACCTTAGAGAGGGAGCTTGATGGCCTTGAACTAGTAGAGGTTGATATGGAGGTCAACAGACTGGTGGTCGATGACCTTAAGTTGCTAAAGGGAAGGGGTTAATTGATCATTGTTGTCGAGTTGGAGGTCAATGGCTCTTTAGGTGGATAAATCGATGGCTCCATGCACAACATGATGATTGATGGCTCTACACTTAGGCAGTTCATGATTCTATATATGACCAGGTTGATGAATCTAGAAAGAACTTAGAGCTGCATTACATTTATCCCTTGATCGTTGTCAAGTCCCATATAGATTTTCTATGGTTGCGCGTTGGATATTTATATGCCTCCATACCTGAATATTAGTGGCCATATTTATGCCACTTGGACTATTGAGATTGATTGTTTTGTGGCTAATAAATTGGATAGAGGTCGATGGGTCATAACCTTGAAGGTCGATGTAATGATCAAGCTCTGGTCGTCGATCAATGGATATTGCATGTTGTTGGACGATGGATGTGAGGTCAATGGGTGTTTTACCTTAATCTTGGTCAGCAATGGGTTTGAATGTAGAGCTATTGGATGTTGACTAGGAAGGTCGATGGATCGTCATCCTTAAAGGTCGACAGGATGCTCAATTGTTGTGGTCGATGGTTTGAAGGTCAACCCTTGACACTTGATATTTGAAGATGGATTGGAAGGTGGATATAGGTCTTGGAAACAAAAGTGTTGATCAATCTACCTTCTAGAAGTGCTCAAAATCCATTACGGTCTGCGGGACCCCTAGGCACTCTTGTTGTAGAGTGATAAGACTTAAAACCATCAAGGGGGGTCAAGAAAGTATCAAATTATGAGAAACTATCATAAAACCTAAGGTGATTTAAGCACAACTATTTCTAATGATGACCGAGACATTTGGATGCTATAGTGGACTAAAACTGCCATTAAAACTAGGATGAATATACATTCATAATTTACACTAACATACATATACCCATAACCTTTAGTGTATTTTAGAGGCCATCTTTGAAGACTCAAGTCACATCCCTTTGGAAGACTACCTCTCCACAATCACTGTCTTCCTCCCGATCCTATTAATGAGCACATCCAAGTCATTATGTGGTAGAATTTCACATGCCCGCCTATTAAAGTTGAGGTATGTGGCTTTCATGGTCACAACTAGACCCAAAAAAACTACTTCAAACTCTAAGAAGTTGGTGCCTTGTGGTTGGTCTGGGAGGACTTGTACTTCATTCAAAGAGTTTTCCTCTCTTAGCTCCCCCTTCGCTAGTTGTTTGTTTGTTGTAGTATATTATATGTCTGTATTCATGATGACCACTCACTACTACAAAAGAGAGATATCTCATCATTTGTTTTTACCAAAGAAATTGGCATTGTACTCTTTACCATCGATTCTTTAAAGACAACCACCACAATTGACCAGATGAGAACCAACTATGAAAACATGGTCTATGTTTCATTTCTATCAACAATTTTTCTGAAAGAAACCTCCATGATATATCATCGAGGAAAATAAAATTTTGTGCAAAATTTTGTGTGGAATTTAATTTTTATCCAAAACCCTACTTCATCAGTTTGTTGTTAAGCAACCAATCTGTGCAAAATTTTTGTGTGGAATTTAATTTTTATCCAAAACCCTACTTCGTCAGTTTGTTGTTAAGCAACCAATGGGATAAATAACTATGTGATAGATGTCTCTGTATAATGCTTATGTGTGTATATCATCGGTTGCACTATAGGGACCGAAAAGAAAGGGTTATGTGCCATGTGTCCCGTTAAAAATCACCCCCAAATGGATTATGTCATCGGATGTGTTCACCACAATTGAACATGTCAATATTGTTGGGTTGTGTCTGGAATGAAGAGTTACGCATTAGTTTTCTTTAGTCATCTAATGACAAAGTTAGCATTTTTTTGGTGATGTTTTGTATGGAACCAATGAAAATGATTATATATCATCATTTTTGGAATAAATGATGAGGAATGTACCTATTAATTAACCCCATGAGAAATACTTTCTTCTCTTTCCCTCCTTGTGGAACTGTTTAATTTACCACTGCTCTCCTCTCACTATACTAGGGTTCTCCATGGATGCTTCCTCCACTGCCACTACAACTTCTTGCCGCCACCCTCCTCTATGCTTTCTCCACTGCTACAGCTGCTCATGCAATCCTCCTCTGACGCTTCCTCCACACCCATCTACTAGAGAGGACTCCTCCATTTCCGCTAACCACAACCACATGTATTTCCTATCCTTCTTCTTCCTTTCTTTCTTGATCCTCTCTCCTCCCTCATTCATCTCCATCTCTTTTTCTACTCTCCTCTTTACTCCTTCTCCTACCTGATGATTTCTTCTCAATATTGAGAAGACATTGTGAAGGGCATGGGTGTTGGTATGTATGCCCATAGATTCAATCATATGATGATTGAAATATGGCATTAGATACATGATTTGATAATTATAAAGTTAATTTCATGTATTGTGTTTGTATCAATCATGAGATGATTCCACAAACATAATATAAGTCCAAATAATTATATTACTTGATGGCATATGTCTTCAGGTTGAGGACCTAAATAATGAGATCATATGTATGATAAGAGTACATACATTTTTATTATGTCCCTAGTCAGAATATTACTATGAAGCAAAATAGACAATAGTTATGTTGGTATGTATGCCCTGAGAGACAATCATGGGATGATTGGTGGGATACATTAAGATTGATTTGATAAACATCAAAGGCAAGCTTCCAATTCTTTCTGGTTCAGTCATATGAGATAGTGATCGAACAGATTGAATGTCTAGAGAATGGCAGTACTCAATGATGTATGCTTTCAGGTTGAGGACCTGAACGATGAGATCATACGGATGCTAAGAGTTTGTACATTCTTGTTATATCCCTAGTCGGATGTCATTGTGGAAGGTGGATAGACAACAATGACATACAAGACTAAATTGTGGTGTTGGTTGATGACAGAATCTCATTAGTCATTATATAGAGATATCAAACCAAACGCATAGGTACTTGTTAGAGAACAAGTGTACCGGACAGACCCACCGTGAGTTTGACACATGGAACCATGATATGGTAGTCACCGTCAGTACTCACAGTGATGGTGGTGAGTGTGATTCTTTGACCTGAAATCACTACACTCAACACATGTCGTTGGGCACATTTTGACATCATCAAACGCAGTCCTCAAACATGGGTTGTTATAAAGGTGATGATTGGGTGGCTTTGACACATGGTGCTTTTTGAGGGGTGAGTGATAGATATGAGATTTTTCCCTCCTGAGGGAGTTTGATATCCATGGCCACTTGATGAGTAGGATTGAGAAAGGCGTGCACGCATGTGTGAATCAGTATGTGATATTGATGTCATACATATATCTTCCAATCTACTTTGAGATCAAGAAAGTGAATGAACGTTGACAGGATGACTGTTCCATGCCTCGAGCTCATTCAGGATATCAGTGACAAAGGAACTATACATTCACTGTAACACCATTCACGAATTGTAGGATTGAAAGTTGTTCTCCAACTTTCTATTTCACTTGGGTAGCATTGATGTGTGACTAGGCACCACTCTTTGCTTGTGAAGTCATAAGTGTTATGGACTTTCACTGCCAACGTGAAATGGACCTGCAGGGTCACACACATAGGATTTAACCTGGAAGAGGAGTTTTGTCCACAAACAATGTTTAGATTGATTACTAAAGGAGTTTAGTAGTTCAATTAAACACTCAATTAATTGATAGCTCATTGTCATAATGTTCAAGGTATTGGACTGATTGATTAGAGTATCGAATTGATTGTAACTGCAATTGACTGATTCTGAACAATCTACACTCCCAACTGATCTGCTCGTGTGATGAACCGATCAGCTCAGCTTGGTGAACCGATCGGCTCAGGTGGTGAGTCGATCGGCTCATGGACATGGTGAAACGATTACTTCAAGTGTTGAAACGATCAGTTCAACCGGTGCAACTGAGCAAGTTGGGAAAGTAGGATTGGTGAGAAATTTCTTTTCGTTTCACTTGCCCAATTTTATTGGAACAAGGATTGGTATTTGATACCAATTAGAAACAAAAGATGGAAAGTCAATCGGGAACTGATCAGGACCACGAACCGACCGGTTCAGAAGTGAACCGACCAGTTGAGGTGTCCCAACCGATCGGTTGAGGTTTCAACCGACCGACTCAGGTCCCCAACCGACCGTTTCAGAAATGAAACGATTGGTTCAGGTTGCGCAGTTGGTTGTTTTTGTGGAAAATCTCGAACCCTTCTACTCCTGCTTTAGTCCTGTATTGCCCGGGATAGAGAACTCTGTCCCATGACCCTCCTATATATAGGGGTATTGGGGGCTTCTCAAAGAACAACTCAGTGCAAATCAGTTGCTCTGCAAAGTTGTCGGTCTCTCTGGTTTTGGTAACCGAGAGAGCCCGAGCAAATGCTACCCGATAAGGGAGGCACAGTAAGGGAAAGACAACTGCAGAAAGCGATTGGTGGCACGAGAGTGTGTCAGTGACTAGTACGCTGACAGGAGGGTGCGACTCCTTCAAATTCCTTGTGAGACAAGGGGATTGGAGTTCCAGGTGGTTCGTGTGGACTACTTCAGAGGCGGGAGATTTTTGCCGCTCGGAGGACAGCTGTCAATCCCGACAGTCCCGGTGAGACCAGGAGTCGTCAGTCCCGGTGCAACCAGGAGCTGCACAGACACCGTCTAAGACTGGAGGTGAAGATCGTACAAGCCGCGAGGTATTGTCTCCGAGTAAGCCTCGGGACAAGGTATGATTCCACAAACCATCCTTTCCTATTGTATAGACGTTGACGTGTTTCCTTGTTCTGGGTTTGGGGAGGAGAAAATTTTAATTTTTATTTCCACTACCTTTTCTGCCTCCCCCAAAACCCAACAAGTTATACATCAAACTATAGTATGTGTTGGTTGATGATTGAATCTCATCAGCCATGATATGCGATATCCACATTGAGAGTGATACATGGAGACCATGGGATGGTAGAAATAATCAACTCTCATAGTGATATTGGTGATTGTGGTTCTTAGACATAAAGCCACTACACTCATCACATGTCATTCGATATATTTTGACATCATCCGATGTGACATTCAATAAAGGTTGCCATAAAGGTGGTGTTTAGGTACATTGTGGCATATGGGAATTGAGTGTGAGTGATGTAGATGTGATTTTTCCCTCTTACAAGATATTTGATATCAAAGCCACTTGATAAAGGATACTGAGAAACGAATGTCTATACTCATGTGACTCAATATATGATATGTGAACTGACATGCATCTCATACATTTTGTTCCGGTTCAAGGAAAATGAACTAAACATTGTGAGGATGATGATTTCATGCCTCGAGTTCAGTCCAGATAATACAGAAAAAGGAGCTAAATGATCATGGTAACACTGATCACTGATTCTAGGTTGAAGTTGTTCTCCAACTTTCCAATTATTTAGATAGAAAATATGTGTTTCTAAATATTTCTCATTGCTTGTGATGTCATAAATTGGTTATGGACGTTCACTGCCAACATAATTTAGGACATGTAGGGTCACACACATAGGATGACGTTGGAATATGAGTTTATTCATGAATATGGTTTACTTTGAGTACTAAAGTATTTAGGTATTCAATTTAAACAATATTGCACTACTATAGAAAATGCTTTTTATAATCTGAGAAATACAATAGTTATGTTGCTTGTGTTGTAGTTAGCATACTTACCCCAACAAGTCTATTTGGGTATTGTATATTATATATGTTATACCATGCAAGTTATTTACAACAGACCAAACCCGTTGTAGTATAAGTGATACCACAATAGGTGCTAAATTGTTGTAATAGACTATAATACAACATACTCAAACCTATTGTAAAATACCTTAATTACACAAGAAATTCTGACCGTTTGTAATAGTCATCCATGATAGCATGTTGTACTAGACCATCATTATACAATATAGACTAACCCATTATAATATATCATTATCAAACAATAGACGGTCACCTATTGTAATAGGTACATGGTGTAATAGATCACAATATAACAACAGTTAAAAAACTGTTGTTACATACCAAGATCACACAACAACGTCCAACCTGTTGTTATATGCTATAATTATACAACATGTTGTGACCCGTTGTAATAGCCACACATGATAAACCGTTCTAATAGACCATTATTACACAATGTAGGCTTACCCATTATAATATACCATAATGACACAACATGAGTTCACCTATTATAATATATACATGTTGTAATAGGCCACAATCACACAACATATTATAACTCGTTGTTATATACCAAGATCATACAGCAGACTCTGACTTATTGTTATATACCATAATTACATACAGGTTAGATACCCACTCACCATCATATAAGTTGCATCCGTCGATGGTTGTGTTGTTGCGGCCGTGGCTGTTGCTGCCGTGACTAATTCTGCTAAAGGTCGTCCAACTCAACGCACTATAACACAGTCTTTAGTGGACTATAGGGGTTTGGATGGACTACAATGAATCCACAGCCCATTATTAGGGCTGTTTTTCAACCTGACCCAAGGCCCAAATCTTGCTAGGTTTTTGAATTTTTCCTTCATGGCACTCTATATTTTCGCATGTGGGACCTTTCTCCCTCCACTACCATCTTCTGAAACAAATCACCTAGTTCATTACATACATCGGCCCTAGATATTCGTGTTTGTTCTCATTCCATCTACCAACCATAATATCCTCGCTCTTCTTTCTCTTTGTCTTCGTTCTGAGCCATATCAGCAATGATGAAGGCTACCATATCTGATTGCACCCCTCCTACACCTCTTGCGTCTCTGTGGCAATTGGGATGTGCCGCCCGAAATCACAGACCTCCGACCAGGCTGCCACCATATCTCGTTCGAAAAATTCATAGACATAGTCATCTTACTACCCGCTCACCCATCTGGTTCTTAGGAATAGCTGTCAGCAACAATTAAAGTAATAAAGGATGAGGGAAGTAGAAGAGAGAGAAAATATTTTTGTTTATAACTTTCAATCCGGAGCGTATTTTTCGATGAAATAAATTGCATTAGAATCCTTGTAGAAAATATTTTCCAACGAGACTAGTGTTGACATATTTTGAAATAATGATAATACGTGAAAAATATAGTACCATATATTAGGATATCATACACATATTCTGGGTACAGACGTACAATACTTGTGAATACTGTACTTTTGAATGAAGCTACCAAATTACAAAACCAAGCATAATCGTATAACTGATGAAGAAGTATAAGTACAGTACCTACGGAATCACATAGCAACATTAGTCATCTGGACAATTTTTTTTACAAAATGCAGACATAAGTTGAGCACTCACTTGTTAATGACCTCAAAAGTACAATGCACATTAGGTCAAGAATCACCTATAAAATGCAACCATAAGTATTGTAACCACTTGTTAATTTCAATTCGGTTACTGACGCATAAGTACAGTACCTAACAAATTATAAATCAAATATAAGTGTATAACTTGTCTAGAAGTATAAGTAAAGTACCTACGAATTGTCATAGCAACATTTATCATTTGGACAATTTTTTTTTACAAAATGCAGACATAAGTTGAGTACCCACTTGTTAATGACCTCAAAATTACAATGCACATCAGATCAAGAATCAGCTATAAAATGCAACCACAAGTATTGACCCACTTGTTAATTTCAACTCATTTACTCAAGCATAAGTACAGTACCTAAAAAATTATAAAATCAAGCATAATTGTATAACTAGTCTAGAAGCATAAGCACAGTATCTTCAAAATCTCATAGCAACATTGGTCATCTAGACAAATATTTATTTCACAATGCAGACATAAGTTGAACACCTACTTATTAATGATCTCAAAAGTACAATGCACATCAGCTCAAGAGATCGGCTATAAGATGCATCCATAAGTATGGTACCCACTTATTTATTTAAACTCAGTTACTCAAGCATAAGTACAGTACCTAGAAAATCATAAAAGCATGCATAATTGTATAACTCGACTAGAAACATAAGCACAGTACCTACGGAATTCCATTACAATAATATGAATGTTTGTATATGACGTAATGTATCTCAAAAAACAATCACCGTACCCCAAAATATATGTACTGTACCTTAAAATATGAATATTATATTTCTCTCATATTATTATTACTCTAAAATATATAAATATTGATCTAGTTAGAAAATATTTTTATAAGGAATGTAATGCTTTTATTTCGTAAAAAAATTCATTCAGAATTGAAAGTTATGAAGAAATAGGTTTTCCTCTCATTTTTTAATTCATCTTTTCACTTTAAATTAGGCAGTTCGGCCACATCAGCAGTGCCCCCTCCCAACCACCGGGTGGGCGCCCGGGTGGGGGAGTGGGGGTGGGTAGCGTAGCTCGGTTCCATCTTTGTGTGTTTCTGCACTATGTGAGTGTCTAACCGACAACATGTGAGGAGTCAAGTTCTTAAGTTAATTTTTAGAATCAATTACATATTTCTTGTATGAATTAATCATTCACCTAATATCTGATCGCACACGTGCACATAGAGACGTTGTGCAAGACTTTTCACTTGAGATCCACTGTTTAATGCATTACATGCTTGCGATGTGTTGATGGCGCCAACGTGGGCAGCGAAGACGGATGGAGTGACTCGTATTGATGTACGTTGCCGTCCTCGGCAGCCGAACGTTGGCCACGACCTGTTTCAACCCCTTCTCCGGCCAAATCACTAGGGGTGTAAACAATGCGGGTATGGTGCGGGTATCACCATATTCAGAACCGTACCCAATTATTTTTACGGGTACGGATATAGGTCTAGACCCGCATTTCTCAGTAACCAGACTTGCACCATACCCGGAACCGCATATAATGCGGGTACACGGTGCGGTTCCAAGGGTATACAGTTCTGTGCAATTTTTTTTTAAGCATTAAAATTGATGGCTGCGCCTATTTTTAAGCTCAAATTAATGTATACATTTCGAAATTTTCAACATATGAGCTGCTAAAGTAACACAAAGTTGTTGTTTTGGGGGGCTTTGTGGACTTAAAATCATTCAAGTACCTACTTTTGGGCCAAAATCTTTATTAAAAAACCCATATCATACACATATATGGTTTAATCACTAGAACGACTTTGAAATTTCCAACATGTGAGCTGCTAGAGTAACACAAAGCTGCTGTTTTGGGATGCTTTGTGCACTTAAAAACCATTCAAGTACCTACTTTTGGCCCAAAATGTTTAATAAAAAATCATATCATACACATATATGGTTTAAGCACTAGAAAAACCCAATAATAGAACACACAAAAAAAACCATTCAATGTATGAGTTGTGTGCTATAAACAACCCAGCAAAACGAACAATATTACCACTCAATAATCAACTAGCAACTTCACAAAATTAAATACCATCAAATATGAAAGTTAAACATTAAGAAATTCACCAACAAGAGAATGAAATATTGTTAAATGATCAACGGGATTGTTAAAGATAGCTCAACACAGCAAAATACATCATGGCCAATTGTCTATTGCCAACATTCATAACAATAAGGCTGTTACATCAATTTTCAGCAATCAAATGCACATCGCCAAATGTAGAAAATGAATGGTTGTTCATCAAGCTTTGTCACTACATCAATAATGAATCAAGATGACGTGATAAGGAAGAGTACAAAGCACCTACAAACAAAATGTAAACAATTTATCAATATAAATAAACAAGTATAAAGATTATTGTAGGCATAACATGTCAAAAACTTAAACTTAAAATTAACATACCAATCATTACATCTCTATGATGACAACATCCCCAAGCTCTTTCTCATCTTTCAAATCATTTCTTATAGAACCTAGCATTGCACCTCCACAATCTTGTCCTACAAAAGAATTATAAAGTAAGAATTGCTTCAATAGTCTTTGCAATAAGTTAAAATAGTTTTAATCTACATACCACGCATATAACTTCTCATCCAATCTTAGGCACATATGAGAGCTTCCACTGTGTTTGGGTTTAGAGAACTCCTATATTGATCAAGAACTCTTCCACCTGTGCTAAATGCAGCCTCAGATGCAACAGTGGAGACAGGAATAGCCAAAATATCCCGTGCCATTCTTGCAACAACTGGGTACTTTGCACAATTGAGCTTCCACCATTGTAAAATATCAAAAGTATCAACCAAACTATCTCCACCTATTTGTTTGGGGTGAATAGCCTCTTCAAGATACAAGTCTAAATCAGTCCTAGTTGGTTGTGTGGCTTGTACCTTTTGTAGATGGTTATCAAATCTCCCTAAAATCTTCAACAAGCCCCTACTACTCGGCTTTTGATGCCCCGATGTATCATTTAAGCATCCAGACCTATCACATGTGCTATCAATATATTCAAAGTCTGTTCCACCCATTTGCAACCTATACTCATTGTAAAGATCCACTAAACAACCTTTGATTTGATCAATTTTCTTTTGAGCAACATTGCCACCATAACTAGCATCATCGTCATCACTATCATCACTGTCATTACCATAGATCTCTCTTAGATTATATTCCACACTTTTCATCTTAAGACGTGGATCAACAATAGAAGCTATAGACAATATCAAACAACTCACATCCCAATACTTCTTGAATCTAGACATCAATTTTTTCCCCATCTTGGCAACAAATGATATGTCATTACTACTCAACTCTTTTAGATGAACGTGGACAGCACATATATTGTTGAAATAATGGACAGCTTGCTTGATGTGCTTTTAATATATAACATTACCTTTCCTCAAAAAAAATTGTTAAAATAATAGTTGGCAGATGGATATAAAGTTGAAGAAAAGATATTTGTGACATCATAAAATATTTCTAGACAATCACAAGTCAACTTACCATTATCCCATTCAACCTCACTTGGCAAATACTTATATGAAGCATCCCTATCAGCAAATCTAATAAATGCATCTTTGAATTCCAAAGCATGTTTTAGCATTAAAAAAGTGGAATTCCATCTAGTAGACACATCAAGAATTAATGCCTTTTAAGGAGCTCTCACTTGAGAAGCCACTTCTTTAAACAATTGTGAGCGAAAAATAGATCCTTTAACATACTTTACACTTTCACGAATCTTTGAAGTTACTGACTTTATGACATCAACCTCCTCTTGTGCTATTAGATTAAGAATGTGTGCACAACAACGTAAATGAACTAGTTTCCCTTGTGCTATCAAACACCCCCTACTTGTAAGTTTTTTATTCAACTCCCTAACCATAGCATCATTTGTGGTACAATTGTCAACAACAAGGCACATAAACTTTTTATCCAAGTTCCATTAAAAAAGTTTTTCAAGAATTGCTTTAGTAAGATTATTAGCAGTGTGAGGAGGATCAATACTAGAAAAATTCAAAATCTTTTTATGCAACCTCCATTCATCATCAATGTAGTGCCCAGTAAGAGAAAAATACCCTTTATTTTGAACAGATGTCCACAAGTCAATTGTCATGGTTACACGTGATGTTAATTTATCTAACATTTTATAAAGTTTCTCTTTCTCTTTTTCATAAATCATCACACAATCCTTCTTAATGGTGTTCCATGACACAAATTGAAACTTTGGTTGAAGGTTTCTAACAAATTCTCTAAAAGAAACATGATCAACCATGGAAAATGGATACTCATGCAAGATTATCATATTAGCAAAGTCACTCCCACTGATATTCTGATCAAACACAAAAATTTTCAAGTTCATTGTGCCATCTTTCTTCTTTTCCCCAACATTTATAAACATTTGTCCAACAGTTCCTACACATTTTGATGGATGTTGCCTTTTAATATGCTTATCTAAAGAGCTAGTACCATCTGAGGGCCTATTCATTAAAAGGGAGTCACAATATTTACATTTTGCCTTAGGTACTCCATTAACTGACACTTTATCAAAATGCTTCCACACATCAGATGTAGTTTGTCTACCCTTTTTTTAATTGGCTGGCAATCATCAATTTTAGGTTCTGATTCAGTAGGATCAATATCAATATCAATTCTATCAGCACTTATTTGAGTACTAAATGTCACGTTGTGTGTGGAATCAGTACCACTAGTGCCTCCTAGTGTTGCTTATTGAACATTTGACATTATACCTAACAAAAAAGCATTATCTCAGTATATTATACGATAACACACGCATAGCACACAGACCATAACCAAAATTTTGAGATACAGATGTGAAAAAGGACAGAAGCACGTGCATTTAACAGATCAAACAAATACAGAGATAGTAGATATCGATGTGAAAAAAAGACACAAGCACAAGCATTTAACAGATCAAAACACCAAATACAGAAGAAAGAAGCAAGGTATTTCATACCTTCTTCCACGGCCACACAGCTGTTAGCTGATCAGCAGAATGAACTGGAGCAGAGTTAGATGAGATGAAGACTGGCGAATGGATGCAGACTTGTAGTGGTCTGGACTCTGGAATCAGCCGAATCAGCCCCTCAGCATGCAGCGGACCTGGAGATCTGGGGCGTCACATAGCTGGGATAGTTGGAGCATGTCGATGACGTTGTTCAAGTTGAGGGAGCTGGCTACGACGGAGGTTGACGAGCGCTTCAGCCATGGGACTTGGAAGGAATGGGATAGGACCAAGAGGTGGATGCCGTGTTTGGCCGTCTCGGGAGTTTCCAGCTGATCAGTTGTTGGTGATGGCCCTTGTTGTGGCTCTGATAGGGGATCGTCAGTACTCGGTGGACACCTGTGCCAGCCATGAGTAAAGGAGCGGACCGAGCGGTGAGGAAAGAAACTGGCGTTGAGGGCAATGAAAAAGGAGTGGGGGTGGGGGATGTTGCGATCAGGAGATGAGAACGAGCATTCGACTGTCGTACCTGGTGAAGCTGGCGTTGTGGTAGAGGCACCGTAGGAAAGACACGACGGCGGACGGCGTTGTGCGGGATGCTGAGGGGTTGATTCGGCTGAGTGGCGGCTTGATGATGATCGGACTGAGGCCGCGCCTAAAGCAGGTGGGCGCCCGTGGAGAGGATCTGTTGGTGGACTAACCAGCGTGCTCAGTTGAGCCTTAGGGGGCGGTGTCGCGGTGGATCTGGCTGGAGCGGCGAAGCCTGGAGGCTGGTGGCTGGAGGCTGGCGGTTGCCCTTAGCCCTAGCTCTATCTTCGTCTGCGGTCCTCTCACTTTGCGGATAGCGGAATGAGGGGGAGCCGAGAGGGGAGCCTGTAGTAGCCCTAGATTCTAACAAATAATTTATATATATATATATATATATATATATATATATATATATTGCAGGTACACAGGTTAGCGGGTATGGGTACAACTATACCTATTATTAGAACCGTGACAATACGGGTATGCGGGTATGCGGGTACGCGGGTACGCGGGTCTAGAAAACTGGTCCCATGACGGGTTTTAGTGGGTACGGTTTTGTGGATACACGGGTATACCCGTACCCATTTACAGCCCTACAAATCAGAACTAGCCATCATCAACTCCTTCCAACGCCTAACCTCCTCCATGGACCATGTACCACTTGTCAAAGTGCATTGACTCCTCAGTGCAATGTTGACGGGATTGGGGGCGGAAAAGAAGCACCAGTCAGTTCTCGTTTGCCAACTCCATAGATATAATTATTAGTACAGGTATGAAGAAAAAACTTGTTTCTTGTTCTTTTTTTTCATGTTTTTTATATGTTACAAAAACTTAAGACCAATCCCTTAGGTAGGACACAGAACGAAATGGGAATTGCCAAACATGTCTAATATATGATTTATATTTTTATTAAATAAAATATGATTGTTGGATCTATATTTGATTTCTTTGACTGTACTATAAAGTGAATACTAGCTGATTTCTATATGTATCAGATTATTATGATTTATATGTTTATAGCATCCTGTTGCTTTTGGAGTGAAATCCATGCTATCTACGGCATGTCTAGCACAAACCATAGGCATGGAGGATGCAATGCCAATAATTGCTAGGCTAGTCAATTGAGTTTGTTAATATGAATTTAAAACTCAGTAATATACTCATTGTCATGTACACTCAAAATTATGAGTTTGCATGTCACAAACGAACTACGTATCCTTTGCATATAGTATTAATTGTGCAAATCGTTACGTCCAGTAAAAATTTAGGCTACTTTAGAACTGATATTATAATGAGCACTTTGGTTGCTGCGTTGGCAAAGCTATGTAAATAAAAATCACTAAGATCACCTATGTATATATGTATGTACCGTATGCTCGGGTAGTAGGGGGATTGGCAAGCATGATGTTACTCCTTGTTGCCCCAACAACTACACATACGTGGAACATGTAACAAGGAGGCAGCCTCAGTCGTACCACTTTGACCATCCTTGCTGACACATGTATATATGGTATTAAGTGAGAAAGATTACCCCTCTCACAACCTTTAGGGGAGTGGTAAATCGAGAAATGCTCTTTAGAATTGCTTACCTTTGTAGTTTGAACGTGGTTCCTTTGTCGGGGACCTCTAGAATTCGTTGATCGGTTTATCCCTTGATGGCAACACATGCATATGTATATGTTTATTTATGTATGTATGTATTTTCTTTCTATAAGAATGTTTTAGATATATATCACTTAATTTTGAATTAGTTTATTTGGAAGAAAAAAATCAAATTTTGATCATTAAGACTCACCACAACAAAGTTCGTACACACCATTCTCTTCTCCCGTTCTTTAAAAAGGCAGAATGTCATCAGTCTGGCTTGGGGAATCTTGCCACAACCATTTTAGTTATGTCAATAATCTTCCCCTACACACAAATTTGTGTCCCTTTGAATTTTTCAACTCTACATATTCTTGTGACGAGAAATCCCTTTTCTCTTATGTTTCCTTTATAGAGAAAATTCCTTTTCTCCATCTAATTAGAGCTTTTTTACAAACCATCGCATCTCCTTCCCTTTTAAGAACTTGTGGAAGGTACATAATTCATTACAAAGTATATTATTCAGTATGATATGTTTACTATCTTTATACATTTGGACAACACTTTTATAATTCATTCAATAACGATTCGTAGTTGCTTATTTGCACTATTTTGAATATGAGTTGATTAAATTGCAAGTTCTCTAGTTTATGCCTAGATAATTTTCTAATATGCTTTTATTTAGAAGTCATTTTTATTCTTTATGTGATATAAATGAAATTCCAATCAAGATTATGGGCTTGATCATAGATAATGCCTTCAAAAAGCTTGTAAAGCGCCAAGGAAGTAACAAATGTAAAAAGCTTGTTAGACTTAAAGAAGTTAACAAGATAGATGTCACCTTTTATTAGGGTCTACATGTTGGAAGAAATCATAAGGTATGGAGTAGACACTTGGGTGGGATTGTTCGCAACCATAACATTTGTCCATTGAAGGTCCATAGTGGAATGACATCACTGAAAGGAAAAAAGATCACATGTGGGCAGTAGTTGTGGTGAGTACAACTAATTCGTCATTTATCTAAATTATTAAATATTCATAAGGTAATAATATCCTAAATGCATATTTCAGTTGTTTAGGATAAATTTTCCACAACAACATGGATGGTTTTATTCATACTTTAAAAACATATGAAAGAGATATAAAAAGGAGGGAAACAATGCATCATATGGTTATAAGGACTAGACATGATATAACAATTATTGAAGAAGCCTATGGCAATTGAAGTTTATAGTGATTGGGAATGGCTTGTAAAGGAAGTATTTCATAGTGAAAAGTTTATGGTACTCTCTTGCATACTCTATTTCACATTGTTTCAAGTTAATTAAAGTTCTTTTTGTAAATTTCTTGATGAAATCAATTTTTTTATACAAATGTAGGCCTTCAGTAAGACAAACTCCAAGAATAGAAAATGAATGAACAAGAAGTTGCTTTATCACACAGGTAGCATGCCTCTTAGAAAAATTTCATGGTATAAGGTTATTTATATATTCTTATATTACTCATTCTTCGTATTCTTTTTTATGTGTATAATTATTTTAGTTGTTATGAGAGGAAAGATGGGAATGCACCTGACTTTATAGTAAAAAAATCATTTTTCCAACAACTTGTGCAATATGATGAGAATGATGATGATTGTGTTAGTTCTTTAGCTATATTTGAATATTTTAATTTAAGCTAGGCATGAGGTTAGTTATGCTAATGAGATGGTTGCTCTAAAATGTTATATAATTTATTATATGGTTTTCTATTTTTATTTTCTTTGGATTTGTTATTCGTTGACATTGTAAGAGTATGATAGTTTGATAAAAATACATGGGGAAGATTTTGGATAGCTTTGAAACATATTTTCTTGGTGGTAAACCAATTTATTATCCTCACTTTCACTTCCCACTTTAGTGAATGCTTTGTTATGTCATTCGCAAAAAAAACTACAAATGTTGGTTGTTATATATTGGCTTCTAAATTATTAACAAACTTCACTTTGTTGAGGAGATCCAACATGTAGTATTCTACTTAAGGCCCTCCACCAACACCCATTAAAGTATTTTTCTAGAAAGTATTATCCAACAAGATTGGAAAAACTGTATGCTTCCATTGGTGATTGATGTCGGGATTTTGAGTCACATTTATTGGCTAATTTGTACTTGTTTTATGTGTTCATTCGTCTATTTTGTGACTATAATGGCATGACTCATTTCCTTTAGCCTATTATCATTGTATGCATCAAATTTATCTTATTTTATCCTATTTTGAATGAATTACTAAATCCCATAGACTAACTTGTGTTTTTCTCTCTTTTTTAGGTACCTACTGTTTTAGGAAGTGTCGATACCATCGAAACTTCATCGCTGCTATCGACAACCCATCAGTGACCGACATGGAGAGATCGCACCCCGTCGATGCCATCGACACAAAAACTTGACACGCTTGAACCGTGCGTTAAACGCAAGTGTACGTATCGAAGTAAGATAAGCCTTATGAGGCCCGAGTCAAATTTAGGGAACGTGAATTTCAAAAACAACTCCTAGTTGGTTGCGATCAGCTAAACTGATGGAAAAGATGATTGATTTTGAAAAAAAAAAGTAAAATAAAGAGAAAATGAAAGTTGTCATTCATAATGCTCAGGGCGACTTCCCTCAGGCCAGGCTGGTGACCTCCTTGCTTCTCTCATGGTACAACCCTCTTCTCGCTAAACTCCAGTAATTACACTAGATAGATAGTGGATCCTAGAAAATAGTAAATCCTAGAAACAAAGACTACTAAATCTTCAAAAGTAAAAACAAATGCTGAAATAAAAGCTAAATAAAAGCTAGATAAATGATGTTCCAGCACCCCCCTAAGCTTGAATTAGACTATGGCCTCATAGTCAAAATCTAGACTTAATAAGTGGAACAATGATACTCACTACAGCGGCGGTGGGGGCGGTATGTATGCCCTGAGAGCCAGTCATGGGATGATTGGTGGGATACATTAAGATTGATTTGATAAAGATCAAAGACAAGCTTCCAATTCTTTCTGGTTTAGTCATATGAGATAATGATAGAACAGATTGAATGTCTAGAGAATGATAGAACTCAATGACGTATGCCTTTAGGTTCAGGACCTGAACGATGAGATCATATGGATGCTAAGAGTTTGTACATTCTTATTATGTCCCTAGTCAGATGTCATTGTGGAAGGTAGATAGACAGCAATGACACACAAGACTAGATTGTGGTGTTAGTTGATGACAGAATCTCATTAGTCATGATATGGAGATATCAAACCAAACACATAGGTACTTGTTAGAGAAAAAGCATACCGAACAGACCCACTGTGAGTTTGACACATTGAACCATGGCATGGTAGTCATAGTCAGTTCTCACAGTGATGGTGGTGAGTGTGATTCTTTGACCTAAAATCACTACACTCAAAACATGTCATTGGGTACACTTTGACATCATCAAATGCATTCCTCAAACATGGGTTGTTATAAAGGCAATGATTGGATGGCTTTGACACATGGGGCTTTTGAGGGGTGAGTGATAGATATGGGGTTTGTCCCTCCTGAGGGAGTTTGATATCCATGGCCACTTGATGAGTAGTATTGAGATAAGTGTGCACACATGTGTGAATCAGTATCTAATATTGATGTCATACATATCTCCTCCAATCTACTCTGAGATCAAGAAAGTGAATGAACATTGACAGGATGACTATTCCTTGCCTTGAGTTCATTCGGGATATTAGTGACAAAGGAATTATACATTCACTGTAACACCATTCACGGATTTTAGGATTGAAAGTTGTTCTCCAACTTTCTATTTCACTTGGGTAGCACAGATGTGCGACTAGGCACCGCTCTTTACTTGTGAAGTCATAAGTGTTATGGACTTTCACTGCCAACGTGAAATGGGCCTACAGGGTCACACACATAGGATTTAACATGTAAGAGGAGTTTATCCACAAACGATGTTTAGATTGATTACTAAATGAGTTTAGTACTTCAATTAAACACTCAATCAATTGATAGCTCAGTATCATAGTGTTCAAGGTGTTGGACCGATTGATTAGAGTATCGGATTGATTGAAACTGCAATTGATTGATTTTGCATAGTCTGTTGCCCCAACGGATCGGCTCAGGTTGGTGAACCAATCGGCTCATGTGATGAACTGATCGGCTCAGGACAGGGTGAACCGACTGGTTCAAGGGTTGAACTGATCAGCTCAACTGGTCCAACTGAGATCGTTTGGAAAGTCGGAAGACTATTTTTCAAATACAATTTGTTTCACTTGTACAAATTCGATTTGGACAAGGATTAATATTAGATTGATCGGAAACAAATTTGAAAGTTAATTTGAGTTGGATCAGGACCACGAACCGATTGGCTCAGACATGAACCGATCGACTCAGGTGCCCCAACCGATCGGTTGAGGTGTGAACTGATCGGCTCACCTCCCCAACTGACTGTTTCATGCTTGAAACAATCGGTTCAGGTAACGCAGTTGGTTGTTTTGTGGAAAATCTCAAACCCTTCTAGTCTTGTTCAATCCTGCATTTCCCGGGGTAGAGAACCATGTCCCATGACCCTCCTATATATATAGGGGTAGTGGGGGCTTCTCAACAACAACAACTCATAACACTTGTTGCTCTGCAAAGTTGTCGTTCTCTCTGGTTTTGGTAACCGAGAGAGCCCGAGCAAGTGCTACCTGATAAGGGAGGCACATCAAGGGAAAGACAACTGCAGAAAGGCAACTGGTTGTAGGAGAGTGTGTTGGTGACTAGTACGCCGACAGGAGGGTGTGACTCCTTCCAATTCCCTATAGGACAAGGAGATCAGAGTTTCAGGTAGTCTGTGTAGACTACTTCAGAGGCAGGAGACTTCTGTCGCTCGGAGGACATCTGTCAATCTCAACAGTCCCGATGAGACCAGGAGATGCACAGACACCGTCCAAGACCCATAGGTGAAGAATGTGCAAGCCGTGAGGTATTGTCGCCGAGCAAGCCTTGGGACAAGGTATGTCTCTACAAACCATCCTTCCTATTGTATAGACGTTGACGTGATTCCTTTATTCTGGGTTTGGGAGAAGAAAATTTTTGTTTCCGCTGCCTTCTCTGTCTCCCCTAAAATTGAACATTTGTATCAGAGCCACGTCAACTGCTCTATACATTAGGATTATCGATGTGATTGATTTTGGTTTGTCGCCTTTATTTATTGCATATGATGTGAATAAAATTGGCTTTATGCATATCCAATCCTAAATCCACAAATCCCAATATACATATATGATATGTAATATGAATGCACTCGATATGCGTCGCCCTTAAATGAGTTTTGTGGTGGATGTATAGTGTGGTTATGGCCAATAAACCCTATGTGTGCTTGGTTGTATGTGGTTGCTTGCATCTCGGTCTGCGCACTGATTCCCTACCTCCTATTCTTGGTGTAACTCGAGATAACTCGAGATTTCTTTCCTATCTTTGCTCCCCCCCGAATGTAACTCGGGGTTTCTGACACGCTTTTACCGTGTGTATAACGCAAGTGCACGTGTTAATGTAGTACAGGCCCTTGTGAGGCCTGAGTCGAACTCAGGGACACTAAATTATTGGTAGACTACTACTAACTACTTGCAATCAGCTAGACCAATAAAAAGGTTATGAGAGTTGTTATGAAATAAAAGAAAATAAAATAAAACAAAGCAATCGATTAAGTGTTTAGTTTAATCAATTCAAATGGAGATCTTTAGGATTGCGATTTCACTGCGGGTTTTCATTGTATGAATTTCCATATAGTTACTCAGGTTCATCTCTCAATCTGGGTAGTGGCATGTAGTCAGAATTGTCCACTATCGTGGTACAATTCACTACCTAAGTCTAAGTCAGTTCCACCGTCGTAGTAACCTATACCCTAAACTAGGTGCATTAGAATCGACCTCTGGGTTTCCACCATTAACCTTACATCACCTTGTTCAAGGGATTTGTTAATTAATGTGAATTTCGTCTCTTTTCAACTGTTAATTCTTCTTTCAAAGTAATTAAAGGCATTATCTTATCATTATGGTGATCAAGCATAACAATATAATTGAGAAAACGAAATCATACCACGGATTTAAGAGACAACTTATGAATTACTATAATAAAAATGTCATACAATGCTTCCCCGGGCTACTCCCGGTCCTAAAGATAGAGGGGATTAGCCCCGCATGTTCATCTCAGAGCAAAATGTGGTTGAAGAAAGGGGAAACATGGAGAAAAACGTGAATAAGTAATGAAACCCCTGAATGGAGAAGATCCAAGCGTTCCTCGATGTAGAATGCACGATCTACAGCCTTTCAGCAGTGGAACACATCTTCTTCGGCTTCCGGAATGGCTGGGGCGTGCTTCTGGGCTCCGTTCTTCTTTCCACACCTTCTCGGGACGTGTGCAGCGGCTAATGACGTTATACCCTACTCTTGGCCACTGTCATTAGGTATAATCACCGATTTAGGTTGCAAAAATATCACAACTGTTGGATTAGAGCCGATCTAAAGCAAACTCTGATCTGACGGTGTCGATACCATCGACGCAGGTCGATGGTATCGACCCCTCGCGATATCGACAAGCCTTCTTTTCTTTTCGCCGTTGCGTCTGATGCTGACTCGATACCATCGACTTGGGTCGATGGTATCGACACCCTTAGGCGTCTGCTTTATCCCTTTTTCGTCATTGAAGCTGAAAGCATCCATAGTATCGACTGTGTTTTTGATAGTATCGACTGTCTAGTCGCCAGCAACCTGATAGTACGTCACTACCATCGACTTCCGAGTCGATGGTATCGACTCTGCGCTGCTCCTTGCGGCTGCCTGCCTGTGGCTGTGTCGATAGTATCGACCACTGTCGATGGTATCGACAGCTGCAGATATGTGTTTTTCCTGAAATTGTAAAACAAAACCACATCAGCCGAGATAAAACCTATTATTGTAATCATTTATGCTCAAACCAATAAAATAAGAGAGATTTGACACTGAGAAGGATCATAGACTAAAGTAAGTGAATTATGCAATATTGACCACCAAAATGACCAATAAACACATAAAACGCAAGTAAAACAAGTCTATAAATGCGACTCAAAATCATCGCATCAAACTCCCCTAAGCTTGAACATTGCTCGTCCTCGAGTAATAAAACTATAGAATAGAATTGTGAGGGTCAACTAAAGAACATATTATCACAACAGACATCACCATATGATCCCTGCCAAACATTCACATTCCGGCCCTCACTAACCACGGAATGATAATTACCCTAAAGGTGACAATAATCATCCATAAAAGATATCTACCTCAAAATTGATGAACACTATCATATAAGGAAGTTAACATAATAAAATTCTCCAGTCCAGACTCAGTGCATCTTGTGATCTTCTATTCTACGTTGCTCACCCTAACTACCATCTACATGGAAGCAGCTCTCCTAGAATTAACGAGTGAGGAGAAAATCACGGTGGCCTACCAAATCGAGCAACGGGTGGATGGAATGGGTGGCTAGTGGAAGAAATGGAAGCATTATATGATTTTAACATGCACAAAACAATAATGACCTAAATGATGCATATGCAAGTGAAAATGCCCTAATGCCTACATTTGGGTGAAATGATGCATGCACTATCATTCCGTCTCAAGATGAGATGGAATATCAAAGAGAACTACATCATGTACTTATTCTTCTTAAAAGGCAGTGAGAACATGTTCCTTTCTCCCTCTTATTCCTACTTATCAATTTTTTTCTTCTTTTTTTTCAATTTTTTTTAAAAAAAAACTTTTTTAAGCCCTTATTTTCATAGTTGACAAAGAATTATTTGTCGGGCTCGCTTATTGCCGCATAACTTATACATTTGAAGCATTCATAAGGTATGGAACAAGTTCATCACCCTTAATGCTTTAGAAGACATAAGATGCATGATGTACTCTATGCACAAAAATATGAATGCAACTACAAAATGATAATTATGCAACTAAATGACATGCACTTAAGGATAATGTGCATGTATAACTATTCTATCTATTTTTTTTCTTTTCATGCAAAAATATGTGAAAATAGTTGCAGTGCAAGACCTATCTACATGGGATGCAATCAAAGAGATTAAAACTGTAATGTACTTCCAGTTCTTATGGTGGAATATGAAAACAATGGAGTGGACAGATCACAAGATTAATTGACTGAACCTTTGGAAATTATTATGTGTCCCTCCTTACTGGCCTGTGTAGTAATTAAGAGGTTTCTCTCTCTCATTTCAAATTAAGGTCTCATTATCATTTGGTCAATTTAGGCTCAAACAACCAATTTTGTCCACTTTACATGAATCATAGGAATGTACAGTTGTGATTTCCTATGTTAGAGTTGACAAACCCAATTATTTCCTTAAGTTATGTGCTCAAAGTTGAACAACACAAGCTTGCAAAAGCACTAAAAAAATTTAAATTCGCCCCTCATTCCCATGTACAAGCAATGAGATGACAAATGACTTAAAACATCCACAATTACACTAGATAGAGTGTGGATACTACAAACAAACTAAGAACTACAAGAAATAAATAACAAAAGACAAAGCAATAAACACTAAAAACTAGGAAAAATAAAGGATAGAGTTGTTCCAACTCCCCCCCTAAGCTTGAATTCGACTATGGCCTCATAGTCAAAAACAACCTTAAAAGGTGGAACAGTGATACCGATCATTCTACAGGTGGAGGCGGGTACTGCGGGGTTGTGGGGTCCCAAGATGGGTATTGCCTCTGGAAGCTCAGATCATACTGGGGCATTGGCGGAGGTTGTGGATACCCCCCAAAATAATTTTGGCTCCAGTAATTGTCGTAGAAGGGCTGCTGCTGCATCTCCATCTTGTGCAACCTGTCGTGGATGTTTTGTTGGTTGTCTAGGAGGAGGCACTCATTCTCGAAAATGGCCCTCTGGTTATCTAACAGTCGGTTCGTTGTATCCTGAATACTGGCATATGAAGTTGTATGTTGCTGCTGTGTCTGGTGAATCTCCTGCAGCATCGAGTACATCCCTTGCATGGAGTAGGCATCCTCTCCTTGATGAAAGGGCTGAGGTGGCGGAGGCTGTGAAGATGATGATGCACCTGGATGCATGCGGGGATGCTTCCGGGGTGCTACTCGTGCCCGAAAAGGAGTGAAAGCCTCATCTTCCTCTTCATGCTCATCGTCGTCATTATCATTGTCGTCATTACCGCCGTCTTCATCAGAATCAACGATGGCGATGATAGGCCACCTGAAATGCTGAGCTCCTTCTATGTTGAAGATGGGGTCTGGAAGTGAACACTCTTGATATGTGTGTCTAACGTGGCATTGTGCATACGCCAAGCCATCACGAAGCAGGAGGAGGTTGGAGCGGTGCAGATGCTGGAGGTTGACCTTGCTCCTGTTAGAAAGGGGAGTAAGCTGGGAGAAATCTAACCCAAGGTAGAGGGCCAGCGGGGTGATGAGCCCTCCAAAGTGGATAGGAGCCTTCCGCGTACTCCTCCTCATGGCTAACACGCGCATCAAGAAGAACGCGCCCCAGTTGCACTCCTCGCGCTTCAGCAGTTTGTGCAGGAAGAACAAATCTGTCTCTTGGAATTTGCTAAGAGACAAGTCGTCATGAGAAGAAAGTGTGGTGCAGAGCATGCGGTGCAGAATCCGCACAAACGGATGCTCGAAATCAGCAACTGCAGCGTTGTGGTAGCTGACAGATTTACCCGGAGGCGCAGTCACCAGCTGGGCAAAGATGGCGTCGTAGTCTGTCTGGTTGTCCGGCCTCCGGTGCTGGTAATCATCATGATACTAGTTATAAACTGAATTGAACTGGGTGAGAGTGAGGGTGTAATTGTTGTTGTAGAGTCTGAACGACACCCGCCCTTTCTTCCACTCTCTGTCGGTGGTGATCAAGTCATTGGGAACCACATTGATGTCCAATGATGCCATGAACTCTGCCACGAGTTCCTTGTAAGTCGACCACTCGCCAAAGAATGGTTGGTCGTCAGCGTGGTACTCCAGCTCATCGGGCCTCCTGGTTGTGTGTCTCACCTGCCCTTGCAAGACGTAGGCGAGGTTTTCCTCGAACCCCAGATCATGGACCATCATCCGATCAACATAGCGTGTGGGCTCGATCTTTCTCTTCATCAGTTCCTCGTAGACCTTCCGGACCTCCACGGAAGGATGGACAATCCTCGGACAAGGAATCGATGCAGTAGGTGGAGGAATGAATTTGGGGATCTCCATAGGAGCTGCGCATGAAGAAGAAGCACCGGATGTACGCACCATTGTCGCTGACAAAAAGGGAATAGAAGATGGAGCTCGGTGAAGGGTGAAGATGATCTCGGAGAAGACGATCTCCGCTCGGTGAAGACTTGGTGAATATTGCACTCCTTAGATGCTCGTAGTCAGGCTCCGGTTGCACAACAATGCACAAGGCACAAGTGGGGGCAAAGGCTTTGAAGGTGTGATGTAATATGACAACCATCCCTCTCTTTTATAACCAAGGTCTTCGTTGCTGTGCACCCGTCAATACCATCAATGTGAGTCGATGGTATCGACACCTGTAGCACAATCCAGTCTTCCACTAGTATCGACGGCTGTCGATGGCCTGATGTGGGGGTCCAGATCGATGACGCATCGATACCATCGACGTGGGTCAATGGTATCGACCCATCCCACGGATCGATTCTCTTGATGTAGCGATCATCGTTGATTTCCTCTCGTAGATCAGTGACATGTCGGGTTGATACCATCGACTCAAGTCGATAGTGTCGATTCTTCTTAGGGCAAACACCCTCGCGAGGCCCAGCCGCCGCTTTCTACCTGTAACCGGGTCGATACCATCGACAAGCCCGTCGATGGTATCGACTTCACTGAGACAAATTTTGTTTGAATATCTGCAGGGATCTCGCGAGTATCGACAGCCATGTCGATACTATCGACCTCGTTCTGGCGATGCGCTGATGGTAGGTTGATACCATCGACGAGGTCATCGATAGTATCGAATCAGAGAGATTTTTGCAGCCATCTAACTGTGCCCATGTCGATACCATTGACACAATTGTCGATGGTATCAACCCTGCCTCAGGCCTGCACACTGAACAAACGATCACGATATCATTTTTACACTAAAAACAAAATCAAATCAAACTAACTTACAAATATGAAAGAACTAAACAAAACTACCAATGGCTGGGTTGCCACCCAACAAGCGCCCTTATTTAACGTCTTAGGCTAGACGAAATCAAGCTCCTCATGCATCTGTAAGTGCAATGAGTTTGACCTCATGCACTTTCCTCGTGTAATCCTCACTGAAGTACAACTTCAATCGCTGTCCATTAACCAAAAATGTTGTCTCTCCATCACGCACCATGATTGCTCCATGTGGCCTAACCTCCTCTACATTGAAAGGTCCACTCCATCGAGATTTCAATTTCCCGAGATGCATCTTCAACCTTGAGTTGAACAAGAGCATGCGATCTCCCTTCTTGAAGACACGCATCTCAATGTGTCAATCGTGAATCAACTTTGTTCGCTCCTTGTAAATCCGCGAGCTTTCATATGCATTCATCCTCAACTCGTCGAGTTCATTTAGCTCTAACAAGCATTTCGTCCCTACCTCATCATAGTTCAAATTCAGTTTCCTTAGCGCCCAGTGCGCCCTATGCTCCAATTCCACCTAAAAATGGCAGGCCCGCCCATAAGCCAACCTAAAAGGCATAGTGCCTATAGGTGCCTTATATGTCGTCCAGTACGCCCATAAAGTGTCTGGTAGGAGAGTACTCCAGTTCTTCCGTGTCGAAGCCACAGTGCGCTCCAAGATTTTCTTAATCTCTCTATTAGAGACTTCGACTTGCCCTTGTGTCTGCGGGTGGTACAGGGTACCAATGTTGTGCTTTACCCCGTATTTTCTCAACAATGCAGTGAACTTCTAATTTTTGAAGTGAGTACCTACATCACTGATAATCATCCTCGGTATGCCAAATCTGTAGAAAATATATTCCTTCACAAACTTGCACACTACAGTGGCATCATTAGTCCTAGTGGGTATTGCCTCTACCCACTTCGATACATAGTCAACAACCAATAAAATATACAAGTTAGAGTTTGAGGACACAAAGGGTCCCATAAAATCGATACCCCACAGATCGAACACCTCGACCTCATGAAATACATTGAGGGGCATCTCCTTTCGCTTTGAAATGTTACCTGCCCATTGGAAGGAATCACATCGCCGCACATACTCATATGCGTCCCGGAACAATGTAGGCTAGTAAAGGTCGCTCTCAAGTACCTTGGCCGATGTTCTAGAACTGGCATGATGACCTCCCATGGGTAGAGTATAACAATGACGAAATACACTCTCATACTCAACCTCTGATACGCACCTGCGCAACACGCCATCCCTGCATTGCTTCAACAAAATGGGGTCATCCTAGAAATAATATCGCAAAGAATGGAAATTTTTCTTTTTCTCTTGATATGTCCAATTGATAACACCAAATTTTGTGATGTTTTTGGCCCTTAATCGTTATCAAAACTGCCCTTTTTAACTGTTTTCCTCTCTCTTTTGTCATGTTTTTGAATAAACAGGCCACGCTACTCTATTAACTCAATTTTATCATCTTTTTCAAAGTTTTCCTCGTTTTTGAACTCATTAGCAGCAAAAAGGCCCGTCCTGGCCCACGAACATGTTCCGCCTACATCAGCCTTCTTACCAACCGGCCAGCCGATACGCTCGCTACCCGACATGGGTGCGCGATACCATACCGCACGACACGAGGAAGAAGGAACGAATGAGCGATACGCCATTTATCCGACAGGGAGCCGAGCTCGCCACAACAACTAAAGTGTGTTGCGCGATATAGGCCACCCACCGGCAGGCGCCACTCGTCACAATGACTGACAGCCCGACATCCTTGTGCCACCCGATACGCATATCGGGCGTCCCTGAAGCCGCAATAATGGAGCTGAAGAAAGAACACGTGGCATCCGGAGCACCATAACTTCCCCCAACCGCTGCCTAAAAATAGCAGCTACAGGACTCCGATGGGACGGGTCGGAACCCTTCAAGAGATAACTTAGGAAAGTATTTGGAACTAGCGTGTCGTACCTCAGATGTGTGTCGGGCGATTCCAGGTGAGCACTTCCCCATCCCGAGAGGGAGGGAATGGTTCACTTAGGGTCAGCCCGGGGGCCGCTGCAGGCCGATATCGGCCAACAAGGACACCAGACATGAGTGACCGATAGTAGAAGCAACACTCTGGCCCGACACAATACCAACCCCGATACGCATCACCAGTCACAGCGTGTCGCCCAAGAGGGTGCCGCCCGACACGATCGTATCAGGAAAGGGCACCCCGCACGATACGTCCGCCAGTCATGAGTGTGTCGCCCGAGAGGGTGTGCTGCTCGACACAGGCGTATCGGGCAAGGCTCCCGCCCAGTATCGGACTGGAGGGTCTGTTGCTGCCTGTCGCCCTTCTAAATCAAGAAGGCGACATTTATCTTTACTTATTTCAATCATTTACTTTATTTACTTATGCAATGTAATCACACCCTTATATGTTAATGGAATTAAAAGAGTTTTAATTATCTGCTGCTTTATGTTTGGTACCTTTGTTGGATGATTGCTATGTTTAACATCTGAACTCTAGCTTGTACGCTTGGATCACGTTTCGATTAGCTACCGAATTGTGTTTTCCCATTGCAACAGCCTTAAGAGAGGTGTTGTGGCTTTAGTGTTTGGTCTGATACTGGAGTACGAGAGTGCCCAAGATCGGAGTTGCTTTAGTAACCTTTCCACTCTAACTTAAGTCCAGCAACCTCGAGAGGGGTGTTGATTCTTAGTTAGAGGTACCCACTTTGAGAGGACGGGTACAGGATGTTTCTGCTGCCGCTTGTTTTATCGAAGCTTTCTCCTTCGTTCCTTACTAAAACAATAGTATTATCTCTCTATTTCCATTGCACGAAAACCCCTAAAAACTGATAAATGCTTAAAACCTTAATTTTCCTCATAGCTCCAGTTGGAGATAGATTTCTTTTGTTTTATCGATCTTATCCTATTATTCCCTTGAGGAATTTTATCATCTCCTTACCCTTGTCAGAGTGTAACGTGTCGATTCCGAGTTCTCAACACTATCACCCTTGTCCCTGTGTTCGACCCCGTATATCTACTTTGACCCCGTAAACAAAGTTGTAGGGGCCTAGAAGGTTTCGGGTTATAAATTTAAAAGTCCGACTACTTCAAATCCTCTCCACCTTTCGGACGCGCGATTTAGGCCGGTCAACTTTTTGGCGTCGTTGTCGGGGACAAGGCAAAATGGTACTGTTGACGAACATGAATCCACTAACTACACTCCAGTGCCTCAAGCTTAGAAATGAGCTTGACAGCACTCTCTTTTTCCTTTTTTTATTTTTAACCTAAAATGAATAATTTGTATTATTAATACATATTTTCTAACTTGATTTTTACACGATATTCAAGTACTTAGAAGAAAGGCATTCTGCTCAACTGAGCACCAACACCATCAAACATGTCGCCTCGCGTTGAACAACCTCTTTCATAAGGTGAACGCCAAGGGAGAGCTAGACCTCATTCACCTCTGCCTGAAGATAACGACCACTATGAAGGAAATAATCAGCCTGAAGATCCAGAAATGGAGCAGTTCGAGGACGACCATCGCCGTGATAGACGTCGTCATCACCAGAGGCATAGAACAAACCACAATAATCAAGAACAGTGCCAGGGAGGCAGTGACAGCGACGATTCAGATGAAGAAGAAAAGATTCTAAGGGAGTTAGCTTCCACAAAGGCTAACAATTCTAGATGCCCTGTCATCATCTCGCGATTCAATGCCACAAATTTCGAGCTTAATCCATCAGTCATCTCCATGATTCAAAATAAAAGATTTAGAGGGAGTTCTAAGAATGACAATCCCTATCACCACTTGGATGCTTTCAAAAACATCCGCGACACCATCAAGATGCGGGGAGTTCCCCAGGAGGTAATCTACTATAAGGGCTTCATCTTTTCTTTGGAAGATAAGGCTCTATCATGGTACCTGGGACTGCCCCACCAAGCTTTGAACGGATGGAGTGCTCTGGTAGACGCCTTTGTAAACAAGTTCTATCCTACAGAGAAGATTTTCTGGAATAGACAAAGGATTACATCTTTCATGCAAAAGCCAAACACGAATCTCCATGATGTCTGGGAGAGATATCAGGAATATCAGAGGGACTGCCCTCATCACAACTACAAGAAAGGTTTCTTGATCACTACCTTCTACAACGGTCTAACCCCCGAGGAAAGGGTTTCACTGAATGCAGCAGCAGGAAGTGACTTTCTGGGGAAGAAGCCGAGTAGGTCCGAGAAGATCATCAAGAACATGGCCGAGCTTCAAGCCGGCACTGACTATGATAGATCCGACAGGGGGCAAGCTAAGAAGGCTAGTGAAGGACCTTCTTTTGAATCCAAGGCTCTGGAGACTATCACCTCTCAAATGCAGAGGATAGAAACTGATGTAAAGCAGCTAAAAGAATCTGGTGGAAAGGGAAAGAAGCAGATCGAGAAGGTCATGAAGTGTGTCACCTGTGGAGAGGGTGGACATGGAGTAGATAACTGCATCTACACCCGACCTGACGCATCGAGCAATACTGAATCTGAGGCTGAGGAGACTGAGAATGTCTCTTTTGTAAATTTCAAGAGGCCAGATCATCCTGGTTTCAGTTATGGCAATATAGATGCAGCTGAAAACTCACATCAGCTGCACAACTCCACCAAGCCACCTCAAGCTTTTGAGAAAAGGGGAGGACAGAGTCAATTTTCCAAAAACACCTCCTTCCTGTCAAACAAAGGAAATTTCCAAGGACAAGGTAAATACCAAGGTTGCCAAGCGACGAACACCAGTCAAGGACAAGGTCAAGCCAAAGAGCAGGGATAGGATAAGGTTTCAAACCAATCAGATGTGGTTGGACAATTGTTTGATTTTGTAAAGAGACAAGATACAATTAATAACCAGCTAGCTCAGAGTGCGCTTTCAAATTCGAGGGTTCTGAACTCACTGCAGGTCTAGATGGCGGATATGCAGACGCATCAATGTCAAATTGATCAGCAATTAGCTCAGATGGCCGAGTTGATAAAGAATCCCTCGGGCAAAAACCTTCCAACACCGAAATTGCCAAAAACGCAGGGTTGTGAACAAGAAAGATAGAGATCGAGTTGCAAGATATGGATGATGTTGGAGGCTAAAAGTGAAGAACCTAAAGCCGTCGAGCTGGCGACGCAAACTACAGCGCTCTTCAAGAGGCTGCCTGAGCTTTAATTTTTCCTAGAATAGGATGTCATTTACTTTCTTGCAAGACAAACATTATGAACATTTGGACTGTAATAAGGTCCGAGTCAGTGCATGCGCCACATGCGCTGACTCTTCTGTTTTATGGGCCACCGCTCTGTTTTATGGACCTGGATGGGTAATACTATCTGAGGTCGGGAACTTAACCTAGGCCAATGATGTTTTACCCATCAACCGCTTTTTCCCTCGCTTTGTTTTTAAGTTTTTCATCTAGATTTTTGTTCTGAAGGCTTCGTATCGGGCAGCAACTCAACCGGCGCACAGAATGCACTCATATCGGGCAAAGGTATATCGGGCATCGCAAAAGCCGCATCGGACAACATGCCCGGGTGGCAAGCACCCGTGTCGGGCAGCATGAGTAATTACCCTTGTTTAAGACGGATGGACTGCCCGTCTCGTGAATGACTTGTCTCAACGGTCGACGCGCGTCCCGGATTTACCTGTTTTACCCCCGGTTGGGGTTGCTATATATAGTACGGAGGTTTTACCGTGTCGGGCTACTGGATTTACTCTTTCAGCTACCTGTATCATGTAGTAATTTCTCCCTTTGCTCGTGTGTCGTCCAGCTAGCTTTTGCTCTCGTGTCGCGCAAAAAGCTTCAAAACAGCAGAGGTATAGCCTGACAGTTGTATCGTCCTGTCTTGCCCGACACGACCTTCCTATCGTGCATAACGTATCGGGCTGACGACTTTGGTTAATTTACTTGTATCGTCTGACACTTGTGTTGCGCGACACGCCTTTAGCACGCGCTTGCCCGATACGCCATATCGGACGGTATGTATGCCCTGAGAGCCAATCATGGGATGATTGGTGGGATACATTAAGATTGATTTGATAAAGATCAAAGGCAAGATTCCAATTCTTTCTAGTTCAGTCATATGAGATAATAATAGAACGTATTGAATGTCTAGAGAATGACAGAACTCAATGATGTATTCCTTCATGTTCAGGACCTGAACGATGAGATCATACGGATGCTAATAGTTTGTAAATTCTTATTATCTCCCTAGTCATATGTCACTGTGGAAGGTAGATAGATAGCAATGACACACAAGACTAGATTGTGGTGTTGGTTGATAATAGAATCTCATTAGTCATGATATGGAGATATCAAACCAAACACATAGGTAGTTGTTAGAGAACAAGCGTACCGGACAGACCCACCGTGAGTTTGACACATGGAACCATGACATGGTAGTCACAGTCAGTTCTCATAGTGATGGTGGTGAGTGTGATTCTTTGACCTAAAATCACTACACTCAACATATGTCATTGGTTACACTTTGACATCATCAAACGCAGTCCTAAAACATGGGTTGTTATAAAGGTGATGATTGGGTGGCTTTGACACATGGTGCTTTTGAAAGGCGAGTGATACATATGAGATTTGTCCCTCCTGAGGGAGTTTGATATCCATGGCCACTTGATGAGTAGGATTGAGATAGGCATGCATGATGTGTGAATCAGTATGTGATATTGATGTCATACATATCTCCTCCAATCTACTCTGAGATCAAGAAAGTGAATGAACGTTGACAGGATGATTGTTCCATGCCTTGAGTTCATTCGGGATATCAGTGACAAAGGAATTATACATTCACTATAACACCATTCACAAATTGTAGGATTGAAAGTTGTTCTCCAACTTTCTATTTCACTTGGGTAGCACTGATGTGCGACTAGGCACCGCTCTTTGCTTGTAAAGTCATAAGTGTTATGGACTTTCACTGCCAACGTGAAATGGGCCTACAGGGTCACACACATAGGATTTAACTTGGAAGATGATTTTATCCACAAACGATGTTTAGATTGATTACTAAAGGAGTTTAGTAGTTCAATTAAACACTCAATCAATTGATAGCTCGGTATCATAGTGTTCAAGGTGTTAGACCGATTGATTAGGGTATCAGATTGATTGAAACTGCAATTGACTGATTTTGCACAGTCTGTTACCCCAACCGATTGGCTCAGGTTGGTGAACTGATCGGCTCATGTGATGAACTGATCGGCTCAGGACAGGGTGAACTGACCGGTTCAAGGGTTGAACCGATCGGCTCAACTGGTCCAACCGAGATCGTTTGGAAAGTTAGAAGACTATTTTGCAAATACAATTTCACTTGTACAAATTCAATTTGGATAAAGATTAATATTAGATTGATCGGAAACAAATTTGAAAGTCAATTTGAGTTGGATCAGGACCACGAACCGATCAGCTCAGACATGAACTGATCGGCTCAGGTGCCCCAACTGATCGGTTGAGGTGTGAACTGATCAGCTCACCTCCCCAACTGACTGTTTCATGCATGAAATGATTGATTCAGGTGGCGTGGTTGGTTGTTTTTTGGAAAATCTCGAACCCTTCTACTCCTGTTTAATCCCGCATTGCCCGGGGTAGAGAACCCTGTCCCATGATCCTCCTATATATAGGGGTAGTGGGGGTTTCTCAACAACAACAACTCAGAATACCAGTTGCTCTGCAAAGTTGTCGTTCTCTCTGGTTTTGGTAACCGACAGAGCCCGATCAAGTGCTACTCGATAAGGGAGGAACAGCAAGGGAAAGACAACTGCAGAAAGGCAACTGGTTGTAGGAGAGTGTGTTGGTGACTAGTACGCTGATAGAAGGGTGTGACTCCTTCCGATTCCTTGTGGGACAAGGAGATCGGAGTTCCAGGTAGTCCATGTGGACTACTTCAGAGGCAGGAAACTTATACCGCTCGGAGAACAACTGTCAATCCCGACAGCCTGGGGAGACCATGAGCTGCGCAGACACCGTCCAAGACCAGAGGTGAAGACCGCGCAAGTCGCGAGGTATGTCTCTACAAACCATCCTTCCTATTGTATAGACATTGACGCGATTCCTTTATTCTAAGTTTTGGAGAAGAAAATTTTTGTTTCTGCTGCCTTCTCTGTCTCCCCTAAAATCCAACAATCGACACTTCCTGGAATAGTAGGTACCTGAAAAAGATAAAAAAAAACATAAGTTAGTCTATGGGATTTAGTAATTCATTCAAAATAGGATAAAAGAAGATAAATTTGATGCATACAATGATTATAGGATAAAGGAAATGAATCATGCCATTATAGTCACAAAGATTACGAATGAACACTTAAAATAAGTACAAAATTAGCCTATAAATGCGACTCAAAATCCCTGCATCAAACTCCCCTAAGCTTAAATCTTGCTCATCTTCGAGCAACAAAATTCTAAAATCTAATGGAGAGGGTCAACTAAAGAACATAATCACATTGAGTGATATCTCAAAATGATTCCCGCCTACGAGCCACATACCGGTCCTTACCAACCACGGAACGATAACTTCCCTTCAGGCGACAAGAATCATTCATAAAAGATGTCCACCCCAAGATCAACAAACACTATCAAATAAAGCAGCCAATATAATAAAATCCTCCAGTTCATGCTTGGTGCATCTTGTGATCTCCTATCTACGTTGCTCATTTTTCTAACTACCATCGAAATGGAAGCAGCTCTCCTGATGTACATGATTGAGGATAAAATCATGGGTGGCCTACCACTTAGATAAATAGGTGAATGGAATAGGCGGCTGTGGAAGAAATGGAAGCACATTACAATCCATCATGAAATACAAAAAATGATAACCTATGATGATGCAAAATGTAGATGATAATGATCCTAATGCTAACATTTTTGGTGAAATGATGCATGCACTATCATTCCATCTCAGAGTGAGATGTAATATATAAAAAAAACTACACAATGTGCTTATTCTTCTTAATATGCAGGTGAGAACATGTTCCTTTCTCCCTCTTATTCCTACTTACTTCTCAATCTTTTTTTTCATTTTTTTTCAAGCCTCATTTTCATAAATGACAATGGATTATTTGTCAAGCTTCCTTCCTTTTACATAACTTGTACAATTGATGCATTCTATTCAGAGGGTATGGAACAAGTTCACCACCTTTAATATTTTTAGAAGAACATAAGACACATGATGTACTATATGCTTAAAATATGTCAATGCAACTAGATGATAACAGTTATGCAACGACTATGACATGCATCTAAGGATAAAGTGCATGGATGACTACTCTATCTATTTTTTTCATTCTCATCCAAAACTATGCAAAAATATTTTTAATGCAAGACCTATCTACATGGGATGCAATCAAAGAGTGAAAGACGGTAATGTGCTCCCAGTTCTTATGGTGGAGTGTGAATGAAAATGCGGTGGAAAGATCACAAGATTAATTGACAGACTCTTCAGAAAGAATTATATGTCCCTCCTTACTGACTTGTGTACCTGTTAATCAAGGGATTTCTCTCTCTCACTTCAAATTAAAGTCATATTAATGTTTGGTCAGTTTAGGCTCAACATCCATATCAATCCTCTTAACATGAACCATAAGGATACACAATCATGTTCATATGTTCTAAAGTTGACCTACCCAGTCAGATTCACAAGTGATGTCCTCAAGTTCTCACAAGACCAGCTTACAATTTCTTAAAGATTATCATTTAATATCATTCTCTCACAAACCCCCAAATGAAAACATCAAGATGACATGCAAGTACATTAAACTCCACTGATTACACTAGATAGATAGTGGATCCTAGAAAATACTAAATCCTAGAAACAAAAACTACTAAATTTTCAAAAGTAAAAACAAATGCTGAAATAAAAGCTAGATAAATGTTGTTCCAGCACCCCCCTAAGCTTGAATTAGACTATGGCCTCATAGTCAAAATCCAGACTTAAGAAGTGGAACAACGATACCCTCTACTGCGGTGGTGGTGATGGGAACTGGGTGGGTCCCAAGTAGGATACTATCCCTAGAATGTCAGGTTGGTGGGCAGCATTGACGGTGGCTGCGGGTACCCTCTAAAATAGTTCTGGCTCCAATAATGATCATAGAATGGCTACTACTGCATCTCCGTCCTATGAAACTGGTTGTGTATGTTCTCCTGGTTTGCAAGGAGGTGGCGCTCGTTTTCATAAATGGTTTGTTGGTTGTTGTACATCCTATTTTGAATCTCCTGGATACCTGCAAAAGACGCAGTATGCTGATGTTATGTCTACTAAATATCTTGGATCATGGTGTACATGCCCTGCATGGAGTAGACATCCTCTCCACCTTGAGAGGGTTGTTGTATCGATGGCTGAGAAGAAGACGATGCTCCAAAATGTCGGGGTCACCTCCATGGAGCAACTCATCATCGAAGGGGAATGACAGCTTCCTCCTCCTCTTCATCATCATCACCTTCTTGTACATCTACTTCTTCATCGTCGCCTCCTTCTTCCTTGTCTGTATCAACATCAATGATTGTCCACCTGTAATCTTGGCCAGGCCTGAGGTCAAAGGTGGGATCAGGTAGTTGCCTTTCATGAAAGACTTTTTGTGTGTGGCAGGTGGCGAAGATGGTTCCATGGTGGATGTTGAGGAGGCCAGCATTTACAAAATGACTCAGATTCAGTGTATTCTTACATTCCAACTTTGGTAACCCAGAAAGATCCAGGCCGAGGTGGATGGCGATAGGAGTAATGAGACCCCCAAAATAGATTGGGGCCTTACAGGACGTGTTTCTCTTCACCGCCATGACTCGAGTGAGGAAAAGGCTCTAAAATTTAAGCACTCCCTCTCCAGCAGATTATAGAGAAAGAAGAGATCTATTTCTTGAAACTTGCTTTGTGACAGTTGGGATCTTGCAAAAAATGTTTTAGATAGAATACGATGCAAGATCTGGACAAACAGATGCTCAAAGTTGGTGATGGAGGTGTGGTGCCACCTGATCGAATAACCTTCAGGTACCGTCACCAACTTCACATACATGGCATCGTAGTTTTCCCTATGTGGTGGTTGGTGGAGATCCTCATGAGACCACCCATAAATCCCATTGAAATCATGAAGGGACATGGTGTAATCTCTATTGTAGAGGCAGAAAGAAACTCGCCCCTCTTTCCATTCAGTCTGTGCTGATTGAAGCTCATTGGGGTTGACACAGATCTCTAGAGATGCCATAAACTTAATGACAATCTCTTTGTATGTAGGCCACCCACTGAAGACTGGATGACCCTCGGCGTGGTCACTGTAGAGCATTGGGGATTCTCTAATTTTCCCCTGAAGCACGTACGCCATGTTTGCCTCAAACTCCAAATATTTGATTAACTGTCGGTCGTCATACCAGGTGGGCTCGATTGCATGCTTCCATAGCTAGTCGTAGACCTTCTTGATTTCTATCGATGGGTGGAATATCCTCGGGTGAGGGATGAGTCCTCCAGCTGGGGCAGGTAAAGCAGGTGGAGCAGCCCTTCACAAGAAAGCACTGGATCTCACCATTGTTACAAGACACAACAAGTGAAAGAGAAAAGGGATGGAGAAAAGAGCTCATAGAAGACGATTGGAGAATCTCGGAGAAGACAAAGAGCCTCGAAATCGATGGAGACGCTCAAAGATGACCGTTGGTGAAGATCTCTATAGCTTCCGGGTGCTCAGAGATGCTAGGGCTTGAAAGTGGGAGATATGAAACTTGAAGGTGTGTTTTGATTTAAAGAATAGATCTCCTTTTATAAGAGTCATCCGCCACTTCTATAGGTGCATCGATACTATCGACAATCTGTTGATGGTATCAATGGAACAGTAAAATTTGAGGGTTGCTGGTATCGACGGTCGTCAATTGCTGCTGTTGAAGATGTGGATTGATGACGCGTCGATAGTAGTGACAGTCGTTGATAGTATCGATAGTCATCAATAGTATCGATGCCATCCACAGATCGATGATGTAGACCATTTGTTGAAGGTGTTGGCGTCCATTGGATGATGATAATCTTGGATCGGTGACGTCATCTGTCGATACTATCAACAGGTGTCGATGGTATCGACCATTTGAATGCCTTTGGTCATTATTGTGATGTTGTTGTTGCTGAAGGCGGTAGTTGTCAATACTATCGATGAGGATTTGATGGTATTTACATACCTGATAAGAAAAATTTTGAATATCTCTAGTAAACTCGATGGTATTGACCACGAGTCAATAGCATCTACCTTTTCCACCTGTCGCCACCTGACCCAGTGTCAATACTATCGACGGGTCCATTGATGGTATCGACGGGTCTGTCGATGGTATCAATGTGTTGACGATTGTTACATCCGTCTTACTGAGCCTGAGTTGATAATATCGACAATGATGTTGGTACTATCGACCAAGATCTATTCCTGCACACTAAACGCGCGCATCATGGTATCATTTTTACAAAAACTAAATAGAAAATTCATGAGAACTCATTATGAAAATGAAAAATAAAGCAACTAAACATTACCTACACCTAAGTTGGGTTGCCTCCCAACAGGCGCCCTTCTTTAATGTCTTAGGCTAGACGCAATCATGATCAATCTTCATCAAGTGCGATGAGTTTGACCTCATGCACCTTCTTCATGAAATCCTCTCCATAGTAGTGCTTTAGACGCTGGCCATTCACCAAGAACGTCCTTTCACCATCTCTCACCATCATAGCTCCATGTGGACGCACTTCCTCAAAAACAAATGGTCCACCCCACTAGGACTTCAACTTCCCGAGATGTAGCTTTAACCACAAATTGAATAGCAAGACACTCTCACCTTTTGAGAAGACCCTCCTTTGGATATGGCGATCATCTATTTGTTTCACCCGTTCCTTGTAAATCCGCGAAATTCTCGTAAGCGTTCATTCTCAACTCATCTAACTCATTAAGCTTGAGCAACCTTCTCTTTCCTGCATCATCAATGTTCACATTCAACTTCCTTAGCGCCAAATGCGCCTTGTGCTCCAGCACTATGGCATGCATGCCCATAAGCCAGCCTAAAAGGTGTAGTGCCTATAGGAGTCTTAAAGGCGGTCCTATACGCCCAAAGTGCATCCGATAGGAGCATGCTCTAGTTCTTCCTAGATGCGATGACAATACACTCCAAAATCTTCTTTATCTCCCTATTGGAAATTTCTACTTGGCTCTGTGTCTGCGGATGGTATGGGGTGCCCACATTGTGCTTTACCCCATACTTACTCAAAAGTGCAGCAAACTTCCTGTTTGTGAAATGTGTGCCTCCATCACTGATGATCATGTGGGGCACTCCAAACCTGCAGAAGATGTACTCTTTCATAAACATGCACACTACCGCAGCATCATTAGTCCTAGTGGGTATTGCTTCTACCCACTTTGAAACATAGTCAACCGCAAGTAAAATATACAAATTTGAATTTGAGGACACAAAGGGTCCCATAAAATCTATACCCCATAAGTTAAAGACTTCAACCTCTTGAAACACATTTAGGGGCATTTCTTGTCTTTTTGAGATGTTACTTGCCTGATGACATGCATCACATCTCCTCACATAATCATAGGCATCTCTAAAAAGTGTGGGCCAATATAGGCCGCTCTCCAATACCTTCGCAGTCGTCCTCGAGCTAGCATGATGGCCTTCAGTGGGCAATTGACAATGGCTGAGCATGCTGTCATATTCAAACTCTGGCACACACCTTTGTAAAACCCCATCCCTACACTATCTCAAAAGAATAGGGGCATCCCAAAAATAAAATCTCAATGAATGGAAAAAATGCTTCTTCTCTTGATAACTCCAATCCTCGGGTAGTTCTTTGCATGCAAGATAATTGACTATGTGCGAAAACCACAGATCTTTGGATTTAATGGAAAGAATATGTTCATCCAAAAAAGTCTCAGTAATGGGTATATTGGTATCTTTCTCATCTACCCTCTCAAGGTGAGACAAATGGTCCACAACCACATTTTCAATACCCACCTTATCCTTAACCTCAATGTCAAATTCTTGTAAGAGAAGTATCCACCTAATGAGTCTGGGTTTCACGTCTTTCTTTTCCATTAAATATTGTATTGTGTCATGATCCGTCCATGCCACCACTTTAGATCCCACTAAGTATTGCCTAAATTTCTCAAAAGCAAAAACCATGACAAGTAATTCTTTTTCAGTGGTGGTATAATTTAAATGTGCATCATTTAAATTTTTGACACATAATAAATGACTGTGGGTCAGTTCTCAAGGCGTTGCCCAAGAACGGCCCCCACGGCATAATCGAATGCATTGCAGATAAGCTCAAATGGCTGACTCCAATCCGGAGTATGCACAATAGGTGCGGAAATCAAGCGCTGCTTAAGGATCTCAAAAGCGTTCATACATTGTTCATTAAAATCAAAAACTGCATCCTTCTCAAGCAACTCAGATAGTGGCTTAGCGATTTTGGAAAAATTCTTAATAAATCGGCAATTAAATCTCGCATGACCAAGGAAACTTCTAAATCCCTTCACCAAGTTTGGTGGAGGAAATTTGGAAATAATCTCGATTTTTACTGGATCCATCTCCAATCCCTTGCTAGACACCTTGTATCCTAACACAATGCCCTCGCTAACCATCATGTGGCATTTCTCCCAATTGAGGACCAAATGAGTGTCCTCACATATCTACAAAACTTTATGAAGATTATAAAGGCATTTATCAAATGGCGCATGGTAGACTGAGAAATCATCCATAAACACCTCTAAACAACGTTCAACCGTGTCAGAGAAAATGGCGATCATACAACGTTGAAAAGTGGCAGGTGTGTTACACAATCCAAAAGGCATACGGAGATAAACAAAGGTACCGTAAGGACAAGTGAAAGTAGATTTCTCTTAATCCTTAAGTTCAATCAAAATTTGGTTGTAGTCGGAATATCCATCTAGAAAACAAAAATGAGAGCGACCAACCAGTCGCTCTAAAATCTGATCAATGAAAGGTAAAGGAAAATGATCCTTTAGCGTTGTAGTGTTCAATCTACGGTAATCTATGTAAACCCGCCACTCGGTAACCAACCGAGTGGTGACTGGCTCATTTAATAAATTTGTAGTTACCGTAATTCCCCCCTTTTAGGGACTACCTGTGTCGGGCTTACCCACGTAGGGTCTGAGATGGCGTAGATAATTCCTGTTGAAAGCAACTTGATCACCTCCTTGACGACCTCTGTCATGATGGGGTTGAGGCGGAGTTGGGGCTGAATCACATGCTTAGCTCCTTCAACAAGTCAGATCTTGTGTTGGCATAAAGTAGGGAAGATCCCCTTGATGTCAGAAACTGACCACCCGAAAGCACCACGGTGGTTGTTCAACACAACCATCAATTGTTCTTCTTCAACGGCACTCAGATATGTCGAGATAATGACTGGTAGCTTTACATCCACTGCTAAGAATGCATACTTCAAACGAGGGGGCAACGGCTTTAGCTCCAAATCCGGTGGAGTCACCAAAGAAGGCTGCAATGGGGGCGGCAGTGGTCCCAGATCTTCAAAGTGCCTAGAATAGTAACAAGGAAAAACTTGAATCATCTTCACGCAGTCCTATAGAGATGTGCTCCTCATCCAGTCATCCATAATATTGAACTAGCAAGCTTCAAGAGGTAATTGAGAATAAGATTCTAGCATTGAGATCTCCACAGAATCATCCTCAGTAGACATGCAAACTTCTTCATCTTCATCATTTGGATATCCCACAGATTTAGCAAGAGAGACCACCTTAGTTTGCTCCATGATATCCATGGCAAGTGTTCCCCTGTCCACCTTGGTCATGACATTCACCATGACGAGAAAGGGTTTCCCTAGATAAATGGAAACATTGTGATCAAAGTGTCTGACTTTATTGCACTTCCCTTGTTCCTTTGACGACTTTGGGATATTCGGCATTACTATTTCACATCGGTCATCCGCTATGCCCATGGTCAACCGGCCTCTACCCATTTCCAGAATCATGTCAGTTGTAGCCTGGAAGGGTCTACCTAGTAGCAGCTCATTCCCTTGCTCATCTTGCATTTCCATCACAGCAAAATCTGTTAGAAAAACAAATATGTCCACCTTGACTAGAACATCCTTGCAAATCCCATAAGGCCTTACGACTAAGTTATCTACAAGCTAGATTGTCATGTTGCTCCTCTGAGATTCTTTAAGACCAAGCTTCTTGAAGGTGGAGAGAGGCATCAAGTTGATGCTCGCTCCTGAGTCACAAAGGGCCTCTCCAAACTTTACCTTCCCCATGTAGCAAGAAATGTTGAAGCACCCTGGATCTTGTCTCTTTGGTGGCAATGTCCCTAGAATGAATGCACTCACCTATTCTTTGAGCACCACTACTTCTGTGTCTGGAATATTTTTCTTCTTAGTGATAATGTCCTTCATAAACTTACCATAAGAAGGTATCTGCTCAATTGCATCAAGTAGTGGAATATTGATAGATAATTTCCTGAAGTAGTAAAAGAATTTCTTGAATTTTTGATCCACCCTCTTTGCTTTAAGGTTGTTCATATATGGAAACAAGACCGTCTATGCTCTCTGATGTGGCGGCACATATGGTGTCCTCTTCTCTGCGTCCTTCTCAGCAGTGGGCTCTTCTGCAACAATCTATGCGCTGTCCTCAGCAGTTTCTATGACTTCGGCTTCCTCTGCGGCCTCACATGTAGCTTCTGGCTATGATGTGTTTGGTACATCGGCTTTAGAGTTTAAAATTTTCTTTCCACTCCTCGGCAAAATAGCCTTGGCTTGATGGCTCCCTCCTGGAACATTAGTATTCCCTAGAAAACCATGTTGTGTCGGCTTCTTCAAGCTTACAATTTCAGCTGCCATCTGCGTAATGGACGTCTCAAGCATCCTCCTCTGTGCCCCATGGCTCTGTAGAGTCTGAACGAATTGGTTCATAAATTCTCCTTGTGACTTAATTTGCTTGCCAAAGTATTCATCAACTCTTGGTTTTGCTTTATTACTTGGTTGAGCAACTCATTACCTTTGTCCTCCACACTAGGTTGTGGCTTCCGATCTAGATCCTGTAGAAAATTGTTTAGATCCTTCCATGGGAATTTCTTGTCTTTCCTCCATGCATAGTCATTGTTCATGTAGCCCTATTGTTGGTGCATGAACTTCTTATGTACCTCATCATCAGACCCATCATCATCTTTTGTTATAAGTCTCTTCGCTATCAAGTCCATCTTCTCATTTAATTCTTTAATGGCCTTGGCATCCCCTGCAACTCTGACATGTTCTGGTGCGTCTCTTTCACCCCAAGGTTGTTTCTTAGTCATATTCTTTAAAATCTCTCGACACTTGGAGCCTTTGTTGTTTAGAAAGAAACATGTTCTCGCTGAGTCAAGATTACTCCTATCATGTTCATTAAGGACAAAATAGAAGATCTTTTCTTGGGTTTCTAAATCCATCCCATGATGTGGGCATGTTCGCAGCATGATATTGAAGCGTTCCCATGTCTTCGAGTATGTCTTTCCGGCCTGCTGTTTGAAGTTGTGGATCCTCCTCACGATATCATTTGTCTTTTTGGGTGGAAAATACCTATCTACACCAAGGGTGGAGAAAAGAAAAGAAAAGAAAAAGAAAGCAAAAAGAAAATAAAAAGATGCTCCTATTTAAGAGCATTCAAATAAAGAAAAGATGAGTGTTCTATGTAATAGCAATCTAAAAACCTTTCCGCAACCCTTTCTTCTAATTTCATACCCATTAAGATAGAAAACATCAAATCTAGCTCACTTTACCCTTTTCCACAGCCACGGGGTCATTTATGTGGTTCGAGACATAAGATTGAATGCATGAAAGTGAAACAATACTCCTAGTCATCTTTGATTAACACCAACATGAAATGGTTTACCCAGAATGATATGAAGGATATATGGACAGCTTGTGTATTCTATGCTTTATATTTGAAGTCAGTATGCTTAGTGCTCATTTCATGATTGGTATGTGAAAGAGGAGAGGAGAGAGGTGGAACACATGCACTTAGTCACTTCCAAGACCATGTAGTCAATAATTTTCTATTGCTATTCATTTGTCATTCTTATTGATTGAAGGAAAATTGAAAAGAGAGATTGAGTTGGAGCATACTTGAGGACAAGTATGTTTTAAGTTTGGGGTGGTGATGTAGCCCTATTTTGGGGCTCCATCTCGTGCCATTTTGCACTTTAATCACATCTAAACAAGTTAGATTGCAAGTTAATTCCCCCAATATGTGTTTTACTATCAAATGCGCTTATGGACAGTCTATGCATTATTTTCAGGTACTTGGACCATGCTTTGGATGGATGAGAGAGAAGGAAGGAGTTCTAGGGTTCCTCCACTCAATGAGGGGTCCAAAGAAGGCCCCAAAAGCTCCCTCAACCTATCCCCAATGGCCAAGAGTTGTCATCAAGTAAAGAAATCCATGGATTGTGAAAGATAAAGTTCAATTGCCTACTGCAGACCCCAAAACGGCCGTAGGCATACCCCCACAGTTGTGTATTTTATGGTGAAGAAGTGATAGAATCAATAGGAACCTGCACCCAACTTACCACAGCCGTGGCCATCAGCATGGCCTTGGCCCATTGAAGGTACCACGGTCGTGGCCACCAACACAGTCGTGGCCAGCAGAGGAGAAGACGGTTGTGGCCCCCCACAACGTTGTGGAAATTTTGAGCAAGACCCCCAAAATAAACATGGAGTTGCACTTGAACACCCATGAACATGGCCTTTGAAGATCAACTCGCCCATGTTGTTGTCCCACGATCAAGGTCCCCTCCTCTAAAATGGTCGTGTTAATCACTGCGGTCGTGGTGCTACTCACCAAACATGATCGTGGCACTCCGCCATAGTCGTGGCCACCTCCTACTTAGCATCTTCACCACCCTTTCCACACCATGCACGTATCTACTCCCCACGACCATCACATACCACCCCCACCACGGTTGTGGCCCCTCAACACGGTCGTGGTGACCAACCGACCCTACCTATTTTTTTACACTATTTTTCCTATTCTACCCCAACGTACCCTAGTGCTTCCCCGCCACCTATATATACATAGGTGGTGGCTGGAGCATGAAGGTTAGCTCCTCCTAGCCACCATTACTCCTCTCCACCCACTCCTTGAGCATTTAGTGCACCCCCCTTGCATTTATGCTCTCCACCCACCATTTCCATGTCCATTTCACCTTGGAAACCTAGTTTTCTAGGTTTTCCTTCATAATCCCCCATATCTTCATGCCCATCTCCACCTTTGGAGGAGAGGGGACGTGCCCAAGCTACTAGTAGGTGAAGAAGGAGGCTTCTACTTCAAGCTACATGGAGTTCTACCCCCTTCTTTCCCTTTCTTTTGCTATTTTCTTGATCATGTCTAGCTAAGCCCCTAGTGGTGGGTTGTTTGGGGTCAAAATGTGACTTTGATACCATGTTGGGGGAAATAACTTGTAATGAACATAATTTCTATCTATGATGATTTCTTATTTCTTCTATCTCATTTCCAATTTTATTGCATGTGGTTTGTGCTTATAACATGGATTGCTTGCTTTGAGATGTTTGATGACACTTGGCTTCTAGGAGGAATTGGAGTGTATGTAGCAATCTTAGGAATGGCTCCTAGGTCCAATTAGTGGATCCCTACATAGCCCCCTTTGTTCCTACATACATATCCCTCCTTCTACAAGTGAGTGTGAGATCTAAGTGGCTAGTGCAAGTGTAACTAGTGCAATTGCCTAGACCTTTCTAAAGGCTAGATGGCTAGTGGCATGAGGTGAAAAACCCTCATCTCTACTCCAATTTCTACCCTTGGCTGTCAATTGCCCTAATACCACTTACCCTAGAGACCTAGACTTGACAAGTCCTACTAGAATTACACCTAACCCTAGTTTCCCAACTCGTAGTATCGGGTACATTCTACTAGCACTTGCCTTGTTGCTTGGTTTGGTAATCTAGATAGAATTGTGATAATTGCTTGTTATGTTGACACCCCCCAAATAATATCAAATCACATCCCCAAATGTCCCACCTACCTAATCTCATTTTTTAAAACTCAATTTCTCTTCTTATCTTGTTCATGCTAGTCTAGTTTAGTTGCTTTTGCTTAATCTTATTAATTTCTTAGTCTTGCTCCTTAGTGTTAACTTAGGTTCTTGCTCTCTCTAGTGGTTAATCTAGTTCTTAGTGTTGATTGCTCTACTAGTGTAGTGTAGTTCACCTTTGTTCTTGCTTTGTTAGTTGCTTAATCTAGTTCATTAGACTTGCCTGCTTATGATAACTTAGGGTTATGATAATCTAGATTTCATAATTGTCTTTACTTTCATGTTCACCTAGTTTAACAACCAAACAAACCCTTTTAAACCCTTCTACCCTAATCTCCACAGTAGGAACATAGCCAACATTAGCCTAGCTCTACTACCCCCTCTGTCCCTGAGGACTGGCCCCTACTCTTGCCAATCACATATACTACAATAGTACTATGTGCGCTTACGGGTGACCAATTTGGTATTGTGATCGACTTGGTTAGGGCTAATATAAATTTTGAAAGATCCAAATGTGTGTCCTATCTTAGGGTTGCATCTAGCAACCTATAGTTGGCTAGTGTGTAGCCTTGGTGGGAAATGTGTCAGAGAGCAACACATTCCAATCACCTACATATATTCTATGGTGGGGAGAGTAACATAGTCCCCTGGGCGGATTTACACATGCCCTATTTATGGGTGGTTGTATAAAAGCACCACTACACTAGTTCAATAGTCTAATAAAATCAACATGCTAATAACTAGGGCAAGTATAAGCATCAAGTAAATATAGACATGGCAATGGGGTACAAGACCCAAAAAATAAATAATAAAACTGATTTTGAGGCAAATTTAGTAAAGGAATTGTCAAAAGAGAAATTAGGGTTTTATAGGAACCTCATTAGGGAAACTAGGTTAGGGTTTGCAATTATTCCCAACTTAGGTGTAACGAAAGCACATACCTTTCTTTATTGAGATCCAGTTACTTCTCCTTCACTACTTTAATCGATTCCAAACACTACTTTCCTATTTCCAATGTATAACCATGAATTAAGGTTTACACATGTCTAAAGGTAAGGAAACCCTAACTTTTGGATTTTTGGAACAAAACCTTGAATTTGACTATGAAATTATCACCATTGATATTACTAGGTTCTCCTGATAAAAAAACATATATTTTTGTCTATTTTGGAGTTATGAGGTTAAAAGTGCATTTCTGGTGATTTTTATGTATTAAATTCATTTTTAGAAAAAAAAACATTTTGATAAAACTCAAAACTAGTTCTCAAAAACATTATTATTAGAAAGCTTACATTTTTCTAATTCCAAAACATATTTTTCTTTTAATTTTTGGACAAAGGAGTAAAAAGATATGATTTTTCCTATTCTAACCAATCAGGGAGTGCAACAACATAAAAGCCATCACAAAAAGGCGAGAGAGAGCGAAGAGGGCGTCCACCTCACTGACTTGGCCCAATCAGAGCCAGCCAAGTTAGGGGTTAAAGGCGTGGCTTTGACTCGCTCAAAGCAAAGCAAACCGGGCAAAAATCCGATAGTGCCCTCAAGCAGAAAATAAAGGAAAAAGTAAATGAGAAGGACAGTAGAGAGAAAACACACAAGGGATTCATCCCCTTCGTTGCGCCACAGCATGGCCGACTAAAAGAAGCTCGAGATTTGGGCAAAATCATGAGAGTTGATCAAACTCATAGGAAAGTACACGAAAAGGAAGAGAGAAACATCACGAACCTGATGAGCCAACCAATTGGAACAGAGGTGCTAAGGAGCACGAGCATGATCCACCACAATGCTCTAGACTCTAGATCAAAATCAAGAACTGGAACACAAAGATGTGATCAAATGAGAAATTGAAGCTAGACAAAGGTCGAGAAAGAGTCTACAAAGACCGAGGGGGCATTATTTATTAGTGGGGGACTGTAAAGCCAGAGATGGCTAGGTCACTCAAAATCCTTGGAGAACAAGAATTGGGTGTTTCCCAATTTCTTGACAAAACATAGCAAATAGGGGATCAGTCGGTGCGGTATTGTGTTTATAATCTTTAGAAAAAAAATTTGAAGTTTGATTCAGCAACGATCGAGAAATCAACGAATTAAATCCTTCCTATATATGTCCATGTTTCCCGATCAACAAGATCTAGGAGATGATCCATGAGTTGTTGGATCAAAGATCCAAAGGTCAAGATTGCGTGGGTCAAAGGTCAACGCGTGACAAAATAAATTGAATTCCCAATCATATTAGTATATAGTGTATTTGTGCATTAATTTCCTTTTTATATCTCCTCGTTTGAAGGGGCAAACATGCTTCCAGTTGAAGGAAAATTGACACCAAGCCTATTTTTGATATAGGGAATCCGAATATGCAATGAGTTTTGCCTTTTGGGAACTTTTAATGTGTTAAATAAATCAAAACTTATATTCTCTTTCCTCCTTCATTAATGGTTATAAGATTCTCCAAATTTGAGAAAACTTCACCCACAAGTCACATTAAGTGCCTCGGATATGAATCTTCCATCAATTTTACATGTTGGAGTTATTTCTTCATTTATTTAATATTTTGAAGGTTCTACACACTTTCTCCTCACGAGTTCACCTTTTAATCAAATATTCTCCAAATTGAGTGAAAATTCACCCAAAGGCATATTTTAATGTGTAGATCCCAAATCTAAGATTACTTTCTACTTTTGGATTCATTAAGTATTTTATTTCATATTAGTGAGGAAAACTCACCTTTTCTTTTCTATATTAATTGATACAGTTAATATTATCCAAAAATTATAAAACTTGGCATCCAAGACAAACCAAAGTCAAGGAAAATGCATCTCAACTTATCTTTAATCAATTAGTCTTACTTTTATGAGTTTTAGCCAATTTATCCAATATTACCAATACTTCGCATAATAATTAGTTCAATAACACATTAACATTTTTAAAGCATTATTATTCATTCCTTTTTCTCTTGCTTGCTCCTTAAGGCTAAGGAATGATCCAGAACAAATTATTTTATCATTATCTCACATACATGGTAAATTTGCATATTATGTCAGTATTAAAAGTATTTACTGAGGTATTTGTGCATAAACCCATATGTTGGAAACAATAATGAACAAATGTTCACCAAATCACTATTATTTCCAAAAATTGAACATCAAAGCCAAAAAGGATAGAAATGAAAGGAAAATCTTATAAAGAGGGCCAAAAAGAGAATATGCCTAAGTTTCGATATGTTACACTATGATGACTACTAGTTAACACATTAGAATTTCAATCATTCAATAGGAAGAATATTCCATCATTATATTAATAATTCAAGGAAAGATAACATGATTAACCATCATTTTCTACTTGCATTAATGTTAGGTTTATCAAGTTAGGTTACATTAAAGTTATAGTTTAACATTCATTAACAAACCTTAACCCATAGCATCCCCATATAATCTTGGATGCATAAGGCACAACATCATCATCACATTCCATACTATTCTCAAGTATGGATCCACACATATCTCAAGGTGTAACCATTAGGTTATAGTATGGATCCCTTATTTAATAACATAAAGGGGGAACCATAGGTTGTGGGATTAAATCACATCATTTGTTGTACATTTTAAACAAGTCGTCATCTCAACAATCAAGCTCCTTAAATTGACCATATAAGGGAAATCATGAAATTCAGATTTATTAGAAATCATATGTAATACTATAGGTTTCAATCCAAACCATTGGATGTTGAAGAATCCAATCTCATCCATTGGATCAAGTCCAATATTCAAAACTATTAGATGAAGAAGTATTAGATCCTAACCATCAGATCATGTTCATATTTCAAAACCATCCATTGGAGTATAAGTTTAACCATTAGATCAACTAAACCAAGAAACCATTGGTTTAGGGCTTAATTGAATCTACATTTAAATCTTTGACTCACCATAGGTTGTGGTGACCTGATCCACCATTGGTTATGACATATTGTGTCACCATTGGTTGATAGGATCAACTCTACTATCATTTTCTCCATTGGATGTTGAATTAATGTCACCATTGCTTGATACCATAATTATAGAATCAAACCATTTCTCATTAAGATTCTAAGAGAGACTAACACTAACCTAAGGTTTGACTATCAGTTCACATTATCGGTCATCACCCTTGGTCCCCAGCTTTGATTGTCATGAAGACCACACCATCAGGTCATGTTTTTAGAGAAGAAAACAACCTAGAAACCCTAATATGGACCATCAATTGATAGGTGCTTAACACCATAGGTGGTGATACCAACCTGAAATAAGTCATATCCTTCCTTAGGAAGAATGTGAACATGATTACAGGTTCATATATAACTGGAAACAAAATAGGAAACACCATAAAAATCGAAATCCCAAATAAGCTTAGCTTCTCAATGCTTGAATCACCATTTTTAAGCAAGAACATGAGCTAAAAAGCTTATAGTAGACAACATAAGTAAAGAGGGTTATAAAAATCACCTCTAAAGAGAATAACAGACTTATAGAAGAAATAAACTTGAGCAAAGAAGACAAGAAAACCCAAGTTTTAGATCTGAACTCGACCAAGTAGGCATCCTTCTCCACAAGGAAGCAAAACCCTAGAAGAAGAAGCAAGAAAGGTAGATACTTGAGTTCTAGAGCAACTTCTACCACGGAACAACAAGGTTATAACTTAGAGAAAGGTAGGAGGAAGAAGAAAAGTGAAAGAAAAGGAGGAAATAAGGGGATACTTACTTGTTTAGGTCAAAATCACCAAGAAGTAGCTTTAGAAAGCCTAAAGGTAGCAAATCATAACCCTAGATGCTTCTACCAAGAAGATCCACACCTTCTTATTCCTTGGACAGAAGCTCCACGGACAAATAAAGGAAGGATGATGATCTTAGTAGGAAGGAAGTGGTATAGAGTAAAAGTTTCATTTGGGAGCTTAAGGATAGATATATAAAGCTTGGAGGATAAGGTAGAGAAGAAGGATGAGGTGTACAAGTAGATCCCCATGTGTCCATGGCCTTAAACTATTAAGGATATACAAGAAACCACATAAGAAGTTGAACCTGCATTCATGGAGACCTACTTAGGCACCATTTTTTGTTTTTCCAAGCCAAACAAATAGACCATTGGTTGATAGTTCCTAAAGGTAACTCATCCATAAAGGGGCAAACCCAAAAATCCCTTGAAGAAAACACCTCCAAACCAAGGTTCAACTAGGCTCCCTGTAACATACTAGATCTAGAACCCTACCCTAGAACTTTGACCTTTTGGGATTGACCAAACAAGGTTAAGGTTAGAGTGATCCTAATAATCTAATGCATGAATAATATCATATAATATGTCCTATAATTCATTTGGTAATAATAAAATGATAAATAACTTAATTACATGCATAATATGGTTAATGGGCCTCTAATGGGCCAGATAACATAACCCATGTAAGAAAACCTCAAAATAAAGAATAGACTTCAAATTCGTAATCTACACATTAAAATAAGTTTACATGTCAATTTTCTTTTAATTTGGAAAACCTTGAAATAAAATTAGGAGAGAGAAATTGCCTAAAAGGTGTAATTAATAAATAAATATAATTCATGACTCCAAAAGAGGACAATAATGTTAGATTTGTAATCTACATAATAAAATATACCTTTGGGTGAATTTTCATCCAATTTGGAGAAAGTTTGCTTAAAAGGTAAAACCAGGAGAGAGAAAGTGTGTAGACTCTTCAAAATATTAAATAAATAAATAAACAACTCTAATATATAAAATTGATGGCAAATTCATATTCAACATAATGAACATACCTTAGTGATGAAGTTTCACCTAATTTGGATGATCTGTGTGTCATTAATGCATCAAGAAAGAGAAACAAAGAATAAATTAAATAACATATCTAAAGTTGCCAAAAGTGAAATCTAATTGGAGATTCGGAATCTACATGTTTAATTTAACTTATGTGCAAAATTTGGCTTAATTTGGATAATGTTTGAACCCTAAAATGAAGAAAGAGAAAAAGGAAATTATCTCAAAGTCACTTTATTAAATAATATCGATTTTGTCACACCTCAGTTTCCTAATCTATTTAATCAAATGATCTGAGCCGTCGATTTTTGGATCTAAAGGCCCCGCGTCGTCTCCTACCTTGAGTAGGAGACCGCTGTCTCGTGAACAGTACCTTCCCCAACAGTCCTTGGTATTTCTTTCCTTTCTCTCTCAATTCTCAATCATTTTTAATAATTTTTGGTGTGTTGAATCTGTGAGAGGATTCTGCATCCTTCAAGCTATTATTTGTTTGCTTTCTTGCTTTATTTCAGATTTGCCCAAAACGTGGGCACTGAGCTTCTCGGTCATTTGTCACTTATGTCCTAGATCAAACCCCTACCTATTTAAACTCTACCCCAGACATCGTCGGCTCCCGAGGAACTCTCGTCTCACCTCAATTCCTCCGCACAATTATGGGTTGGTCATCGGCAATCCTATTTTCTTTCTATGTTTGCGGCGTCGTTTTAGAGTCCATGGGGAACCGGCACATCAATTAGGCACATCGGTGAGTTCCTTTTCTTCATATCTTGCTTCGGTTCCTCCAATTTCTTCATTGGTCGCATATTGCAGTTTCGCCCAAAACGGTGCAAGCCAACAGCTTTGCTGCTTCACGCCATGGGAGGCACGCGAGGTAGGGGACAATGTCCCTTGCGTTTTGTCGCGTCTACCCCGATCTTTGCCTTCTTTGTTGTTTTTCTCGCTCAGGGACCGTTTGGACTTTTCGTGTGGGTTTTGGTTTTCCTACCGCACTGAGGCGAGTTGCTGAGATGGTTGTGGGCCCATCTAAGTTGTCCAGTATCAATTGGACCGACTCAGCACTCCTGCTCTCTCTCTTCTCTTTGCAATCGATTTTCTGACATGAAAATTTATGATTGGTTGTGTTTCTAAAATCCATAACTATATCTACTCATCAGAAAAATATAAATAAATATTCGTTGGATTTAGAAAAATAAGATCTAACTAATTGTACGTGTTTTGATAACTAAATCTAAAGATTAATAATAGGTGTTTTCAATGGATCTAATTAATAATGAATTAACTTGTAAAAATCATAACTAATTATCTATAAGTCAGAAAAATACAATAAAATATGTTTTGGACTCCTAATAACATACACTATAATTTAGTATGGTTTTGGAAACCTGATTCGCATATAACTAAAAAGGTAGTTTTTAGGGTTTATGAAATCAATATAAATCTAACCCTAATCCCATATATATGCTAATAGGTTCTTTGGATGTCTAGGCTTGGACCTAGATGTGACTTCAGATCTGTTTGACTTTGAAGTTGAGGTATGATTGCATCTCTTATTATTTCTATATTGAGCAATTCTTGTCTCTTATGTATGTTTGCATCACTGATTATTCTTGTTGAGCAATTAGCCTATTTTTGTCTTACTCTTGGTCCTATGGACATTAGCCTACACATTGTCTTGTTCTTTTGAATATTATGCTTCATGTGAAGTATCTTATTTTATTATTGATCTTGTGATCATGGATATTCTCTTGGATTCTTATCTTGTTGCCTTGGTGCAATTTGAACTTTTGATATTATTTGCCCACTGTGATGTGGAAGTTTACTTGTTGATATATGCCCACTGTGATGTGGAAGTTTACTTGGTGATATATGCCCACTTTGAAGTGGATTGTTATATGTTGTTGACCATTGTGTGATGGCAACATTGTTTATTCTAACTATACTTTCTACTTGCCTCTACATTAAACATGATATGTGATTCAGTAGCACTAGAGTACTGTAATTACATTGGTTTTTGGGAAGTATTCCCCTATTATTTCTTTGGAGGGTGGCAGTATACCATTCCTCTATAATCAAGTGTGGCAGTAATCCATACTCAACATTATATATTGGGAGATTGGCAGTATTCCTTTCCTTATCATGTTTCAAGTTTATGAGGGTTGGCCGCCAATTGTGTTTATATTGTTCTAGGGCTATGTTTATCTCACATGCATGAAGGTTGATGATGTTGTGAGGTATGTTCCCTACTACTTTCTTTATGTGCCAGTATTGCACAAACTTTATTGTTGTTTTCATTATGGCAAGTATCTTCTTTTATCATGTGATTATAATTCTTATCTTTTATGCCCTCTTTTGGGGTAGTCCTTATCTCTTGCATGGGAAGCCTTTTATTTTGATGTCCCTTATTCTTTATAATTTTCTCAATTTGCTTTTTAGTATGCTCATACCAGCTTTTGCTGATGTCTCTTTTTGTTTCTCTTTTGCTGGGGTATGCTTCCAACCCTAGGTGGAAGACTTGGATGCATGACATGGTCACCTGGACTTAGTTTGTGATGTTGAAGCTTGGAGACAATCTTGAGGTGGTTTAGATTTCCTCTACATGGATCCTTGTGAAGTAAGTTTAAGATGTTCCCTTTGTTTTATAATTGAATATAGTCATGTTTTTATTCCGCTGCTATACTTTGGTCTTTTGATTACCATTATATAAAGATTTGAAAATTTTACACCCACTCCATCATACCATCTGAGTGTGTTTGGACTGGAGGTTCTATGGTTCAAATTTTTAGTAAGGAGGTGTTTTCACTTCTTTACAGCATGGTATCAGAGCCCATGGTAGTCGGAATCGACTATTTCAATTTTGTCTCCCCATAAGAACCCTTGACTTTTCTAGTTAGCTCTAAGTGAGATGTTGACCTTAGAATTGATCAATGATGATCTTTCTATGCAATAAGGTTAGTTTTAAGGATGAGAATATGTTAGGAGATCTAAATATGGAAATATTGTGACTTGGTTTCTCTCTTTGATTTTGGGCCCTAAATTTTAGTTTTTGATCATAAATGTTTTTCACAACAAATTATTTTCCATATAATACTATATGTACAAAACAAAATGTTTTCTCTGGATTTTCCCGAAGTTTTCTTGAACTAAGTCACAATGAAGAGAAACTATAGTTTGATTAGAATTTAACCCTATTTTTGTGACTAGGATTGTTATAATGGTGTAGTTGACCCACCCTTTGACTTTTGAATGTTCATGTAGGGTTGATAGGTTAGAGACACAAGGACCCAAAATCTCAACCCTAGATGGTATGAGTATTAGTTGGATACATGAGAAACATAAATCTCTAAAACTTTCACAACTAAGAGATGTGGGTAGATCTAAAAAGTTGTTTAGTTTGACTTGTAAGGTTGAACCCTTTAAGGGGTGGAGAGTAGTTAGTTGTTGATGTTCGATCTATAGATTTCGAGGACAAAATCATTTTTAAGGGGTGGAGTGTTGTAACATACCAAATCTAGAACCCTACCCTAGAACTTTGACCTTTTGGGTTTGACCAAACAAGGTTAAGGTTAGAGTGTTCCTAATAACCTAATGCATGAATAATATTATATAATATATCATATAATTCATTTGGTAATAATAAAATGATAAATAACTTAATGACATGCATAATATGGTTAATGGGCCTCGAATGGGCCAGATAACATAACCCATGTAAGAAAACCTCAAAATAAAAAATAGACTTCAAACTCGTAATCTACACATTAAAATAAGTTTACATGTCAATTTTCATTTAATTTGGACTACCTTGAAATAAAATGGTAAGTTAGGAGAGAGAAATTGCCTAAAAGGTGTAATTAATAAATAAATATAATTCATGAATCCAAAAGAGAAAAATAATGTTAGATTTGTAATCTACATAATAAAATATACCTTTGGGTGAATTTTCATCCAATTTGGAGAAAGTTTGCTTAAAAAGTAAAACCAGGAGAGAGAAAGTGTGTAGACTCTTCAAAATATTAAATAAATGAATAAATAACTCCAATATATAAAATTGATGGCAAATTCATATTCAACATAATGAACATGCCTTAATGATGAAGTTTCACCTAATTTGGATGATCTGTGTGTCATTAATGCATCAAGAAAGAGAAATAAAGAATAAATTAAATAACATATCTAAAGTTGCCAAAAGTGAAATCTAATTGGAGATTCGGAATCTACATGTTTAATTTAACTTATGAGAAAAATTTGTCTTAATTTGGATAATGTTTGAACCCTAATATGAAGAAAGAGAAAAAGGAAATTATCTCAATGTCACTTTATTAAATAATATCAATTTTGTCACACCTCAATTTCCTAATCTTTTTAATCGCATGATCTGAGCCATCAATTTTTGGATCTAACGGCCCTGCGTCATCTCCTACCTTGAGTAGGAGACCGCTGTCTCGTGAACAGTACCTTCCCCAATAGTCCTTGGTATTTCTTTCCTTTCTCTCTCAATTCTCAATAATTTTTTATAATTTTTGGTGCGTTGAATCCGTGAGAGGATTCCGCATCCTTCAAGCTATTATTTTTTTGCTTTCTCACTTTATTTCATATTTTCCCAAAACATGGGCACTGAGCTTCTCAGTCATTTGTCGCTTATGTCCTAGATCAAACCCCCTGCCTATTTAAACTCTACCCCAGACATCGTCGACTCCCGAGGAACTCTCGTCTCACCTCAATTCCTCCGCACAATGATGGGTTGGTCATCGGCAACCCTATTTTCTTTCTATGTTTGCGGTGCCGTTTTGGAGTCCATGGGGAACCAGCACGTCAATTAGGAACATCAGTGAGTTCGTTTTCTTCATATCTTACTTTGGTTCCTCCGATTTCGTCGTTGGTCGCATATTGCAGTTTTGCCCAAAACGGTGCAAGCCAACAGCTTTGCTGCTTCGCACCATGGGAGGCATGTGAGGTAGGGGACAATGTCCCTTGCGTTTTGTCGCTTCTACCCCGATCTTTTCCTTCTTTGCTATTTTTCTCACTCAGGGACCATTTGGACTTTTCGTGTGGGTTTTGGTTTTCCTACCGCACTGAGGCGAGTTGTTGAGATGGTTGTGGGCCCATCTAAGTTGTCCAGTATCAATTGGACCAACTCAGCACTCCTGCTCTCTCTCTCTTCTCTTTGCAATCGATTTTCTGACATGAAAATTTATGATTGGTTGTTTTTCTAAAATCCATAACTAATTATCTACTCATCAGAAAAATATAAATAAATATTCGTTGGATTCAAAAAATAAGATCTAACTAATGGTACATGTTTTGATAAATAAATCTAAAGATTAATAATAGGTGTTTTCAATTGATCTAATTAATAATGAATTAACTTGTAAAAATCATAACTAATTATCTATAAGTCAGAAAAATACAATAAAATATGTTTTGGACTCCTAATAACATATACTATAATTTAGTATGGTTTTGGAAACCTGATTCGCATATAACTAAAAAGGTGGTTTTTAGGGTTTATGAAATCAATATAAATCTAACCCTAATCTCATATATATGCTAATAGGTGCTTTGGATGTCTAGGCTTGGACCTAGATGTGACTTTGGATCTGTTTGACTCTGAAGTTGAGGTATGATTGCATCTCCTATTATTTCTATATTGAGCAATTCTTGTCTCTTATGTATGTTTGCATCATCAATTATTCTTGTTGAGCAATTAGCCTATTTTTGTCTTACGCTTGGTCCTATGGACATTAGCCTACACATTGTCTTGTTATTTTGAATATTCTGCTTCATGTGAAGTATCTTATTTTATTATTGATCTTGTGATCATGGATATTCTCTTGGATTCTTATCTTGTTGCCTTGGTGCAATTTGAACTTTTGATATTATATGCCCACTGTGATGTGGAAGTTTACTTGTTGATATATGCCCATTGTGATGTGGAAGTTTACTTGGTGATATATGCCCACTTTGAAGTGAATTGTTATATGTTGTGCTGACCATTGTGTGATGGCAACATTGTTTATTCTGACTATACTTTCTACTTGCCTCTACATTAAACATGCTTTGTGATTCAGTAGCACTAGAGTAGTGTAATTACATTGGTTTTGGGGCAGTATTCCCCTATTATTTCTTTGGAGGGTGATAGTATACCATTCCTCTATAATCGAGTGTGGCAGTAATCCATACTCAACATTATATATTGGAATATTGGCAGTATTCCTTTCTCTATCAGGTTTCAAGTTTATGAGGGTTGGCCGCCAATTGTGTTTATATTGTTCTAGGGCTATGTTTATCTCACATGCATGCAGGTTGATGATGTTGTGGGGTATGTGCCCTACTACTTTCTTTATGTGCCAGTATTGCACAAACTTTATTGTTGTTTTGATTATGGCAAGTATCTTCTTTTATCATGTGATTATAATTCTTATCTTTTATGCCCTCTTTTGGGGTAGTCCTTATCTCTTGCATGGGAAGCCTTTTATTTTGATGTCCCTTATTCTTTATAAGTTGCTCAATTTGCTTTTTAGTATGCTCATACTAGCTTTTGCTGATGTCTCTTTTTGTTTCTCTTTTTCTGGGGTATGCTTCCAACCCTAGGTGGAAGACTTGGATGCATGACATGGTGACCTGGACTTAGTTTGTGATGTTGAAGCTTAGAGACAATCTTGAGGTGGTTTAGATTTCCTCTACATGGATCCTTGTGAAGTAAGTTTAAGATGTTCCCTTTGTTTTATAATTGAATATAGTCATGTTTTTATTCCGCTGCTATACTTTGGTCTTTTGATTACCATTATATAAATATTTGAAAATTTTACACCCACTCCATCATACCATCTGAGTGTGTTTGGACTGGAGGTTCTATGGTTCAAATTTTTAGTGAGGTGTTTTCACTTCTTTACACTCAACATAGCTCAAAAAGCTCAAGAATGATAGGAGAACATTCAAGGACCATAATGCAAGTGACAAATTGCAAGTAAAACTTCTAATTTGGGTAATTGCATGAAAGTCCAAAATGTACATAAAATTACATAACTTGCACAAATAGTGTCTAAATTGGACCAAATTTGAACCTTAAGCTTGCCTTATGATTACAAAGAATATAAAAAGGTTATATTAGGTTTTTAAGAATCAAAATATGGTAATTAAGCTTGTTCAACACTTTAACCAAGGTTAGGGTCTCACAATAAAAGTCTCAGGCAACCAAATGCTAACTAACAATTTCAGAAAGAGCTTCTTGGGATGACGAGCACCAACAAATATTCCAAAATTGGTGAGTTGTTGAAGAAAGTAGTTGAAGACTCTCATGATGGACTGAAGGTTGAGGTCGACATAGGATCCATCTAGTAGTTATGAAGGGTTGATGAACCACATGCCACACATGGACTTGAGTTCATCGGTAAGAAGACAATCAGAGCTAGGAGGGGTCAGTCAACACCACATATGTAGGTGTTCCCCTTGGCAGGTCAGACATAATTATCATAACCATACAAGAGACAAGGTGAACAAGTACACCATATTGTACGAATCCTACCAAGGGTATACTAGTACAAGAATGCTACATATGAGCAAATAAAAAAAGAGTCATCTATGACATACACACTAAATCCACAGAACTACCAAGTGAATGATCATATAGAAGAATCTAGTGAACAAGCAGTAGTCATTTTTTCTAATCATGGTAGAAGGCTAAAATATACAAAAGGTTAGAAGACTACAAATCCAGTGCATAAGAAGAGGTCTTTTGCAGTCATACCCACAACATATCCATTTCCATCTTGAAACTATCCTCAAGTTCTAGGACCATACAGGTACCCATCTCATCCAGGCAAACTCGTAGCATTGACAACTACAATTTTCTTAGAGATCTAATACGTTGTTGATCATAGTATGAGAGAAACCCTAGATAAATTGGAGATCTAGATGTCAAGGTCACAAAAATCGACACCTTTAGAGGTCCCCAGTAGAAGATCACAAAGCCTGATCGCCAATCCATTATGAAAGGAGATACATTTTTAGGATCAACCTTTGCTCACACCTTTATCATAAAGGAGATACCAATGCAAAAAAAAATGTTCACGCCCTTAGGAGCCTCTTGTGGTAGCATTCTTCCATTGATCAAGCTCATGGTGAGGTTTCTAGACATAAGGAAGCCTCCTATTCCCCTGCCAAAGAGCTATAAATTTCGAGGCTTACTGTGATTTCTATCGCAACAAGGGACACAAAATAGACTCATGTCTAGCCCTCAATCACAACATTCAAGACCTAATTGTGGCTAGTTTGATCCATGTGGACAACCTTACAGAAGTCATTCTAGATCATATCATCAAAGAGCCAGGTGCAGTCATTGAATTGATGGAATCCCTACTTGTGCTAGAGTACAACAGGAACACACCAACATATGTAGTTTTAGAATTGATTAAATATACACTCAAGCTAGAGTTCTACAAGAGAGTATCAAAAGATATAGTAGTCATAAACCTTAAAGCATTTGGGGAATGTGAAGGATCTATCTAATTATTTTTACTTTTAAAAATGTAAAAGTTAAACAATCATAAAAAAAACAAAATTTAAAAAAGCAACATGAAGAAAATCATCAAAATTATCAAAATGAAAAAACCAAAGTCTAATGGAAAAACAAATCAAAACAAAAATAAAAAAACAAAATCAATAAAAATCCACTTAATCTACTTAAATGCCTGGATGCATCCCCCATCCACCCTCAAATCAAAGGGTCAAAGTAGAACCATACGACCAAGACAGAAGGAGCATGACTGTTATCCAAAGGCCCTAATGATTTACAAGCCTAGTCTCACTCACAAAAATCACTCAATCAATGAAATTATTAAAATCTAAAAATGTAGTATGAAATCATGTCTCAAAGTCAGTAAATGTCCTGTTCTAGGTCTTCTTCAACTAAGCATCCCATAGGCAAGTTGGAACAGACCCACATAGTTTAGAAATCCCAAAAACAACTTTAGGCCACTTTAATGTTTAAACTTGACAACAACCATGTTCCACTTGACAAAGACAAGCTGACTGGAGGATAGGGAGATTTGGATTCCTTACGACATTGTTCATATCTCACCATCTCCCCTGATGATCTAGATTGGGAATAAAAAAATGGGTAACCTTCTAAAATAAAATCCCATTAATATATTTCCCATCCTAAGTCTATGAGAATCAATGTCCAGCATGTCAAAGGATTAACTAAGTATACATTAACTATGATTTCCAATGGACACCCAAACTTGGACATATGCTTGTGGTGAATTGCTTATTTATCATGACCTCCAGGACCATTGTAACATAAAAACTCTATTTTGGGAGTCAAAAACTCCCAACCTAAGTTTATGAGAACCAATGCCCATTGATTTAAATGCAAAATGACTAAAAAAGGATGAATAATTATGTCCAAAGGACACCCGACAAAGTGGATACATGATTGTCACAAATAAAACACACTAAGAAGTGTAAAGAATAGATCCCATAGGGGTATCTCCGGCGCCTAGTGCCTTAACCCAACGGGTAGGGAATTTTCACTCAAATGTAAAATGACTACAAATGATGTATAATTAAATCAAAAGGACACTCGGCAATGTGTATACATGTCTATGACAAATTTCATACACTAAGAAGTGTAGATAATAGACCCCATAGGGGTGTCTCTGTCTCCTGGTTCCTTAACCCAATTGGGTAGGGAATTGTCACTTGAATGCTCATGACATGGCACAACTTGAGTCGCACAAGCATGCAATCAGGAGCCAATGGAGCATAAAATCCACCCCAAGAATATTCCTCTAGTCGTACATATGGGTATGATCATCTCAAGGGAAGAGTAGAACCATTCATAAAAGACATCATGAAAGCTTAAACATGCTTGGGGTCTCAAATCACCTTAAGCTCCAATAATGGAAAGCTAAAAGTAAGGTGAGCATGGTATTTGTCATTCTACCTAAAATAAACTACAATGATTACTTGATCTCCCCTCACATCTCATGACATGCCTCCTAACTAACATGGGTTACCACCAACTTGCCAAAGGGTCTCAGTCCAGAAAATCTGAATGTTGACCAGTGGCCTAAATAAAATATGAAAAAATAAACCCTTCAAGGGTTAGATTTTAACATTTGCCATGGTAAATAGAAACATAAGAAGACACAAACCATGGTAAATCAAATCATTGAATTAAATCAAAAATTAAATTAAAAACAAACTTCTTTCCGACTAACAGGATCGTACTAATATTAAATGAAGAATTCAAAATCTTTGTAACAAAACAATGGGGCAAAATGCTACTACCATAATCGGCAAAGATGAATGAAGGATGGAAATATTTAAGGATAGTGGCTTGCTATGCGTCAGTATCACAAATTATTTCAACATCAAGAATTTCTCCTTCGATAGATGACATATCTCCACTAGAAGAGTCTGTCAGGGAACCATTGACAGAGGATTGTAGGTAGTATAAGATAGGACAAATAGTTTAGTACATATATAGATACTAACCTGAATCTAAGATACAGAAACACCTGTGTACATCTTTAGAGAAATATTTTAACAAGATACATCATCTCATGAGATAATGAAAACCTTAACTGCATTCTAAGACAAATCTACAACCAATGAATGAGGGTTACTTGTTATTTGTTGATGTGGCTTCCCATTGCATTCTCTCTACATAATAGCTACCAAATTAGCATGGTATATATGGTCCCAATTACCATGTATAAAGACAACTCATCTACGATGAGCTCATGTCACCTCAAAATACTTATCTTGTAAAGAGCAAGCATGATAAAAACTCCATTGATGACAGCCACATAGGAGTTTCAAATCTCTATCTTTAAAGCAAGACACACTGACCCATTTTCATAGAGCCATTGAGCACCTATCATACATGCGAAATCCATGCCAGATAGTCGATGCAGCCCTAATTTAGGTCTTTATTCTGTGTCTTTTTGTATCTTAATCACATTTAGACATGTTAGATTGCAAGTTTATTCCCCTAATAAATGGTTTCGTATTGAATTTTCTTATGGCCACTCTTTGTGTGTTTTGCAGGGTTTTGAACCATGTATTGGATGAATAGGAGGAAGAAAGGAGGATCCTTGGGTTTCTACACCCGTGATGAGTCCTAGACCATCTCCCAACCTTCCATAGATGGCTAAAAATACATTAAAGGCAAATAACAGCTGATTGAAGGACTTTAGAGCCAAAGCGGATAGTTGGACCCTCAAAATGGGTCGTGGTACTTCTCCACGACCATGGGCAATTTGCCCAAGTCATAGGGAAAAATCAAGAATTTCAAATGCCACAACAAATTAGCCACCACGGTCGGGTGTCCATCAGCAAGGCCTTGGTACTCCAGAGCTACCACACATGTATATCCACCACACCCATGGTGAGAGACGTCCACAATGACTGGTTGAAAGAAAATAATTGTGGCCACTTCAGCCAACACAATGATGTTAGTCACCAGCCCATGCCACTTCTCACCCACCACAGTCGTGGTGACAACCAGTGTCATGTCACTGGCCTTACAGAAACCACCTTCAACCTTACATTTTCTCGCATATCCACCTCACTTGTGCCCATCATCAATAATCATGTTCACCCCACTCCACCACAGTTGTGGTGACCAAAACGACCGTTGTGGCCAACAACCCTAGTATGTTTTTTGCACTACTTTATCCAAAATACCCCCACTTAACCTAGTGCTTTCCTACTACCTATATATATATGTAACGAACCATAACCTAGACTGCTACCCTATTCCATGATCAAAAGGTTAGTGAGACTATTTTCTTAGATTTGACCAAGCAAGGATAAAAAATAAAAACACATTTACCTAATAACTTCATTATGTGCAAAAATGTAAATAAATTCATGAACTATGTTATATTCATATGATGATTAAATAAAAGTAATAAAATGCTTAATACATGTATTAGTTACCTAGAGATGTCAACAAGGAAAATATGGAATTTCGTGCATGATAATATATATAATTCTTTTTGTAACAATATTGAATTAATAAGACTCAAGTAAGGGAGTGTTGATAATAAATATATGATATTTTGATAAATATAATGGCAACGAACAAAAAGTCCTAATGGTACTATAAATCATAAAAAGAAAGCTCAAAATCCAAATATAACATGAAAAAATGTGTTCCTTGGGTCCCAATTAGCTTGGGTGCCAAGTTTCACATTATTTAAACACCAGTAATTATCCTAATTTTTATTTAGAGAAGAAAATATGAGAAAAACCCAAAAGTATTAAATAAATTTCTAAATGTCTTTAAAAGAAGAAATAAACTCCAAATTCAAATCGCACATACCAAAATTATTATATGCCTGAATTTTCACATTAATTGGACAATCTTATATATCCTAGTGTAGTTTAGGGGAGAGAATGTGTATTAAAGCCCAAAATATTAAATAATATAGTGAAAAAATGTTAAAATAAAAAAAAATAATGGTAAATTTAGAATCTATATGTCCTAATGAGTCTAGGTACCAAATTTGGTATAATTTTGATCTTTTTTTTAGCCCTCAAACAAAGAGGGAAAGAAATTACATAAAATAACTATTAGTATTCTAAATAAATGATTTGATGACAAAAAAATTGTATAGTTCTAGAATTGATCCCCCTCACAAGATGTATTTGCACATTTCCTAAATATATTAGCATTTATAGTGTCACGCTTGGTTTCCTTTCTTACTATAACGTGGGTTTGACAGTGACCGTCAGATTCATGATTTACGATGTGTGTGCCTTTGTCTTCTTCATTTTTCTCTATATTCATGAGTTACAATGGCTGAGTATAGTTCTCAATCTTTCCTCCTTGATTTCTCTCTCATTTCTCAACTATTCTCTGTGTTTTTTCCTCCAATACTTTCCTTTTCCCACTCCGCATTCAACCACCCAAGATTCAAATCTTAATTCTCCTTATTAAAGAAATACCCAACTAGATGCTTTCACCCCTTGCTGCCATGATATGCACCACGCTCCTCATTGCAATTAGTCCCTATATAACTAGCCAGATACCTTCTCCATGCTATAGGGACAATTCTCAGCCTTCAATTGGAAATGATCCTTCTTGTGTCGTCGCCATGGCAAACTCCAACTACGCTACTGATTCTTCCCTGGTCTTGCATTCTTCTCTAGGCACCTCAACCCAATTACTTTTGCAGTAAGATTCCCCAAAACCTCTTACATCATATACAAATGTGGAACCCGGTCTACCCCAAGAGTATTGAACCTATTCTATTCTCATCTATTTTATGGGAACCACCATGGCGACTCTAGGATTTACTTTCCCTTTTGTTTTGAAAATTGTCTGCCTGACTTCGTTGTACCCTTACAAGGTTGTATCATGTGTTGTCTAAAGTGGTTTGTGCTTCATCTTCTGGCAAAAAGGAACTCTAGTCCTCAAGTTGGACCAGTGTTTAGAGTTTTAATAGGTCTGTGTTTCACACTAATAAAACAAAGATGATGGGTGCTGACAAGTTCTCTATTCTACCCCTCTTTTCTTATTTTCTTCTTTGTTTTCCCTCTTGGGGCATATCCATCTTTTTTCCCTATTCTTTTTGTTTAATCATGATGAGAAGTGCATCTTTCCTTGTTGTAGGCTGGGGTAGACAGCCAGACCTGATTGGGCCAACTCAACTTGATTTATCCAAATGGATAATCTTATATATGTGGATTTATCTAATTTTCTAACTGGTCCGCTTTTCTGAAATTCATATTAAATTATTTATATTTCAAAAAATTAAAAGAACAACTATTTTGAAATTGTGATGTCATTCTCTATCCAATGGTATCGATTTATCATCTAACTCGAATATAATAAAAATGTTATTTTTTCAAGGATTTTAATTGGTTAATATTTCTAAAATTCATATCTAATAATTTGTAAGTTAAAAAATTAAGCTAAAATATCCTATGAAAACAGGAAAATGTAATATACGCAATAATATGGTTTTAATATCATAATTCAATAATAATAAAAAGATGAATTTAGGGTTTATGTGTTTATTGTAAACCCAACCCTAATCCCATATATGCTTTAAAGAGGTTTCTTGTGGACTGATATGGAATTAGGGTTTTGACCCTGGACATGTGTAGACTTTATCTGAGGTATGTTGCATTTCCTATTATTCTATACTGAGAAATCACCTACTTTTTATCTCTCTCTGGGTCCTTTGGACATATTTCCTACATATTGTTCTCTCTCTCCCCTAAGAGGTTAACTCATTTTAGTAATTATATCCTTCTATTGATCTTGTTACCTATTTTTGATAAATAATTTTATTGAACTCTTGTTTATATCTTGTTCATTTTATTCAATGAGAAAACCCTAACTTGAGAAATTGATACTCTAATATTCTTGTGGTGGACTTTATGATCTTAAATTGTATCTCATTTGTGGACATGATTGGATATTTGGTTATGGGTCCTCTGACCCCACATGATAATTGTTGTATATTCTCATCTTATTGTTTTATATGATCATACTTTCACTTGTCTCTACATTTAAGCATGCTTTGTTATTCATTAGCCCTAGAGTAATGTAATACTTTGGTTATATGGGTTTTATCCTCTTATGTGATATTATTAGGCACTGGGTTTTATTCCCTACCATGCACTGAGGTTTTAGTCCCCCTATACTTTTATATATTTGGGATGGAGGATCGATGACCCATACCCCATTGTATGCAAAGGGAGTTTGGTTGTGTGCCATTCTTTGTCAGGTTATGGGTTTTTGTGCCCTAACCGCCACTGACTTTACATTTTCACTAGTGTTATGCTTATCTCACATGCATGAAAGTTGATATTATTATGTGTGGTTATGTGGTACAACTCTTATATTTTTATTAATGTCAAAAATTCATTCTTGTTTATCATCTTGTTATAATTCATATTTGACACTCACTTCGGTGGTACATTCCTCTTCTATGGGATGCCTTGTTTATTTACATCCTTCATTCCTTATATTGCTCAATACATATTTAATATGCACATACCATCCTTTATACTGATATCTTCTACTTTTTCTCCTTTTTGGGGGGAATGCTTCCAACCCCAGATGTAGGACTTAGAAGATTAGACTTGGTGACATGGACCTGCTAGGTGGAGCTTTTTGGGAGTTAGAATTGAGATAGTTGGACATCCCTCTACTTAGATCCTTATGTTATAACTTTCATGTAAACCCTTTATGGGAGATAATGATGTACTTTTATGAAATTGAATATAGTCCAAAATTATTATTTTGTTGCTATACTTTGGTCTTTTGTACATCATCATTTGAGAAATGAAAAAATGCACCTATTCCAACATAACTTTTGTGTGTGATTGGAATAGATGGGTTTTTAAGTGAGGAGTGAGTCCCCTCTCAGGTCCCACTCCTTACAATATACATAGGTGGCGGCCATAGCACAAGGTTACCCCCCCCCCATAACTTTCATTTCTACCTTCCTTAGTGCATTCAAGAGCTCCCACCTAGTTCCACTCCATTTCCACCTTCCTCGAGTTTTGGCTACTTCCACCACCCATCCCATGCCATCTTGCCACTAAGGAGGGAGGAGGTCATACTCCTGCTGGAGCTAAAGGAGAAAAAGATCTTCCATGAGCTCCATGGCTTTTCTTTCTTCTTCTACCCCTTCTTTTACTCTTTTTTGCACTATGAGTAGCTAAGCTCTTTTTGGTGGGTTGTTGATGTAGGGAATAATTGTTGTGTTCACATGTTGTGTATTTTGAATTTTTGTGCACTTATTGTTCATTTTCATATTAATTTTTGCATTAGTTGTCATCATTAGCCTATGACACTTAATTGCATCAAAACGTTGTATTTTTAATGTTCCTAATAGATTTATTATTATTTGGGACCTTATGTTCATTTTTTTTGGAATTTCATGTGAATCTACAAGAAACTATACAACTTAGTACTACCAACCGATCCGACGGTGGTACCGACACTTGATCAGAAACAAACAATGAAATCATGAAAACTCGATAATACCGAGACAGGAAGTCGATACTATCGACGACCTTACAGGGAGGACTCGGGAATTCTCGATGAATCTTGGTACTACCGACATCAACTCGGTAGTATCAACAACTACACATGGGCCACAACTTATCAAGGTAGTTGATACTACTGACACCCAGTCGGTAGTACCAACTTTGTGGGATCAAGAAAGATCTAAAATCGTCATTAATCTGACGGTTGACAAATAATGACGCCCTAAGTGGGGGAGTTCGGTCAGACCTAATATGGCGTTGCATTCAGTTATATGATAGAGGAGAGCGGAGAAGAGAGAAAGAGGATGAGAAAGCAACATTTTGGACAGTTTGTGCACTACCAGTGGCTCGATTTGCAATTGGAAGACATAAAATCCTTACATTTGTTGGAGGGATCCTTCCATACCTTCTTTCTCCTTGGATTTTTCCTTATTTCTCAATGTTTTCTTCCTTCTCTACTTATTTTTCTATGTGCAAAGAAACTAAAATCGTGCAGGGTTAATCCCCTTTCCCTAAGGATTTGGGAGTTACCTGGTTTTGCATTGTCATTGGCAATTATGATTTAATATCCATGTTTCTCTTAATTTCTAGATATAAATCTATGAGAAAATCACGAATCATTTGTGCTTTATCACCATAGGTAGTTGTTTAGACCATTATCTGCTTTGTGAGAGGGATTAAGGGCTGGAGAACTCATAGATTTACATATTTTATATCGCATCTTGAGAAAGGGCTTACGAATGTGAAGAGAATAACCCAGTGATTTCAGTAAAGTACTTAACTAATACCACAATTGCTACGCATGTGGGATTAGTATTAGATTAGGTAGTGAATTATGCCATGAGAGTAGGTAATTCTTTTTACAAGTCTCTTAGTCCAGGGTTAGGAGAGATGAATATTAATGAAATAATGTTAATTGTAGTGTGATCCATGGTGAAATCAAAATCCTAAGGAATCTATTCCACTTGTGATCACAATAATAATCTTCATTTCCATTCTTGCAAATTAGTTGTTAGTTCAACCAATTAACTCTTTTATAGCGGCCTAGCTGATCGAGTAATTGCTAGCAGTAGTTTCTAGTATATGTTTTCCCTGTGTTTGATATATGAGCCTCTTAAGGTATATATTATATTGATACGTGTACTTACATTTCTAATTTGTAGTTTCACGCATCAACTTTTTTGGCATCCTTTCTGGGGAAAATGTTGTGTCCAACACTACGAGTGTTGTGCCCGGCCACTCTAGGTCACATTTTTTTATTTTTCTTTTCACATTTCAAAGCTGAATTCTAAATATCTATTCAATCACTGCTACCATGCTCTCACATAAATTTTGTATTTTTCAGGTACTAGTGTCCGGCACCGATTATGGAGCCTCATTGCCACAGAGTGCATTTCAGGAGGATTTCTTATGCGGAGCACATGAGTAAAATAGTTTTGCACTAAGACTAATCCAGACTCCACCACCTGAGACGTCATCACCTGAGACTTCGATACCAGAACAACCAGAGCAAACAAAGATGGGTGATGCAAAAGATGAAGAACAGACCATCTGGGAGAAGATCAAGGCATCGTTTGCAACAATGCATTTTGGCCCTATTAGAAGACATGCTACTAATGTGGGCAACTACAAGATAAACTTTGGCTTGGTGGCACTGGTAAAGTCACAAGCATTCTATGGCCACATCACAGAGGACCCGATGACACATATCAACAATTTTGTTGAGAGTTGCGACATGGTGAAGATCAACAGAGTGCCAATGATAGTCATTTACTTGAAACTTTTTTCATCTTTGATGGTAGATTATGTGAACTCTTGGTTCCTTAACCCCCCACCCGAGTCAATAGAAACATGGGAGTGGATTATAGATGTGGTGTTTGAGCGTTATTTCCCACCTCATAAGACAAACAAGTTGTTCAGGAAGATCTATAATTTCAATCAGCAGGAAAAAGAATCCTATTCTGAAGCATGGGAGAGGTTCCAAAACATGCTAAGGAAGGTCCCTCATCATGGGATCAATCTGTATGGCCAAGCAAAGATCTTTTATTCAAGCTTGCATCAAGGAGAGAGGACCACACCCCGACAGTGCATGAACATGATTCTTCCGTAATAACAATCCATCTAGGTGTCACAAGATCTTGAAGAATATGGCTAAGAACTGGTCCTAGGGAGAAGAAATAGAATGCCCAACAGCCATTAAAAGTGTTGGGGAGTCTAAAGTCATCACAACACTGAATGAGAAGCTTGACCTCATAGCCAAGAAGTTATATCAGAAGGATGGAAATTCCTCTGGAGGAGAGGAAGAATAATGCATGTTTGCGCGATAGTAGAATTACATGGGCAATGATTATTCTTGGAGGAAGGATCCTAAGTTCTCTTGAAAGGATCCCAATAATTTTCATCAAGAGCCATCCCAAGTACAGCTAACCAAGCCACAACATGTTGTTTCACAATAAAAACACTAGCACGACATGCCCCCCAGTAAAATAGACTTCATTGAAGACATGCTAGGTAAGCTGGCCATCCAGAATGAAGTGATCATTGGAAAGATGTAGAGGGAACTAAAAAACTAAGGAGAACAAATCCGCAACATAAAGACACAAATTTCTCATATTGTAGCATAGGTTGCATCCTTGAAGAAGCCAGGACAACAAGGGTTTCTGGCTAATACTAACATAACTTCTAGCAATCATCAGGTGAAGATAGTGTTTCTTCATAGTGGGAAGAAAGTGTTGGATGAAAAAGAGATAGTTCTAGAAGCAAAAGGCATGATGACAACATAGGGCCGACGATGATTGTTGATTCAATTGAGACAGACTCTACAACACAGGATGAGGAAGTTGATGAAAAAACTCATGTACCAGAGGAGACAAATAAGGAGGCATATATCCCACCTCACCAAAGGAAGCTAATGATGCTAGTGCCCTTTTCAAATAGCTTGAAGGCAAGGAAAGTTGACCGACAATTTCAAAAGTTCCTAGACAGCTTTAGGAAGCTTCATGTCAACAACCCACTCATTAATGCAATTTGACAGACTCCTTCTATAGAAATTTTTTGAAGGACATAATCAATAAGAAGAGGAGACTAGATGACTCAGATGTACTGGTGTTGAAGGAGCAGTTCAGTGCTTATTTTGGGAAAATTGCCACCAAAAAGGCAAGATCTAGGATGCTTCAACATATCATGTTACATTGGGAAGACCAAATTTGGAGAAGCTTTATGTGACTCAGGGACAAGCATCAATCTTATGCCTTTGACTACCTTCAAGAACCTAGGTCTTAAGGAGTCTAGAAAGAGCAATAATACCTTAGAACTAGCAGACAACTCAGTGGTTAGGCCATATGGTATCTGTGAGGATGTTATTGTCAAGCTGGACAAATTTGTATTCCCAATAGGTTTTGTGGTAGTGGAGATGCGGGACGATCATGGAAATGAACTACTACTAGGGAGGTCATTCCAAGCCATAACAAATATGATCTTAGAGATGGAATGATGCATATTGACACAAGGTATCAAAGAAGACATTTTGAAATCAAGATGCCCGAGTCTACATAGACGACTGAGGAGAAAGCACATTGTCACATGTTGTAGCAGGTCCAAAGGAAGGTGTCTCTATTTCTGGGGAATCCATTTCTGGATATGTCTCATGTGATGACACAAGTACATAAAGGCACACTAGCATTGGACATCCTGGAAAATACCAAGGAAATTTCATTAGCCAAGGTAGTCTAATATCTGGATGATGAAGAGGAGGAATACTGCCCAATGAAAATTGATGAGGTAGCTTCTTCCACGCTTGCTCAAGCATATCAATAGCTGCCTTTGGAGGCATGCCTTATGAATTTTGTGGACGACTATGATGCACTATTTATTTTCCATTTTCATAGGCTATTTTGTATTATTTTTGTGCACCTTTTGGTCAAATCTCATACTAATTGTGTATGATTTATTAATATTAGCATGTATTACTCAATTGCATCAAATAAAAGTAATTTTAATGCTTCCAAATGATTTATTATTGGTGGATAGAGTGAAGCGGGGAGATAAAGATATGGCCACCCCAAACTTTTGGAGGTGGCCAAGGCTGATTATGTGCACTAGGGCATCTTTTCGTGAGGTGGAGGGGTAAGAAGATGGTGGAAGAATGGTCAGATCAAAGAGGGGTCATTAGTGTAATCTTCAACATAATATTCTCTACATGAAAGCTAGTTCAACACTTCATCAAATGATATCACACCACATGATAGAACAACATGACATTCACATTTCTAATAAGTGATTCCATAGGCTTTAAGCATTTCTAGCTTGCTCAATTCACAAAACAACCAAAACTTTCACAATCTTGAGAGATGTGGTGCACATGTAAAAAGTCAACAAACAAGACCACATAGAAATAAACTCTAAGAAACATCATGCATTTATCAAAGGATTAAAAATTTCATTTCAAACGATGGAGATCAAGTCAAAACATGCTTTTTGGGCAAGAACATTCAAGCTTGGGCAAAATTGGCCAAAATGGTGCCAATTTGCCTTCAATCACATCTTAAACCTACATTATTGACCTTAAAGCAGTAAAATAGAAAAATCCTAGCTAAAAGATGCAAAAACTGCCAAAAAAATCTACATGAAATGCAATGCATGGCAAAAAGGAGCAAAATTTTTGAAAATTAGGCAAAAATTGCATGAAATTAACTACATGCTATGCAAGAATGCAATAAAAAGAGCAAGAACAGGAAAATTAAGATAGATGGCAAAAGTGGATCAAAATCACAAAAAGAGAGATAGGGTGGTGCATACTGCCCTACCCACCCCAAACTTTTGAATCATGTTGTTCACAGCATGAAACTATAGCTTAGGGTAGATAGGGAAAGTGGCATGGTTGTTGTGGTTGCCGGTCAGACAAGTGAGGAGGATCTGGAGGAGGAGCTGAGCCTGTAGGAGGGTGCTGGTAGTAATGCCCCCAGTAGTCATCCTGGGGTGGAGGATATGTCTCTGGATATCCATCTATGCCACCCCAAAAATCTCCACCCCATTCGGGGTTTCTTGCTGCTTGGGCATGGTGGTAGTGATAAAAGTGGTTGACCTGGTGGTGCATTTGTTGTCGGTATTTCCACATGTATTGCTGGATCAGTTGCATGTCGTTGTGTGTCTTCTAAATGCTCTCAAGTTGCGCCTGGATGGTGGACATGTCGTAGGCGTTTGTTGAGGGCTTCTACAGTTGGGATGTTCCTTCATCCCTCCTTCTTGTCTTTTAGGACTACATGTGTCCTTCACTTTCTTGTTCCTTTCCTTACACATTTGATTCATCTATCTCTTCTTTTGCAGCAGTGACTCTCCTAGTGTATGTTTCTCTTGGGTTGTCCTGTTGCCACTTTAACAATTTGTCCTCCAGTTTATAGAGGATCCCCAACATAGAAACAAGTGGCATGGCGTGGCATGGCAACTCAAGCTCAAAATTGGTCACACTAGTTATATAATAAATCATCCTTTTGTCCTTGACTTTAATAGTGTGGAAGCAAATAAGATAGTTTAGGTCAACAAAATCAGGATCAAATGTGTGCTCCACTCCAGAAAGATCATACCCCAAAGCAAGTGTGATTGAGGTCATAAACCCCCCATAAGAAAAGGTGTTTTACTCTTGGAGGGTATGGACCTCATATGATCAATTAACATCACTCCAAGGTCTATATGCTGCTTATGATGCATTTCTATCATGACAAACATGTCTTTCTGTGAAATCAAACCTTGATTGTCATTTCGCCCCACAATGGTATTGGCTAAGACCTTTTGCACATAATGGTAAAGGGAGTTGATTATGGAAGTAGTTTTAGACCTCCCTATGTTGTATTCCTCTCTTCCTATCAAGAGCTTCCAGAAATGTACATAATTGAAATCAAACTCCTTTTCAATCAAGCCATCTTCCATCTTTTTGGCCTCTTTCAAATGGCAATAAAAATACAGTTCAATTTGGTTGACGTGAGAGTGTGCATTTTTTCCATCATGGCAAACTTGATAACCTTGTTCCCTCTCACCTTTGCCTTCTCAAGGATGGTAAAGAACTCCTGATTCAAAGTGGGGTAAGTTATTTGGGGTGTGAAAAGAATGTTCCACATCCCTATTTCCTTCAGACTTCCTTCCACTACAACTTTGATTTTGAGATCATCAATGACCTTCTCACAACCATATCTAGTTGGGATGACTCTCCTCATCATGCACTCCTAGTATGTGAGATAAATCTTTCTTTGCATTTGTCCTCTTCCATAGGACACTCCAATGGGAGCCTTGCCCAAGGTCTTCAATCTATCCTCCTCCAATTGGGCCAGAATATCCTCTCCCTCAGCTGACAGTTGCATCTCCTCATCCTCATTGTCTTCCTCCTCCTCATCCAATCTCTATGACAGGGACCCCGAACTTGTATCGAGGTTGTACCATTATGCAAACTATCCTTCATATGGATGCAATTTCTGCGTAGATTGCGGTTTCTCACTATGCTTCGCCACCGTGTGAGATGTCGAGTGGTGTGCTAGAGTAGGCGTTGGCGGGCGCTTTGATGAGGATGGTGTTGCTTTTGATCTTTGGATTCTTTTGGTAGCCACCGGCTCGAACTCATCAATTATGTTATCCATGTTGACCTCCGCATATTCCTCCTCTTCTTCTTCATCTCCCTCATATGTGGTTTCAGTGATGTGGTGGCTGTCGAATGAATGGGAGTGGGATGCACTCACCGATTGTGAGCGATAGAGGGATTAGGATGCAGAGTTGGATGGTGATGGGGTGTGGGAGGGCATGGAGAGTTGGGAGGAGGCTTTCTTGGTGTGAGCTTTGCATCTAGTAATGATGTTGGCCCCCTTTGTGATTGCCTTCCCATTTTTTTCATAGTTGGATGTCGGAATGGAGGGTGAAATTTAGATTTTTGTAAAGGGGGTGATATGGGTGTGGATTTAGGTGTAGAATGGAAGGAGAAGGAGGTTTATATGGTGCATGTGGGGTTTGTTATGGATTTGGGTGAAGAATGGGAGGTTTAAGTGGAGGTTTAGGGAATGGAGGCAGTTGGGCGGATTGGAGAGGAAGGTGGAGGTGGAGGATTGATTGGCGGATGGTTTGCTGTGAAAATGGAAGGGGAAGGGTAGGGGGATGATTTGGGGGTGATTGGTGGTGGTTTGGAGGTGATTTGGGGGATTGTATGTGAAGATTGGAGGAGCACGGTGTTGTTGTACACTGCCACAACCATGCACTCGAGGGAGAAGGGGATGAAATGAAGAAGGGGTTGGGTTTGATATGCTTAAGTACTATATTTTTTTCCTGAACTGGGTCGGGCCACGGCTGTGGCGGGTGGCCAAGGTCATGGCCATGGTTCGGTAGCACGGCCGTGGTGGGGTGCTACAGTCGTGTTGTCAATGAAGACCATTCTCACCTGAACTTGCCACGGTCGTGGACATCCATCTTTGACATGGCCATGGCTGGTTGCCACGGCCGTGGCCATTCGCCCAAAAACCCTGACATCTTTGCAACTTTGATGAAATAAAACCCACAACAGTGGCGGATAGCCACGGCCATGTTAGGCCACTTATGTCACGGCTGTGGCCGAGCCCCATGGCCATGGTGTGGTCATTCCTTCAACTCTCTCAACTCAAAATCAAGAACTTCATTTTTCTTTGGTATTTCACCACAAATTTGCCTTAATGGCCATGACTCAACTTTTATCCTTCTCTCTCTATTACCTACCACCTTCCATGTCATAAAAACTCAAAAAGAACTATTAAACAAAAGTATGTGTGTATTTTTGTGTGAAAGAAAATAAAAGTATCAAAAAGAGAAGGTTGGGTGAAAAAGCTCCCAAACCAAGGTGGGTTGCCACCCAGTAGCACTAAATTTTATGCCTTCAGCCAGGCTTATTGATTCTTGACTTCCATCATTTCCATGGGATTCTCGAAGCATATTTAAAGTATATGTCTCTCTCATGTGCATTCAAGCACATCTCTTCATCAACTTGACATTCTTCCACTAACATCACTATATCAAAAATTTGGTTTGCATTGTCCGGACCCACTTCTACAATAGATTTCAATCTTTGGCCATTCACAGTGAACTCACTTTCTCCTTCTTTTTCACAAATCACTACAGCCCCATATGGATATACTCTCTTGATGAGATAAGGTCCTTCCCATCTAGACTGAAGTTTTCTGGGAAAGAACTTCATCCTTGAGTTGTATAGCCACACCCACTTTCTGGGCTTGAAGTCCTTCTTCTTAATCAACTTATCATGCAAAAACTTTGTCCTCTCTTTTTAACTCTTAGACATTTCATTTGCTTCATGGTGCATTTTTCCCAACTCATTCAGCTAAAATTTTCTTTTCATGCTGGTACTCTCTCATCAAAGTCCATAGATTTCAATGCCCATAGTGCCTTGTGTTGCATCTCAATCGGCAAATGGTAGCTTTTCCCATACACAAGCTTGAATGGTGTAGTCTCAATCGGGGCTTTGTATGCAGTTCTATATGCCCATAATGCTTCATTGAGATGAAGCGACCAATCCTTGCGGTCTGATCTCACCGTCTTCTCTAAAATGAGCTTTATCTCCCGATTGGTTAACTCAACTTGACCACTTATTTTGGGGTGGTAAGGAGTAGCTACACGATGGTTCACCCCATGTTTCTTGAGCAAGCCTTCAAAGGTACGGTGGATGAAATGACTTCCACCATCACTAATCATAGCTCTTAGAATACCAAAATGGCTAAAGATGTTAGATTTCACGAAGTCACATACCACCTTGTGATCATTTGTCCTTGTTGCAATAGCCTCAATCCACTTTGATACATAGTCAACGGCAACCAAAATGTAGACATATTCAAAAGAGGGGGGGAAAGGACCCATGAAGTCAATCCTGCAAACATAAAACACCTCCACCACAAGAATGGGTGATAGAGGCATCATATCCCTCTTAGAGATGGTACCCACTTTTTGGCATCTCAAGCAACACTTACAAAATTCATGAGAGTCTTTGAACAATGAAGGCCAATAGAATTCTCTTTCAAGAATCTTGGTGGCAGTATGTTTTCCACCAAAGTGACCTCCACAAACTCCGGAATGGAACATAGAGAGGATTTCTTGCTGCTCCATCTCCGGAACACATCTTCAGATAAGTTGGTCAGAGTAATACTTGAACAAGTGAGGATCATCCCAAACATAATCCTTGGCCATCGCAAATAACCTTCTACTTTCATCCCTCATCCAAGTGTTTGGTACCCTCCCACTAGCTAAGAAGTTAGCTATGTGTTGGTACCAAGGCCTTTGAGCAGATGAGAGAAGGAACAGTTGTTCGTGTGGCAATGTCTCTTTGATTTTATTTGTGTCATCATAGGGTGCTTCAATCTGGGGGAGATGATCGGCGGTAGAATTCTCTACTCCCTTCTTGTCTACAATCTCAATGTCAAACTCTTGACGCAGCAATATCCATCTGATCAACCTTGGCTTGGAATATTTCATTTCCATTAGAGATTTTAGAGTAGTGTGATCCGTATAGACAATCATCTTGTTTTGTAGAATATAAGATCTAAACTTATCAAGACAAATATGTGATGAAATAAAATATGGTTATGACATCTCAATACAACCCTAAGTGAATCCTAAGGTTAAGTAGGGATGAGACTCATGGGAGTAGGAGTTGATTGTTCCCTGAATGCACAATACCATAGGGTTGGGAGGTAACAACTATGTTTTCCCGAGGCCCATGAGTGAGGAGATTGGCCACCTTAATGATTTCATGGGGCTCAAGGGGCTAAATGTGAGAGGCACTCCCTAGATGCATTAGGGTGAGATTGCCCCAAAAGTATTGGCACCCTAGAGACCTTAGGGGGATGACTAAGGATCATAAATATGAATTATGCTAAGACTCAAAGGTAATGAGGAAAGTTTTTCCAATAGCTGTGCATAGAATTAAGGGAATGGTGGTATGTGGAGAACAACTCAACCTAAATTGGTGATGTGTGATGCACCATCTCTACTCTTGGAATGGGATGACCTTTGTATTTGGACTACAGTTGAATGCTTATTTCATCTTGTTATGAGTGTGAGAGATGAGACAAACACATGCCATATTAGGAATTATACTGATAAGAAGAATAAGTACTTAAGTTGAAATCCTTTTAGGATTATTGAGAATTTGTGGTATTGCCACACCTTTAGGAGAGAATATTCGATAACTGATTTGAAAAAAAAAACTAGGTGAGCAAGGTAATCACCAAATTAAAATTCCAAATGAGGATATGTTTATCAAGTGGAATTTGAAATTTATGGTGTAAGACTAAATATGGTGATCAAAATCATAGATGTAAGAGTTGAGGTACCAAATAAAAGTAAACCAATCCTGATTTGTTGACCGAGTTGGTGACAACATAGTTAGATGATTTTGAGTTAGTTGACATGAAGGGTTTGATGGAGAAACCTTAGACACATACCTCGGTGGGTGTCAATGGTAGAATTTCATACCAAAGTTTTAATTTGGGTTCTTGAGGATTAACCCTTAAGGACTTAGAAGTTCATTAGTCTAAGTCTACGGTACACCCTAGCACCACCAAGATGTTTAAAGACTTAAAATTATTTGTTTGGTGGCTTGGAATGATAAGAGACATAGTTTCATCGGTAATCAATTACCTCACATGCCAAATGGTGAAATTTAAGCACCAATGACCTAGTGGGTTACTGCAACTAATTGAAATTTATGAGAGAAATAGGACCAAAGCACTATGGTTTTTGTGGGGGTCTCCCCAAGACAAAAAAAGGACATGATGCAATATAGGTTGTGGTGGACCGCCTAACCAAGTCAGCACATTTCCTTTCCTTAAAAATCACTATCAAGGTTTTGAATCTAGATGAACTATATGTTAGAGAAATAGTTTGACTATATGGTGTTTCAAGTTCAATTATTTCTGATCGTGACCCTAGGTTCACCTTCGAGTTCTGGAAGCAAGTTGGTGTGATCTTCTCAAGGCCACACAGTAACCAACTAAAGGTGGCTAGATGCAACCCTAAGGGGAAAACACAAGGATCTCTCAAAATTTGTATATGGACCCAGTCCATTACATAGGCTCAAAAAATCACACATACCCATAAACGCACAGGGTCATGTTGTAGTATAGGATAGTGGTAAGATTAGGGTCGATCCTCAAGGATAGAAGGGGCACTAGAGCTAGGTTTGTGTTAGTTATGTTCCTAAAGTGGAGATTAGAGTTTGAGGGTTTAAAGTTGGTTTTGAGTGATTATGCTACGATTGAAAGAAAGAAAGAGAAAGAAAGAAACTAAGTTAATGAAGACTCTAGATTACTCTATGTAAGTTAAGACTAGGGAACTAAGCAAGGCAAGTAATTAGGCTAGAGCATAGAGTTACACTACAATAGCAAGACAAGTTATCACTTAAGATGCAAGCTAGGCAATGAGACAAGCAAGAGCCTAAGTTATCACTATTTAGCTAAAGTAACACAAGCAAGCTCAAAGGAGCCCTAACTACTTAAGTAAGAATTAACTATCTAGAACTGGGCAATTAGCTAAGAATTAACAAAGGCAATTGATTACACTATCATTAACAAGCTAAGAAGGAAAGGGTGGATTTTAAGCAATATGATAGATAGGTGGGCCATTTGGGAATTTGACTTGATATTAGTTGGGGGAAGGTCAACATAGAATGCAAAACTCATATTTCAATCTAGATTACCAAACCAAACAACAAGGCAAGTGCTATTAGAATATACCCTATACTACTAGTTGGAGAACTAGGGCTAGGTGTAATTCTAGTAGGACTTGGCAAGTCTAGGTTTCTAGGGTAACTGATATTGGGGCAATTGAGATCCAAGGGTAGGAATGGAAGTAGAGATGAGGGTGTTTCACCTCATGTTACTTGCCATCTAGCCTTTAGGAAACTCTAGGCGATTGCACTAATCACATTTACACTAGCTACTTAGGTTTCACACTTACTTGTATAAGAAGGGAGATGTATTCAGGAATAAAGGGGTCTAGCTCAGGATCCATTAATTGGACCTAGGATCCATTCATAAGATTTCCACATACATTCCAATTTTCCCTAGAACCTAAGTGTCATCAAACATCACAAAATGAGCAATTTATGTTTAAAAGCACAAACCACATGCAAGATAATGGGAATTGAGATAGAAGAAATAAGCATCATCATAGAATGAAATTATGTTCAAGACGAGTTATTTCCCCCAACATGGTATCAAAGTCACATTTTAACCCCAAACAGCCCACCACTAGGGGCTTAGCAAGACATGCTCAAAGAAAAGATAAAAGAACTGAGAAGAATCGGGTAGGAATCCATGGAGCTTGGAGTAGCTTCCTCTTCTTCATCTCCTAGCTGTTGTAGAATGTGACTCCTCCTCCAAAGGGGGTAAAAAGCATGGAGATATGGGGGATTATGGAAGGGAACCTAGAAAACTAGGTTTATATGGTGGAAAATGGAGTGGGAGGTAGGTGAGTGGATTAAATGCAAGGAAGGAGATGAAGGATCTCTAGAGTAGCTAGAAAGAGGCTAAGGGAAGCTAACCCTCATGATCTAGCCACCACCTATGTATATATAGGTGGTGGGGAGGCACTAGGGTAAGTAGGGGCAAAGTGGGAAAATCAGTGGAGAAAATGGGTAGGTTTAGGTGGTCACCACGGCTGTGGTGAGATGCCATGGTCGTGGTGGGGGTTGCATGGCACAGTCATGGGTAGTGGAATGGCTGAGGTGGAAAGTGAATTTGAAATGGTGAGTGTATGGTGGCCACGGCCATGGTGGGGTGCCACGGTCGTGTTGGGTAGAGGATACTACGGTTGTGTGGGATACCACGACTGTGTTGGAGGAGGTAGCCACGGGCAAGGTCACTTTGAGATTGTTGTGGCTTCATCTCACCATGGGTGTGGTGAGCTCCACGGGTGAGGTGACCTTCAAGGGCCACAGTCATTGCAATGACCATGACTGTGGTCATTCACGTGTAAATTGAACCAAGTCCATGTTGATCCTTGGTATCTTCATGCATAATTCACCACGATCATCTTGACAGACACGGGCGAGGCAGGAGATGCTGGCCACGGTCATGCTAGGGTCCACGGCCATGGGGTCTTCAGTGACCACGTCCGTTGTGATGACCATGCTCATGGTCATTCATGCGTAAATTGAGCAACTTCCATGTGACTTTTGGAGCTTAATTCTGACGACTGTGGTGATGTACCACGGCCATTTTGGGGCTTCTTGGTATTGATCTCCACTTCAATTTCTTTATCTAACCTTTTTTTGCTTTGAATTGCTTTTGTGCATCCAAGGGAAGCTTGGGGAAGAGATATGTCCACTCTTGGGTTGTAAGAACCCAAAGACGTTCCTCATTTCTCTCCATGCATCAATGCATGCATATGTGCCCTGAAATACACATAAAAGGAGGCATAATTGTATTTGTCATAAAAGATCATATTGGAGGATATAATTGGTAATCTATGATGTTCATATGTAATTATTATGCAAAAAGACATAGGATGAAGCCCTAAAATAGGGTTGCATCACTACCCCAAACTTAAAACATACTTGTCCTCAAGTATGCTCTAATTTTATCTCTCTTCAATTTCTTTCAAATAAATAAGAGTGATAGAATGCATTGCAGCAGAAGATTATTGACTAAATGGTCTTAGAAGTAACTAAGTGCATGTGTTCCACCTCTCTCCTCTCTTTCACAAACCAATCATGAAAGGAACATTGAGCATACAAACTTCAAATATAGAGAACATAATACACAAGCTTTCTATATGCCCTTCATGTAATGTTGATTAAACCATTTCATGTTGGCGTTAATCAATGATGACTAGGGGTATTTTTTCACTTTCATGCATTCAATCTTATGTCTCAAACCACACCAAATGACCCACATGGCTATAAAAAAGGGTAAATTGAGCTAGATTTGATGTTTTCTAGCTCAATGGATATGAAAAAGGAAAAATGATTGCGGTAAGAGATTGGAGTGCTTTTACACACTCATCTTTTATTCATTTAGATACTCTTAAACATGAGCATCTTTTATTTTCTTTTTACTTTTTTTCTTCTTTCATTTTCTTTTTCCCTTGGTGTAGATAGGGAATATGGTGGATAGAGTGAAGCGGTGAGATGTAGATCTGGTCACCCCAAGCTTTTGGAGGTGGCCAAGGCTAAATATGTGCACTAAGGCATCCTTTCATGAGGTGGAGAGCTATGAAGATGGTGAAAGAAGAGTCGGGTCAAAAGGGGGGTCATTAGTGCAGTCCTCAACATAAAATCTCTTGTATGAAAACTAATCCAACACTTCATCAAACGATATCCACTACTACAAAAATAGCTTATAACGTCACATTTAGAGGTGTCGTTTATTACCTAAAACTGATGCCTAAACCCTACAACATCAGCTAATTATAGAGACCGACATCTATATTTGAAGACCGGCCAGACACGGGTATCGCTTTTTATTTAGCGTCGGCTCCCTATAATGAACCGACGCCTAAAATAGCCCACGAAATCCAATTTTTCGAGCAAAAAAATTTTACCCCCAAAGTTTCACATACGGTGTTGGTTTTTTGACCGAATAACCGACACCTAAGGATGAAAAAAATTACCTCCAAAGGTCATCGGTTTTTGTGGAAAAACCGACACTGATAAGGTTTTGCGCGTCCTCCCCGCAAAAATTTTTAGTGTTAAGATTGTCCAATGGACGTCAGTTTTTTTGGGAAACTGATGCTGATGGATAATAGGTGTCAGTTGTTTAAATAACTGATGCCTTTGTTAACTTAATATCCTCGATTGATTGAGAAACAACCGAATCTTTTTCCCCATTCTCTCTATTTCATCGCCGTGAATTAACCCCCGCCTGAAGCTGCTGCCACCTGCTCGTCGCCACTGCCTGATCAAGCCACCTCCCGCTGCTCCTCACACCACTTCCGTCGCCGCCCCCTACTGTCTTCTTCCTCCCGCCTGCTAACTCCTCACACTACCGCCGCCGCCGATAGGGACGCCTAGCCGCTCTCTTCTTCCTCCATGCCACTGATAGGTAGGTCGCTGCCTCTTCTTCTTCCTCCACCCCTTCTTCTTCCTCCACCTCTTCTTCTTCCTGCTCCCTCCTTTCTGAATGGATAAAAGCAAGGCATGATCGACCTGTGGGATGGACACAAGTGGCTATGTTGGCCGACCATGACCGTGTTGGCCAGCACGATTGTCGTCGGCCAACACAGCCATGGTCGTGTCAAGCCCACAGGTCGTGCCTATCTTTCATCCATTTAGAAAGGAGGGAGCAGGAAGAAGAAGATGCATTTGCAATTAAATACTAATGCTTGACCTAATTCTATAAATTTTGATGCATGTTGAATTAAGATATTAAAACCCTAATACACATTTCACCATAATCTTGAATTAACTATATTGCTGAAATCTTGTGATCAGTCTATCTAAGATATTAAAACCCTAATGTTAAATCTCTGATTTTGTAGTGATGTGTCTCCCTAACATCTACACGAATCCCTATTGTATGATGTAGATTGATGATAATGCATGAGCTAGTTTGAAATTTTGAAATCAATTATGAATCTCTCCATCCCTAGGTCATACTAATTTATGTGTAATCTTTAAATGGATGTAGATTGTGGCTTGTTGTTGGCTGATATCAATGGATGCCGTAAACCTATAGTTCAAAACTGAACTGTAGGTTCTCATCCTGCTGACCAGCCATACAGCAGGCCTGCAAACTGATAAAAAAAATCTTAACATAGGTGTCATTTATTTGAACAAAACTGACACCAAAGACATACGACGATGGTTTTTGATTAAAAAAACTGACGTCTATGTGGCCAGGAACCACGGCCATGCTGGGAAGCATGGTTGTGGTGGCAGGAAGGGCATATGGCATCGGTTATTTGCACAAAACCTACATCGGTTCAGTTGATATGGCCAGGAACCACGGTCGTGCTGGGAAGCACAGCCGTGGTGGCAGGGGAGATGGCGTTAGTTATCTTACAAAACTGATGCCTATAGGCCCTTTGTTGGCATGTTTTCGGTGGCGGGAAGCATTATGACGTCAGTTCTTTTAATAACCGACGTCTGTAACCATTCTATAGTGTTGGCTTTCTTAAAAAATTGACGCCTATAGTCCCTTTGCTGGCGCATTTTCGGTGGCGGGAAGCATTTTGGCGTCGGTTGGGAACTGACGCCGAAGGGGTCCACCTTTAGCGGCGCCCACTTGGGTGTCACTTGGAAACTGACACTAAAGCCCTTAATTAACCGACACTAAAGGCATGTTCTGTAGTACTGATCACACCACATGATTGAACAACATGAGGTTCACATTTATATCATGCAATTCCATAGGCTCTAAGAGTTCATAGCTTGCTCAAATCACAATTCAACCAAGACATTCACAAACTTGAGAGAGGTAATGTACATGTAAAAAGTCAACAATCAAGACCATATAGCAATAAACTCTAAAAATGTGCCATGCATTTGTCAAAGATCAACATTTTTCGTTCAAAAATTGGAGATTAAGTTAAAACATGCTTTTAGGCAAGAACATCCACATTTGGGTAAAATTGGTCAAAATTGTGCCAATTTGCAATCAATCACATCTAAACCTACATTTAGGTAAATTAAAGAATAAAATAGAAAATCCTAATTACAACACACAAAAATTACAAAAATCTACATGGAAATGCAATGCATGACATGGAAAAGCAAAAAGAGAAAAAATTTTGAAAAATTAAGCAAAAATGCATGAAGTTAAACTACATGTATGCATGCATGCTAACCAGAAGAAATATACACTAACAAGAGTAAAATCAAATAATTCCAAAATCAAGTGGAGCAGGTGTAAACAAAATGAGAGATAAATACAGGGTGGTGCATACTGCCTACTACCCCAAACTTTTGAATGATGTTGTCCTCAACATGAAACTAAAGCTTAGGACTAGTAGGGTGAAGATCATGGTTGGTGTTATGAATCAAAGGGTAGGTTTCCCTATTGTGGCTGGTCAGGATGCTCTGACTGGTGCTGCTGAGGAGGTGGAGGTCCTGGATGAGCTAGAGGGGACTGGTAATAATGGCCCCAATATGTGTCCTGAGGGGGAGGGTAGGTCTCTAGATATTACGAAATACCACCCCAGAAGTCTTCACCCCATTCAGGGTTTTGTTGTGCCTGAGCATGGTGGCATTGGTACAAGTGGTTGACCTGTTGATGCATCTGTTGTTGGTCCTGTCACATGTACTTCTGGATGAGATGCATGTCCTACTGTGTGTTCTGAATGCCTTCGAGTTGTGCATGGATAGATGGCATGTCATATGCATTCACTGAAGGCTCTTACAGTTGGGAAGTTGCCTCATCCCTTCTTCTCACCATTCAAGTTGTCTTCTTTTCTCTCCTCCCTCTTCTTCTTGTTGTTGTGCATTTGATTCTGCCACTTCTTGTGTAGCAGCGGGTTGAAGTTTTCCCGGGGGTTGCCTTACTCCCATTGATTGAGCTTGTCATGTAGTAAATCGGGGGGGCAAGGAAGATAGGATTGGGAAAGCATGATAGGACAAATCAAGAATCCTTAGCTGTGATACGTATTTCACATTATAAATTAGCCTTTTTTTCTTAATTGTGATCATTTGAGAGCACATGAGGTACTTTAAACCAACAAATTGAGCCCCTTCGGCCTCCTTAAGTCTAGTGACGTCAAAACCTAAGGATATAGCAATTGAGATTACAATCCCTCCCAAAAAATGGAGTTTTATTTTGAAGAGAATTGTCCTCGTGTGGTCTATCAAGAGCAACCCTAGGTTGATGTGCAACTTCTTATTTATCCCATGTAGAATAAAGAGGTCCTTTTGTGAAATGTTGCCCTGATTGTCATACCTCCCTACAATTGTATTGGCAAAGACTTTTTACAAGTATCTGACCAACGGATTATTTATGTATATAGTATTTGACTTGCTTGTAGTGTACATTGGCTCTTTTGTCAACTCGTGCCAAAAGTCACTATAGTCTAAGTCAACCTCTCTCTCAATTGAGCCATCATTCATTTTGTTGTCTTCTTCAGGATCTTTTGCAAAGATGCAGCTCAGCTCAAAAGCAGTCAATGTGTGTATTTTATTAAACATTTCAAACTTGATGGCTTCCTCCCCTTTTACCTTGACCTTCTCTAGTGTGGCGAAGAATTTTTGAGTTAAATCCACGTATGTGGTTTGTGCTGTGAAAAGCACCTTCCACAAACTGATTTTCTTCAGCTTCCTTACCACCTCTACTTTGATGTCCAGGTCTGTAATTACCTTCTCTCACCCATATCTTGTGGAGATAACTCTCCTTAACATGCACTTAGATAAATAAGTGTGATCTGCATCTTCCTCTGACCCCTGCCATATGAAGTCCCCTCAGGAGTCTTGCCCAATCCTTTCAGTATGTCTGCCTCCAAGTATGCCAAAGTGTCCTCTAGCTCAGAATCCACCTCCTCCTCAACTATGTCATCATCTTCTTGTTCAGCCTGATAGGATCTTGACCCCTAGCTCATGTTAAGATTTAGCAGTACATGTTGCTCAGGGTATCGCTGTGGGTGATCCTCCTCTTTGATCATAAACTACCTCCTTACTTGTGACTGCTACTGTGGTCTCTCCCCCAATGAGGAGGTGGAGTGGTGTGTTGGCATTGTCTGTGGAGATAGTCTTGATGAAAATGGGGTTGTAGCCCCCTTGCCCCACTTCTGGAAGGTTGTGATCTCCAGATTAACCTCGACGATCATGTCATTGAGGTTCTCCTCAGATGCCTCATCCTCCTCCCTATACGTCTTATCAGTGATGTGGTGGCTATCCGATGACTGGGTGTGGGATGCACTTACGAATGTCGAACAGTTAAGGGATTTGGAAGTTGAGTTTGATGGTGATGGGGTGCGGGATGAGATGGAGACCTGGGAAGAGGTTCTTTTAGTGTGCACTTTGCCTCCAATGATCACCCCAAGGCCCTTTTGAGCCCCCTTCTTCACAACTTTGGTAATTTCCTTCATTGTGTGGAGGTGGTGGTGGTGGTATGGCTGTGATTTTTGGATTTTTGTGGAGAAGGTGAAATGGAGGTTGAGAGACGGGTGGAATAGGCTAGGATGGTTGCTTTGATGGTGGAGGATGGATTGGTTGAAGGTTTTGGGCAAAAAATGGTGGATTTTGTGAGGTTTTGTGCGGGGCGGCTGTAGGTGAGGTGGAGAACGAAAATGGAGATGGTGGCTAGATTGATGGAGGGTTTGGGGTGGAAATGGTAGAGGGAGAGGTGGTGGAGGTGTAGGAAGTGATTGGAGGTCAATTTGTTGGAGGATTTGGGCTAGAGAAGTGAGATTGTAGGTGATGGGGGTAGAGCACATCCCCACAGCCACTGGGAGCTCAAGCAAATGAATTAGAATGTGGAGGGGGTCGTGGTGTTTCTTGCGGTTTAAGTGAAAAATAGGTGGGGTCAGGTCTCTCCACGACCGTGGTGGGGGTTTGGCAACACGGTCATGGTGGATGGTGAAGGCAACTATAGATCGACCCTCGCCATGACCGTGGTGGGTGCCACGGTCGTGGTGTCCTCCTCTTGCCTCAGCTGTGGTGGTCACCATGGTCATGGCCGTTCATGCACAAAATCACCTCCATCCCTATAACTTTTTCAAATTTTTGGACTTAAATCATCACGGCCATGGTGGTCTCCCCATCCGCGCTCCCTTCATGTGGCCACGCTTGTGGCTGTGGCCACGGTCGTTCTATCCTGCATGGTCCACGACTATTTTGAGCATCAACATTTGTGGCCATTCCTTTACAAAATTGGGCATGTTATTGTAACTTTCTTGAGATTTTGAAATTAAATCACCACAGCCATCTTAGAGCACCATGGCTGTGGTGAATCTTCATTATGTACTTTGTCAATCCAATTTCAAAAATGTTGATATTTTTGCAAAATTTTGGTTTTTTGCCACATTTAAACTTCAAAAACCATGCCTTGCCCTCTCTTTCTCTCTCTTAACATGTTACCTGCATCTCATCAAAACTCAAACAAAACTATCAAGCATAAGTGTGTGTGTGTGTGTGTGTGTATTTTGTGGAAAAATAAAGCAAAAGTATCAAAAAGTGAAGGTTGGGTGAAAATTTTCCCAAACCTAGGTGGGTTGCCTCCCACTAGTGTTAAATTTTACTCCATTAGTCAGGCTTATTCATTCTTGAACTCTTTCATCCTCATAGAATTCCCAAAGCATCTTTGAAGTAAATATCCCTCTCATGCGCATTCATGCACATCTCTTCATCAAGTCAGTGTTCCTCAACTAACATCACAATGTCAAAACTTTGATTGGCTCTATCAAGACCAACTTCAACAACTGCCTTCAATCTTTGTCCATTCATAGTAAACTCCTCGTTGCATCCTTCTCACATATCACAATAGATCTGGATGGGTACACATTCTTGACTAGGTAAGGTCATTCCCATCTAGACTGAAGCTTACTGGGAAAGAACTTCATCCTAGAGTTGTATAACCATACCCAATACACAGGTTCACAATCCTTCTTCTTGATCAACTTGTCGTGAAGAAACTTTGTTCTTTCCTTATAACTTTTGGACAATTCATAGGCTTCATGCCTCATCTCCTTTTCATGCAGCGGCAACTTTCTTTTCAACCCAGTTGTGTCTCCATCCATATCCATGGCTTTCAAATCCCATAAAGCTTTGTGTTGCATTTCCACCGGTAGATGAAAAGTTTTCCCATGAACAAGCTTAAATGGTGTGGTGCCAATTGGGGCTTTATATGTAGTTCTATATGCTCCCAAAGCCTCATTGACACATAAATACCAATCCTTGTGGTTCGTCCTCACCGTATTTTCAAGAATGAGCCTTATCTCCCTGTTGGCTAACTCGACTTGACCACTCATTTGAGGGTTGTAAGGAGTATCCACACGATGATTCACTCCATGTATCATTAGCAAACCTTAAAAAGTGTGATGGATGAAGTGACTTCCACCATCACTAATCATGGCTCTTGGCACACCAAACTGACTGAAGATATTTGACTTCACAAAATCACACACCACTTTATGATCATTGGTTCTAGTAGCAAGATCTTCAATCCATTTTGAGACATAATCGACGACCACCAAGATGTACACATATCCAAATTAAAGGAGGGAGGAAACAAATCCATGAAATCAATTCCCCACACATCAAACACCTCAACCAAAAGAATGGGTGATAGAGGCATCATGTCCCTCTTTGATATAGTGCCCACCTTTTGGCACTTCAAACAACATTTGCAAAACTCATGAGCATCTTTCAACAAAGTTGGCCAATAAAATCCACTTTAAAGAATCTTGGAGGCTGTATGTTTTCCACTGAAATGTCCTCCACATGCACCGGAGTGGCACATGGCTAGGATCTCTTATTTCTCATTTTCCGGAACATATCTTCTAATGAGTTGATCAGGAAAATATTTGAAAAGATGTGGATCATCCCAAGCATAGTTCTTTACCATAATAAAAATCCTTTTGCTCTCCTCCCTTGTCCAAGTACTCAGTATCCTTCCACTAGCTAAGAAGTTAGCTATGTGCTTATACCACAATCTTTGGGTGGAAGAAAGCAAGAAGAGTTGCTCACGCAGAATTATTTCTTTGATGCATTTCCTATCATCATACGGTGCTTCAATGCGGGAGAGATGATCGGCTATAGAATTTTCTACTCCATTTTTATCAACAATCTCTAGATCAAACTCTTGGAGCAATAGAATCCATCAGATCAATCTTGTCTTGGAATCTTTCTTCGTCATAAGGTACTTCAAGTATAAATGATCTGTATAAACCACCACCTTGTTTTGTAAGAGATAAGAGAGAAACTTGTCAAGCAAAAATTATGGCAAGCAACTCTTTTTTAGTGGTAGTGTAGTTACTTTGAGCTTCATCAAGTGTCTTATTCGCATAGTAAATGGCATGTGGGAATCTGACCAATCCTTTGGCCCAGCACAGCCCCTGCGGCTATGTCTGATGCATCAGTCATGATCTCAAATGGCAAAGAAAAATCTGGGGGCTGCATGATAGGAGCAGAGACAAGCTTGTGCTTCAAGTGGTTGAAGGCTTCAACACACTTGTCATCAAAATAGAATTCCACATCCTTTTCAAGTAAATGACAAAGTGGTCTTGAAATCTTATTGAAGTCTTTAATGAATCGACGGTAGAAACCTACATGCCCCAAGAAAGAGTGGATATGTCTTATGGTGGAAGGAATGGTGAGAGTGGATATCAGACCCACTTTTGCCTTATCAACCTCTATTCTGACTTTAGAGACTCGGTGACCCAAAACAAAGCCCTTGGGCACCATGAAGTGGCTTTTCTCCCAAGACAGTACCAAATGGACCTTGACACACCTCTCAAGAACAGTGGTTAGGTGAAGCAAGCACTCATCAAATGTCTTACCAAACACAGAAAAGTCATCCATGAAGACTTCAAGCGACGAATCAAGCATATCAACAAAGATGGATGTTACACATCTTTGAAATGTCAAAAGAGCATTGCACAACTCAAACAACATTCTTCTGTAAGAAAAAGTGCCACTTGGACAAGTGAATGTCATCTTCTCCTGATCGGTGGGATGAACAACTATTTGAAAGTAATCAGAGTACCCATCAAGAAAACAATAGAAACTATGTCCAACTAATCTCTTCAAAAAATCTGATCAAGGAACGGGTGAGGGTAATGATATTTCTTGGTCTTTTCATTCAATTTTTTTGTAATCCACGCACATCCTCCACTTGGAATGCTCTCTCATGGGCATCAATTCCCCATCTTCATTCTCGGTGACTGTAACTCCACCCTTTTTGGGTACAACTTGGATGGGACTCACACATGGGCTGCCAGAAATGGGATTTATGATTCTGGCATCAAGTAGCTTCACAACCTCTTTTGCTACAACTTCTTTCAACTTGGGATTAAATCGTCTTAGCATTTGATGGGTTGGTCCAGCATCATCCTCAAGGTAGATTCTATGGACACAAATAGAAGGGTCAATACCCCTCAAATCAACTATGGACCATCTAATGGCCTGAATGTTCTTCTCCAAAACTACCATCAATGCCTCTTCTTACTCTAGAGAAAGAATAGAAGAAATGATCATCGGGAAAGTGTCATTGGAGCCTAAGAAAACATATTTCAATCCTTCAGGAAGAGACTTGAGCTCAAGAATAGGAGGCTCTTCAAGGGAATTCTTCAATGGTTCATAAATGGATGGGAGGTCCTCACTTGCAGCCACTAAGGCTAGATCTTCTTCCTCATCATCATCTTCAAAAAAATCTAGAATGGATTCTAGACCTCTACCTTGTGTGGTGGTTTGAATCCATGCAGGTAGACACTCTTCTACTATCTCATCAAGGCACTTGATCAGATAACAATCCTCTTTTGTAGCACCTATCACCTTGGCATTAGCATAAGATTTGAAGATGTTCAGTCGGATCTTCATGTGCATGAAAGTCACATTCATGGTGTTGGTCCTCACATGGATCACTACATTAGCTATGGCCAAGAAGGGAGGCACTTTCCTCGAGTCTTTTTCCATGTCCAAGACAATAAAATCAGCCGGAAAGAATGCAGAGGTCTCATCATCAAGTATGACCAACACATCATCAACCACACCTCTAGACATTTTCACAGATCTATCGACCAACTGCAAGGTACAGTGAGCGGGACCTAGTTGTCCCATTTGTAGTTCAGCAAACACATCATAAGGCATCATATTTACACTAGAACCCAAATCAAGAAGAGCTTGGTCTATGTGATGAGCTCCAATGTAGCATGAGATGATGGGAGTGTCAGGATCTTTTCTTTTCCTTGACACGATGTACTATAGAATTGTGCTTGCTCAGTGAGCTTGACCTTCCTTGGTGTCCTTTCTATGGCATTCCTCTTGAACATGCACAAGTATTTCAAGAACTTAGCATAAGATGGGATCTTCTTGATCGCATCAAGCAAAGGAATGTTGATCTTGACCCGCTTAAACGTCTCCATGATGTCCTTGGTATGTTTCTTCTTCCTTCTTTCGGTGGATGGATCTTCAGGTGCATCGGGGAATGGCGGGAGTTGTGCTCCCAACTGACTCAAGTCAATAGTATCATCAAGTGGTATCACTAGAATCACTGTATTAGCTCTCGGTATCACGGTATCATCAACCTAAATCTCAGTATCAACATCTATGATCATAGTATCAACCTTGTCATCACTGGTTTTGCCATCAATAGAAGTCCCATGTGGCTGCTCCAAGGTCCTACCACTCCTAAAAACTATCACTACCTTCACATGTTCATGGGTAGTGGAAGAGGAAGCTTATGAATTTGGTTGTGGATGTTGAGGTGATGGTGGCCTTAAGTGTGGTGGATTCGGGTTTCGGATGATAAATTGTGGTTGGGGTTGGGGTTGTGATTGTTGTTGTGGTTGTTGTGGTGGATGGGGTGATATTGTGGAGGGGGTTGTTGGTATGAGTGAGGTGGAGGATATTGATAGTTGTAAAGGGGTTGTTAAGGTGGAGGAGCATATGTTTGTGGTGGTCCTTCATACCGGTGAAGTGGGGTACTTGGCCTTGTGGTGGGACATAAGCACCTTGAGTAGTGCTCACATAGCCACCATCATTGTTTGGGTTTGCCATGGGTTGAGATGGGAGCCTCCCCTCTTCACGGCGGGCAAGTGAAAGAGTGATTTGATCAAGCCTTTGTTCAAGGATGCTAATGTTTTGACCTTGAGATGACACCTCTTTTTTTACTTCATCAAGGTTCCTTAACCTTCCTAGAACTTCTTCCTAAAACTTGGAGTTGTACTTGGGCCCTTGGTGTTGCCTTGGCTGCCTTGCCCCTCCTCATTTTGTTGTTTCCATGAGAAGTTTGGATGATTCTTCCATTCAAGAGTATAGGAGTTGGACATTGGGCCTTGGTTGTTTTGGTTTCCAAAGGCATGCAAAGCATGAAATTCTTCTTCCTCAGCTTCAACTGCCACAGTGGATTGACTTGAAGAACCACCAACTTGGTTCTTCGTCATATTCATCATATTCACCATCATTTTCATCATGTCAGGATTGGTTGCAGTTTGGAATGGAACAATAGGAGGAGGTGGGGGACATGTAGTTGCGTTCATAATGCTCCCCTTTAGTAGAAGTCCAATGGTGAGAATTCTCAACAAGGTGCTCGAATAAGGGCCATGACTCCTTAGGTGGTTTTTCCATGAAGGTGCCTCCACATGACAAATCAACACTATTTTGGCTCAACTCCATTAGCTCGGTGTAGAATGTTTGGACCAGCTACCATAAGGGTGCCTCATGATGGGGCCAGTCGTGCATGAGCTTTTGGAACCTTTCACACGCCTCATGGAAGGGTTCATTTTTTTTTGTGAGAAGGCAGTGACACATCTTTTCATTTGGGTCAGCTTGGGAATCAGGAAGAAATTCTTGTGAAACTCATTCTTTAATGTGTTCCATGTCACCAATTTTGGCTTGGAGATGTACCATTCCTTTGCTTTTTTTAGCGAGAATGGGAAAAGGGTTCTCGAATGGAGTCATCAGTGGTGGTGGGTGTGTGGAAAGTGGAACAAGTTTCAAGTAAGGCATCGATATGGTGGTAGGGGTTCTCATTCTCCATCCCATAGTAAGTAGGAAGAAGTCCAAGAAGAGAGGGTGGAATGGAGAATTGTTGACCTGGCATTAGGTCAACATGGATGGCAATGGGGCAATTGTAGTTCCTCAGAGTGAAGTACTCATGGAGGGGGCAGTTGAGTTGTGGTTGAGCATCTCCATGAGGTATTTTAGCTTCACGGTCACCCATCTCATTTTCTCATTATTGGTTGTGGCGACTTTGGCGTCTCTTTCTACCTATCTTGGGGTCATATAACACCAAGTCAGTACAAGTCGAATGTGTATGACGTGTGCACAACTATCACCTGCACAATACACAAACAAGAAACAAAAACCAAGTAAGAACGACAATATGCAAAAATAAACAAAGAATAAAGAACAGCAATGGTGAGGGCAGTAGGAAAGGCTAAGCTACACAAACTAGCTAGTCTGAGTGTCTTTATGCCCAGCAATGGCACCTGGAAAGCTTGGTGTGATCTTATCAAGGCCACACACTAACCAACTAAAGGTGGCTAGATGCAACCCTAAGGGGAAAACACATAGATCTCTCAAAATTTGTATATGGACCTAGTCCAACGCACATGCTCAACCAATCACACATACCCACAAGCATACAAGGTCATGTTCTAGTATAGGCTACTAGTAAGATTAGGGTCAATCTTCAGGGATAGAGGGGGCACTAGAGCTAGGTTTGTGTTAACTATGTTCCTAAAGTGGAAATTAGAGTTTAAGGGTTTAAAGTTGGTTTGGAGTGATTATACTATGATTGCAAGCAAGAAAGAGCAAGAAAGAAACTAAGTTAATGAAGACTCTGATGCGTCAAGCTAGAGGTGCACACACTAGCCAATAAGAGCTGACTAGATGCACTCCATGGAACCTGTTACAACTTGTTCCTAGCTTTGCTGGTAATCCTAGAGTTTTAAGATAATCTTAATGCTTGGCATATTTTTGTTAGTAATATTCTATGTTGTGCTTTGTATGAACTTTGGTAGCCTTAAATACTTATTTGGGCAACTCATAATCATGACTTAAGCATACTATAAAGATCCGAGTTGGAGTTAATATGGCATTAACCCATACATGTATGCAAGAAGAGAGTTAATGACATTGAAGAAAATAATTAATAAATATTTTTTTCTCTAAAATTTTTATCAAAATAATATTGTATAATTGTATAGAATTCAATTATGAATCCAAAAAAAAGAATGAACCAAATCAGAGTTAAAATGAGAGAGTTATGCCCTTTTTAATAACATATACAGAGCACCCTGACCAACGTTGCGTCGACACCGCGATCGTGGTCTACACTATGACATGTGATGCTGCATCAACATTGCAACCCACAATGTTGTATCAACACTGTGACCGTGGTCTACACCATGACCCGTGACGCTGCATCGATACTGCAACCCGTGATGCTGCATCGACATCGCGACCACAACTAGCGCTGCCCTAGACAGCAAATTGTAAAACAATCTTATCTTGAGTTATACTTATCTATTTTCAACAAAACAAAGTGGGTTGGAACCGTGATTCAATCCTATATCATGCCAGACATCTTTATAAATGATAAGGAGACCTATAAGGTGATTTATGGGATGATTTTTGGGGAAAACGTGAAGAACGGAAGAAACCCCAAAGGGTTGTTATAGATTCAACTTGGTAAGTAGTTTTAACCATCGATTCTTCCTCCTCCTCATTTCTCCTTGCTCGAAATCCTGATCCAATGAATTGAGGTTTGGATTAACCTCTGATCTTCATCTTCTACCTTCAGCAGACCCTCTTTAGGGTTGAAAGGAAGAAGAAACTGTGGATTTTACTAAAGTTTTGATATGGATTTGAGAGTTCAAAGATGTGCTGTGTTTTTAAGGTGTTTTCACACCTTAGGGTGAGCAGGTACTTTTTTCAAAAAGTATATTGCATTAAATGAGTTAAATCATCAATAATCTTCAATTGTTTGGTATGCGAGTACAAACACTAAGTTGCCCTTTTGATCTAGCTTTTGCAAGTTATATGAAATGGGTTATTTCTCTATTGTGATGAATTTTAGATTATGGAATCACATTAGAAATGATTGCAACCCATATAAATGATAATTCTTAACGTAATTTTATAGGTTACATAAATATACAGAAATCTAAGATTTTCGGCTATGACTGAAATTGTTGTATAATTGAATAAAGAAGTTTGCCTGGTTGAATCTCCTTGGTTATGAATGATTGTTTTATTTGTATGTGTATTACGTATATGTCAGATAACATCTTGGATTTCATTCGATGATATCAATGTTTTCTTGATATATCAGTAAGGAGGGTGAAACCCTAAATGAATGAAAAGTTGGAAGTTTGTAATTAGACATCTTGATTCAATGTTATTCTTGATGTATGATGTTATGATGTATTCAATCCTTATGCGAGTTATGTGATAAGTGAATGAGGTAAGTGAAACCCTAATGATAGGGTGTTCATTGAAACAAGTATTGTTATATCAATGTTTCTTAGTTTGAGATGTGGTGATGCTTAATAGTTCAGTTGTGGTAAGTGTTATCAGATGATTTATGAAATGAATGATTTACAAAGTTGAACAAAGATATGTTGATGTGATGATTGAATTGTGAATTTAAGAGTGAATTAGACATTTAGATGCCCTAAACATTGTAGAATCCTTGTAGGATGAGGCCTACACTATGAGGAGGAAATGATTTCCTGACTGGAGGTAGTCCAGATCAAGGTAAGCCAGAGTGCACTAGTAGGGTGTGGGGGTCTTGACCAGTAGTGCAGACTCCTTACAATTGTGTGGTAGCCAACACCAACTGGGGATGTCAGTGGTGCATGTGTTACATGTTGAGTGATTAGTGGTCAGTAGGTCCACTGATGCACAATAAGCCTGAGGGATTTGACTCACTGTCTGAGTACCCAGGTTGAGAGGTGGAGTATGAGATATCCGGCCGCTCCCATTAGCCGTCGAGAACCAGATGTGTCGAGGCCCACTGCAGACGGGGTCTTACTCAAGAGATAGGCTTAGAAACCCGGGCATGATTCTAAGCCTTGTATTGTGAGATCGTAGCTTGCTATGATTCTTTCACATGTTATGGTACACCTCATGTGGGTTCAGGGCATAATAAGATGAATGAGAGGTTAAACAAGTGTGCGCAGTTATTGAATTATTCTTTGTATGTTTCTAAGTATTAGTTCTCTTTATGATCAATCAAGCATGCTCATATATTGATTCACTCTTGTAGAAATCTAGAGTATCCTTCCATATTTATGATTGTCAATGATTAGACTCTTTAAAGCTTAATGTTGTTATAATTGATATCAGTTGCTCGACAATATATCTATAATTATATAAGTGCTTTAAACTATTTCTTTGAAGTACTCATTCACTGAGCAAGTAGGCTCACCCCTCTACTCAATTTTTAGGGATAACTCGTGGACTTGAAGAAGGTCAATGCATCAGAGTAGATCTACCACATGAGTTAAGTATGAGATCAGTTAAGTTCAGTTGGTCCCTGACACTCTAGGACCTTGTATAGATGTGAGAGAGTTGTAAATGATGTTTTGTATATTTGTTTCGTTAATAAGAGAGAATGTATCTGATTGTCATGTCATATGTACGTGGAAGTGTGAGAAACAGAATGAATGTATGGATGGGTATCATTAATGTTGAGATCATATTAGAGTATTAAAAGTTTAATTCTCTTGTAAAGTTTGTTTACGTGATTGGATGTGAGAAAACAAAGAGTTTGAAATGAAATAAAGGAAGAAAAAAATAAGTAAGGGAGTGAACTTTGTATTAAGTATAATCCTCAAAAGTATGCCCTAATCTCATGATTAGCGGTAATCATGGGATGCGGGTGTAACAGCTTCGGTATCAAAGCTTAGGCTGAGTCGTCAGGGACCATTAGGATAGAAAGTCAGAGTTATAAGTGTGGTAGTTAAGAGTTGATGTGTTTATAGCTCTGGGAGGTCTGAGTATTTAGATACCCTGGTCTGGTATCTGAATACTTAGGTTGATTAGTATCAAGCTACTTTGTCTATTCTTCTCTGAATGCCCTGGCCAGGCATGCAGTGGGAGGATGGGCTAGAGAGAAACCCTAGAAATCTTAGGGTTAGGAGATCGAAAAGTAATGAAGGAGTAAGAGATTAAACATAGAATGTGATACAACTCTTGTTTTATATTGCTTATTTGATTGGATATCAATAGAAATGCTCTTATATATATGAATTCATATTATCAGTTTATTGAATATATATGGTTCCTTTATATTATTATGTATCATGAAGTTGATTCAGTTATTCTTTGTATCTAGTAGACCAGAAGTTATGTTTAAATGAGTTTGAACTAAGTGGATATTCTTTCCACATGTTTTAGATTAATAGGAGTTGGTTGATCTTGAGTAGCACTTGGCTTCAGGACTGTAGGTTCGGCCTGGTCCGGCTGGCAGGGTGCATTACTGGGATCTAATGACTCCTATTAATAATATAATAAGAGTAGATTGTAGATAAATTAGAACACGTCATAGTGAGAATGTACATACACTAAGATGTTGAAACATATGGGGAAAATTAGAATAGCTAAGAATCAGTTGGAACTAAAATCTGAGATCCAACTTTGGGGCTTCATATGAGAAATCCTTAATTGGGAATAAAGGAACATGACATAAGGTTCAGATTAAGTTTAATGATTAGTATTATATGAACTCTAAATATGAAATATGGAAAAGATATGAGAAAAGTATGTAAGGGCCAAGATAGTAAGAATCAATCATGAGGAATGGATCATATAATCGAGTACAATGCTTTTATTTACTCCAAAGCAAAGGCAAAATAGAAGAAAAGAGTTGAGTATACAATAAGTACATAGAAGTGAAGAGTCTTTAGAAGAGTTAAAGTAAAGAGAATTAGGTGAACATGTAAATCATAAGACTAGGATAACAAACTTAGTTGAAACAAAGAGAAATGTTAGAAATGATGAGCTTGATTAAGGAATGAGGGTTATGATATAATCGAGAGCATGAAATGTATACCTTTATTATGAAGTTTAATACATTCATCCTTACTACCTTTGGATTCCAAGTCTCTATAGAACAACAAACTAGTTTCTAAAAGAAGAACAAACGTGTAGCTTAGAAAATGAATAAGTCATACAAAGGTAGACTATATTCAGGAAGGAAAAACTTGATTGAAGGAGAAACTAAGTTTGACCCATCCATGAGCCATTTGATTTAAAATGAAGGATGTGTAATGTATTAAACATGAGGTGAAAAAAGTAGAGGGATCATTGATTTAGAATTTCAACTTCACATTAGTAGAAGCATAAAAAGAAATATGTGCAACATGGTATACATGATCAGACACATGAATAAGCAATATGATCCATAAGAGAAAATTAGAAGTTAAAGATGATAGGTGGAAGAGTAGTATATGGTAAGAGGATTATGGAAAGTAAGGATAGGTTTGAAACATGATGGAGTAATATAGATTATAAAAGAAATAGGTTAGGAGATTCAAGCAAGTGCTAATTAGTCAAGGATCCTTGTTGATAACCAATTAAACCTACATACGAGAAATGTGATAAGGGAATGTTTAAAGATAAGAATTATAAGTCTCAAAATCATCTTCTCTTTCATATCTTCCTTAATGAGAGCAATGTGGGAATGAAGTGATAAGAAAATAAATCAAATATGATGCTTAACTACCATGGTAGAAACATCTAGTGAATGTAATAGTGACATACAATATCATGATGGAACCCTAGCAAGGTAAATTGAGAATGTAATATATTTGAATGGCCAAGTAAGAGAAAGGAAATTCAATTGATAAGATAATGAAGACTTTAGTAAAACTTGTGAGATCCAAAGTTTGAATTTCAAATTAAGGGATCAAAGTCACATCACAATAACATCATGCTAGTGATAACGACCAAACCCTAGAATGTTTAGAGTTGTAGTAGTTCAAGGGATGTCACTAGTGATTTGACCTTGAATACTAGCATCTCTATAAAACAAGATCATGAGATTTGCACTATGAGAAGTAATCTAGCATTGGTAGTAATCCAGGGTTTAAAGGTAGCTAATCTGAAAGGTTGATAAACAATATGAAAATTATTCAGAGCAAAGGATAAGAAACATATTTCAAAAATAAGAGGTGTAATTTGAACAAAAGGAGAAGTGCAAGATGAGCAAAGTGTAATCTAAAACAAATTCTTGCAGTGATATCAAGAATGATGAATAATCTATTCTTACCTTGTATGTTTCAATTTTAGGGATGTTTATTCTATATGATCAAAATGAGAAGGATAAGTAACAAGAAGTAAGTAGTAACGAATGACGAGATAAGAGAAAATAACGGATTTCAGTAATACATGAATTTGTTTTTAGAAGTGTAATTTGTTGAAGGTATAATGAGGGATGTAAATTGGTTCTACACATGATTTCAGTGTACATGTGCAAGCAATATGTTAATTAAAGATGTCTGATAGCTGTAGTCATTCATACCAATAATCCATCTTAGTATTGTACAATTGTGGTATGGTGATATGGGTTGAATGATGATGGAACAAATGGAGGGTTACTGTAACGTCCCCGATTCAACCACCTGATTTTCTTCCTTCGAAAATCAAGTAGCTAAATCTGAGTCGTTAATATGGCACCAAAAATCAAAGCACAGGAGTGAGATAAGCAATATTTTATTTCAAAATATTACACCCTTACAAAAGGTAGATTTACATTATCTCCTGTATCAATAAAAATGATACATGAGTTTAAAATTAAGCTTGATCCGCCTTTGATTCTTGACGCCCTTCAGGATCTTTTCAAGATGAGTCTTCCACAAGAAAAGGTCTCTTATAAATAATATAACCTGCAACATGGAAGAATATGCCGCAGCCCAAGTGGGAGAGTATGGGTTAGACAATTGTCTAAGTATGGAAAAATAGAGATAAGCAGCAAGACACTATTAATATAACTGTATTCTTAATGTATTACTCAAATAACTAAAGTATCAAAAGTCCAAACCAAAATTATTGACCATCTACTAGCATGAAGCATAAGGAATGTGTATGTACGTATATTCATAAAGCATTTATCATACGACAACTCTATCAAAATATTATACGGATACTATGGAGCATAATCAAGATTATTGGTATAATGATAACAAAAAGGGAGACCTTATTCCATAAATGAGTTTAACTACAACTCTCAGAGAAGGTGTCAATTTACCTTGGGCAACTGGCCTGCAACCACAAAAACTTGCTTAACCAAGACTTTAGTCCATTAGGGTCACCAAAACACCTGTAAGTACCCTGGCACACCCTCAGCCACTCGTGCACATTGCATGCTCTATTCAATGAATCAGATTACCACATGCAGACACCGGTTGCCTTTCCAAGACCAGAAGAGGGTGCTCCTTGCACAAAATGCCACTTGAATAATCATTAGTTAGCATGCTTAATCTTTGTAGGAGATTATTCCCCATTACTAACTTGATCATGCCTGACTCTACATGACCAACTCAAGTGTGGGACTGAGTATGGTAGAGCATTATACTCATCCATCCCTGACTCCAAAGGACTTAGATCCGGATCCCAAATGTATCAATCCCCGGCCAACACATGCCAACTCTGCTACCAACACATCTCCCAATATGAATTTTAGAATCAAAAGGACATCATCAATGATATACAACTATTTGATGGATATTCAGAGTTGGAGAGATCAAAAGGTAGTCAAGTAATGAATCACTGATTATTATTTCACTATGAAACCTAAAATGTAAACTTATGGGATTGTGGTTTTGAATTAGAAAAGTATATGGCCAGGAGCGTGCAAGAGGTTAGGGAGTCCCCCTGTGCAAACACAGAACCAATTAAATAACCTTTCCTCTTTACTGGCTACAAACATCGGTGAAACGGGCTCCTAGTCACCTTAGAAGTGTTTGATAGAATTCCACTTTCCAACAATATCACATGACACAATTAATAGAGAGAAATAAAGGGAAGAGGGAACCAAAAGACAATAGGATTAGAATCCAAAGAAATGCTTGATTATCATCTAAAGCCTTTAAACTCAATTTTAAAGGATAATATGGACGAATATATGGAAGTCATACCTAGCTTATTAATAAAGAGGTTGTGTATAGTTGATCACTTACTCTTTCTTTAGGAAAGTATATGAATTATACTATACTCTTACTGCATATAATACCAAACCATTCTATACCATATTGAATATCATATTAAACAACAACAAAATGTACTTTTTGGATGACAAAATGTGGGAACCATACCTTTAGATGTACATTGATGCATAGTTCCACAAGAAGACCATAGCATCATTAAATATATCCAGTCTCGATATAATTCGGCAACATTCTATCGCATTTTCCATTACCTCGATCATCATTCCTAGCTAGATCAGCTTCTAGGGTTTCTCTCACTAGGGTAGAAGAGAGATGGCTTATATATTCTTAGAGAAAGGATATTGTGGAAGACATAGTATTGGGTTGCTCTTACTATGGTGGAGGAAGGAAGTAGTAGATTTCTATAGGGAGAGTATTTGTTGGGAGGTGGTTCCTTTCACTAACATAAAGAAAGAGAGAGTGGTTTGCTAATCTAGATAGAGATTGGAGGTTTATGGTGAATGAGATGGGAAAGGAGGGAGAAGGGACGTTCACCTTTGCTTTGGGATGAAGAGGAGAGAACTTGTACTTATGGTGGGGTGGATGGGGGCTTTTTATATAAGAATGGTGGAGGGTAGCATGATCCTAATAGAAAAAAGTGTGTGGATGACACATGGGTGCAAGGTGTCATCTTTAGGTGGATGTTTACTAGTTAGGTTACACATGGATGGTTAGGTGGCATCTCAAGAATTGCTAGATGACACATGGAAGCTTATGTGTCATCTCAAGATAGCTATTAAAGGGTGGTTGACACATGGCAGGATAGGTGTCAACTTTTGGATATGCTAGGTGTCAATGAAAGGAGCATGCCGCTCACCTACTTGCTTCACCAACTAATGTGCTTGCTCAAGATACCTACTTGCTATCCAATTATATGCTTGCCTCCATAAGCAACTTGCATGCCACCCAGCTACCTGCTTGTGTGCTTACCCACCAAAATGATATTTTTCAAAATTGGCAAAAAGTACCGCAATTATATTTTCAATATATAAAAGCTTTTAAATTAATCAAAATGAATTATTTTAATATCAAAATTGATTTTACAAATAAATCCTCAAAGAAGCTTGTTTTTATGAATAGCTCTAAATAAGGAATTTTTAACTTAAGCAGGAGATCAGGATGTTACATATACCACCCCTTCAAAGAATTTTCGTCCTCAAAAATTATAAGATTTAGGTTATGACTTATTTTAGTCTATTCTACTTAAGATTATCTGAATATAGTTTTAAGTTTACACTTCTACAATTTTCCTTGGGTAAGGTCTCATCTTGTTGCTCTGATACCATCTCTGTAACGTCCTTGATTCAACCACCTGATTTTCTTCCTTCAAAAATCAAGTAGCTAAATCTGAGCCGTTAATATGGCACCAAAAATCAAATCACAGGAGTGAGATAAGCAATATTTTATTTCAAAATATTACACCCTTACAAAAGGTAGATTTACATTATCTCCTGTATCAATAAAAATGATACATGAGTTTAAAACTAAGCTTGATCCGCCTTTAATTCTTGACGCCCTTCAGGATCTTTTCAAGATGAGTCTTCCATAAGAAAAGGTCTCTTATAAATAATATAACCTGCAACATGGAAGAATATGTCGCAGTCCAAGTGGGAGAGTATGGGTTAGACAATTGTCTAAGTATGGAAAAATAGAGATAAGTAGCAAGACATTATTAATATAATTGTATTCCTAATGTATTACTCAGATAACTAAAGTATCAAAAGTCCAAACCAAAATTATTGACCATCTACTAGCATGAATCATAAGGAATGTGTATGTACGTATATTCATAAAGCATTTATCATACGACAACTCTATCAAAATGTTAGACGGATACTATGGAGCATAATCAAGATTATTGGTATAATGATAACAAAAAGGGAGACCTTATTCCATAAATAAGTTTAACTACAACTCTTAGAGAAGGTGTCAATTCACCTTGGGCAACTGGCCTGCAACCACAAAAACTTGCTTAACCAAGACTTTAGTCCATTAGGGTCACCAAAATACCTGTAAGTACCCTGGCACACCCCCAGCCACTCGTGCACACTGCATGCTCTATTCAATGAATCAGATTACCACATGCAGCCACTGGTCGCCTTTCCAAGACCAGAAGAGGGTGCTCCTTGCACAAAATGCCACTTGAATAATCATTAGTTAGCATGCTTAATCTTTGCAGGAGATTATTCCCCATTACTAACCTGATCGTGCCTGACTCTACATGACCAACCCAAGTGTGGGCCTGAGTATGGTAGAGCATTATACTCATCCATCCCTTACTCCAAAGGACTTAGATCCGGATCCCAAATGTATCAATCCCCGGCCAAGACATGCCAACTCAGTTACCAACACATCTCCCAATATGAATTTTAGAATCAAAAGGACATCATCAATGATATACAACTATTTGATGGATATTTAGAGTTGGAGAGATCAAAAGGTAGTCAAGTAAATGAATCACTGATTATTATTTCACTATGAAACCTAAAATGTAAACTTGTGGGATTGTGGTTTTGAATCAGACAAGTCTATGGCCAGGAGCGTGCAAGAGGTTAGGGAGTCCCCCCGTGCAAACACGGAACCAATTAAATAACCTTTCCTCTTTACTGGCTACAAACATCAGTGAAACAAGCTCCTAGTCACCTTAGAAGTGTCTGATAGAATTCCACTTTCCAACAATATCACATGACACAATTAATAGAGAGAAATAAAGGGAAAAGGGAACCAAAAGACAATAGGACTAGAATCCAAAGAAATTCTTGATTATCATCTAAAGCCTTTAAACTCAATTTTAAAGGATAATATGGACGAATATATGGAAGTCATACCTAGCTTATTAATAAAGAGGTTGTGTATAGTTGATCACTTATTCATTCTTTAGGAAATTATATGAAGTATATTATACTCTTACTGCATATAATACCAAACCATTCTATACCATACCTTTTATTGATGTTGGTATAATAGATTACAATAGGAATTGAATATCATATTAAACAATAATGAAATGTACTTTTTGGATGACAAAATGTGGGAACCATACCTTTAGATGTACATTGATGCATAGTTCCACAAGAAGACCATAGCATCATTAAATATATCCAGTCTTGATATAATTTGGCAACATTCTATTGCATTTGTCATTACCTCGATCATCATTCCTAGCTAGATTAGCTTCTAGGGTTTCTCTCACTAGGGTAGAAGAGAGATGGCGTATATATTCTTAGAGAAAGGATATTGTGGAAGACATAGTATTGGGTTTCTCTTACTATGGTGGAGGAAGGAGGTAGTAGATTTCTATAGAGAGAGTATTTGTTGGGAGGTGGTTCCTTTCACTAACATAAAGAAAGAGAGAGTGGTTTGCTAATCTAGATAGAGATTGGAGGTTTATGGTGAAGGAGATGGGAAAGGAGGGAGAAGGGACGTTAACCTTTGCTTTGGGATGAAGAGGAGAGAACTTGTACTTATGGTGGGGTGGATGGGGGCTCTTTATATAGGAATGGTGAAGGGTATCATGGTCCTAATAGAAAAAAGTGTGTGGATGACACATGGGTGCAAGGTGTCATTTTTAGGTGGATGTTTACTAGTTAGGTTACACATGGATGGTTAGGTGGCATCTCAAGAATTGCTAGATGACACATGGAAGCTTATGTGTCATCTCAAGATAGCTATTAAAGGGTGGTTGACACATGGCAGGATAGGTGTCAACTTTTGGAGATACTAGGTGTCAATGAAAGGAGCATGTCACTCACCTACTTGCTTCACCAACTAATGTGCTTGCTCAAGCTACCTACTTGCTATCCAATTATATGCTTGCCTCCATAAGCAACTTGCATGCCACCCAGCTACCTGCTTGTGTGCTTACCCACCAAAATGATATTTTTCAAAATTGGCAAAAAGTACCGCAATTATATTTTCAATATATAAAAGCTTTTAAATTAGTAAAAATGAATTATTTTAATATTAAAATTGATTTTACAAAAGAATCCTCAAATAAGCTTGTTTTTATGAATAGCTCTAAATAAGGAATTTTTAACATAAGTAGGAGATCAGGATGTTACAGTTACCCTGAATAAGGTAGTCTTACCTATTCACTGATATGAATAGAAGGGATGATAACCATATTGTATTGATATATAACCCTAATGAGGTATAGCTTGTTATACCTAACTTTAATATAACTAAGTGATGGTAATTGGGTATGAATAGTCCTTGAATGACTGATATTGTCATGGAGTACTCTGTTATTGTAGTTGAAACTTTAATATGCTATAACCCGATGGTTACACCTTGATTTTTGTGTGGGTTCATACTTGAGAATAGTATGGAATGTGATGGTGATGCTTCATCTTATGCATCCATGATCCAATGGGGATGTTGTGAGTAAGGGTTTGGGTATAAGTGTTGGTTTGTAACATTAATATAATTTATCTTGTTGAACCTATCTCTAATGCAAATAGATAAAGATGAGTATTCATGTTTAACATTCTTATATTATGGAATGATGGTGGAATGACCTCCTTAATATGATCATAACCTTAATATGTTAATTGGCGGTTATCATAGCCACATGGTTGATACTTTCTTATGCTAAACATGTGCATTATTAATATGATGAGGGTTAATCATATCTAGATTCCTTGCATGTTGATGTAATAAAGGAATGTTCTTAATGTTAATATAACCCTGTTATGATTGTTTATGAATATCTCCTAGCTCATTAATGCAATATTGCATTGATCCAGTGGTATTATATATAAGTGATGTTGTTGAGCCTTGTTATCTGACATGGAAATATAATGATAATATTGTAGGGAATATTATGATGGTCTTAATGACCTTTGGTCATGGTTGATCCCCAAACGGGGTGTAATCCTCTTGTGTTGATAAGGGTAGATACCATGTGATATTGTGAAAAGGATTTATATCTTATGATAGTATGATGACTAGTGTGGTTTCATGAATGGCAAGTGAATAGTACCATGTGATGTTGAGATGAGAAATTATGTTTCACATGTTTATATCTTTTAAAAGTTGTGATTTGAAGAGGAACAAATGACTCAATGTTGAAAATAAAATTCTAGACCATAGTATTTGAAAGCTTAAAAGGAGGGAGATGCCCCTGGTAAAGGTTCTTTGAAGGAATCATGTATATAAGAAGTTACTTGTAAAGTAGAATAGGAGATGTTTAACAAGTATCTTTTCCTCGTTTAGAAATTTTTATTTGAAATTTTTATTAGAGGGGGAGAATTGTTACAACCTGTTCCTAGCTTTGCTGGTAATCCTAGAGTTTTAAGATAATCTTAATGCTTGGCATATTTTTGTTAGTAACATTCTATGTTTTACTTTGTCTTAACTTTGGTAACCTTAAATTATTATTTGGGAAACGCATAATCATGACTTAAGCATACTATAAAGATCTGAGTTGGAGTTAATATGGCATTAACCCATACATGTATGCAAGAAGAGAGTTAATGACATTGAAGGAAATAATTAATAAATAATTTTTTTCTCTAAAAGTTTTATCAAAATAATATTTTATAATTGTATAGAATTAAATTATAAATCTAACAAAAAAGTAATGAACCAAATAGGAGTTAAAATGAGAGAGTTATGTCCTTTTTAGTAAACATATACAGAGCACCGTGACCGCGGCCGACACCGCATCGACACTGCGACCGCGGTCTACACCGCGACCCATGATGCTGCATCGACACCATGACCAATGTTGCATTGACACCATGATCGATTCTGCATTGACACCATGACTGATGCTGCATCGACACCGCAACCGCGGTCTACACCACGACCCTCGACGTTGCGTCGACACCGCAACCGCGGCCGCCTCCGCCCAAGACAACAAATTGAAAAATGATCTTATCTCAAGTTGTACTTATCCGTTTTCAATGAAATGAAGTGCTTTAGAACCGTGATTCAATCCTCTATAATCCCAGACATCTTGCTCAATGAGAGGGTGATTGTAACATCCCAGGATTTTAGGTCTTGGATAAGTTGATCTTAAAAGGAATGATTGGACTACCCATATCACCGAGGGGCACCTCCTTTTTCGGGAGCCCATCACTAAGAAATCCATAGTTAAGCGTGCTCAACTTGGAGTAGTACTGGGATGGGTGACCTGTCGAGAAGTTGAACCTGGCATGCACGTGAGTGAGGAAAAAGTGTGCAGTTAAGGCTAGTGGTGGTTTGTGGGGACAGTCGTCATTTCTGAAACTCTACTAGAGCCTAGGGCAGTGGGCCCGGGCGTTACAAATGGTATCAGATCCATAACCCCTCTAGTAGGTGGGGCCCACATGGGCATGGCATGCTAGTCTTGAGTCGTGCGGTCCAGGTATATAGGAAAGGGTTGTCCATGGTTGACGTAGCCACCCTTGTGTTGGTATTTCGTGATCGGGAGCTGGGTGTCCATGGGTCATTGTGGGTCTGTACTGAAATGGGGTCAGATTATGAGGTCATATAGTTGAGCCTTGACGAGGACGTCAAGAGTCTAAGTGGGGGAGATTATAACATCCCAGGATTTGAGGCCTTGGATAAGTTGATCTTAAAAGGAATGATTGGACTACCCATATCACCAAGGTGCACCTCCTTTTTTGGGAGCACATCACTAAGAACTCCATAGTTAAGCATGCTCAACTTGGAGTAGTACTGGGATGGGTGACCTGTCGGGAAGTTGATCCTGGCATGTGCGTGAGTGAGGAAAAAGTGCACAGTTAAGGCTAGTGGTGGTTTGTGGGGACAATCGTCATTCCTGAAACTCTACTAGAGCCTAGGGCAGTGGGCCCAGTCATTACAGTGACCTTAAAGGTGATTTCTAGGATAATTTTTGGGGAAGAACGTGAAGAACGACATAAACCCCAAAGGGTTGTTATAGATTTGACTTGGCAAGTAGTTTTGACTGTTGATTCTTCCTCCTCCTCATTTTTCCTTGCTTGAAATCCCTGATCCAATGAATTTGAGGTTTGGATTAACCTCTGACCTTCATTTTCTACCTCCAGCAGACCCCGTTTAGGGTTGAAAGGAAGAAGAAACTGTATATTTTGCTAAAATTCTGATATGGATTTGAGAGTTTCAGAGATGTGCTGTATTTTTAAGGTGTTTTCACACCTTAGGGTGAGTGGGCACTTTTTTTAAATAGTAAATTGCATGAAAATGAGTTAAATCATCAATCATCTTTAATTTTTTGGTATGTATGTGAGTACAAACACTAAGTTGCCCTTTTGATCTAGCTTTTGCAAGTTATATGAAATGGGTTATTTCTCTGTTGTGATGAATTTTATATTATGGAATCATATTAGAAATGATTTCAACCCATCTAAATGATAATTCTTAAAGTAATTGTAGAGGTGACATAAATATATTGAAATCTAATATTTTCGGCTATGATTGAAATTGTTGTATAATTGAATAAAGAAGTTTGTCTGGTTGAATCTCCTTGGTTACAAATTATTGTTTTATTTGTATGCATATTACGTATATGTCAGATAACATCTTGGATTTCATTCAATGATATCAACATTTGATTGATATATTAGTAAGGAGGGTGAAACCCTAAATGAATGGAAAGTTGGAATTTTGCAATTAGACATCTTGATTCAATGTTATTCTTGATGTATGATGTTATGATGTATTCAATCCTTATGTGAGTTATGTAATAAGTGAATGAGGTAAGTGAAACCCTAATGATAGGATGTTCAGTGAAATAAGTATTGTGATATCAATGTTTCTTAGTTTGAGATGTGGTGATGCTTAACAGTTCAGTTGTGGTAAATGTTATCAGATGATTTATGAAATGAATGGTTTACAAAGATGAACAAAGATATGTTGATGTAATGATTGAATTGTGAATTTAAGAGTGAATTAGACATGTAGATGCCATGAACACTGTAGAATCCTCACAGGATGAGGCATGCACTGTGACGAGGAAATGGTTTCCCGAGTGGAGGTAGTCCATATCGAGGTAAGTCGGAGCGCACCAGTAGGGTGCGGGGGTGTTGATCAGTAGGGTAAAATCCTTACAATTGTGTGGTACCCAACACCAACCGGGGATGCTGATGGTACCTGTGTTACATGTTGAGTGATCAGTGGTCAGTAGGCCCACTGATGCACAATAAGCCTGAGGGGTTTGACTCATCGCCTGAGTACCCAGGTTGAGAGGTGGAGTCTGAGATATTCGGCCACTTCCATTAGCCACCGAGAGGTAGACGTGTCGAGGCCCGCTACAGACGGGGTCTTACTTAAAAGATAGGCTTAGGAACTCGGGCATGCTTCTAAGCCTTATACAGTGTGATCATAGCTTGCTACGATTCTTTCACATGTTGTGGTATGCCTCATGTGGATTCAAGGCATAATAAGATGAATGAGAGGTTAAACAAGTGTGCACAGTTATTGAATTATTCTGTGTATGTTTCTGAATTATTAGTTCTCTTTATAATCAATCAAGTGTGTTCATATATTGATTCACTCTTGTAGAAATCTAGAGTATCCTGTCATATTTATGATTGTCAATGATATGACTCTTTAAAGCTTACTGTTGTTATAATTGATATCAGTTGCTCAACAATATATTTGTAATTATATATGTGCTTTAAATTGTTTCTTTGAAGTACTCATTCACCGGGTGAGTAGGCTCACCCCTCTACTCACAATTTTTAGTGATAACTCGTGGACTTGAAGAAGGTCAATGCATCAGAATAGATCTACCACAGGAGTTAAGTATGAGATCAGTTAAGTTCAGTCGGTCCCTGTCACTCTAGTCCCTTGTATAGATGTGAGAGAGTTGTAAATGATGTTTTGTATCTTTGGTTCCTTAATAAGAGAGAATGTATCTGATTGACATGTTGTATGTACATGGAAGTGTGAGAAACATAATGAATGTATGGATGGGTATCATTAATATTGAGATCATATTAGAGTATTAAAATTTTAATTCTCTTATAAAGTTTGTTTACATGATTGGATGCGAGAAAACAAAGAGTTTGAAATGAAATAAAGGAAGACAAAAAAATAAGTAAGGGAGTGAACTTTGTATTAAATATAATCCTCAAACTTATGCCATAATATCATGATTAGTTGTAATCGTGGGATGCGGGTGTAATAGAACTCGAACACATGGGATCTGTCAAAATTTATAAAAACCCTAACAAGACTCGATCACAACACTAAATAGGTCACCCACAAGCGCACGGGGTACTATTGTAGCATAGGTGATAGGCAAGAGTAGGGGTCGATCCTTAGGGACAGAGGGGGCACTAGAGCTAAGTTAGTGTTGGCTATGTTCCTAGAGCAGAGACTAGGGTTGAAGGGTTTATAAGGGGTTGTTTTGATTGTTAAACTAAGGGAACATGCAAGTAAAGGCAATATGAAATCTAAGTTATTGCAAACCCTAAATTATCCTAAGCAAGCAAGTATAAGGAACTAGATTAAGCAATTAGCTAAATATGAGTAAAGGTTAACTACACTGCACTAGTAGAGCAATTAGCAACTAGGGGATAAGTTAACCACTAAAGAAAGCAAAGATCTATATTAACCCTAACTAGCAAGACTAGGCAATTAACTAGAAGAAATAAAGATAATTAAGATACACTAGCATTAAAAACTAGAAGATTAAGATGGGCTTCAAGCAAGGGATTAGGTAGGTGGGTTGTTTGGGAATGTGATTTGATATTATTTGGGGGTGTCAACATGGCATGCAATTATCACAATTCAATCTAGATTACCAAACCAAACAACAAGGCAAGTGCTATTAGAATGTATCCTATACTGCTAGTTAGAGAACTAGGGTTAGGTGTAATTCTAGTAGGACTTGTCAAGTATAGGTCTCTAGGGTAAGTGGTATTAGGGGAATTGAGCGCGAAGGGTAGGAATGGGAGTAGAGATGAGGGTTTTCACCTCATGCTACTAGCCATCTAGCCTTTAGGAAGCTCTAGGAAATTGCACTAATCACACTTACACTTGTCACTTAGATCTCACACTCACTTGTAGAAGGAGGGATATGTATGTAAGAATGAAGGGGGATAGATAGGGATCCACTAATTGGACCTAGGAGCCATTCCTAAGATTGCTACATACACTCCAATTCCTCCTAGAAGCTAAGTGTCATCAAACATCACAAAGAAAGCAATTTAAGTTTAAGAGCAAAAATCACATGAAAGATAATGAGATAGAAGCAAAGGAAATCATCATAGAATGAAATTTTGTTCATTACAAATTATTCTCCCCCAACATGGTATCAAAGTCACATTTTACCCCAAACAGCCCACCACTAGGGGCTTAGCTAGACATTATCAAACAAAAGGTAAAAGAAAGAGGAAGAAGAGGATAGGACTTCATAGAGCTTGAAATAGATCTTTCTTTTTCACATCCTAGATGCTTGGGGATGACCTCTCTCCTCCAATGGTGAAGATGGGTAGGAGAATGGAGGGGATTATGGAGGAAAACCTAGAAATCTAGGTTTCCAAGGTGGAAATGAGGTGGAAATGGTGGGTGGAGAGCATAAATGCAAGGAGAGTGCAATGAATGCTCTAGAGTGAGTGGAGAGGAGTAATGGCAACTGGGGGAGTGTAAGCTTTGTGCTCTAGCCGTCACCTATGTATATATAGGTGGTGTGGAAGCACTAGGGTAAGTAGGGGTAGAATAGGAAAAGCACTGTAGAAAATGGGTAGGGTTAGTCGGTCACCACAGTCATGTTGGGGTGCCACGGCCTTGGTGGGGGTTGCATGGAACGGTCGTGGGGGTGTGGACACGGCTAAGGTGTGAAAGGGAATGTAAAGGCTAAGTATATGTGGTGGCCACGGTCGTGATGGGGAGCCATGATCGTGCTGGGTTTGGGGTACCATGGGCGTGGGGTGCGCCACGAGTGAGGCGGTCTTCAAGGGCCATGGACATGGTGAATGGCTATGACCATGGTCATTCACATGAAAAATAGGCCACCTCTCTGTTGATTTTGGGGGGCGTTGTGCATAATTCCAACAACCATTGAGGGAGGCCATGGTCGTGATGTCTTTTGCTGGCCACGGCCGTGCTGATGGACACGGCCTCGGTGTCTTCAATGGGCCACAGCCATGATGTGTTTGGTGCAAAAATGCTGACTTCCCTGTTGATTCTTGGCTATAATTCACACAACTGTGGTGGATGCCCACGGCCGTGCTGGGTTCTTCAGTGGCTAAATTAACTTTAATCTTCAATTCTTCATCATCAATGAACTTCTTTGCTTGATGTCAAATCTTGGCCATTAGGGGTAGGTTGAGGGACATTTTGGGCCATCTTTGGACCCCACTACAAGTAAAGGAACTCTTGAACTCATTCCTTCTCTCTCATCCATCCAAAGCATGGTAGAAGTACCTGAAAATAATGCAAAGAATGTCCATAAGTGCATTTGATAGTAATACTCATATTGGGGGATTTAAATTGCATTCTACTATGTTTATATGTGAATAAAGTAAAAAATGGCACAAGATGGAGCCCTAAAATAGGACTGCATCAGACTCTAGATTACTCTATGTAAGTCAAGACAAGGGAACTAAGCAAGGCAAGCAATCAGGCTAGAGCAAAGAGTTACACTACACTAGCAATACTAGTTGTCAGCTAAGAGACAAGAAAGAGCTTAAGTTATCACTATTTAGATAAAGTAACACAAGCAAGCTCAAAGGATCCCTAACTACTTAATCAAGAACTAACTATCTAGAACTAGGCAATTAGCTAAGAATCAACAAAGACAATTGATTACACTATCATTAACAAGCTGAGAAGGCAAGGGTGGATTTTAAGCAATATGATGGATAGGTAGTCCGTTTGGGAATGCAAATTGATATTAGTTGTGGGAAGGTTAACATAGCATGCAAAACTCATATTTCAATCTAGATTACCAAACCAAACAACAAGGCAGGTGCTATTAGAATATACCCTATACTACTAGTTGGAGAACTAGGGCTAGGTGTAATTCTAGTAGGACTTGGCAAGTCTAGGTTTCTAGGGTAAGTGGTATTGGGGTAATTGAGAGCCAATGGTAGGAATGGGAGTAGAGATGAGGGTGTCTCACCTCATGTGACTTGCCATCTAGCCTTTAGGAAACTCTAGGCAATTGCACTAATCACACTTACACTAGCTACTTCGATCTCACACTTACTTGTAGAAGAAGGGATATGTATGTAGGAATAATGGAGGCTAGATAGGGATCCACTAATTAGACCTAGGAGACATTCCTAAGATTGCCACATACATTCCAATTTCTCCTAGAAGCTAAGTGTCATCAAACATCACAAAGCAAGCAATTTATGTTTAAAAGTACAAATCACATGCAAGATACTGGGAAATGAGATAGAAGCAAGAAGAAATCATCATATAATGAAATTATGTTCAATACAAGTTATTTTCCCCAACATGGTATCAAAGTCACATTTTAACCCCAAACAACCCACCACTAGGGGCTTAGCTAGACATGCTCAAAGAAAAGATAAAAGAAATGAGAAGAATGGGGTAGGAATTCATGGAGCTCAGAGTAGCTTCTTCTTCTTCACCTCCTAGTTGTTATAGAACGTGGCTCCTCCTCCAAGGGGGTAAAAAGCATGGAGATATTGGGGATTATGAAAGGGAACCTAGAAAACTAGGTTTGTATGATGAAAATGGAGTGGAAAATGGAGTGGGAGGTAGGTGAGTGGAGTAAATGCAAGGAAGGAGATGAAGGAGCTCTAAAGTAGCTAGGAAGAGGATAAGGGATCCTAACCCTCGTGTTGTGGCCACCACCTATGTATATATAGGTGGTGGGGAGGCACTAGGGTAAGTAGGGGCAAAGTGGGAAAATTATTGGAGAAAATGGGTAGGTTTAGGCGGTCACCACAGTCATGGTGAGGTGCCACAACCATGGTGGGGGTTGCACAGCACGGTCATGGGTAGTGGAATGGTCGAGGAGGAAAGTGGAGTTGAAGTGGTGAGTATGTATGGTGGCCACGATCGTGTTGGGTATAGAATACCACGGTCGTGTGGGATACCATAGCCATGTTGGAGGAGGTAGCCACAGGTGAGTTCATTGTGTTTTCATCTCACCATGGGTGTGGTGAGCTCCACGAGCGAGGTGACCTTCAAGGGCCATGGTTGTTGTGATGACCATGATCACGGTCATTCACGTGTAAATTGAACCCAGTTCCTGTTGATTCTTGGGATCTTCATGCATAATTCACCACATTGTCTTGAAAGCCATGGGCGAGGTGGGAGATGTTGACCACTGTCATGTTAGGGTCCACAGCCGTGTGGTCTTTAGTGACCACGGCCATTGTGATGACTATGGTCGTGATCATTCATGTGTAAATTGAGTAACTTCCCTATGACTTTTGGAGCTTAATTCCCACGATCGTGGTGATGTACCATGACCGTTTTAGGGCTTCGTGGTACTGATATCCACTTCAATTTCTTCATCTAGCCTCCTTTTGCTTTGAATTGCTCTTGTGCATCCAAGGGAAGCTAGGGGAAGAGATAGGTCCACTCTTGGGTTGTAAGAACCAAAGATGTTCTTCATCTCTCTCCCATGCATCAATGCATGCGTAAGTGCCCTAAAATACACACAAAAGGAGGCATAAGTACATTTGTCATAAAAGATCATATTGGAGGAAATAACTTGTAATCTACAATGTTCAGATGTGATTATAATGCAAAAAGACATAAGATGAAGCCCTAAAATAGGACTGCATCACAAGTGCATGAAGAACTTGGCACTAGATTGAAATTCAATACAACCTATCACCCCCAGACTGATGGGCAGTCAGAAAGAACAATCCAGACTTTAGAAGACTTTTTGAGAGCATGTGTGTTTGATTGGAGTGGACCGTGGGAGCAGTACTTTCCCTTAGCTGAGTTTGCTTATAATAATAGTTACCAAGCCAGTATCGGGATACCTCCGTACGAAGTTCTTTATGGGAGGTTGTGTCAGTCACCACCTCACTAGGTTGATGTCTGTGAGAGGACCTTACTGAGGTTAGATTAACTGCAGTTGCATGTTGAGAAAGTTGATTTGATCAAGAAGAGTCTAAAGAGAGCCCAAGATCAAAAGAAGTTGTATGCTGATGTGAAGCAGACTGGCTTGCACTTCACTATGGTGAACATGTTTTTATGAAAATCCTACCCCTACGAGCTATAGCTAAGAATAGAGGAAATTAGAGTCCCCCGTGTGTGTGCTCGAGATTTTAGAACAGATTGATGAAGATGCTTATCAATATAGTATGATGCATGATGTGTTCTATGTATCCAATCTAAAGTGCTATGTGAAGGATCCAAGTCATGTGTTGAGCATTGAACCTATTAAACTCCAAGGGAGGCTGACATACCCTGAGTAACCTGTGAGGGTGTTGGATACCAAGGTGAAAAATCTCTGGAATAAAAAGATAGAGATGGTAAAGGTTCTTTGGAAGCACCATGGAGAGGATGAAGCCACATGGGAGATAAAGACAGACATGGAAAAATCTTATCCTAAGTTGTTTGTTTGATTATTCAAATTTTGAGGACAAAATTCCTATAAGAGGGGAAGGATGTTACAACCTAAGTTTCACTTGTATTCTATATATTAAAATGCAAATATTCTAGTAAAAAAGACATGTTGGAAATTTGTGTGCTTTGTTTTTAAAATGGTTATCTTTGCAAATTTCCCTTGAATGGTTGATTTCGTGATTTCTAGTGAATTATTAATCCAATAATGGATATAAGGGAAAAGGGAGAGAGGAAAATTCCATAATAAGCATTAAAGCAAAAGGAAAATGATAATAATTATCTATACCTGAGATAATTGTGTAGAATTCTCTAGGAAGTGGTAAAGATGGCCCTTATTAATTAGTTTTTTTTGCACATGTTTTCTAATAAGAATAATAGTCAAAATAAAGATAATAGAAAAGAAAGAAAGATAAAAGAATGTGTTTTAATGCTTGAAATATGTCTTATAAAGGGAATACTTCCATGTTAAGAAAAGGCATCTTTTTTTGAATTTTGATCCCAATCTTTGCACACATCTAGATTAGGTCATTTAAGACTTTCCCTTAAAATTTGATATTAAAAGGATTAGTAGAGAGAGATGTTGAATCTACTAGTTTCCCTAAAGTGTACGTATCAATGGGATGATAAATTAAATGCCACCATTTGTTTTGGAAATAAAACTTGGCCTCTTTATTATGTGTGTGATCTGTGGACCGTCGGATCAGGTATCTGAGGACTCACATGTTGTCTCCACCTCTGGTTAGAAAAGGAAGCAAAGGAACATAAACTCCCTCCTTCCTTTCGTGATTTCCTCTCTCGCAGTTGGAGTTTTCCCCAATGGATTCGGAAGGCCATCTCAAGTCCAATGACCCCCTAGTTCTATCCCCTTTGGAAGGGTATTAAGGTTTTACCTCAATCGCAGACTATCGGTCAGCCAATCCCTCCTAGACAAAGCTATATAAAGGCCCTTAATCCCCTCTTTGCGAGGCAAGATGATGGTATGAGATCCTTGGGAGTTAGGGGAAGTCCTCCTTGTCACTAACTCCATCAACACATCCCTATTCTCTCTCCCCTTCTCTTCTCTGTGTTGTTAGTAAATACCCTCTCCATCCGCATAGGTTGATCCATCTTCGAAAAAATTGAGGATGTCCATGGATTCGGTGAGGTCCGGCGAGGGATCCTTCACCTTGAACTAACTCTCTGACGCCCTATAACTCCAAGGCAACCTTTCGGTTGACTTAGTAGCCTGGAGTGTGCATCAAAAATGGGACGTGAAGGAGGAAGATGAAGGAGAGGAGGAAGTACCTCCTTGACCTCAAGAACATGTGGCCCCGAGTCTAAGGCGAAGTACCTCCTTGACCTCAAGCACATGTGGCCCCAAGTCTAAGGCACATGGGCAAAAGTCTATAATCAACTCGGTTCAATGCCTTGCTCGCATGAAGTGCACCACCTATGTTGCAAAAGCTTATTCGTTGGGTCGGGCCCGCGTGGAATTAAGGTAAATTAACCCTTTTGCTGATATGACGTACCCTAATTGGAGGATTAGTGATTAACTTGCAAATATTATAATAAATTGTAGGCCAATCGGATGAAGACAAATAATATATGAATTTTGCTTAGAAAATACATGGAATTCAATAAAAATATGATCATAACTTGATTATGTCTCTAGTTCAAAAGGTACATAAAGTTGTTATCTTTAATGAGGTTAATGTATAAGAACCCTAAGTTTTAGGTTTTGATGATCCTAATGTGTCCAATTGATATTGATAATAAAAGATTGATCTTTTATGGATAAATATAGCATCTTGGAACTTATCTGAACTTAGCAACCTATAATTTGATGAATTAGGGTTTACTGGAGACTAAAAATGTGATTAATGATAAGATTAGGATTGTCAACTCAAAAGTCATGAAAAGTGATAGTTAGGGTTTAGGAATCCAAAACCCTAACAAAACCCTAACTTGAGACCCAAGTCGGTCTTAGTGATAAATTTAGATAGAATAACGATGCATGGGTGTTATTCTTTAACTTTCAGGATAATTGGTTGCTTGCTTGTTTGGTTATTCCATAATGCTCTTGCTTGGACATCAAGTACACTTGATCAAGGTATGTGGTTATGCTTATGACTAACCACATTAGTTTCATGGTTTTTTCTGAGGTTTTTTGAATTGCTTGAAAATAATACTTGCTTGTTTATTTATTTCCTACAAATTATAAAGTCACTATGGTTGTCACATTATATGTTGGTAACTTACTCGAACCCCGCATGCAAACTCTAGAAATTTGAGAATGGAAGGAATGAAAGAATCATGATGATGACTAAAGACCATACCCCAGATTGGGAAGGTCAGACCAGTCCCAATATTGGGAAGGTCAGAATAGGCCCCACAGTGGAAAGGTCATATGAGGTCATGCCCCAGATTGGGAAGATGGACATGGAACCTAGATCCATATTGACATGTGGCCTAACATGCCACCTAGATCCATATTGAGAGGTGTCCTACAGTCGACTGTAGTGACAAAACCCTAAGAGAGGGTATCCCAGAGGTTGAGTAAAAGCAAGTTGAGAAGTTATGAAGAAAATAATAAAATTTTTTTGTGTAACAATAATTTTTGTGGCTATGTTGTTACAACTATATGTGAACATTTTGGTTTCCCTACATACTAGTATAACTTTTTATACTGACCGAGTTTTTGTTTGTTGGCATTTTAGGATAATCTACTATTATGAAAGTATGATGAAACCAAACATCCCGGAAAAGATGGCACACACAAAGAAAAGACATTAATGTAATCATCAAGGTTATAGTTAGATAGAAATTATTTTCATGTTGCAACTTTAGATATCTAGATCTTATAATTCCTTGGTGGAAAATGTAATATCATTCTTGTGCCAAACTCCTTTTGATTACTGAAATTTATTAATTATTTTTTATTATTTGCTAAACCTTCGGTCATGTATTGAAGGTAATGGCCCTTTCCCTCTTGGTCTTCCTGAATAGGGGATAATAGGAGGAGGGGGTCATTACAAGATGGACCTGCTGCAATCTCATCGCTCGTCATAAGCGCCATAAGAAATGATGACATGAGATGTTGGAATTTTGTGACTACCAGATTCTTGGGCTTTTGGTTGTCTTTAAACAAAAGGGCAATTTATCATTCACCATCTAAATGATTTTGATCATGCGAGATTTGTTTGTGTCAAAAATTTATTGAGTCACCCAGTCATGCACTATGGTCATCAAACTATATGTGAGGGTAAATCGATTATTCAATATTATTTTTGGTTAAAATTCAATAAAGTGAGTTAACTTATAATAATATATTATACATAGCTCATAAAAACAAAAGATGATATGTTTTGATATCAGTGTAGTATTCTCCATCTAATGGCATTGGTTCTATCGCCTAACTTCAATATGATAAATATGTGATTTTAATAGATGCTCTTTATTGGACAAAATTTCTATTAATTCATATTTAATAATCTATGTCACAAAAATAACAAAAAAATTATTATGGACTTAGGAAAAATATAATCTACAATATGATATGATTTTGGTAGCCTAATTCATTAATAATAAAAAGATGGTTTTCAGGGTTTCTATAATTAATGTGAGCTTAACCCCAATATCACATGTGTGTTAGATAGGCGACCTGGAAACCTAATGTGATCTAGGGTTTAGATTGGATCTTGGTAGATTGGATATGAGGTATGTTGTGTCTCCTACATTCTAATTGATCAATTTACCTAATTTATATCTCTCTTGATGTATGTTACATGCCTTGACTCCTATATTGAGCAATTGATCTTATTTTTCTCTCTCTTAGACTCTTTGAGGTATTTTGGTAATGAATTTTCTCTTTCTTGACTTGATGACCTATTTGGGTCTAGCCTTGATGAATTTTCATACTGATATTCTTGAACTATCCATAATTTATGTTGGACTCTAAAATCATACTTTGCTTCATGATGAAACCCTAATTGTGGAATTGAACTAAATTTTTCATCATTGTGACATGTAACCCTAATATTTCCCACTTTTGTGATGGATGTTTTATGTAATCCATTTGTGTGATGGATGTCTCTTTATTTGTGACTATGCTTTCACCTTCCTTTACGTTATTGCATGCCCACTGATTTAGTATCCCTAGAGTGATATAAGTGTTTTGTTTTATGTGCCCATGTTATGTTTTGGGATGGAGGTTATGTGCCCCAACCTAGGTGTTGTGCCCACTTTTATATATTTGGGGATTTTGTTTATGTGTTATTCTCTATCAAGTTTTGGGTTATGTACCCTAGAAGCCACTATTTATTTATATTTCACTAGTGCTATGTTTATCTAACTTGCATGAAGAGTGAATATTGATGATGGGTTATGTGCCCTAACTTATTTGTTTGTGCTTATGTGGCACATGTTGTTATGTTGATTATGACAAGTGCATCTTTTTCATACCTTATATTGTTTACGTTCGATATCGATTTGCATGTTCACTTTCCCTCTTTGTTGGAAGCATTGAATAATTGAACTATCCTTTTTTCATAATGTTGCTCAATACCTATTTATATGTTCATACCAACATTTTTTGTTGACAATTTTCACTTTGTCTTCTCTTATGGAGTATGCTTCCAATCCCTAGGTGAAGGATGCAAAGGACATGACATGATGACTTGGACTTGGCTAGGGGAGTTGACTCTTGGGAGATAGACTCGAGCTAGCTGGATATCCCTCTACTTAGATCTTGAAGTTGTTGCCTTCAAGTAAGCCCCTAAAGATAAATTATTATGTAATCATGTAAACTAAAAAGAATTTATATTTATTTCTACTGATATACTTTGGTCTATATGATATCCATTTTTGAATGATTAAACAATAGTTATTAATCCATTGCAAAAGAAAACTTATGTGTGTGTTTTATGTGTGATGACTAATATTTGATTGAGTAGGGAGTGGATGCCCTCTTCGTCTCACTCCTTACACTTAAACGTTTGGCATTCATGTTTTTTTGTGTCCCTAACATTCATGGTAGGGCTCAATAGAATTTGTCCCTTGTGTGCTATAGTGTGTCGAAAATCTTGATGGAAAGAAGGTGACATGCCCCTTGCATGGAGAAAGGGACAAATATCTTATCAAAGTATGAAAGTTTACCTTTGACATGGAAATTGATTGTTCATGTATCGGCACAGGTCGTTAGATCCAATGATATGAAGAGAGGTATATCACCCTAGATGAAGTGATATGGAAGGATTTTTCCAGTCATGTCATGAGATATGTCTTGTAGCACTATGATAAAGAATGTAGATTTGGCTTGTTGGTTGTAGATGGTAAGTCAGGATGGTATCCAAGGACAAGGTCCACTCAAGACCAGAAACTATGGTTGGAGATCGATGTGTGAGGTTTATCTCTCCTTAGGATAGATTTCACTAAGAGAAACGCTCGAAAAGAAATGGGTATCCATGGATAAGGTTACCCTTTTGGGGCTAGAGACTATAGGTTCCTCTCTTCTCAAGGAGATTTTATGAGAGTAATCATCACAAGGTAAAGGATATCTAGGGATAAGGTGACCCTCTCAGGGAAAGAGACAGTGGTTGGATCTGGATACATGAGATTCCACTCTCTTTAGGGGAAACTTATGAGAGAAATACTCACAAGGTAAAGGATGTACAGGGACAAGGTGACCCACTCAGGGCTGGAGATTGTGGCAAATTATGGGTTTGTGAGATTCCTCTCTACTCAAGGGAGATTTTATGAGAAAGTCACTCACAAGGAAAAGAGTATACATACCTACTCAAAGCCAAAGATAGTGGATATATATGGATCTATGGGATTCTTCTCTCCTCAAGGGAAATTTTATGAGAGAAATTCTTGTAAGGAAAAGAGAATCTACTGACAAGGTGACCCACTTGGGGCTAGAGACTGTAGCTAGATACATGTGTGTGAGATTATCTCTCCTCAAGGGAGATTTTGTGAGAGAAATACATGTAAGGAACATGATATCTAGGGACAAGGGGTGACCCTCTTAGGGCTAGAGACTGTGGTTGCATATGGATGTGTGAGATTCCTCTCTCATTAGGGGAGATTCTATGAGGAAAACACTGACAAAGAAAAGGATGTAGGGACAAAGTGACCCTCTTGGGGCCAGAGACTATAGTTAGATAGGGATGTGTGAGATCTCACTCTTCTTAGGTGAGCTCTTATGAGATAAATACTCATAAGGAAAAGGGGATATCCAAGGACAAGGAGACCCTCTCAAGGCCACATGTTGTAATTGGATATGGTGTGTGAGATTCCTCTCTCCTTGGGGGATATTTTAGGAGAAAAGCACTCACATGGAAAAGGATATCCAGGGACAAGGTGACCCTCTCGAGTCAGAGACTATCTGGATACGAGTGTGTCAGATTCCTCTCTCCTTAGGGGAGATTTTAAGAGAGACGTACTCACAAAGTAAAGGAGTGTGTTTGTCCAGTTTTAAGTCATGGTCCCAGACAATATGAAAATGGGTATAAGAGGGGTGATGATCTAGTTTTAGGTCTAAGTCCAGGACCATATAGATATTAAATCCAAGGTGTGGTGGTGGCCTAGTTTTAGGTCATGATACAACACCATATAAATATGAAAGTGAAGGCACAATGATGGGCCACTTTTAGGTCATATTCCATGACCATATAGATATGAAATTGAAGGCATGGTGATGGGCCAGTTTTAGGGCATGGTACAAGGCCATGGTGTAGGATAGGCAAAGAAGGATGGACAACGTGCTACTAGGTGACATCTCAGTCAAGCTGGAAATTTTTTCTAGGTCAAATGGAATTGGTATGCTAGGGGCATGATTTGATATGTAGGTTAAGATTTGGAGGTTATATCAAAATTAGGGATTGAATAGCCTTTCAACGTAATGGTGAAGCTTTGTCTTATAAGGATCAAGCTGAGTAGAGTCCCTTCAAGTATGTAGTTGTTGGGTATACATGAGGACGTGTAGCTTGAGGCCACAAAGAATGGTGCAAAGATAGATGTCATTTGAGCATTAGAGCTCACAACTTGTAGGTAGAATTAGGCACATCCCTTCGGCACAAGGCTGAAGGTTCAAAATTTTGTCTCAGAAGGTCAAGATATTCTACAGAAGTTTCCTAAAAAGGATGACTATTTGGCTCGTACATGGTCAAAGATTAAGATTGAAGAGCATTCAGAGTACTTGAATAGCGAATTCGGCAGCTTTTCAACGAATATCAAATGTTTCAAGAATGAGTAATGGATCATGAGAAGACACCACAATCAGGCAGCCTTTGGACATGGCTCAAGTTGGAATATCTTTAAAGAAGGTTGTCCAAGTTTGTAAGGATTTTCCTTTCTTTTGTTGAGTTTTGAAAACATTTTTCAACTTTTTCTATTTTTTTAAATATGGCTCAAGGTTGTTGTTAATCTTTTGTGATTTAAAAAAAATCCTCAAAAGATTGTTCTTTTTGTATATATTTTTCTTTTTTTATTGAAAAAAATTGATATGTTTTTAAGTTTCAAAAGGATTCATTATGTTTTCAAAAAAAAATTGAAAATATTTTTATTTTTCTGAAAGAATTTTTTCTGAAAACACTTCTCTATTCCTGTTTTGAAAATGTTGTTATTTTCTTGGAAAAATATTATTATCTTTTATTGGAAAGATTGCTAATTCTTTTTGGAAAGATGTTATTCTTTTTTGAAAAATATTCCTTTTTGCAGAAAGATTGTTCAATCAAGATTATTGAATTAAGATTGTTGGGTTAGAGAGATCATTTGAGATTGTTAGAGATCATTGAAAGATTTTTAAGTTTGGAGGGATTATGGATCAAAGATTGTTGATGATTAAGATCATTTGAAATCATATGGGATCCATTTAGATCATGTGAGATCATTAGATGTTGCTGCTTTGAGATTGTTATTTTGATAAGATTGTCGATTTGAGATTGTTGTTTTGATAAGATTGTTTTAAACATGAGGATGTTAGTAAACAACGAACAATCAAGGTGTGATCATGATAATGTTAAAGCATACATCTTTCAATAGTCTTGGAATTAGTAAAGCATGCAACGATCTTGAACATTGTAAAATAAGAACACAAGATGCATATGTAGAAGATAAAGTCCCCCTTTTAGCTCGTGAGTTTAGATGTTATTTTACGTCCTCACTCAAGTATGACCTACATAGGAGGGGTTGATCCTTATCTTCTCTATGGCATGATGGATCTCATTGTATGGATAACCTGGATTCTTCAAATATTGGTACTGATCCCAATACACCTTATGACTTCGGTGGTCGTAGTTAGTCATGATTGCTAGGAGGGGGGGTGTTTTCAAGGCATTTGGATGTCTACCTTAAAACTGCCTTGGTACTTTTACAAAAAAAACACATCATTTTAGGGATTCAACATGAGTGTCAGCACCCGTTTCGTGACGCACAGGTCTATAGGTGTGCATTGTGCAATTTTAAGCTTTTTAATATCTTCTGAATCAAGCCTGCATTAATAAAGCATGAAAGATAATTGTTACGCATATGAGGAAATAATTCTATAATTATTAATAAATAGAAGATCATGCTTATATGAAAAACCTCTCTCATCATTTTCTCTCTTTCCTTATTTTTAAATATATATTTTATATAAAAAAAGGAGATGAGAGAGAAAAATGGAAAAAAGGAGGGAGTGTGAAGGCTAACCTCAAAAGGGAGTCAGAAGCAAACCCTAGAAGGGAAGTAGAGGATAACCTTAAGCATCCATAGTTAAAAAATCCAGTAGTTGTTGTACTGTCAGAAAATATTAAAATGATAAATCAAAATGATGGGAAAATACAAGTGATGAAAATCGTGTTTTGGTGATACAGAAGATCCCTTCGTCTTCACCTACAGTAGAATAAAAGTGGTGATAAATCCACTGACAGGATAGAGTGTTCCAATGTTTTTTTTTTGCTTTATGAAAAAAATGTTTTTGAGATTTTTTTGCAGTGGATTCTTTTGATGCATCGTCGATTATTTATGTAGAAAACTCTAGATTTTGGTAAAATTGGAAAGAAGGAAAGAAAAATAGTTGGAAATATAGAAACTGTGATAAAATGCTAAAATGTAAGATGATAGGAAAGGAAAATGCAACTTAGTTCATCTAACTATCCCCATTGGAGTCGCCAAACTATTGTACCTGGCCCAAAAATCCCATGGATTCTATGATCGTGAAATAACGAAGAGAACATAATAAAATGATAAATCTTTAATACTCATAATTGCCACCTGATTTCATTCGTAAAATAAGGGGAAATGGAAATGGGCATTTAGATTGGTGTGAAAACACAAAAATACCAATTTTGACTCCATCCAAGGGTAGAAGAATGGTATTGAAGATTGTAGCAATCAGATCGACAATCCCGTTACAAGTAGAGAAGGTGTTAGCACCCCCATCTTGCCCGATAATGATATTTCATCTTTTCTAACACTAAGACCAAAAAATGACGGTGAATGAGGCTATTGTTAAAAATGACACAAAACATAAAAACATACTTTTTGTTGGCGAACCTTGGGACAAGAGGCATTCATGGTTTTCCTATCATAACCATGGAGGTCCTCATTTCTAGGTGTGTTGTGGTCCCAATTGCCTCAAGACCTCCTACGATGGAGATCCATCACTGGTAGTTGGGGCTGATGCTTAGTAAGACAAACATACAAGAGAGATTTAGTAGGGCGAGATACTTAGATCTTTGAAGAAGACGCAATACATCAACATTTATGAATATAATACATCAAAGAAAGCAAAAATTATTTAACAACATACCGGCATTAACAAAGCAGTTGGCATCAAAGGAAGGACTCTCTGATCACATATAGAAAATAGAAGAGGGAACTAGTTTGCTCTCTGGTTTCATGAGAGATGAAAGGGGTCCGAAAAATGGAGGGGGTGGGGGTCTATTTATATGTGGATACTAATGTTTGAGGTTTCGAACTAGAAGATTCCGGAATAGATGATGGATCAGACTGATGCGTTACGAGGCATGGCATGTAGATCGAGGCAACCCATCATGTGTCACGACATATTGCTATGACTTCCTAGGTGGTCAGGATTGGATAATGTCGATTTACCATTTTTATGGATGTTTTAGGAATGTTCTGGAGAAAATTGTGGATAAGATAAAATAAAATAATAAAATGATAGAGAGAGAAAAAGCATTTGTTCAAGATATCCTTCATTATTATAAAAAGATATGTATTTTGCATGAGGAGAAAGGTAATTGAATTATCATTGGGTAAAATAGAATATCTTATTCAGGATAATTCAACTACAAAGTTTATAAAAAGGCTTGTAAAAAGTAGAATTGATGGACAAATTGTAATTGAGACCAGGTAATAAATTTTCTACACAGAAAGACCCTAATTGGGTAAAAGTGGATGAAAATAAGTGGATTAAATAGGCAAAAAATATGGAAAAGGTGAAAATGATAAAATGTGGTTTATGTAAGAAATGTTAAAAAGCTAGATAAATAGATAAAAATATGAAAACATGGAATGAATTCCATCATTATCCAAAGAATTAACATTTATCATGAATTTCCACCAAGTGAGAAAAAATAGGATATCAACACAAGGAAATAAGTGTATGACACTGAATAAGATGGGACTAAGGAAAACTCAATGTATCGATTGTAATTCATTGAACATTTAGTCTTTAAAATCTATTTTTCTTTCCCTATTTATTTGAGTACTCAAATATGGTTCAAATAAAGCCAAATTTTGACATGTTGAATATGAATTTTTGATTGGATTTCACTTTTAGGATAAACCATTATATCATTTACTATTTTATATGTTAACTCGTGTCTTCTTTCCTTAATGCATTAAGCCATCTAGAATTATAGTTTTAATGTGAAACTTGGAAAATATAGTAATCCATACATGAGGAATATAAATTTGGTGTTTCGTTCATGTTGTGAATTATTTTGCATATATGTATATTATTTATATAAAAGGCATTATAATGTATGTTGAGTTATTATATCTAGCATTTATTAACATTTAGATATTATGCACTCATGAAGGAAGTATATACTATCTTAGATTTCCTTAACTTTCCCAATCTCACTCGAATTATCCTTAAGGCTATATATTTCTAGTTTCTTCTAGATCATAACAACTTGGTTTTTCAAATTCTCTCATTACCTTCCATTTATGGTGACCCCTAAAATTTATTTCACAATATGTGTTCAAAGTCTATAATTGATGTAACTATCTTACTTTAAGGATCAAGAGTCATATTTTGTATTTAGTTTCCTACTCATCCAAATCTAGGAGGATTTCGGAGTGCTTACTTAAAAATAAAATATATTAAATTGTGAATTTGCATCCTAACCTCTTAGTAGAAGTCGAAGTGATCTAATTACACCAAGGCCACCTAGGAAAGAATATTTAGCTTAAAGTCTATGTCTATGAGCACCTAATATACCCTTTTACTATCTAAGACATGCATAAAAGGATTAGAACCAATTATAAAAGACAAAGTCTAAGGATACTAGAGTTAGGGATTATACCTAAGTTTCACTATGTTACAAACTCACTCTTCTCAACAACTCCCTCACCTCTCTTTCCACTTATTTTTCTTAGTTGTATTCCTCTCCCCTCCAACACTCTTCAGGCCATTGATTGTATCAAAAGGGACTTCTTTTGGAAATATCAGGGACATAGAATTCATATTTCATAATGGGACAATATTTGTGCCCCAAAATCTATGGGGAATGGGACATCATTAATATAAAAAGTCATGTCTTATGCTTGACTCGCAAAATGAATGTGATTTCATGCTCTAATAGAGATTGCATTTAGAAAGAACACATGACTAACAAATGTTATCATAATAAAAACCCATGATGGATGATAAACTCCATGGTGCATCCCCACTAATTTTTTTTAGGAAAGGTAATGTTATATAAATATGAAAAACACATCAAGCAAGCGAAGACATGCTTATGTGGAGTACCAACACAGTGTTTTTAAGGAGAGCGAACAACAGCAGAAAAGAAAAAACTAAAAAAAGCGTAAGAAAGCCTAATCAGCAAGAAGGGGGGAGGCACCCCTTAAGACAAACCTCCTATAAAAATAAATGTTTTGGCATTCTTGAGATAGTCCTGATTTGAACATCCCATGATTAGAGATGAAATCACAGAAGTTGCTGCACTAAGCTGACCCCAGCCTCATCGTCCACCATAGCTTTAAGATCACATAGAAATGCTGCTTCGGATTCACCTTCATCTGAATCATCCCTTCTTCCTGCTGCTATTTTTCCTACAGTTTAGTAAGAACGTGAAGATCGGCATCTATTTGTGTTGTAATAATTTTTGCCAATTTTCTGGTGTTGTTGAAAATTCTATTGTTCCTTTCTTTCCAAAGGTTCCAACAGATTGTTATAAATAGATCATTGCTTTTGAAGTTTCTGTAATGTCTTGAAGGTGTTATTTGTATGGGAAAATTGACTTCCTGGAGATCAAGAAGGTAATTCCGCATGAAGTGTGAAAAGATTTCTTGAGAGAAAGTACATTTGATGAAGATGTGACTGACCGAATCACTATTTTTTTCACAGAGGGCACATCTAAAAGGTCCAATGAAACCCCTTTTTGTGATGTTTTCGCCAGTAAGAAGTTTATTTTGTAAAAGAAGCCATAAAAAGATTTTGTATTTTTGTGGCCATTTTTGTTTCCAAAGCTTTGATGAAGTTGGAGTGATACCTCTGAATGAGAGAAAGTTGTAGGCTTTTTTGACCGAATACTTTTTCCCCCATTTCCAAGTGATATTATTTGAGGTGTTGTTGGCCAAAGAACTGGAAAGATTACTGAATTCATTTTGACTCACCTGGGAAAGGATACATATTTTGAATGAGTTTGTTCTATTACTAGTGATGAGCGGAAGGGCTTTATCAATTTTTAGGTTGAGGAGTTTTTTCGGAATAGACCATGTTGTTTTGAGATTTAATACAGAGTTGTTTTCATACCATGGATCGGACCAGAAGGAGATGTTTTTATGAGAATGGGGAGGTGTATTTATGATCTGTGAAATCATTTTTCTATTTTTATTTATGAATTTCCAGAGAGGGAATGCTGATTTCCGCTGGATTTTGTGCCAAGGAGGTGAGTTTTGGTAGTACTTGTTAGTGATGAGATCTGTCCAAATTTTTTTTTTTTGGGTAAGACAGTCAATGATTTTGGCTATGAGGCAGAGAGAGTGTGTTTCAATGTTTATTATACCCCAACCCCCTTGATCAAGAGGAGCAGAAATCGTTTTCCAATTAACTAGATGATAGTGTTTCCCGAGTTTATCTAGTTTTTGGACATTATTCCAAAGGAAACTTCTTCTGATTTTGTCTAGAATGGTTTTAGTTTTTGTGGGTAAGGGTATGTAGCTTAAGAAGTGGGTTGTTATAGGTGTGATGACGCTATTTAGCAGGGTGAGCCTCCCCGAGAGATTAAGAAAGTTGTTTTCCCAGCTGGTGAGTTTAGTGTTTATTTTTGAAATGATGGGTTTCCAAATAGCATTTGAAATGTTGTATGGGGAGATGGGGAGACCCAGGTATTTGATCGGGAAATCTTCTGTTTTGCATTTGAGGAAGTATTTTAGGTGTTCCAAAGACGATTGTTGGATGTTAACCCCAAAAATGGAGGATTTTTTAATGTTTACTTTCAGCCCAGAGATGTAAGAGAAAAAACCTATGATTCTAAAAATATTTTGGATAGAGGAAAAATCGGGAAAGGAGAAAATGATGGTGTCATCAGCAAATTGGATAATGTTCTCCTTGCAGACATCAGGAGCCGAAAAGAGACCGTTTTGCTTTCCCAAGTGAATCATGTGAGAGAGAATGGTGGTTAATATGATGAAAAGGTAAGGAGAGAGAGGGTCCCCTTGTCTAAGTCCATTTGAATTATGGAAGTAGCCAAAAGGAACGCCATTGATGATGGTGGAGAAGTGGTTTGTCGATATACATGCATGAATCCAAGTGATCCATTTGTCAGGAAAAGCAAAACCCTTGAGAGTCTGTAGTAGGCATTTCCAGTTAACAAAGTCGAAAGCTTTTTTGAAGTCCAGTTTGATAGCAAGGAGGGGTTTTTTTTGTGTGACAAAGATGGATGGTTTCATTTACCATTAAAAAGGCATCTTGGATGCTTCTATTTTTTAGAAAGGCGGATTGGTTGAGAGGAATGATGTCGTCCATAAGAGGTTTGATCCTATTTGCCAAAGTTTTAGCAATGATTTTGTAAGAGGTATTGATGAGACTGATAGGTCTGAAATGTGAGATTAACTCTGGTTTATTATTTTTCTTGATAAGAGTGATGAAGGTTTTATTGATGTATTTGATGATGTTGTGAGGGTTTGGACTTGCATGGAAGGCAGAAAGAAGAGATAGAAAGTCATGTTTGAAATGGTTCCAGTTAGCCAAGTAGAATTCCGCATTTAGGCCATCAGGACCAGGAGATTTATTTTTACCGAGATCAGAGATGGCAGACTGTAATTCCTCTAGAGTGAAAGGTTTAATGAGATCATGGGGGTTTTTTATTTTGTCTAGACAAATCGCATTCCATTGAAGATTGTTTAGACCAGAAGGGTTATGATTATTATTGAAGATTTTTTTGAAATGGTTTTTTATATGTGTTATGATGGATTGTTTATGCGAAGTGAGTCTACCATTTATCAAAAGGTGAGTTATAGCGTTGTTTCTAAATTTTTGGTTGCATATTTTATGGAAGAATTTGGTATTTTTTTCACCATCTTTGGCCCATGCGATCTTGGCCCTTTGTCTCCATTTAGTATCTATTCTGTCATTTATGTGTTCAAGGTCCGCTTTTAAAGAAAGGATTAGAGATGGGTCAACTAATGGATCTTTTTCAGCAAGGAGAAGTTGGTCTTCGAGGTTTTTTTGAGTTTCATGTAAGGTCGAGGGATTTTGGATCAACCAATTTTTTATATGATTTTTGATGTGTTTTGTATTGTTTAAGATGTGAAGACCCAAATTTGAAGATTGTGGGTTAGCAAGAGTCCAGGTTTCAAGACAAGATCTGGAGAAGTTGTCCAAGGAAAGCCAGTTGTTTTCAAATCTAAAGGGACGAGCTCCCCATGAGCAAGAGGCAGTTTCGAGGATTAATGGAAAGTGGTCAGATATAGTTCGATGGGAGATATATGTATAAGAGAGAGGATGCTTGTCTTCCCAAAGGTTTGAACAAATAAAATGGTCAAGTCGGGCAAAATATTGGTTTCTAGACTACGTGAATGAGGCATTTGAGGGAACAAGATCGATAAGGGAGTGGTTTGTAAGCATCTAGCTAAATGTTTTGTCGTCAACAGTCAAGGGAGAGGGGGAAGGGTTGGAGTTTTGTCTATCAGAAATCTGTGTGACAAGGTTGAAATCTCCACCAAGGACCCAGGGTGTCCGATGATAATTTGTGAAGATACAGTTTAACTCCTCAAGGAAGGGGGATTTGTCGTACCTTGGTTCCCCATATATACCAGAGAAAGACCAAAGGTAGTCGTCAGCAAGATTTTTGAAGTCAATAGTTATCGAAAAATTTAGAATAGAGGATTTTATCAATAAGAGAGTCGGGTTGTTGTAACCCACAAGAATACCACCTTTGAAGCCTTTGGGGGGAAGTTGAATCCAGGTTGTGATTCTATTTCCACCAATAGTTTTGAGGGCAAATGGGGAGAGAAAAGTTTTTGTTTCTTGGATGGTGATTAGATCTATATTGTTTTTATATATGTGTGATCGAATTTTTTTTTCCTTTGTAAATTAGTTGCACCACAAATGTTCCAAGTTGAGATTTTCATGATGTTGGAAATGACGAAACAATAACAGAAAGACACAGAAAATAATCCTATTAACAACTTCTCTTAGACCAACCCATGAAGGATTCAAGGTCATTTAGAGAAAGCTGTGCCTCATCATTTTTTTCAAAGCAGAAGCATATCTTATTTGCAAAGGATGTGAAACTTTTTATATTAGACCAAGATGCTATGTCATCAATAGAGTCAAACTTTTTTTTTGCTTTTATTTTTTGAGATAGAGGGGTAGAAAGAGTTGATATAGAGGAAACATAACTGAAAGAGCAAGATGGGGAGTTACCTTTCTTTGGCCTGTTTATGATGCTGGATCCATTGATGACAGATTGATCTAGCTGCAAGATCTTTTGAAGGTAGCGTGTGTTTGTCTTTTGCAGTGGGCTCTCCTGATCCAAACTCTGCAGCGAGTTTTCATTTTTTTGTATAGATGAGTCTTGCAAATCAGTGGTATTGTTGTTTTTGTTTGGTGAATGCCAACTTTCCTTGGTAGATGAAGTAGAAGGACGAGAGTTACTTCTCGGTTTGGCAATGGTAGTGGGGAGGGGGGGCTCAGGAGATCTGGTCCTTTTCTTATTTTGAAGGTGATAGGTGTTTTCAGGAAGGTTTGTGGGTTTTCTAATCCAGACTTGATTTCTGGAAGGAGGAACACTGGTATACGAGCTAGGGTTTTTGCCTTTGTTTGGGCTGAACCAGGAAGGAGGGTGTGAGGAAAGGTCAGAAAAAGCAGTGCTATTTATAGAGGGGTGTTCAGCAGCAAGCTTAAGGTGATAGATAGATTCTCCAATTCTAATGTTGATGGAAGGTGGAAGGGAGATGGTAGCTTTAACGGAGAAGAGGCAATATGCTTTGATGTATTGGGTGGGATGAAGCATTTCTGGGCTAATATATTGAAGCGTTGCCCCAATAGAATGGGAAATACCTCTGAAAATCTCAAGATCCCACAGATGTGGAGGAAGATTTTATATAGCAACCCAGTCAGAGTCACCAGCAGGGGCCGAGAAAGAGCCGGAATCAGCAGACCATTTGGATAGACGCGCCATGATAAAGCTGGAGCCACAAGGGATAGTGAGAACCTGGTTGAAGATATGATTTATATTCGTCCCTTCAGGAAAAATATAAATGAGTTGGGTGGGTGGTGCATCCCCACTATGGAAACACATCCATTGTACACTATTCATCATTAAACTCATCATTGATACCCCGTCACATTGCACTAACAACATAAAGTTAGGACAAACCCTTATTTGCATGGGATTCCCGTCAAACGTTAGGTACTCCACATCAATATTGTAAATACATTGTATCACCTTACTATGGGAAAAGCATTACCACTACTAGAAAGTAACCACACAAGAATCCTAAAAATAACTCTCACATCTCATTTCATACAAGATTCACTATCCATATTCTTAACCATCTCGAAACTAATACTAGCAAATGTATCACTTGGAGATTGGGAACCAAGTACTTTCCAAATTAAGTATATCTTTTTTATATGTACTGGGGACATATTTTCCCAACCAAATGCATATGGAAAGTCATTTTTCCACTGAAGATAAAACTCCTCATTTGATTTATCTTGTATGAAAAAATCCTCACTGATCTAAATATGTGCAAAAGAGGATTTCAAGGTCCAACCACCTACCCTCTATGCAATTGGCATGAAGAAATCACACCACATCCTTTTTTGACTGCCCTATATCCACCACTTTGAGGGAACACTACTTCAACTTTAATTCAGATCCAAACATAGGAGCAAAAGACATATACCACATGTTCTCGAGGGCCAAGCCAATACATTCTGTTAATTACCAACACAAAACTATCGGGACCTCTCGTTTGATTAGCATACATGCAAACAATTACATAGAATCCCTAAAGTTAAACTCAGATTATGAAACAAAACAACTAATTCCCAACAAACGTGACTAACACAATATAAGAAAAACACAGGTAAATGTTTTCTTTTTTCTTTGTTTTTAATTTTCACAAATTAGTGTCACATCACGCATATCACATTCAAATATCACAAATAATATTCAACTCTATCAATTAGAATCAAATATTACTACTCACATACAGTTCAGTTTACATCAAATACATGTACATGAAAGAACAAACTCAATATACTATCCATCCCAGGAAAGAGAGTGTACAAGGACAATCTAATCTACCTAGTTTGTTCTATTCATATGTTCTTTATCACAACCTCTCCGCTGGATAGAATTATACCTAAAAACATTTAAAACAACCTCATGAGACTCATATAGAGTCTCGGTGAGTGGATGCCTCCCACTCAAACTGAGTAAATGCATCAACATTAGATCAAGTATAATGAACTTAAAAGAAACTTGCAGATATTGAGAAGTTTAGCAGATATATCTAGCATCTAATCAAATCCAGTTTACAATGACAATCTAATCAATCAAATAAATTAAACACTTAGAACAAAATCCAAATTTAAAACACCTTTTAGAGATGTTGATGAACAAATCAGTAGATGCTACTTAATTTAGAATGACAATCCTTTAGTGTGAGTAAAAGTCAATATCTAAACATTTAGAATCAATACATAACAATAATACCATCTTTGTGACACCCCACCAGCTAGACCAGGAAGACATTATGCAGTGCTAAAGATTAAGTCTGCATAAGACATATTTACCAAACAATATTATCAAATGGCAAGAAATCCAAATCATATTCAGAGAGGATATATATCCCAACATTCCTACTTGTCAACAAGACAGATCGGGATATAAAACAAATAATCTCTATAATAGAATGATTATTTTCCACAAAAAGTAACATAATAAACAATGGCAAACTATCAGCTAGAAGTACAAGGGATGTAACAAACATTCAAATCATATTATATATGACTTGTCATCTTTTATCCATTTGCCCAGAAACTACTTGGCTTGTACCTCACTAAGTAGAAGTCGCCACGCCTAATTCTCATGTCAATGACTCACCATCACTATCTTACGGTTTAGTCAGACACCCTAAGATATCAACAACAGATCCTCACCACCTCAAGGTTGCCTAAAGAGGCTCACGTCCTCATCTTGGGCACACAAGATAGGAACCAACAAAACAATATATCAAATATCACAAAATTTCTTATATTTTCATATTTCACATATTTCATTTCATCAGAGTCTATTCTTAATGGACATAGACTTTCACACCAAGGCTTTAGGGCCAATGCCACTCCAGTTGACTCACTCATAAATCCTAGTGGTCTAACCTTTGAGGTCTCAATCCACACTCTGGAAATCCTTCTCATAATTCATCAATTACTACAATGAGAACTATTTTGTTTTCCCAATGTGGACCTCGGGGGAAACTCACAGTGTTTAGGGCACCTAGCTAAATGTGTCATCATTTCACTTGTTATTAATCTCTTTTACTCATCTTAAAAGAATTCAAAACATCATGTATCATATGTGTGTATTCTTGTGTAACTAGAATAACCTGAAACAAATTAGGCTTATCAAGAAAGATAATGACCAAAACAACAAGCACAAGAATCTATAATTTGTAGCACATATAATTGTTCACATTTCTACATCATCTCATCGTGGTTATCATCAGTGGGCTTTCATCCCAAGACATAATCTCATTATCCAACATTTACCCCCATTAGGGTTTTACCATCATACTTGGGCTTTCAGCCCGAGACATAATCTCATTGTCTAGCATTATCCCTCATAAGGGTTTCTCAAAAGTAATTAAAGCATGTAAATTCTTTCTCAACATATTTTTATCCACTCATTTCATATCATAATTCTTATAAAGTATTAACAGAGATATTATAACTAACATCAATATAAGCATATAGACATCTCAGATCATTCATTATGCTTAGAATAGCTTAACATGCAATGAATCCTCATTGTATTCAATTTCTATAGATTTGAATGAATCTCAAGTATAGACATGCTTAACACATTTATACTTCCCTCTTACTATGTACCACTCTTTAGTTAGGGCTACTATTTAACGCATAAGTGGTCTCATTTGAAATCTATCAGAAAAGGTCATCCTCATAACACAAGCATCCTAACATACAATTATAATCCAAGATCACATTCTAATAAACCAAGTCATATCCTTGAGAATCATCTTGTAATTGAGTCTAACTATATTCATATGCATTCCTTAATCCTTTATTTGAGATCATTATTCGTTAGCATCATATAGCTCATCATTTCAGGGTTCTACTAATTTTCATCATTTTCCCTTCATTTCATATTCATTAGTTTTAGGTTATTTCATCTCATCATCACTACTCTAGGAACAACTCATTCTAAATTTTACTTGATGTATAAAGTCTCTCTCTCATTGAAATCCTTAATAATCTTATTTTTTAATATATTTTATTCAATATAGGTCAACAACAAGTAATAGAAATATATATAATATAAACCAGCGTTCACATATTATTAATTTCATCTTTAATTTGTCATCACCATTCAGTTATTCTTATCCATCTCCTTTCTTAAAATTAATTGGGTGTACCATGTCATTGACTTCTAAAGTCATTCTTATAATTAACAAATATCACTATATCTCTTATGATACTACTCACTTTAAAAGAATGGGTTAGGTTACATCTTCTTACATCAAAATCTCTTATCATTCTTCCCAATCATTGTTATGTAGCTTGTATGAAAGGACCCATATTCATGTGAGGGTTTACTCAATATTTCATAGATCATACTAAAATAAGTGAACTAGGCTTAGATCATATTAGTAAGACTCGTCATCTTCAATTGAAGTATTAATACCTATAATTCAATATTTCATCACATTTACAACATTATATACAAGTTCTAGCTTTATCACTCATACTCGTCTTAACACTAAACTTCTAGGATTTTTAAGAATTCATTCTTAGTTCAAAATGTCATACAAATCATATCATTTAGTAATCCCATCATGGTGCATAGGGGTTCATTAGGTCTATTTGTACACATGGAAATCCTAGTTTCCATTTACACATATTTCATTCATTAACCAGAAGTATACATTGATTCATTAGCTCATTTGATTCAATCCCTCAACGCAAACCCTAAACAAGGAATATCACCACCTCATATTGATCCTTATGTATAAATCATATTCAATTTTAGTAAGATTCAACAATACACATGTATAATTCATTCTAATACAATTCAAGTATGCTTCTATAACTGTCAAATCAATTCCCAAGCATATCGAGCATTTGGATGATTTTTAGGTGATATTCACATGAAACAACATAGTCATCTATTTGTAGAATTTTCCGTGGAACATCAACCAATATAGCTGGAACTAAGCAAGTTCAATTCAAGGAGAAATAATCAAAATATTACAATTTAATTCTCTAATATCTTTACAAATCAATACTCAATCACATACAAATACAAGCAAGGTTTCTGAGTATTTTATCCATATAGAATTAGGATTTGAACATTAATACTGAGATTTAGAGGGGGATAAACACTCACCTAAGGTGAAAAGTGCCTTAAAAACTCTAATTTCTAGGATTCCACTAAGGTTCTAGCTATTGAATCCATGTATTCCTCCTCTTAACTTGAAAACCCTAGAAATGGATTATAGGAGAGATTGAGTGAGAAAGGAGATGATTTGATATCATTTTCAATCAAATAAGATGAGGGACGTAATCTTGACATGTGACAGAGTATTCACCATAAAATACTATGTAAAGAATCTAAACTTACTTGATTCCATCACTTCTAGGATGGTGAAACCCTAGATCATCAATTCCACCACTTTATCCTCTTAAACCCTAACTCCCCTATCTCTAGGATTTCATTTCTCTGAAATGGATCAATAAATATGAGAGCTCCTTGGGTTATTGGTTACTCATGCAGTTCAATTAAGGTTCTTGGGTCAATTGCAAATTGACCCAACTTCACACTTTCTTTTATTTTAGCTGAATTTTATGTTAGAAAAATGTTACTGAAAATCATTAGCTTAACATGTCAAATCTCCTTTAAAATTGTGAAACTTTAGCATGTTGTGTGATATAAAATTTCATAGCTCCAATGAAAATTCAGATAATAAATAAATAAAATTCAAATACTACACTTCTATATTGTAGTCTGTAGAATGGTTGGTCGAGTTGTTACTAATAAGAAACTCGACCAACACCACACTCTGTAAAATTGAAATATTGACAAAAAATTATGAAACTTTAATATGATGTCTAAAATGGAGTTTCCCAGCTACATTTAACATTTTAGATCAATTGGAAGTACCACTAAAAAGATAAAATTCAAATACTAGACTACTATATTTCAACCTGAATGCATAGTTGGATGAGTTTGTCCTAGGGAAACTCGACCAACAAACAACTCAGAAAATTATTCAAAATTTTTTATTTTTTTCAAGAAAACTAATAACTAAAGTTATCCAAATTATATCCAAGTTTCAACTACATCATAATTGTATATAAAATACTAAAAATCATTTAGTGCACTATTATACTTATCAAATTCCATATTCATATGCTACCAAAATCCTAATATTGGCCGATTAGTGTTATAAATTCTGAAACCCTACTTATTTGAAATATAAAAATATTTAGAGTTTCTTATTAGGTTTAAAGATCCACAAATTATAATACCATCATTAATCAAGATCTAAACAATTATAAATCTAGTTAAGCATGCAATCATCCAAGTAAATCCTAATTAGATGACTAATTTGAAAATGGGTCATTACTAATTAGATGACTGTTTACTCACATGTATGTTGTGATTCATAGTACTCTTCATAGTATATGATATAATTGCATATTTGGATGGTTTTATGTACCATCATATGTTAGCTTCTTTCTCTTGAAGATTGAAAACCAATGGATTTTCAACTAAGTGTTGGAATAGATTGTTCACTACATATGTTGATGATTCGATGGTTTTGCCATGTGGGTGAATGATTCGATGGTTCCTAGTTGTAGTTGAGGATCTGATGGCCTTCCCTTGAGGTCCTTGAACTGATGGTTACCCTGTTTGAAGTAAATAATCCAATGGGAGATTAGGGTTTGTAAAATGGCCAAGTATGGTGCATAATCTGTGAAACAATCCATATATGTTCGCAATCGTTCTCCATACTAATTAGTCATAAAATGCACAAATTACTAATTTTTTGATCATATACAATATCCTTTATTTGTCTAATGATTAATTATGAGAGCATTAGATCATATTTGTTTATATGTCTACATGTTAGGGTTATTTATTCATGCATTATCATGTTAGGGTTTCAACTTATTTGGCTAAGCCTAAAGAAATAAGCTGACTATCCTCCAAGACATATGATCAGGGCTAAGAGTCTAGGTCTCGATTCATTATAATCGATTTCAGCACTAAGTAAAACCCTTGATTTCTATACTAAGGGAAAACCAGCCCCTTGTACTAGGTAAAGCCGGTCATTTTCATATTTTTAAAACCAAGGTGGTTCATCATAGAAGAAGAAACATACATGTGATCTAAGGATAGTTTACCAAATCACAACCATCATGCATGTATGTAAATGAGTGCACACAAGATCATCTCTCTCCATAATACCAAGCTCCAAGGTATGACCTATATAGCACAAGTTAAAGGCAAGCAAGAAACAGGTTGAAGGTTATATAACTTGCCTCAAGGATGAAGAAGAACTTCCAAAGAGCAAGTTTTCTCAAGGAGAGAAGATGAAACCCTAGCTTGTACTCCCAAAGCTCTGAAACATCTCCTCTCCTCAAGAACAAGGTAGATCTAGGGCAAAGAGAAAAGAAAAGGGTTGCTTCAACCACATGCACGAGATCTACCAAGAATACTAGGGTTCCACCTATGTATGAAGAGAGACAAAGGATAAAAATAAGAAAAAATAAGTTAGAGAAGAAGATATTACTTGAAGAAGGCAAGGAACTAGGTTAGATGGCTTCCAACAACCCTAGAGTTTCTTGATCCAAACCCTAGAAAAACATGCATCCAAGATCCTCCTAAGCTTCGACCCCAAGGAGCTTCTTGTTGGTATGTATGCCCATAGAGCAAGTCATGTGATGATTGTAATGGGATACTTTGTAAATGATTTGAATAATAATAAAGGCAATTTCCGATCTATATGTTTTAACTATTTCTAAGATGATAGTGTAACATGATAGATGTCTAAAGAATTGTTTACTTGATGATGTATGCTTTTAGGTTAAGGACCTAAACGATGAGATCATACGGATGTTAAGAGTATGCATTCTTATTTTGTCCCTAGTCAGTTGTTATTGTGGAAATAACCATAGGCATCAACAATACTAAAGACTAGATTGTGTTTTGGTTGATGACAGAATCTCATTAGTCATGATATAGTGATATCAAACCAAACACATAGGTACTTGTTAGAGAACAAGTGTATCGGACAGGCCCACCGTGAGAGTGACACATGGAACCATGATTTGGTAGTCACAGTTAGCTCTCACAGTGATGGTGGTGAGTGTGATTCTTCGACCTAAAATCACTACACTCAACACATGTCGTTGGGTACACTTTGACATCATCAAACGCAATTCCGAAACATGGGTTGTTATAAAGGTGATGATTGGGTGGCTTTGACACATGGGGTTTTTGAGGGGTGAGTGATAGATATGGGATTTGTCCCTCCTAAGGGAGTTTGATGTCCATGGTCACTTGATGAGTAGGATTGAGAAAGGCATGTGCATGCATGTGTGAATCAATATGTGATATTGATGTCACACACATCTCACCCAGTCTGCTCTGAGATCAAGGAAATGGATGAACGTTGAAAGGATGATTGTACCATGCCTTGAGTTCATTCAGGACATTAGTGACAAAGGAATTATACATTCACTGTAAGACCATTCACGAATTGTAGGATTGAAAGTTATTCTCCAACTTTCTATTTCACTTGGGTAGCACTGATGTGTGACTAGGCACCGCTCTTTGCTTGTGAAGTCATAAGTGGTATGGACTTTCACTACCAACGTGAAATGGACCTGTAGGGTCACACACACTAGGACATATTCCTGGAAGAGGAGTTTCTCCATAAATCTTGTTTGGATTGATTACTAAAGGAGTTTAGTAGTTCAATTAAACACCCAATTGATTGATAGCTCAAAATCATAGTGTTCAAGGTGTTGGATCAGATGATTAGAGTATCAAATTGATTGAAACTGTAATTGACTGATCTGCTGCCCCAACCGATCGGCTCATAGAGATGAATCGATCAGCTCAGGTTGGTGAGCTGAGCAGCTAATGTCAATAAACTGATCAGTTCACAATGTTGAACTGGTCGGGTGACCAACCGAGTTTGTTTCACTTGTCAAATTTGATTTAGACAAGGATTAATATATGATTAATTGGAAACGATCATGAAAGTCAATTCGAGTCGGACCATGAGCATGAACTGATCAGTTCAAGCATGAACCGATCGGCTTAGATGCCCCAAACAATCAGTTCAGGTGTGAAATGATCGGTTGAGGTCACCAACCGACCGTTTCAGGGTTGAAACGATCGGTTCAACTAGCGTAATTTGTCAGATTTTATTGAAAATCTCGAACCCTTCTACTCCTGCTTTAGTCTCGCATTGCCCGGGGTAGAGAACCCTGTCCCATGACCCTCTTATATATATAGGGGTATTGGGGGCTTCTATGACAGTACAACTCAAAACACCAGTTGCTCTGCAAAGTTGTCGTTCTCTCTTATTGTGGTAACCAGGAGAGCCCGAGCAAGTGCTACCCGATAAGGGAGGGACAACAAGGGAAAGACAATTGCAGAAAGGCAACTAGTGGCAGGAGAGTGTGTTAGTGACTAGTATGCCGACAGGAGGGTACGACTCCTTCCGGTTTCTTATACGATAAGGCGATCGGAGTTCCAGGTGGTCCGTGTGGACTACTTCAGAGGCGGGAGACTTCTGCCGCTCGGAGGACAGCTGTCAATCCTGACAGTCCTGGTTAGACCAGGAGCTGCACAGACCATCCAAGACCAGAGGTGAAGATCACGCAAGCCACGAGGTAACATCGTTGAGCAAACCTCGGGACAAGGTATGTTTTTACAAACCATCCTTCCTATTATATATATGTTGACGTGATTCCTTCGTTCAGGGTTTGGGAGAATAATTTTTTTTTGTTTCCGCTACCTTCTCTGATTCCCCTAAAACCCAACACTTCTCTCTCAAAAAATGATGGGTTTGAGTTTCACTAGTATCAAGGACAAAATAAGGGGTGCAAAGGGTTAGTTTGGGAGAGAGGTGAAGGGTATATATACCCAAGAAGAGAGAGAAAGGTGGTCAAAAGGTTGACAAACTAGTTTGCCATGGGTCAGAACTCAAAATCCATCTTATCCATGCACATAAAACTTCCATCAAATATTTTACCAAGTATATACATTGGTTCAAGCCTTAGTGAAATCATCAAGATGTGTCATCAGAGAACACATTAGATTATGCACCATACTTAGCCATTTTGCAAACCCTAATCTCCTATCAGATTGTTTACTTCAACCAGGGTAACCATCAGTTTAAGGACCTCAAGGGAAGGCCATCAGATCCTCAAATACAACTAGGAACCATCGAATCATTCACCCACATGGAAAAACCATCGAATCATCAACATATGTAGCGAACCATCTATTCCAACACTTAGTTGAAAATCCATTGGTTTTCAATCTTCAAGAGAAAGAAACTAACATCTGATGGTACATCAAACCATCCAAAGATGCAATCATATCATATACTATGAAGATTACTATGAATCACAACACACATGTGAGAAATTACAGATAGAACCATATAAAAGGAAAATTTGCATAAAGGTCCAAATAAGCATATATATTGCAAAAATTTAATTAAACAAAGTCCAAACAATAAAAAATTGAAAATTAGCTCTATCACTTAGTAACAAAACATAAATTAGAGTTTGATTTAAGGAAAAAAGCACCTAGTTAAGTTAATCAAGCAATTTTAACCATAAAGACAAGTCAAGGGTGTTACAACTGATATCCAAAAGGTCACCAAAGTATAAAAAAAAGTGGGTGGGGGAACCCCAACCACTGGTTAAGAAGGCAGCCCAACCAAGAAACATAAACTCTATGAAACACTATTGATCACCACCAACTCCTCCTCCAAGACCAAAATAAGAAGATAAAAAAAACAACAAAGAACTCAACATCCTCCAATAGACCCAAAACAATATCTACGAGAATATCACCTAGCAAACCGGCCAACCTCCAAGAATCATCAACCAAACTTAAAACATTCTTCTCATAAGCTATAACTTCATTATTTTACCAAAACTTAAACCTCAAAAATATGCCTTTATAGAGAAATAATGATATTTAGACTTCATTCATCTCATCCAGAATCTCCTGTCAAGTGTAATTTTTTGTGAATCAGCATCCTCTCCATAATGAGAAGGATGATGCTTGTTACTTCATGAGCAACTCTATACCCTATTCGTATGTAAAGTAAAAACATATGGTATGTATTATGGATGCCTCTAATAAGTCTTGAAATGTCATGACTATGATTACTAATTTTTTTGCTATTTCTTTTGTTCCATATAGTCCAAGTGTTGTGCTATGGTTCACATATTGTTTACTTCAAATAGGGTAACCATCAGTTCAAGGACCTCAAGGGAAGGCCATCAGATATGTAGCCTTGGGATTATGATGAAAATGATGTACTCTCACTTGCACCCTCATATACTCAACAATATGCGTGTTACAACCCGTTCCTAGCTATACTGGTAATCTTAGAGTTTTAATATAATATTAATGCTTGGCATACTTTTGTTAGTAATATTCTATGTTGTGCTTTGTATTAACTTTGGTAACCTTAACTTATTTGGGCAACTCATAATCATGATTTAATCATACTATAAAGATCCGAGTTAGGGTTAATATAGCATTAACCCATACATGTATGCAAGAAGAGAGTCAGTGGCATTGAAGAAAATAATTAATAGTTAATTTTTCCTATGATAATTTTATTAAAATAATATTTTAAGGTTGTAGATATTCAATTATGAATCCAACAAAAAAAGAATGAATCAAATCGGAGTTAAAATGAGAGAGTTATGTCTTTTTTAGTAAACATATACAGAGCACCGTGACCCATGACGTTGCGTCAACACCGCGACTCGTGATGCTGCATCGACACTACGATCACGGTCTACACTGCAACCCACGATGTTGCATCGACATCACGACCCACGATGTTGTGTCGACACCACGACCGTGACTGACGCCGCCCAGGATAGAAAATCGTAAAATGATCATATCTCAAGTAATACTTATCCATTTTCAACGAAACAAAGTGTGTTGGAACCGCAATTTGATCCTCTATCATCCAGACACCTTGCTCTATGACAGGGAAACCTATAAGGAAATCTCTGGGAAATTTTTAGGGAAGAACGTGAAGGACGGAGGAAATCCAAATGGGTTGCTATAGATTCAACTTGGTAAGTAGTTTTATCCGTCGATTCTTCCTCCTCATTTCCCCTTGCTCGAAATCCCTAGTCAATGAATTTGAGGTTTGGTTTAACCTCAGATCTTCATCTTCTACCTACAGCAGACCCCGTTTAGGGTTGAAAGGAAGAATAAATCACGGATTTTACTAGGATCTTGATATGGATTCAAGATTTCCAGAGATGAGCTGCGTTTTTAAGGTGTTTTCATACCTTAGGGTGAGTGGGTACTTCCTTTAAATAGTATATTGCACGAAAATTAGTTAAATCATTAATATTTTTCAATTGATTAGTATGCAAGTACAGCCCTAAATGGTTTATTTGATCTAGCTTTTGCAAGTTGATATGGAATGGATTATTTATCTGTTGTGATGAATTTCTTATTATGAAATCACATTAAAAATGATTGCAATCCATCGAAATGAGAATTCTTAAAGTAATTGTCAAGGTTACATGAATATACTGAAATCTAAGATTTTCGGCAAACCAAGATGCAAAAGTAACACAAAGAATAAATAATATCAATGGTGAGGGAAAAAATAAAGGCTAAGCTACACTATCTAACTAGGCTGAGCGCCTCTATCCCCGGCAACAATGCCAGAAAGCTTGGTGCGTCCCCGCTAGTGGTGCTTTTACACCCCACGAGGTCAGAGCACACGGGATATGAGATCTTGTGCTTTTGAAATTTATGTTATCCCTAACTGAGTCGATCACTAAGACTAAAATAGGTCGCCCGCAAGTGTATGAGGTACTTTTGTAGTATAGGTGATTGTTAAGATAAGGGGTCGAACCATAGAGATAGAGGGGGCACTAGAGTTAGACAGAGTGGGCTATGTTCCTTTTACGGAGCTTAGGGTTTTAGGGTTTTAAAAGGTTTGGTTGTTTGATTATGCTAATGAGCAAGTAAGAAATGCGAGATGGAAACTAAATTATGAAAGAGCAAGCAAATTAGTAAACTAAGTTAACAAACTAACTAAGCAAGAGCAAGAAGAGATACACTACTCTAGCAAGGCAAGAAGCAATTAAGAACTAAACTAACCACTAGCAAGAGCAAGAGCCTAAGTTAACACTAATGAGCAAAACTAAGCAATTGATTAAGTTAGACTAAAGTAATTGGACTAAACTACCATTAACTAGCAAACTAAGCAATTAGGGTTTTAAGCAAGGCGATTAAGGTGGGTGGGTTGTTTGGGGGATGTAACTTTGATGTTAGTTGGGGGAGATCATTAAACATGTATGCATGGTTCTAGTTTCATATCTAGATTACCAAACCAAACAATAATGTCAATGCCATTAGAACATACCCTATACTACTAGTAGAAGACTAGGGTTAGGTGTAATTCTAATGAGATTAACCAAATCTAGGTTTCCAGGGTAAGTGATAGTGAGTAATTGAGGGTTGAGGGTAGAGATGGGAGTAGAGATGAGGGTATTTAACCTCATGCCACTAGCCACTCTAGCCTTTAGAAGGCCCTAGACAATTACATCAATCTCACTTACACTAGCTACTTAGATCTCACACTCATTTGTAGGGGGAGGGATGTGTATGTAGAAACAAAGGGGGCTAGCTAGGGATCCACTAATTGGACCTAGGAGCCATTCCTAAGATTGCCACATACACCCCAATTCCTCCTAGAAACTAAGTGTCATCAAAGACCTCAAAACAAGCAATTCATACAAGAAGCACAAACCACATGCAATAAGATAGGAAAGGATATAGAAGCAAGAAGTAATCATCATAGATATGAATTAAGTTCATTATAAGAAATTATCCCCCAACATGGTATCAAAGTTACATTTAAATCCCAAACAGCCCACCACAAGGGGCTTAGCTAGACATGATCAAGAAAACAAGAAAAGAAAGGGGTAGAAGAAGTAGGGACTCCATGAAGCTTGATGTGGAAGCCTCCTTCTTCACCTCCAAGCTTGTTGTAGACGTCCTCCCTCCTCCAAGGGTGCAGGGGTGCATGAAATGGTAGGGGATTATGGATGAAAACCTAGGGAACTAGGTTTCCATGGTGGAATGAGGGTGGAAATGGTGGATGATGAGCCCAAAATGCAAGGAGATTGCACAAAGAGCTCAAGGAAGGAGAATGGAGCTTGGAGCAGCTGTAGGGGCATCTAACCTAGTGTTATGGCCGCCACCCATGTATATATAGGTGGTGGTGGAAGCACTAGGGTAAGTAGGGGCAGTTTAGGAAAAGTAGTGAAAAGTAGGGTAGGGTTGGTGGACCACCACAGTCGTGGTGGTGTGCCACGACCGTGGTGAGGGTGGTGGAGAACGGTCATGGAGTGGTGAAATGGTCGTGGTGTGAAGGAATTGGGAAAAAGGTCAAGTATGGTGGTAGCCACGGCCGTGGCGGGATGACACGGTCGTGGTGGGTTAGGGGCACCACGGTAGTGTCGGGTAACATGGCCGTTTTGGAGGAGGAGGAGGAGGTGACCGTGGAGAATCACCATGATCGTCTTGAGCTTCTTCGGCCACGATCGTGGTAGGTGGCCACGGTCATGGCATTCTGGGGAAAAACTCTGTTGAAAGTTGAACTTTTGGCAATTAATTCCCACAACCGTGGCAGGGTGCCACGGCCGTTTTCTCTTCTACTGACCACGACCATACTGATGGCCAAGACCGTGGTGTCTTCAATGGCCACAATTGTGGAATAGGGCCATGGTCGTGGGATTCTATGGGATTTCCCTGTTGAACTTGGTGTCATATTGCTAAAAAAAGGCACAACCGTGGCATAGTGCCCATGGTCATGGTGAGGTTGCATAGCTTGATTTCACTTCAAATTTCATCATTCTTGGATGTCTTTGCTTGGGGATTGTTGGCCATTGGAGGTAAGTTGAGGGAGACTTTGGGGCCTTCTTTGGGTCCCTCCATGAGTGGGGGAACCCTGGAACTCCTTTCTCTCTCTTCCATCTAGGCATGGTCCAAGTACCTGAAAAACAGTGCAAAGAACATCCATAAGCATATTTGCAATGATAACCATATTAGGGAAAAAGACTTGTAATCTAACATGTTTAGATGCAACTTAAGTACAAAATGGCACAGGATGGAGCCCTAAAATAGGGCTACATCACCACCCCAAAATTAAAACATACTTGTCCTCAAGTATGCTCCAACTCAATCTCTCTACAAAACTTCCACAAAAAGAAATGACATATGCAATGTAAAAAATGATTATTGCTTAGTGGGATCAAAGATGACTGAGTGCATGCATTTCACCTCTCTCCTCTCCTGCTTTCACAATCCAATCATGAAAAGAGCACAAAGCACATGAACTTCACATATAACGCGTAGAATACACAAGTTATCCATACTTCTTCCATAAAGTTCTGGGTAAACCATTTCATGATAGTGTTAATCGAGGATGACTAGGAGTGTTGTTCCACATTCATGCATTCAGTCTTATATTTCAAATCATACCAGATGACCCACGTGGTTGCGGAAAAAGGCAAAATGAGCTAAGTTTGATGCTTCTTAGCTCAATGGGTATGAAAGTGGAAGAAATGGTTGCGGTAAGATTTTTGGAGTGTTTTTACACATTCATATTTTCTTTATTTGAATGCTCTTAAACAGGAGCATCCTTTAATTTTGTTTTTGCTTTTCTTTTTCTTTTCTTTTCTTTCTTGCCCTTGGTGTAGATAGGGCAAATGGTAGATAGAGTGAAGTGGGGAGATAAAGATATGGCCACCCCAAACTTTTGGAGGTGGCCAAGGCTGATTATGTGCACTAGGGCATCTTTTTATGAAGCGGAGGGGTATGAAGATGGTGGAAGAAGAATCGGGTCAAAGAGGGGTCATTGGTATGATTTTCCACATAAGACATCATGCATGAAAGTTAATCCAATACTTCATCCTAGATATCACACCACATGAATGAACATGATGAAATTGATATATCAAATAAGTGATTCCACAAACACTAAGCGTTCAAAGCTTGCTCAAGTTCACAATTCAGCCAAATCAATCACAATCACAAGAGAGATGATGCACATGTAAAAAGTCAAACATTGATACCACTTAGCAATAAAGCATGACATTTCACTTGCACTCGTCAAAGATCGTCATTTTTACTCAAAACAGTAGAGATTGGGTCAAAACATACTTTTTAGACAAGAAATCTCAAATTTGGGTAAAATTGGCCAAAATGGTGCCAATTTACACTAAATCACATCTAAACCTACTTTAGGGGAATTTAAAGCATAACGCAGCAAATCCTACTTAACATGCAAATGGAATTATCAGAAACTACATGAGAATGCAATGCATGATATGGGACAGCAAAACAAGCAAAAAATTTGAAAAATTACACAAAAATGCATAAATCAACTACATGCCATGCAATGAACAATGCAATAACAATAAAACTAAACTCAATGGCTGAGGTGATAACAAAATGACAAAATGAGAGACAGAGTGGTGCATACTACCCTACCCACCCCAAACTTTAGAATCATGTTGTCCTCGGCATGAAACTATAGCTTAGGGGAGATAGGGAAAGTGTCATGGCTGTGGTGGCTGGTCTGGCATCTGCGGAGGATCTGGAGGAGGAGCTGAGGATGGAGTTGAGCCTGATGGAGGATGCTGGTAGTAGTGCCCCCAGTAGTCATCCTGGGGTGGAGGGTACGTCTCTGGATATCCAGCCAAACCACCCCAAAAATCTACACCCCATTCGGGGTTTCGTGCTGTTTGGGTGTGGTTGTAGTGATACAAGTGGTTGATCTGATGGTGCATCTGTTGTTGATCCCGCCACATGTACTGCTGGATAAGTTGCATGCCACCTTGGGTCTTCTGGATACTCTCAAGGTGTTCCTGGATGGTTGCCATGTCATAGGCATTCCCTAAGGGTTGCTGCAGCTGGGATGTCCCCTCATCCCTCCTTCTTGTTCTTTGGGGCTGCCTTTGTTCTGCATCTTCTTGCTCTTGCCCTTGCACATTAGATTCGGCAACGTCTGTATGTACGGCAACAGCTCCCCTTGTATACGTATCTCTCGGGTGTTCTTCCTGCCATTTCAAAAGTTTTTCCTTCAATCTGAAAAGAACCCCCATCACGGATAGGAGTGGCACGACATGGTATGGCAGCTCCAACTCAAATTCTAGCATACTAGTAGTAAGATATATCATCTTCTTTTCCTTCATCTCTATATTGTGCAAGCGCACCAAGTAGTTGAGGTCAACAAACTCTACCTCAAGTGCATCTTGTAACCCCGAGAGATCGTATCCCAGCACTAGTGCAATCGAAGTCACAAACCCACCCATGACAAATGGCTTTGAGCTCTTATAGGGTATGGACTTCATATGATCAATCAACAAAACTCCAAGGTCTATGTGTTTTTTGAGGTTCATCAATGACAAGACAAACATATCCTTTTGGGATATGGAGCCTTGATTATCATATCTCCCCACAATTGTATTCGCCAAGACCTTTTGCACATAGCGTACCATCAGGTTGCTTATAGCAGCGGTTTTTTATTTACCTGCATCATACACCTTGCTGCCTATTATCATCTTCCATAAATAAGCATAGTCGATATCTTCTTCCCTCTCTAACAAGCCGTCATCCAACTTGACGGCCTCTTCAGGACTTGCAGCAAAGATAGCATTCAGCTCCGTGGAAGTGAGGGTGAGCATGTTTCCCATCATGGCAAATTTGAGTGCATCACAACCCCTCACTTTAGTCCTCTTGAGAGTGGCAAAGAACTCCCGGGTCAAAGCTACATAGGCTGGCTGGGGTGTGAAAAGGATGTTCCACAACCCTATTGCCTTCAAGTTTTCTTCCACTGCTGCTTTGATCCCTAGATCTTCAATTACCTTCTCAGACCCATATTTGGTGGCGACGACTCGCCTTGTCATGCATTTGAGATATCTGAGCTCAATCTTCTTATTCTTGTGTCCTATACCATAGGACACTCCTATCGGTGCTTTGCCCAAGGATTTTTCTCTATCTGCCTCCACCTGTGCCAGAACATCATCTCCTTCATGCTCAAGCTCTACCTCATCCTCCTCGCTATCACCATCGTCTTCCTCCATCATGTAGGACTGAGACCCCAAACTAGTATCCAAGTTATACCAGTGGGTCGATTGCTCCTCATCTTGTTGTAGTTGTCGTGAGGGTTGCGGCTGCACACCACGCCTCGCCGTCACCTGAGACGTCGAGTGGCGGGCTGGTGTAGGCTTCGGCGGGAGCCTGGATGAGGACGGTGTCGCTTTAGATCTCTGGCTTCTTTTTGCGGTTGTCGGCTCGATCTCATCAATAAGGTGGTCCAAATTGACCCCCATTGATTCCTCATCTTCATCATCTTCACCCTTGTAGGTGGCATCGGTGATGTGGTGGCTATCGGATGAGCGAGAGTGTGATCCGCTCACTGATTGCGAACGACAGAGGGAATGGTGGGCGGAGGTGGTAGGTGAAGGTGTGTGGGATGTCACAGATACATCAGAGGAGGCATTTTTGGAACACCGCCTCCCTCCGGTGAGGATGTTGGTTCCCTTGGTTATGGCCTTTCCAACCTTTTTCATGGTGGAGGTGAGGTGATTTTCAGATTTTTATGTGGAGAGTGGTATGGATGTGGTTTTGTGGGTGGAATGGAAGGATAGTGATGTATGGATGGTGGAAATGTGGTTGGTTATTGATTTGGGAAAAAATGAAGGGTTTATGTGGAGGTTTTGTGGAGGGGGTTGTTGGGCGGATTGGAGATGGATGAGGAGATGGAGATGCGATTGGGAGAGAATGGGTGGTGGAAATGGTAGAGGGATGGTCGGGGATAGATTTGGTGTTGATTGGAGGTCAAACGGGGTTGTTTTTGGTGGTTGGAGGTGGAGATTGGAGGACCACGGGGTCGTCTTCCACCACCATGGTCGAGGTCTGAAGCTTGAAGGCGAGCAAATGAAGAGGGGGGTCGGGTTTGGGTGTTTAAAAGATATACTTTTATTGTTGAACCGGGCTCAGCCACAGTCATGGCAGGTGGCCACGGTCGTGGTGAGGGTTGGGTAGCACGGTCGTGTTGTCGATGAAGAACTCCCCAGTTTGACCTTGTCACGATCGTGGTTGTATCTCTTCAACACAGTCGTGGCTGAAGCCCACGGTCATGGCGATTCTTGCAAAGAACCTGTAACTTCGGCCAATCAGATGCATTAATTCCCACGGTTGTGGCATGTTGCCACGGTCGTGGCCCGCTTTCTTCAACACGGTCGTGGTGAGGACCATGGTCGTGGGCAATCTCTTTAAACACGGTCGTGGTGTCATACCACGGTCGTGGCAATTCTTGCAAACAACCTATAACTTCGGCCAACTTTGTGCGATAATTCCCATGGCCGTGGCCATGTGCCATGGTCGTGTTTGGCCACATGAGCCACGGTCGTGGTCGAGCTCCACGACCATGGTGTTGTTGTTCCTTCAGTTTTCCAAATTCAAAACTTGAACTTCAACTTCATTTGTTCCTTGGCCACAAATCTGTCTTAATGGCCATGATTAACTTCTATACTCTCTCTCTTTCTTGTCTATCACCTGCCATAGCATCAAAACTCAAAAGAAAACTATCAAGAACAAGTGTGTGTGTGTGTGTTTGTGTAAAGAAAAACAAAAGTATCAAAAAGCAAGGTTCGAGAATCTCAAACCATGTGGGTTGCCTCCCACTAGCACTAAATTTTACGCCTTCAGCCGGGCTTATTGATTATAGATCTCTGTCACTTCTTTGGAACCTTCAATAGATCCTTGTAGTAGATTCCTTTCTCATCCTCATCCAAGCACTCTTCTTCATCGGATTCTTCCTCTACAAGCATAACAATATCAAAATCTTGATTGGCCTTGTCCGGGCCGAATTCAACAACGGATTTCAACCTTTGCCCATTGACGGCAAATTCCTTTGCACCTTCTTTCTCACAAATGACCACGACCCCTGATGGGTATACTTTCTTGACAAGATAGGGTCCTTCCCATCTAGACTGGAGTTTTTTGGGAAAGAACTTCATTCTCGAGTTGTATAGCCATACCCATTTTTCGGGCTCAAAGTCCTTCTTTCTAATCATCTTGTCATGGAGGAACTTTGTTCTCTCCTTGTAACTCTTTGACAACTCATACGCCTCGTGGCGCATTTCCTCTAGCTCATTGAGTTGGAATTTCCTTTTCATTGCGGCGTTTTCACCATCAAAGTTCATATTCTTCAAGGCCCACAACGCCTTATGTTGCATCTCTACCGGTAGGTGGCAGCTTTTCCCGTAGACTAACTTGAATGGTGTGGTGCCGATCGGGGCTTTGAATGCCGTTCGATATGCCCATAAAGCCTCATTTAGACGGAGATACCAATCCTTGCGGTCCGATCTTACTGTTTTTTCTAAAATGAGCTTTATTTCCCGATTGGCCAACTCAACCTGGCCACTTGTTTGAGGATGATATGGAGTGGCTACTCTATGGTTCACTCCATGTTTCTTGAGCAATCCCTTAAAGATGCGGTGGATGAAGTGACTTCCCCCGTCACTTATCATGGCTCTTGGAAGTCCAAAACGACTGAAGATGTTTGATTTCACAAAATTGCAAACCACCTTATGGTCATTCGTCCGAGTCAGAATAGCTTCTATCCATTTAAACACATAGTTAACGACAACTAAGATGTAGATATACCCAAATGAAGGAGGGAAAGGACCCATGAAATCAATTCCCCATACATCAAATACCTCCACCACAAGAATGGGTGATAGAGGCATCATGTCTCTTTTGGAGATATTTCCCACCTTTTGGCATTTCAAGCAGCTCTTGCAGAATCCGTGTGAATCCATGAACAATGAGGGTCAGTAAAAACCACATTGCAGTACCTTGGCAGCTGTGCGCTTTCCTCCAAAGTGTCCTTCACATATCCCGGAATGGCACATGGAGAGGATGTCTTGTTGTTCCACTTCCGGCACACATCTTCTTACAAGCTGATCGGGCAATACTTGAAAAGGTGAGGGTCATCCCATGCATAATTATTCGCCATGGCAAACAATATTTTGCTCTCCTCCCTTGTCCACGTGCTAGGTATCCTCCCATTAGCCAAGAAATTGGCTATGTGTTGGTACCATGGCCCTTGAGAAGATGAGAGGAGGAAGAGTTGTTCATGCGGCATGGTTTCTTTGATTAACCTTGTCTTGTCAAAAGGGTGATCAATCCGGGAGAGATGATCGGTTGCGCCATTTTCTACTCCCTTCTTATCCACTATCTCTATATCAAACTATTGCAGCAACAGAATCCATCTTATCAACCTCGGCTTTGAATCCTTCTTAGACATGAGATACTTTAACGTAGCATGATCCGTGTAAATCACAACTCTATTTTGCAGAAGATAGGAGCGGAATTTGTCTAGAACAAAGATGACGGCGAGTAACTCTTTCTCGGTAGTGGTGTAATTTCTTTGCGCTTCATCAAGAGTTTTACTTGCGTAGTAGATAGCGTGAGGAATTCGGCCAATCCTTTGACCCAGCACAGTCCCCACTGCCATGTCAGATGCGTCAGTCATTATCTCAAATGGCAAAGAGAAATCGGGGGGCTGCATGATTGGAGTAGAAATGAGCTTTTCTTTCAAGTGATTAAAAGCTTCAATGCACTTGTCATCAAAGTGAAACTCGACATCTTTTTCAAGCATATGACACAAGGGCCTTGAGATTTTGCTGAAATCTTTAATAAAGCGGCGATAGAAACCAACATGTCCCAAGAAAGATCAGACATGTCTTACGGTGGAAGGAATGGAGAGGGTAGAAATGAGGCCCACTTTGGCCTTGTCAACTTCACCGGTGGCCTAGAACAATGCCTTCAGGCACCATGAAGTGGCTTTTCTCCCAAGATAGAACTAGTCGGACTCTCACGCACCTTTTGAGAACAGCGGCCAAATGTAACAAGCATTCATCAAAAGTCTTGCCAAAAACTGAGAAATCATCCATGAACACTTCCAAGGATGAATCAAGCATATCTGTAAAGATGGAGGTCACACACCTATGAAAAGTAGACGGAGCATTACACAACCCAAACTACATTCTCCGGTAAGCAAAGGTGCCACTCAGGAAAGTGAATGTCGTCTTTTCTTGATCGGCAGGGTGCACGGCAATTTGGAAATACCAGAATATCCATCAAGGAAATAGTAGAAACTCTGCCCAGCTAGCCTCTCTAAAATTTGATCAAGGAATGGGAGGGTGTAGTGGTCCTTCTTTGTCTTCTCATTGAGTATTCGATAGTCCACACACATCCTCCATTTGGATTGCTCTCTAACTGGCATTAGTTCCCCATCAGCATTTTCAGCAACTGTGATTCCACCCTTCTTGGGTACGACTTGGATGGGGCTCACCCAAGTACTATCAGAAATGGGATAGATGATCCCAGGATCAAGTAGTTTTACTACTTCTTGAGTCACTACTTCTTTCAACTTCGGATTCAACCGCCTTTGCATTTGGTGGGTTGGCCTTGCATCCTCCTCAAGATAGATTCTATGCACGCAGATGGAGGGGTCAATACCCCTCAAGTCAGCAATGGACCATCCAACAGCTTGAATGTTCTTCTTCAAAACTTTCATGAAAGCCTCCTCTTGTTCCGGTGAGAGTATAGACGAAATGATCACCGGGAGGGTGTCATTCTCCCCTAGAAAAGTGTATTTCAAACCTTCGGGAAGAGATTTCAGCTCAAGTGTAGGGGGTTCTTCAAGAGAGTTCTTTAGTGGCTCAGAGATGGAAGGGAGATCCTCATTCGCCGCCACTAAGGCTAGCTCATTCTCTTCATCATCTTCCTCATCATCATCAGGAAACTCAACTATCGGTTCCAGTCCTCTACCTTGAGTGGCAGTTTGGATCCACGAGGGTAGGCATTCCTCCACAATCTCATCTAGACACTCGACGATCTTCTTCTGTCTCCCCTATCACTTTGACTATGGCTGATGATTTGAATATGTTCAACCGGATCTTCATGTGCATGAACGTCACATACATCGTACCGGTTCTCACATGGATAACCGCATCAGCTGTGGCCAGGAAGGGTCTCCCCAAGATGATAATAACCCTCCTCGTGTCTTTCTCCATATCCAAGATGATAAAATCAATAGGAAAGAAAGCATATGTCTCATCATCTAGTCTCACAAGCACATCATCAACACACCCTCTAAGCATCTTTACCGACATGTCAGCTAACTGCAAAAAGCAATGAGCCGGACCCAACTATCCCATCTGTAATTATGCAAAAATGTCATACGACATGAGGTTCACGCTCGAGCCCAAGTCTAAGAGAGCTTGGTCTATGTGGTGTGTCTCAATGTAGCATGATATGATAGGAGCACCGGGATCCTTCCTCTTTCTTGGAATGGTGTGTTGTAGAATCGAGCTCACTTGCTTGGTCAGTTTCACTTTCTTCGGGGTTCTTCCCGTAGTTCTTCTTTTGAAAGTACAAAGATCCTTCAAGAACTTAGCATATGAGGGTATTTGCTTGACCGCATCAAGCAAAGAGATGTTGATCTTCACTTGCTTAAAGGTTTCAAGAATGTCCTCAGTGTGCTTCTTTCTTCTTTTCTCAGTAGATGGCTCCTTAAGAGCCTCGGGAAATGGAGGGAGTTGGGACCCCATACGGTTCATATCAATAGTATCATCAACTGGAATCATAGGAATCACAGTATCAACACTCGGTATCACAATATCAACACTGGGTATCACGGTATCAACACTGCCTCTTGTCACGGTATCCTCAACCTGTTTCTCAGTATCAACATGCTCAACCTCAGTATCACTTCTGTCACCAGCAATAGTACCATGGGGACACTCTAAAGTCCGGCCACTCCTCAACGTAGTCACTGCCTTCACATGCTCATGAGTAGTAGAAGAGGAAGCTTGTGGAGGTGGTTGTGGCTGTTGTGGTGGTGGAGGCCTTTGGTGAGGGGAGTTCAGATTTTGGAGAATGAATTGTGGTTGCGGTTGTGGTGGTGGTTGTTGTTGTTGTGGATGGGGGTGATATTGCGGAGGTGGTTGTTGGTATGTATGAGGTGGAGGTGGAGCATATTGATAATTGAGAGGTGCCTGAGGAGGTGGTGGAGCATAGAGGTTCGGTGGTGCTTGGTATTGTGGTGGAGCATATGCACTTGAAGTGCTCCCTAGGAGGGCACCATCATTGTTCGGATTGGGCATCGGTTGAGAAGGTAGTCTCCCTTCCTCTCTCCTTATAAGGGAGAGAGAAATCTGATCCAACCTTTTCTCAAGATGGTGGATGGACTGCCCATGTGAGTTCACATCCTTTTTCACTTCATCCAGACTTCTTAGCCTTCCCAACACTTTATCTTCAAACTTTGAACTGTAACATGGCTTTTGTTACCCTTGTCCTGGTCCATCCTCATTCTGTTGTTTCCAAGAGAAATTTGAATGGTTCCTCCACTCGGGAGTGTAAGAGTTGGACATGGGGCCTTGGTTGTTGTGGCCACCAAAGGAGTGTAGAGCATTTACTTCCTCATCTACAGTGTCAACTGCCATTGTGGGTTGGCTAGAAGAGCCACCAGCTTGATTTTGCATCATCTTCATCATTTCGGCCATCATCTTCATCATTTCGGCCATCATCTTCATCATGTCCGGGTCAATAGCATTACGAGTCGGAGCTGTGAAGGAAGATGGAGGAGTGTAGCTCCGGCCGACATGCCCCCCTTTAATGGAAGCGCGGTGGCGAGAATTTTCAGCAAGGTGTTCAAACAATGACCATGATTCTTCGGGCGGCTTTGCCATGAAAGGGCCCCCGCAGGAAGAGTACATGTTGTTTTGGCTTTACTCTTCAAGCCCGATTTAGAACGCTTGAACGAGCTGCCACAGCGGCACCTCATGGTGAGGGCAGTCACGAAGCAACTTCTGGAACCTCTCCCACGCCTCATGGAAGGGCTCATTTTCCTTCTGAGCAAATGATGTGATGCACCTTCTCATGTAAGACATCTTGGAGATGGGGAAGAACTTCTTGAGGAACTCATTTTTTACATCATTCCATGAGACCAACTCTGGCTTGGACACATACCACTCTTTGGCTTTCTCTTTGAGGGAGAAAGGAAAGAGGGTCTATCTTATGAAATCGTCAGTGGCTGCGGGAGTGCGGAAGGTTGAACATGTCTCAAGGAACGTGTCAATGTGGTGGTAGGGGTTTTCATTCTCCATCCCGAAGTAGGTAGGGAGGAGTCCCAAAAGTGCAGGCGGAATGGAGAATTGTTGACCGGGAATCTGGTCAACCAAGGTGGTGATGGGGGAGTTGTAGTTCCCCAGCGTGAAGTACTCGTGAAGCGGGCGATGTGGCGATGGAGGTGGCTGAGCATCTACATCTCAATTGTTCTCGACCATCTCGGTGTAGGTTGCGGCGAGCTTGATGCCTCCTTCTACCAATCTCGGGGTCGTATACCACCAAGTCGGTGCAAGTAGAGCGCGTGCTACGCATGCACAACTGTCACCTGCGCAAGACACAAACAAACAACAAGAAACCAAGTTAGCAAACCAATATGCAAAAGTAACACAAAGAATAAATAATAGCAATGGTGAGGGAAAAAAGAAAGGCTAAGCTATACTATCTAACTAGGCTGAGCGCCTCTATCCCCGGCAATAATGCCAGAAAGCTTGGTGCGTCCCCGCTAGTGGTGCTTTTACACCCCACGAGGTCGGAGCACACGGGATATGAGATCTTATGCTTTCGAAATTTATGTTATCCCTAACTGAGTCAATCACTAAGACTAAAATAGGTCGCCCGCAAGTGTACGAGGTACTGTTGTAGTATAGGTGATTGGTAAGATAAGGGGTCGAACCATAGAGATAGAGGGGGCACTATAGTTAGACAGAGTGGGCTATGTTCCTTTTGCGGAGCTTAGGGTTTTAGGGTTTTAAAAGGTTTGGTTGTTTGATTATGCTAATGAGCAAGTAAGAAATGCGAGATGGAAACTAAATTATGAAAGAGCAAGCAAATTAGTAAACTAAGTTAACAAACTAACTAAGCAAGAGTAAGAAGAGCTACACTACTCTAGCAAGGCAAGAAGCAATTAAGAACTAAACTAACCACTAGCAAGAGCAAGAGCCTAAGTTAACACTAATGAGCAAAACTAAGCAAATGACTAAGTTAGACTAAAGTAATTGGACTAAACTAGCATTAACAAGCAAATTAAGCAATTAGGGTTTTAAGCAAGGCGATTAAGGTGGGTGGGTTGTTTGGGGGATGTAACTTTGATGTTAGTTGGGGGAGATCATTAAACATGTATGCATGGTTCTAGTTTCATATCTAGATTACCAAACCAAACAATAATGTCAATGCCATTAGAACATACCCTATACTACTAGTAGAAGACTAGGGTTAGGTGTAATTCTAACGAGATTAACCAAATCTAGGTTTCTAGGGTAAGTGATAGTGAGTAATTGAGGGTTGAGGGTAGAGATGGGAGTAGAGATGAGGGTATTTAACCTCATGCCACTAGCCACTCTAGCCTTTAGAAGGCCATAGACAATTACATCAATCTCACTTACACTAGCTACTTAGATCTCACACTCATTTGTAGGGGGAGGGATGTGTATGTAGGAACAAAGGGGGCTAGCTAGGGATCCACTAATTGGACCTAGGAGCCATTCCTAAGATTGCCACATACACCCCAATTCCTCCCAGAAACTAAGTGTCATCAAAGACCTCAAAACAAGCAATTCATACAAGAAGCACAAACCACATGCAATAAGATAGGAAAAGAGATAGAAGCAAGAAGTAATCATCATAAATATGAATTAAGTTCATTACAAGAAATTATCCCTGTAACACCCGGGCCCACTGCCCAAGGCTCTAGTAGAGTTTCAGGAATGACGACTGGCCCCACAGACCACCACTAGCCTTAATTGCACGCTTTTTATCCACTCACGCGCAAGCCAGGATCAACTTCCCGACTGGTCACCCATCATAGTACTACTCCAAACTGAGCACGCTTAACTATGGAGTTCTTTAGTGATGGGCTCCCGAAAAAGGAGGTGTACCTTGGTGATATGGGTAGTCTAATCATTCCTTTTAAGATCAACTTATCTGAGGCCTCAAATCCTGGGATGTTATAATCTCCCCCACTTAGACTCTTGACGTCCTCGTCAAGGCTCAACTGTAAGGCATCATAATCTCTTCCCCATTTCAGTGCAGACCCACAATGGCCCATGGACACCCAGCTCCCGATCACGGAATACCAGCGCAAGGGTGGCTACGTCAACCATGGACAACCCTTTCCTACATGTCTGGACCGCACGGCTCAAGACTGGCATGCCATGCCCATGTGGGCCCCACCTACTAGAGGGGAAGTGGCTTTGATACCATTTGTAACACTCGGGCCCACTGCCCAAGGCTCTAGTAGAGTTTCAGGAATGACGACTGGCCCCACAGACCACCACTAGCCTTAATTGCACGCTTTTATCCACTCACGCGCAAGCCAGGATCAACTTCCCGACTGGTCACCCATCCTAGTACTACTCCAAGCTGAGCACGCTTAACTATGGAGTTATTTAGTGATGGGCTCCCGGAAAAGGAGGTGCACCTTGGTGATATGGGTAGTCCAATCATTCCTTTTAAGATCAACTTATCTGAGGCCTCAAACCCTGGGATGCTACAATCCCCCAACATGGTATCAAAGTTACATTTAAATCTCAAACAACCCACCACAAGGGGCTTAGCTAGACATGATCAAGAAAATAAGAAAAGAAAGGGGTAGAAGAAGTAGGTACTCCATGAAACTTGATGTGGAAGCCTCCTTCTTCACCTCCAAGCTTGCTGTAGACGTCCTCCCTCCTCCAAGGGTGCATGGGTGCATGAAATGGTAGGGGATTATGGATGAAAACCTAGGGAACTAGGTTTCCATGGTGGAATGAGGGTGGAAATGGTGGATGATGAGCCCAACATGCATAGAGATTGCACAAAGAGCTCAAGGAAGGAGAATGGAGCTTGGAGAAGTTGTAGGGGTGTCTAACCTAGTGATATGGCCGCCACCCATGTATATATAGGTGGTGGTGGAAGCACTAGGGTAAGTAGGGGCAGTTTAGGAAAAGCAGTGAAAAGTAGGGTAGGGTTGGTGGACCACCACGACCGTGGTGAGGGTGGTGGAGAACAGTCGTGGAGTGGTGAAACGGTCGTGGTGTGAAGGAATTGGGAAAAAGGTCAAGTATGGTGGCAGCCACGGCCGTGGCGGGATGCCACGGTCGTGGTGGGTTAGGGGCACAACGGCCGTGTTGGGTGACACGACCATTTTGGAGGAGAAGGAGGTGACCGTGGAGAAGCACCATGATCGTCTTGAGCTTCTTCGGCCACGGTCGTGGCGTTCTGGGGAAAAACCCTATTGAAAGTTGAACTTTTGGCAATTAATTCCCACGATCGTGGCAGGGTGCCACAACCGTTTTCTCTTCTACTGACCACGACTGTGCTGATGGCCATGACCGTGGTGTCTTCAATGGCCACGGTCATGGAATAAGGCCACGGCCGTGGGATTCTGTGGGATTTCCATGTTGAACTTGGTGTCATATTGCTAAAAAAAGGCACGACCGTGGCATAGTGCCCACGGTCGTGGTGAGGTTGCATAGCTTGATTTCACTTCAAGTTTCATCATTCTTGGATGTCTTTGCTTGGGGGTGATTCTTGTCCATTGGAGGTAGGTTGAGGGAGACTTTGGGGCATTCTTTGGGTCCCTCCATGAGTGGGGGAGCCCTGGAACTCCTTCTTTCTCTCTCTTCCATCTAGGCGTGGTCCAAGTACCTAAAAAATAGTGCAAAGAACATCCATAAGCATATTTGCAATGATAACCATATTAGGGAAAAAGACTTGTAATCTAACATGTTTAGATGCAACTTAAGTACAAAATGGCACATGATGGAGCCCTAAAATAGGGCTACATCATGCACCAATAGGTTGTGGGGGTCTTGACCAGTAGGACATACTCCTTACAATTGTGTGGTACCCAACACCAACTGGGGATGTCGATGGTACCTATGTTACTTATTGAGTGATCAGTGGTCAGTAGGTCCAGTGATGCACAATAAGCCTTAGGTCTTTGACTCACCCCTGAATACCTAGGTTGAGAGGTGGAGTTTGAGATATTTGACCGCTCCCATTAGCTGCCGAGAGGCAGACATGTCGAGGCCCGCTGCAGATGAGGTCTTACTCTAGAGATAGGCTTAGGAATCTGGGCATGCTTCTAAGCCTTGTACAATGAGATCGTAGCTTGTTGTGATTCTTTCACATGTTGTGGTACACCTCATGTGGGTTCAGGGCATAATATGATGAATGAGAGGTTAAACAAGTGTGTAGTTATTCAATTATTCTCTATATGTTTTTGAATTATTAATCCTCTTTATGATCAAGAAAACATGTTCATATATTGATTCACTCTTATAGATGTCTAGAGTAGTGTACTATATTTATGTTTGTGAATGATTAGTCTCTTTAAAGCTTATTGTTGTTATAATTGATATCACTTTCTCGACAACATATCTATAATTATATCAGTGCTTTGGACTGTTTCTTTGAAGTACTCATTCACTGAGCGAGTAGGCTCACCCCTCTACTCACAATTTTTAGGGAAACCATGTGGACTTGAAGAAGGTCAAAGCATCAGAGTAGATCTACCACATGAGTTAAGTATGAGATTAGTTAAGTTTAGTGAATCCCTGTCACTCTAGGTCCTTGTATAGATGTGAGAGAGTTGTAAATGATGTTTTGTATATTTGTTTCCTTAATAAGAGAGAATGTATCTGATTATCATGTCATATGTACATGGAAGTGTGAGAAACAAAATGAATGTATGGATGTGTATCATTAATGTTGAGATCATATTAGAGTGATCAAAGTTTAATTCTCTTGTAAAGTTTGCTTATGTGATTGGATGCGAGAAAACAAAAAGTTTGAAATAAAAGGAAAAAAATAATAATCAGGGTGAACTTTGTATTAAGTATAATCCTCAAACTCATGCCCACATCTCATGATTAGTGGTAATAGTGGGATGTGGGCGTGACAATGCGACTCTGGGATTCCCTTCAGGAATACCCATTTCCCTATCCAGCAAGTCCTAACATTGGAATGGTTTTATGACACATGGCACTACATGATTAGGGTTTCACTTGATTAGTTAATCCCAATTGGGTGAGTTAAGGATGCATCAATCAAGTTACATGCAAAACCTAAAAGATTATTACAAAAAACATGGGAATGTTACAACTCCAGAAGATATAAAACGTATGAGATACATTCCTTATCACATCATCACATGATGCCAATCATGGTCACACATGAAGGGGATAACACCTCCATTAGGGCTCAAACAATGCCCAAAGGTCATTAAAACCATCACATTATCTCATGCAAGAACATCACTATCTTTCCATACCTTATAAAAGTTTGAACAAACCATCACCATATTGTGATAACATGTTCAACATAACATTGCATTAAAGAGCCATGGTGTTCACATGATAGAATAGTAGGATTGTCACAACATTAAATATTATAAGAGTATCACTTCATCATATTAGCATACAAGGGAACTAAGTGTGATTAACCATCATCATTTACTTGCATTAGGGTTAGGTTCACAACTAACCTTCAGTTGAATACATACATTGGAAAAAGCATAAACCCTAACACTTAGCATCCCCATCTGATCATGGATGCATATGACCAAAACATAACAATCACACTAGGAGTATCAAATCCAAACCATCAAATCATGAACTCCACATAAGACCATGGGATTCCATACAAGCAAGACCTTTGAATCAAACACATAGGCAAGCCATCAAATCAAGACCTAGAAAGTCCATCATATGTCAATACTAGGAGCACCATAATTTGTTGACATCATAGAGACAATTGGTTGTGGACATCAGAACCGCCATCAGATGTGAACTCTGTGTACATCATCAAATCTTGCAATCAATGAAGCCATCGACCATGGAACCAGTGAAACCATCGATCATGAAACCAATGAAACCATCGACCATGGAACAAGTGAAACCATCAACCATGAAACTAGTGAAACCATCGACCATGGAACCAGTGGGACCATCGACCATGGGATTAGTGGGACCATCGTTTGTCAACAACAAGTGGAAAAACATCCAAAATACGAAGTATACCATCATTTGAATAGAGGGAGGAAAACCATCGATTGAGACTACTTAATGTGAGAACTAAGATCATGATTTGTAGAGGAACCAAGCCATTGGTTGTAAGCACAATAAGGACCATCAAAACAACACTAAGTCTAAGCCATTAGTTGACACTGTAACATCCCCAATTCCAGGTACAAACCTTTCTTTTCTCTTTCCTTGTCCCTAATTCATTAGAAATATCTCAAAGACTACTTTTCCCTATTTTAATGAATAAGTCTACTTTTGGATCCTTTAACCCTAATCTACTCAATATGGTTTCATAGAAATGAAACCATATGATATTGTTACCAAAATACCTAAATTGGAAATTAATTAGTCAATACTAGTAACCTTGGATGCCTTGACCCTAGAATTGTACGTTAGGCTAGTTTTGGGATCTAAGAAGAACATGACTACAATCAAGGTAGATGGTTTTACCCTAATAGGCCATTAGGTTAATTTCATTACACGAAGTGGGTGATTAATGCACAATGGTAAATTTACATCTTAGTAAACCTCAAAACTTAAATCAAATCCTATAATTGGGTTCCTCATTTCCTTATTAGCTAGTCCTTAAAATTTGGGGTCATTTGGACAACCACCCTTAATTAGACCCTAGGAGACTATGTATGGTTTAACGTAAGGTTTGGGGTCGATTTATTTGACTTTATTTGTCACGGCCTGGACTTTGGTGCAAGGGTCGGTTCAAGGTCGCATGGGCGGCTCGGGTCGGGTACCTGGGTAGTTGAGTAGCGGGACTCGCTCGTCCCCTACCTCCGACTTTCTCGAGCTTGTGTGACCTGCTCAACGCCACGATTTCTCCTCCAGCTGTTCACTCACTAGGACAACCAGTTCATCACGTTTTCTTCACCTACGGGTTCCTTCGTTCCTGCCGAGTCCAACGAGCACTCACTTAGGGTGAGTGGTAGCTTAAATAAAAGACACCCTTTTTAGGCTTTCGCAGCTACCACTGCCTTCTCCAGTTCCACCATTTACCTCACCTTAGAGCCTGTTAACTCACTATATCGATCCAGAACTAGACCACGACAAACCCTCCTTGATTCCTTGTGACCAATTTCTCTTGAGGATTACTTGGATCCGGTGTCGGTGTCTGTCCTTCCTAGAGGTAGATTTTGAAGCGTCGACTGCAGCCACCTCGGTGCAATTCCGCTCGAGGTAACCATCCAGGACATCTTCTCCTTTGGCCTATGAACTTGTACTACCATGGTGTTGTTTGGTTTGTTTGGTCGATAAAATGACGTCATTTTACCCTATTTTGTTGCTATGTGAGGAGACCTGGAGGTTCCTGACCCCAGAAACCCAGCCATACCCATCATGGGTGATTGGTAGACCAACTGGAGTCACAACACACTGGTAATGTATTTTGGACCCCCCTAGTGGAGTTTCATTTTGGCTCACGACACCGTCATATCCAGACTGCGTTTCTGACCGAGATGACCTTCCCACACGACCATGCCTGCTTCTGGTCGCTTCTCTTCCTCAACTGCTAAGTAACTAGATAACTCTGTAAGGATGCTAGAGTGCATTGAGATTCCCCCCTTAACATGTATCCCTGATATACGCAGGGTTTCTACCGGTTTTTCTCCTACTCCAGTTGCTCAATGCGGCAGGCGTCTTCACTGGTCTTGACCACCTAAGGATATGAGCTAGTGATCGTTGCGTTCAATATGATGAGACGAAGTCAGGGAGAGGGTCCCCTACTCACAAAGAGGTCTGGTTTGAGTGCCCCTCTCTAGGTCTCGAGCTTCAACATGAAATCCATGGAGTCAGATATAGGGAAAGCAATTCCTTGGGGCGAAAGCCTAGTCTCGCCCATGGTTCCTATGACATTCTTGTCACGCCCATGAGGGAAACATAGGAATTTTGATTTGTGTTTGATTCTATTGACCACAAAATCCCACACTCTAGGTTTCTCTAAGTTCGTGTGAGATTGCACCTTTAATAATTGCATTATCATTCATGGGCATTATGGTCATTGCACGTCATAATTTTACTTTTAATCAGTAAATGGTTTTAAGTAGAAAAAATCATAACTAATTATTGGTTCAGTGGAAAAATACAAAAATATACAATTTTGAAATCAGAAAAATGTGACTGATTTAATGGCATAGGTTTCACGATCAGATTTCCAACCTACAATAGGATCGATTTCTAAGCTAGGAATTCAATGCATATTATATTAATTGAATGCATATATATTGTGACTAGGTTGAGACAACCCTGACCCTGTGCTTAGGAGGTGTTACTCAATATTTAAGTCTAATCATGAGGTATATACATCCTCTATTTTATTTTGGGCATTATTTGACTAAAACCTACTTTCTTTTAATGAGTCATCTTTTGAACTATTATTCCTTATGGAATCTAAAATTCTTGAACACTTATATTTCTTGATATTGACTCATTATATCCTTGTGTTTTTTTTGGATTACCTTGTTTATATGGGTACTTGTACCCCACTTGCTATGATAGTTTTTTTTTATTAAAAAATGACTGAAATACTAGTCTTGCCTCTCTATTTTGTGCATGCTACATGTTTGACTAGAATATCTAGAATAGTGGTACTTATGTACAACCACACTTATATAGGGCGTGCGTTTCCACCCGGGGTGTGCGTTTCCACCCTTATTTCTTTTAGGCCATGATCCTATGGTGTTATGGCCCTGTTTTAGGTCTATTTAGTCTACATTTCTATGCATGCAAATGTTTATTGCTTTAATATGAATCTGTGGATGATTATTATGGCAAGGCACTTTTATTATCATGCTTGTGATCTGAATTTAATATGCCTCATTACTTTTGTTACATTTATCTTGAACTTACCTAAATGCAAATAGCCCCTTTCTTGTGGGAACATCTCTATTGTACTTATAACCCATTATAATGCCCAAAGTGTTTTATATATGTACATATTGAGCCTTTGCTGACCTTTATACTTATTTCCTATTTTCTGGGTGATGTTCCCTTCCACCCTGACCTTAGAGGAGGAGCTTGTACTCAAGGACCCAGGGTTCTAGGAACCTGATCAGTAGTAGTTCATGAAAGTTTCCAAGATGCCTAGGTTGCCCTCTGCAATCGATCCATTTAGTCTTAGTTTCCCTTTATGTTCCTTTTTTGTCCGTGTGGACAAGTTCTTAGAAATAATTGGATCATGCAATAATTAAAACATATTTTCCGCTGCTTTTACTTTATGATCTGTTTTGCCATATTTTTTTGAGAGTGATTTAGCTTCCCTTCTATCTATATTTTATGATCGAATGTTTGAGAATTGTTGTAGTGTTCTCAAATTATTAGAGTAAGGAGTGGTCCCCTTAGTGAGTCCCACTCCTTACAGGCACAAAAGCCAAACCATCGAGTTTCATCACAAGAGAAGAAAACCAGTTCAAAACCCTAAGGAAGAACCATAGTTTGTGGGGACCAAAACCATCGAGTTCCATAAGCATGCAAGTTCTAGAGATTCTCCAACAAGCCGTCATCCAACTTGACAGCCTCTTCAGGACTTGCAGAAAAGATAGCATTCAGCTCCGTGGAAGTGAGGGTGAGCATGTTTCCCATCATGGCAAATTTGAGTGCATCACAACCCCTCACTTTAGTCCTCTTGAGAGTGGCAAAGAACTCCCGGGTCAAAGCTACATAGGCTGGCTGGGGTGTGAAAATGATGTTCCACAACCCTATTGCCTTCAAGTTTTCTTCCACTGCTGCTTTGATCCCTAGATCTTCAATTACCTTCTCAGACCCATATTTGGTGGCGACGACTCGCCTTGTCATGCATTTGAGATATCTGAGCTCAATCTTCTTATTCTTGTGTCCTATACCATAGGACACTCCTATCGGTGCTTTGCCCAAGGATTTTTCTCTATCTGCCTCCAGCTGTGCCAGAACATCATCTCCTTCATGCTCAAGCTCTACCTCATCCTCCTCGCTATCACCATCGTCTTCCTCCATCATGTAGGACTGAGACCCCAAACTAGTATCCAAGTTATACCAGTGGGTCGATTGCTCCTCATCTTGTTGTAGTTGTCGTGAGGGTTGCGGCTGCACACCACGCCTCGCCGTCACCTGAGACGTCGAGTGGCGGGCTGGTGTAGGCTTCGGCGGGAGCCTGGATGAGGACGGTGTCGCTTTAGATCTCTGGCTTCTTTTTGCGGTTGTCGGCTCGATCTCATCAATAAGGTGGTCCAAATTGACCCCCATTGATTCCTCATCTTCATCATCTTCACCCTCGTAGGTGGCGTCGGTGATGTGGTGGCTATCGGATGAGCGAGAGTGTGATCCGCTCACTGATTGCGAACGACGGAGGGAATGGTGGGCGGAGGTGGTAGGTGAAGGTGTGTGGGATGTCACAGATACATCAGAGGAGGCATTTTTGGAACACCGCCTCCCTCCAGTGAGGATGTTGGTTCCCTTGGTTATGGCCTTTCCAACCTTTTTCATGGTGGAGGTGAGGTGATTTTCAGATTTTTATGTGGAGAGTGGTATGGATGTGGTTTTGTGGGTGGAATGGAAGGATAGTGATGTATGGATGGTGGAAATGTGGTTGGTTATTGATTTGGGAAAAAATGAAGGGTTTATGTGGAGGTTTTGTGGAGGGGGTTGTTGGGCAGATTGGAGATGGATGAGGAGATGGAGATGCGATTGGGAGAGAATGGGTGGTGGAAATGGTAGAGGGATGGTCGGGGATAGATTTGGTGTTGATTGGAGGTCAAACGGGGTTGTTTTTGGTGGTTGGAGGTGGAGATTGGAGGACCACGGGGTCGTCTTCCACCACCATGGTCGAGGTCTGAAGCTTGAAGGTGAGCAAATGAAGAGGGGGGTCGGGTTTGGGTGTTTAAAAGATATACTTTTATTGTTGAACCGGGCTCAGCCACAGTCATGGCAGGTGGCCACGGTCGTGGTGAGGGTTGGGTAGCACGGTCGTGTTGTCGATGAAGAACTCCCCAGTTTGACCTTGTCACGATCGTGGTTGTATCTCTTCAACACAGTCGTGGCTGAAGCCCACGGTCATGGCAATTCTTGCAAAGAACCTGTAACTTCGGCCAATCAGATGCATTAATTCCCACGGTTGTGGCATGTTGCCACGGTCGTGGCCCACTTTCTTCAACACGGTCGTGGTGAGGACCATGGTCGTGGGCAATCTCTTTAAACACGGTCGTGGTGTCATACCACGGTCGTGGCAATTCTTGCAAACAACCTATAACTTCGGCCAACTTTGTGCGATAATTCCCATGGCCGTGGCCATGTGCCATGGTCGTGTTTGGCCACATGAGCCACGGTCGTGGTCGAGCTCCACGACCATGGTGTTGTTGTTCCTTCAGTTTTCCAAATTCAAAACTTGAACTTCAACTTCATTTGTTCCTTGGCCACAAATCTGTCTTAATGGCCATGATTAACTTCTATACTCTCTCTCTTTCTTGTCTATCACCTGCCATAGCATCAAAACTCAAAAGAAAACTATCAAGAACAAGTGTGTGTGTGTGTGTGTTTGTGTAAAGAAAAACAAAAGTATCAAAAAGCAAGGTTCGAGAATCTCAAACCATGTGGGTTGCCTCCCACTAGCACTAAATTTTACGCCTTCAGCCGGGCTTATTGATTATAGATCTCTGTCACTTCTTTGGAACCTTCAATAGATCCTTGTAGTAGATTCCTTTCTCATCCTCATCCAAGCACTCTTCTTCATCGGATTCTTCCTCTACAAGCATAACAATATCAAAATCTTGATTGGCCTTGTCTGGGCCGAATTCAACAACGGATTTCAACCTTTGCCCATTGACGGCAAATTCCTTTGCACCTTCTTTCTCACAAATGACCACGACCCCTGATGGGTATACTTTCTTGACAAGATAGGGTCCTTCCCATCTAGACTGGAGTTTTTTGGGAAAGAACTTCATTCTCGAGTTGTATAGCCATACCCATTTTTCGGGCTCAAAGTCCTTCTTTCTAATCATCTTGTCATGGAGGAACTTTGTTCTCTCCTTGTAACTCTTTGACAACTCATACGCCTCGTGGCGCATTTCCTCTAGCTCATTGAGTTGGAATTTCCTTTTCATTGCGGCGTTTTCACCATCAAAGTTCATATTCTTCAAGGCCCACAACGCCTTATGTTGCATCTCTACCGGTAGGTGGCAGCTTTTCCTGTAGACTAACTTGAATGGTGTGGTGCCGATCGGGGCTTTGAATGCCGTTCGATATGCCCATAAAGCCTCATTTAGACGGAGAGACCAATCCTTGCGGTCCGATCTTACTGTTTTTTCTAAAATGAGCTTTATTTCCCGATTGGCCAACTCAACCTGGCCACTTGTTTGAGGATGATATGGAGTGGCTACTCTATGGTTCACTCCATGTTTCTTGAGCAATCCCTTAAAGATGCGGTGGATGAAGTGACTTCCCCCGTCACTTATCATGGCTCTTGGAAGTCCAAAACGACTGAAGATGTTTGATTTCACAAAATTGCAAACCACCTTATGGTCATTCGTCCGAGTCAGAATAGCTTCTATCCATTTAAACACATAGTTAACGACAACTAAGATGTAGATATACCCAAATGAAGGAGGGAAAGGACCCATGAAATCAATTCCCCATACATCAAATACCTCCACCACAAGAATGGGTGATAGAGGCATCATGTCTCTTTTGGAGATATTTCCCACCTTTTGGCATTTCAAGCAGCTCTTGCAGAATCCGTGTGAATCCATGAACAATGAGGGTCAGTAAAAACCACATTGCAGTACCTTGGCAGCTGTGCGCTTTCCTCCAAAGTGTCCTTCACATATCCCGGAATGGCACATGGAGAGGATGTCTTGTTGTTCCACTTCCGGCACACATCTTCTTACAAGCTGATCGGGCAATACTTGAAAAGGTGAGGGTCATCCCATGCATAATTATTCGCCATGGCAAACAATATTTTGCTCTCCTCCCTTGTCCACGTGCTAGGTATCCTCCCATTAGCCAAGAAATTGGCTATGTGTTGGTACCATGGCCCTTGAGAAGATGAGAGGAGGAAGAGTTGTTCATGCGGCATGGTTTCTTTGATTAACCTTGTCTTGTCAAAAGGGTGATCAATCCGGGAGAGATGATCGGTTGCGCCATTTTCTACTCCCTTCTTATCCACTATCTCTATATCAAACTATTGCAGCAACAGAATCCATCTTATCAACCTCGGCTTTGAATCCTTCTTAGACATGAGATACTTTAACGTAGCATGATCCGTGTAAATCACAACTCTATTTTGCAGAAGATAGGAGCGGAATTTGTCTAGAACAAAGATGACGGCGAGTAACTCTTTCTCGGTAGTGGTGTAATTTCTTTGCGCTTCATCAAGAGTTTTACTTGCGTAGTAGATAGCGTGAGGAATTCGGCCAATCCTTTGACCCAGCACAGTCCCCACTGCCATGTCAGATGCGTCAGTCATTATCTCAAATGGCAAAGAGAAATCGGGGGGCTGCATGATCGGAGTAGAAATGAGCTTTTCTTTCAAGTGATTAAAAGCTTCAATGCACTTGTCATCAAAGTGAAACTCGACATCTTTTTCAAGCATATGACACAAGGGCCTTGAGATTTTGCTGAAATCTTTAATAAAGCGGCGATAGAAACCAACATGTCCCAAGAAAGATCAGACATGTCTTACGGTGGAAGGAATGGAGAGGGTAGAAATGAGGCCCACTTTGGCCTTGTCAACTTCACCGGTGGCCTAGAACAATGCCTTCAGGCACCATGAAGTGGCTTTTCTCCCAAGATAGAACTAGTCGGACTCTCACGCACCTTTTGAGAACAGCGGCCAAATGTAACAAGCATTCATCAAAAGTCTTGCCAAAAACTGAGAAATCATCCATGAACACTTCCAAGGATGAATCAAGCATATCTGTAAAGATGGAGGTCACACACCTATGAAAAGTAGACGGAGCATTACACAACCCAAACTACATTCTCCGGTAAGCAAAGGTGCCACTCAGGAAAGTGAATGTCGTCTTTTCTTGATCGGCAGGGTGCACAGCAATTTGGAAATACCAGAATATCCATCAAGGAAATAGTAGAAACTCTGCCCAGCTAGCCTCTCTAAAATTTGATCAAGGAATGGGAGGGTGTAGTGGTCCTTCTTTGTCTTCTCATTGAGTATTCGATAGTCCACACACATCCTCCATTTGGATTGCTCTCTAACTGGCATTAGTTCCCCATCAGCATTTTCAGCAACTGTGATTCCACCCTTCTTGGGTACGACTTGGATGGGGCTCACCCAAGTACTATCTGAAATGGGATAGATGATCCCAGCATCAAGTAGTTTTACTACTTCTTGAGTCACTACTTCTTTCAACTTCGGATTCAACCGCCTTTGCATTTGGTGGGTTGGCCTTGCATCCTCCTCAAGATAGATTCTATGCACGCAGATGGAGGGGTCAATACCCCTCAAGTCAGCAATGGACCATCCAACAGCTTGAATGTTCTTCTTCAAAACTTTCATGAAAGCCTCCTCTTGTTCCGGTGAGAGTATAGACGAAATGATCACCGGGAGGGTGTCATTCTCCCCTAGAAAAGTGTATTTCAAACCTTCGGGAAGAGATTTCAGCTCAAGTGTAGGGGGTTCTTCAAGAGAGTTCTTTAGTGGCTCAGAGATGGAAGGGAGATCCTCATTCGCCGCCACTAAGGCTGGCTCATTCTCTTCATCATCTTCCTCATCATCATCAGGAAACTCAACTATCGGTTCCAGTCCTCTACCTTGAGTGGCAGTTTGGATCCACGAGGGTAGGCATTCCTCCACAATCTCATCTAGACACTCGACGATCTTCTTCTGTCTCCCCTATCACTTTGACTATGGCTGATGATTTGAATATGTTCAACCGGATCTTCATGTGCATGAACGTCACATACATCGTACCGGTTCTCACATGGATAACCGCATCAGCTGTGGCCAGGAAGGGTCTCCCCAAGATGATAATAACCCTCCTCGTGTCTTTCTCCATATCCAAGATGATAAAATCAATAGGAAAGAAAGCATATGTCTCATCATCTGGTCTCACAAGCACATCATCAACACACCCTCTAAGCATCTTTACCGACATGTCAGCTAACTGCAAAAAGCAATGAGCCGGACCCAACTATCCCATCTGTAATTATGCAAAAATGTCATACGACATGAGGTTCACGCTCGAGCCCAAGTCTAAGAGAGCTTGGTCCATGTGGTGTGTCTCAATGTAGCATGATATGATAGGAGCATCGGGATCCTTCCTCTTTCTTGGAATGGTGTGCTGTAGAATCGAGCTCACTTGCTTGGTCAGTTTCACTTTCTTCGGGGTTCTTCCCGTAGTTCTTCTTTTGAAAGTACAAAGATCCTTCAAGAACTTAGCATATGAGGGTATTTGCTTGACCGCATCAAGCAAAGAGATGTTGATCTTCACTTGCTTAAAGGTTTCAAGAATGTCCTCAGTGTGCTTCTTTCTTCTTTTCTCAGTAGATGGCTCCTTAAGAGCCTCGGGAAATGGAGGGAGTTGGGACCCCATACGGTTCATATCAATAGTATCATCAACTGGAATCATAGGAATCACAGTATCAACACTCGGTATCACAATATCAACACTGGGTATCACAGTATCAACACTGCCTCTTGTCACGGTATCCTCAACCTGTTTCTCAGTATCAACATGCTCAACCTCAGTATCACTTCTGTCACCAGCAATAGTACCATGGGGACACTCTAAAGTCCGGCCACTCCTCAACGTAGTCACTGCCTTCACATGCTCATGAGTAGTAGAAGAGGAAGCTTGTGGAGGTGGTTGTGGCTGTTGTGGTGGTGGAGGCCTTTGGTGAGGGGAGTTCAGATTTTGGAGAATGAATTGTGGTTGCGGTTGTGGTGGTGGTTGTTGTTGTTGTGGATGGGGGTGATATTGCGGAGGTGGTTGTTGGTATGTATGAGGTGGAGGTGGAGCATATTGATAATTGAGAGGTGCCTGAGGAGGTGGTGGAGCATAGAGGTTCGGTGGTGCTTGGTATTGTGGTGGAGCATATGCACTTGAAGTGCTCCCTAGGAGGGCACCATCATTGTTCGGATTGGGCATCGGTTGAGAAGGTAGTCTCCCTTCCTCTCTCCTTATAAGGGAGAGAGAAATCTGATCCAACCTTTTCTCAAGATGGTGGATGGACTGCCCATGTGAGTTCACATCCTTTTTCACTTCATCCAGACTTCTTAGCCTTCCCAACACTTTATCTTCAAACTTTGAACTGTAACATGGCTTTTGTTACCCTTGTCCTGGTCCATCCTCATTCTGTTGTTTCCAAGAGAAATTCGAATGGTTCCTCCACTCGGGAGTGTAAGAGTTGGACATGGGGCCTTGGTTGTTGTGGCCACCAAAGGAGTGTAGAGCATTTACTTCCTCATCTACAGTGTCAACTGCCATTGTGGGTTGGCTAGAAGAGCCACCAGCTTGATTTTGCATCATCTTCATCATTTCGGCCATCATCTTCATCATTTCGGCCATCATCTTCATCATGTCCGGGTCAATAGCATTACGAGTCGGAGCTGTGAAGGAAGATGGAGGAGTGTAGCTCCGGCCGACATGCCCCCCTTTAATGGAAGCGCGGTGGTGAGAATTTTCAGCAAGGTGTTCAAACAATGACCATGATTCTTCGGGCGGCTTTGCCATGAAAGGGCCCCCGCAGGAAGAGTACACGTTGTTTTGGCTTTACTCTTCAAGCCCGATTTAGAACGCTTGAACGAGCTGCCACAATGGCACCTCATGGTGAGGGCAGTCACGAAGCAACTTCTGGAACCTCTCCCACGCCTCATGGAAGGGCTCATTTTCCTTCTGAGCAAATGATGTGATGCACCTTCTCATGTAAGACATCTTGGAGATGGGGAAGAACTTCTTGAGGAACTCATTTTTTACATCATTCCATGAGACCAACTCTGGCTTGGACACATACCACTCTTTGGCTTTCTCTTTGAGGGAGAAAGGAAAGAGGGTCCTTCTTATGAAATCGTCAGTGGCTGCGGGAGTGCGGAAGGTTGAACATGTCTCAAGGAACGTGTCAATGTGGTGGTAGGGGTTTTCATTCTCCATCCCGAAGTAGGTAGGGAGGAGTCCCAAAAGTGCAGGCGGAATGGAGAATTGTTGACCGGGAATCTGGTCAACCAAGGTGGTGATGGGGGAGTTGTAGTTCCCCAGCGTGAAGTACTCGTGAAGCGGGCGATGTGGCGATGGAGGTGGCTGAGCATCTACATCTCAATTGTTCTCGACCATCTCGGTGTAGGTTGCGGCGAGCTTGATGCCTCCTTCTACCAATCTCGGGGTCGTATACCACCAAGTCGGTGCAAGTAGAGCGCGTGCTACGCATGCACAACTGTCACCTGCGCAAGACACAAACAAACAACAAGAAACCAAGTTAGCAAACCAATATGCAAAAGTAACACAAAGAATAAATAATAGCAATGGTGAGGGAAAAAAGAAAGGCTAAGCTATACTATCTAACTAGGCTGAGCGCCTCTATCCCCGGCAATAATGCCAGAAAGCTTGGTGCGTCCCCGCTAGTGGTGCTTTTACACCCCACGAGGTCGGAGCACACGGGATATGAGATCTTATGCTTTCGAAATTTATGTTATCCCTAACTGAGTCGATCACTAAGACTAAAATAGGTCGCCCGCAAGTGTACGAGGTACTGTTGTAGTATAGGTGATTGGTAAGATAAGGGGTCGAACCATAGAGATAGAGGGGGAACGATAGTTAGACAGAGTGGGCTATGTTCCTTTTGCGGAGCTTAGGGTTTTAGGGTTTTAAAAGGTTTGGTTGTTTGATTATGCTAATGAGCAAGTAAGAAATGCGAGATGGAAACTAAATTATGAAAGAGCAAGCAAATTAGTAAACTAAGTTAACAAACTAACTAAGCAAGAGCAAGAAGAGCTACACTACTCTAGCAAGGCAAGAAGCAATTAAGAACTAAACTAACCACTAGCAAGAGCAAGAGCCTAAGTTAACACTAATGAGCAAAACTAAGCAAATGACTAAGTTAGACTAAAGTAATTGGACTAAACTAGCATTAACAAGCAAATTAAGCAATTAGGGTTTTAAGCAAGGCGATTAAGGTGGGTGGGTTGTTTGGGGGATGTAACTTTGATGTTAGTTGGGGGAGATCATTAAACATGTATGCATGGTTCTAGTTTCATATCTAGATTACCAAACCAAACAATAATGTCAATGCCATTAGAACATACCCTATACTACTAGTAGAAGACTAGGGTTAGGTGTAATTCTAACGAGATTAACCAAATCTAGGTTTCTAGGGTAAGTGATAGTGAGTAATTGAGGGTTGAGGGTAGAGATGGGAGTAGAGATGAGGGTATTTAACCTCATGCCACTAGCCACTCTAGCCTTTAGAAGGCCATAGACAATTACATCAATCTCACTTACACTAGCTACTTAGATCTCACACTCATTTGTAGGGGGAGGGATGTGTATGTAGGAACAAAGGGGGCTAGCTAGGGATCCACTAATTGGACCTAGGAGCCATTCCTAAGATTGCCACATACACCCCAATTCCTCCCAGAAACTAAGTGTCATCAAAGACCTCAAAACAAGCAATTCATACAAGAAGCACAAACCACATGCAATAAGATAGGAAAAGAGATAGAAGCAAGAAGTAATCATCATAAATATGAATTAAGTTCATTACAAGAAATTATCCCTGTAACACCCGGGCCCACTGCCCAAGGCTCTAGTAGAGTTTCAGGAATGACGACTGGCCCCACAGACCACCACTAGCCTTAATTGCACGCTTTTTATCCACTCACGCGCAAGCCAGGATCAACTTCCCGACTGGTCACCCATCATAGTACTACTCCAAACTGAGCACGCTTAACTATGGAGTTCTTTAGTGATGGGCTCCCGAAAAAGGAGGTGTACCTTGGTGATATGGGTAGTCTAATCATTCCTTTTAAGATCAACTTATCTGAGGCCTCAAATCCTGGGATGTTATAATCTCCCCCACTTAGACTCTTGACGTCCTCGTCAAGGCTCAACTGTAAGGCATCATAATCTCTTCCCCATTTCAGTGCAGACCCACAATGGCCCATGGACACCCAGCTCCCGATCACGGAATACCAGCGCAAGGGTGGCTACGTCAACCATGGACAACCCTTTCCTACATGTCTGGACCGCACGGCTCAAGACTGGCATGCCATGCCCATGTGGGCCCCACCTACTAGAGGGGAATTGGCTTTGATACCATTTGTAACACTCGGGCCCACTGCCCAAGGCTCTAGTAGAGTTTCAGGAATGACGACTGGCCCCACAGACCACCACTAGCCTTAATTGCACGCTTTTATCCACTCACGCGCAAGCCAGGATCAACTTCCCGACTGGTCACCCATCCTAGTACTACTCCAAGCTGAGCACGCTTAACTATGGAGTTATTTAGTGATGGGCTCCCGGAAAAGGAGGTGCACCTTGGTGATATGGGTAGTCCAATCATTCCTTTTAAGATCAACTTATCTGAGGCCTCAAACCCTGGGATGCTACAATCCCCCAACATGGTATCAAAGTTACATTTAAATCTCAAACAACCCACCACAAGGGGCTTAGCTAGACATGATCAAGAAAATAAGAAAAGAAAGGGGTAGAAGAAGTAGGTACTCCATGAAACTTGATGTGGAAGCCTCCTTCTTCACCTCCAAGCTTGCTGTAGACGTCCTCCCTCCTCCAAGGGTGCATGGGTGCATAAAATGGTATGGGATTATGGATGAAAACCTAGGGAACTAGGTTTCCATGGTGGAATGAGGGTGGAAATGGTGGATGATGAGCCCAACATGCATAGAGATTGCACAAAGAGCTCAAGGAAGGAGAATGGAGCTTGGAGAAGTTGTAGGGGTGTCTAACCTAGTGATATGGCCGCCACCCATGTATATATAGGTGGTGGTGGAAGCACTAGGGTAAGTAGGGGCAGTTTAGGAAAAGCAGTGAAAAGTAGGGTAGGGTTGGTGGACCACCACGACCGTGGTGGTGTGCCACGACCGTGGTGAGGGTGGTGGAGAACAGTCGTGGAGTGGTGAAACGGTCGTGGTGTGAAGGAATTGGGAAAAAGGTCAAGTATGGTGGCAGCCACGGCCGTGGCGGGATGCCACGGTCGTGGTGGGTTAGGGGCACCACGGCCGTGTTGGGTGACACGACCATTTTGGAGGAGAAGGAGGTGACCGTGGAGAAGCACCATGATCGTCTTGAGCTTCTTCGGCCACGGTCGTGGCGTTCTGGGGAAAAACCCTATTGAAAGTTGAACTTTTGGCAATTAATTCCCACGATCGTGGCAGGGTGCCACAACCGTTTTCTCTTCTACTGACCACGACTGTGCTGATGGCCATGACCGTGGTGTCTTCAATGGCCACGGTCATGGAATAAGGCCACGGCCGTGGGATTCTGTGGGATTTCCATGTTGAACTTGGTGTCATATTGCTAAAAAAAGGCACGACCGTGGCATAGTGCCCACGGTCGTGGTGAGGTTGCATAGCTTGATTTCACTTCAAGTTTCATCATTCTTGGATGTCTTTGCTTGGGGGTGATTCTTGTCCATTGGAGGTAGGTTGAGGGAGACTTTGGGGCATTCTTTGGGTCCCTCCATGAGTGGGGGAGCCCTGGAACTCCTTCTTTCTCTCTCTTCCATCTAGGCGTGGTCCAAGTACCTAAAAAATAGTGCAAAGAACATCCATAAGCATATTTGCAATGATAACCATATTAGGGAAAAAGACTTGTAATCTAACATGTTTAGATGCAACTTAAGTACAAAATGGCACATGATGGAGCCCTAAAATAGGGCTACATCATGCACCAATAGGTTGTGGGGGTCTTGACCAGTAGGACATACTCCTTACAATTGTGTGGTACCCAACACCAACTGGGGATGTCGATGGTACCTATGTTACTTATTGAGTGATCAGTGGTCAGTAGGTCCAGTGATGCACAATAAGCCTTAGGGCTTTGACTCACCCCTGAATACCTAGGTTGAGAGGTGGAGTTTGAGATATTTGACCGCTCCCATTAGCTGCCGAGAGGCAGACATGTCGAGGCCCGCTGCAGATGAGGTCTTACTCTAGAGATAGGCTTAGGAATCTGGGCATGCTTCTAAGCCTTGTACAATGAGATCGTAGCTTGTTGTGATTCTTTCACATGTTGTGGTACACCTCATGTGGGTTCAGGGCATAATATGATGAATGAGAGGTTAAACAAGTGTGTAGTTATTCAATTATTCTCTATATGTTTTTGAATTATTAATCCTCTTTATGATCAAGAAAACATGTTCATATATTGATTCACTCTTATAGATGTCTAGAGTAGTGTACTATATTTATGTTTGTGAATGATTAGTCTCTTTAAAGCTTATTGTTGTTATAATTGATATCACTTTCTCGACAACATATCTATAATTATATCAGTGCTTTGGACTGTTTCTTTGAAGTACTCATTCACTGAGCGAGTAGGCTCACCCCTCTACTCACAATTTTTAGGGAAACCATGTGGACTTGAAGAAGGTCAAAGCATCAGAGTAGATCTACCACATGAGTTAAGTATGAGATTAGTTAAGTTTAGTGAATCCCTGTCACTCTAGGTCCTTGTATAGATGTGAGAGAGTTGTAAATGATGTTTTGTATATTTGTTTCCTTAATAAGAGAGAATGTATCTGATTATCATGTCATATGTACATGGAAGTGTGAGAAACAAAATGAATGTATGGATGTGTATCATTAATGTTGAGATCATATTAGAGTGATCAAAGTTTAATTCTCTTGTAAAGTTTGCTTATGTGATTGGATGCGAGAAAACAAAAAGTTTGAAATAAAAGGAAAAAAATAATAATCAGGGTGAACTTTGTATTAAGTATAATCCTCAAACTCATGCCCACATCTCATGATTAGTGGTAATAGTGGGATGTGGGCGTGACAATGCGACTCTGGGATTCCCTTCAGGAATACCCATTTCCCTATCCAGCAAGTCCTAACATTGGAATGGTTTTATGACACATGGCACTACATGATTAGGGTTTCACTTGATTAGTTAATCCCAATTGGGTGAGTTAAGGATGCATCAATCAAGTTACATGCAAAACCTAAAAGATTATTACAAAAAACATGGGAATGTTACAACTCCAGAAGATATAAAACGTATGAGATACATTCCTTATCACATCATCACATGATGCCAATCATGGTCACACATGAAGGGGATCACACCTCCATTAGGGCTCAAACAATGCCCAAAGGTCATTAAAACCATCACATTATCTCATGCAAGAACATCACTATCTTTCCATACCTTATAAAAGTTTGAACAAACCATCACCATATTGTGATAACATGTTCAACATAACATTGCATTAAAGAGCCATGGTGTTCACATGATAGAATAGTAGGATTGTCACAACATTAAATATTATAAGAGTATCACTTCATCATATTAGCATACAAGGGAACTAAGTGTGATTAACCATCATCATTTACTTGCATTAGGGTTAGGTTCACAACTAACCTTCAGTTGAATACATACATTGGAAAAAGCATAAACCCTAACACTTAGCATCCCCATCTGATCATGGATGCATATGACCAAAACATAACAATCACACTAGGAGTATCAAATCCAAACCATCAAATCATGAACTCCACATAAGACCATGGGATTCCATACAAGCAAGACCTTTGAATCAAACACATAGGCAAGCCATCAAATCAAGACCTAGAAAGTCCATCATATGTCAATACTAGGAGCACCATAATTTGTTGACATCATAGAGACAATTGGTTGTGGACATCAGAACCGCCATCAGATGTGAACTCTGTGTACATCATCAAATCTTGCAATCAATGAAGCCATCGACCATGGAACCAGTGAAACCATCGATCATGAAACCAATGAAACCATCGACCATGGAACAAGTGAAACCATCAACCATGAAACTAGTGAAACCATCGACCATGGAACCAGTGGGACCATCGACCATGGGATTAGTGGGACCATCGTTTGTCAACAACAAGTGGAAAAACATCCAAAATACGAAGTATACCATCATTTGAATAGAGGGAGGAAAACCATCGATTGAGACTACTTAATGTGAGAACTAAGATCATGATTTGTAGAGGAACCAAGCCATTGGTTGTAAGCACAATAAGGACCATCAAAACAACACTAAGTCTAAGCCATTAGTTGACACTGTAACATCCCCAATTCCAGGTACAAACCTTTCTTTTCTCTTTCCTTGTCCCTAATTCATTAGAAATATCTCAAAGACTACTTTTCCCTATTTTAATGAATAAGTCTACTTTTGGATCCTTTAACCCTAATCTACTCAATATGGTTTCATAGAAATGAAACCATATGATATTGTTACCAAAATACCTAAATTGGAAATTAATTAGTCAATACTAGTAACCTTGGATGCCTTGACCCTAGAATTGTACGTTAGGCTAGTTTTGGGATCTAAGAAGAACATGACTACAATCAAGGTAGATGGTTTTACCCTAATAGGCCATTAGGTTAATTTCATTACACGAAGTGGGTGATTAATGCACAATGGTAAATTTACATCTTAGTAAACCTCAAAACTTAAATCAAATCCTATAATTGGGTTCCTCATTTCCTTATTAGCTAGTCCTTAAAATTTGGGGTCATTTGGACAACCACCCTTAATTAGACCCTAGGAGACTATGTATGGTTTAACGTAAGGTTTGGGGTCGATTTATTTGACTTTATTTGTCACGGCCTGGACTTTGGTGCAAGGGTCGGTTCAAGGTCGCATGGGCGGCTCGGGTCGGGTACCTGGGTAGTTGAGTAGCGGGACTCGCTCGTCCCCTACCTCCGACTTTCTCGAGCTTGTGTGACCTGCTCAACGCCACGATTTCTCCTCCAGCTGTTCACTCACTAGGACAACCAGTTCATCACGTTTTCTTCACCTACGGGTTCCTTCGTTCCTGCCGAGTCCAACGAGCACTCACTTAGGGTGAGTGGTAGCTTAAATAAAAGACACCCTTTTTAGGCTTTCGCAGCTACCACTGCCTTCTCCAGTTCCACCATTTACCTCACCTTAGAGCCTGTTAACTCACTATATCGATCCAGAACTAGACCACGACAAACCCTCCTTGATTCCTTGTGATCAATTTCTCTTGAGGATTACTTGGATCCGGTGTCCGTGTCTGTCCTTCCTAGAGGTAGATTTTGAAGCGTCGACTGCAGCCACCTCGGTGCAATTCCGCTCGAGGTAACCATCCAGGACATCTTCTCCTTTGGCCTATGAACTTGTACTACCATGGTGTTGTTTGGTTTGTTTGGTCGATAAAATGACGTCATTTTACCCTATTTTGTTGCTATGTGAGGAGACCTGGAGGTTCCTGACCCCAGAAACCCAGCCATACCCATCATGGGTGATTGGTAGACCAACTGGAGTCACAACACACTGGTAATGTATTTTGGACCCCCCTAGTGGAGTTTCATTTTGGCTCACGACACCGTCATATCCAGACTGCGTTTCTGACCGAGATGACCTTCCCACACGACCATGCCTGCTTCTGGTCGCTTCTCTTCCTCAACTGCTGAGTAACTAGAGAACTCTGTAAGGATGCTAGAGTGCATTGAGATTCCCCCCTTAACATGTATCCCTGATATACGCAGGGTTTCTACCGGTTTTTCTCCTACTCCAGTTGCTCAATGCGGCAGGCGTCTTCACTGGTCTTGACCACCTAAGGATATGAGCTAGTGATCGTTGCGTTCAATATGATGAGACGAAGTCAGGGAGAGGGTCCCCTACTCACAAAGAGGTCTGGTTTGAGTGCCCCTCTCTAGGTCTCGAGCTTCAACATGAAATCCATGGAGTCAGATATAGGGAAAGCAATTCCTTGGGGCGAAAGCCTAGTCTCGCCCATGGTTCCTATGACATTCTTGTCACGCCCATGAGGGAAACATAGGAATTTTGATTTGTGTTTGATTCTATTGACCACAAAATCCCACACTCTAGGTTTCTCTAAGTTCGTGTGAGATTGCACCTTTAATAATTGCATTATCATTCATGGGCATTATGGTCATTGCACGTCATAATTTTACTTTTAATCAGTAAATGGTTTTAAGTAGAAAAAATCATAACTAATTATTGGTTCAGTGGAAAAATACAAAAATATACAATTTTGAAATCAGAAAAATGTGACTGATTTAATGGCATAGGTTTCACGATCAGATTTCCAACCTACAATAGGATCGATTTCTAAGCTAGGAATTTAATGCATATTATATTAATTGAATGCATATATATTGTGACTAGGTTGAGACAACCCTGACCCTGTGCTTAGGAGGTGTTACTCAATATTTAAGTCTAATCATGAGGTATATACATCCTCTATTTTATTTTGGGCATTATTTGACTAAAACCTACTTTCTTTTAATGAGTCATCTTTTGAACTATTATTCCTTATGGAATCTAAAATTCTTGAACACTTATATTTCTTGATATTGACTCATTATATCCTTGTGTTTTTTTTGGATTACCTTGTTTATATGGGTACTTGTACCCCACTTGCTATGATAGTTTTTTTTTATTAAAAAATGACTGAAATACTAGTCTTGCCTCTCTATTTTGTGCATGCTACATGTTTGACTAGAATATCTAGAATAGTGGTACTTATGTACAACCACACTTATATAGGGCGTGCGTTTCCACCCGGGGTGTGCGTTTCCACCCTTATTTCTTTTAGGCCATGATCCTATGGTGTTATGGCCCTGTTTTAGGTCTATTTAGTCTACATTTCTATGCATGCAAATGTTTATTGCTTTAATATGAATCTGTGGATGATTATTATGGCAAGGCACTTTTATTATCATGCTTGTGATCTGAATTTAATATGCCTCATTACTTTTGTTACATTTATCTTGAACTTACCTAAATGCAAATAGCCCCTTTCTTGTGGGAACATCTCTATTGTACTTATAACCCATTATAATGCCCAAAGTGTTTTATATATGTACATATTGAGCCTTTGCTGACCTTTATACTTATTTCCTATTTTCTGGGTGATGTTCCCTTCCACCCTGACCTTAGAGGAGGAGCTTGTACTCAAGGACCCAGGGTTCTAGGAACCTGATCAGTAGTAGTTCATGAAAGTTTCTGAGATGCCTAGGTTGCCCTCTGCAATCGATCCATTTAGTCTTAGTTTCCCTTTATGTTCCTTTTTTGTCCGTGTGGACAAGTTCTTAGAAATAATTGGATCATGCAATAATTAAAACATATTTTCCGCTGCTTTTACTTTATGATCTGTTTTGCCATATTTTTTTGAGAGTGATTTAGCTTCCCTTCTATCTATATTTTATGATCGAATGTTTGAGAATTGTTGTAGTGTTCTCAAATTATTAGAGTAAGGAGTGGTCCCCTTAGTGAGTCCCACTCCTTACAGGCACAAAAGCCAAACCATCGAGTTTCATCACAAGAGAAGAAAACCAGTTCAAAACCCTAAGGAAGAACCATAGTTTGTGGGGACCAAAACCATCGAGTTCCATAAGCATGCAAGTTCTAGAGATTCTCCAACAAGCCGTCATCCAACTTGACAGCCTCTTCAGGACTTGCAGAAAAGATAGCATTCAGCTCCGTGGAAGTGAGGGTGAGCATGTTTCCCATCATGGCAAATTTGAGTGCATCACAACCCCTCACTTTAGTCCTCTTGAGAGTGGCAAAGAACTCCCGGGTCAAAGCTACATAGGCTGGCTGGGGTGTGAAAATGATGTTCCACAACCCTATTGCCTTCAAGTTTTCTTCCACTGCTGCTTTGATCCCTAGATCTTCAATTACCTTCTCAGACCCATATTTGGTGGCGACGACTCGCCTTGTCATGCATTTGAGATATCTGAGCTCAATCTTCTTATTCTTGTGTCCTATACCATAGGACACTCCTATCGGTGCTTTGCCCAAGGATTTTTCTCTATCTGCCTCCACCTGTGCCAGAACATCATCTCCTTCATGCTCAAGCTCTACCTCATCCTCCTCGCTATCACCATCGTCTTCCTCCATCATGTAGGACTGAGACCCCAAACTAGTATCCAAGTTATACCAGTTGGTCGATTGCTCCTCATCTTGTTGTAGTTGTCGTGAGGGTTGCGGCTGCACACCACGCCTCGCCGTCACCTGAGACGTCGAGTGGCGGGCTGGTGTAGGCTTCGACGGGAGCCTGGATGAGGACGGTGTCGCTTTAGATCTCTGGCTTCTTTTTGCGGTTGTCGGCTCGATCTCATCAATAAGGTGGTCCAAATTGACCCCCATTGATTCCTCATCTTCATCATCTTCACCCTCGTAGGTGGCGTCGGTGATGTGGTGGCTATCGGATGAGCGAGAGTGTGATCCGCTCACTGATTGCGAACGACGGAGGGAATGGTGGGCGGAGGTGGTAGGTGAAGGTGTGTGGGATGTCACAGATACATCAGAGGAGGCATTTTTGGAACACCGCCTCCCTCCGGTGAGGATGTTGGTTCCCTTGGTTATGGCCTTTCCAACCTTTTTCATGGTGGAGGTGAGGTGATTTTCAGATTTTTATGTGGAGAGTGGTATGGATGTGGTTTTGTGGGTGGAATGGAAGGATAGTGATGTATGGATGGTGGAAATGTGGTTGGTTATTGATTTGGGAAAAAATGAAGGGTTTATGTGGAGGTTTTGTGGAGGGGGTTGTTGGGCGGATTGGAGATGGATGAGGAGATGGAGATGCGATTGGGAGAGAATGGGTGGTGGAAATGGTAGAGGGATGGTCGGGGATAGATTTGGTGTTGATTGGAGGTCAAACGGGGTTGTTTTTGGTGGTTGGAGGTGGAGATTGGAGGACCACGGGGTCGTCTTCCACCACCATGGTCGAGGTCTGAAGCTTGAAGGCGAGCAAATGAAGAGGGGGGTCGGGTTTGGGTGTTTAAAAGATATACTTTTATTGTTGAACCGGGCTCAGCCACAGTCATGGCAGGTGGCCACGGTCGTGGTGAGGGTTGGGTAGCACGGTCGTGTTGTCGATGAAGAACTCCCCAGTTTGACCTTGTCACGATCGTGGTTGTATCTCTTCAACACAGTCGTGGCTGAAGCCCACGGTCATGGCGATTCTTGCAAAGAACCTGTAACTTCGGCCAATCAGATGCATTAATTCCCACGGTTGTGGCATGTTGCCACGGTCGCGGCCCGCTTTCTTCAACACGGTCGTGGTGAGGACCATGGTCGTGGGCAATCTCTTTAAACACGGTCGTGGTGTCATACCACGGTCGTGGCAATTCTTGCAAACAACCTGTAACTTCGGCCAACTTTGTGCGATAATTCCCATGGCCGTGGCCATGTGCCATGGTCGTGTTTGGCCACATGAGCCACGGTCGTGGTCGAGCTCCACGACCATGGTGTTGTTGTTCCTTCAGTTTTCCAAATTCAAAACTTGAACTTCAACTTCATTTGTTCCTTGGCCACAAATCTGTCTTAATGGCCATGATTAACTTCTATACTCTCTCTCTTTCTTGTCTATCACCTGCCATAGCATCAAAACTCAAAAGAAAACTATCAAGAACAAGTGTGTGTGTGTTTGTGTAAAGAAAAACAAAAGTATCAAAAAGCAAGGTTCGAGAATCTCAAACCATGTGGGTTGCCTCCCACTAGCACTAAATTTTACGCCTTTAGCCGGGCTTATTGATTATAGATCTCTGTCACTTCTTTGGAACCTTCAATAGATCCTTGTAGTAGATTCCTTTCTCATCCTCATCCAAGCACTCTTCTTCATCGGATTCTTCCTCTACAAGCATAACAATATCAAAATATTGATTGGCCTTGTCCGGGCCGAATTCAACAACGGATTTCAACCTTTGCCCATTGACGGCAAATTCCTTTGCACCTTCTTTCTCACAAATGACCACGACCCCTGATGGGTATACTTTCTTGACAAGATAGGGTCCTTCCCATCTAGACTGGAGTTTTTTGGGAAAGAACTTCATTCTCGAGTTGTATAGCCATACCCATTTTTCGGGATCAAAGTCCTTCTTTCTAATCATCTTGTCATGGAGGAACTTTGTTCTCTCCTTGTAACTCTTTGACAACTCATACGCCTCGTGGCGCATTTCCTCTAGCTCATTGAGTTGGAATTTCCTTTTCATTGCGGCGTTTTCACCATCAAAGTTCATATTCTTCAAGGCCCACAAAGCCTTATGTTGCATCTCTACCGGTAGGTAGCAGCTTTTCCCGTAGACTAACTTGAATGGTGTGGTGCCGATCGGGGCTTTGAATGCCGTCCGATATGCCCATAAAGCCTCATTTAGACGGAGAGACCAATCCTTGCGGTCCGATCTTACTGTTTTTTCTAAAATGAGCTTTATTCCCCGATTGGCCAACTCAACCTGGCCACTTGTTTGAGGATGATATGGAGTGGCTACTCTATGGTTCACTCCATGTTTCTTGAGCAATCCCTTAAAGATGCGGTGGATGAAGTGACTTCCCCCGTCACTTATCATGGCTCTTGGAAGTCCAAAACGACTGAAGATGTTTGATTTCATAAAATTGCAAACCACCTTATGGTCATTCGTCCGAGTCAGAATAGCTTCTATCCATTTAAACACATAGTTAACGACAACTAAGATGTAGATATACCCAAATGAAGGAGGGAAAGGACCCATGAAATCAATTCCCCATACATCAAATACCTCCACCACAAGAATGGGTGATAGAGGCATCATGTCTCTTTTGGAGATATTTCCCACCTTTTGGCATTTCAAGCAGCTCTTGCAGAATCCGTGTGAATCCATGAACAATGAGGGTCAGTAAAAACCACATTGCAGTACCTTGGAAGCTGTGCTCTTTCCTCCAAAGTGTCCTTCACATATCCCGGAATGGCACATGGAGAGGATGTCTTGTTGTTCCACTTCCGGCACACATCTTCTTACAAGCTGATCGGGGCAATACTTGAAAAGGTGAGGGTCATCCCATGCATAATTATTCGCCATGGCAAACAATATTTTGCTCTGCTCCCTTGTCCACGTGCTAGGTATCCTCCCATTAGCCAAGAAATTGGCTATGTGTTGGTACCATGGCCCTTGAGAAGATGAGAGGAGGAAGAGTTGTTCATGCGGCATGGTTTCTTTGATTAACCTTGTCTTGTCAAAAGGGTGATCAATCCGGGAGAGATGATCGGTTGCGCCATTTTCTACTCCCTTCTTATCCACTATCTCTATATCAAACTATTGCAGCAACAGAATCCATCTTATCAACCTCTGCTTTGAATCCTTCTTAGACATGAGATACTTTAACGCAGCATGATCCGTGTAAATCACAACTCTATTTTGCAGAAGATAGGAGCGGAATTTGTTTAGAACAAAGATGACGGCGAGTAACTCTTTCTCGGTAGTGGTGTAATTTCTTTGCGCTTCATCAAGAGTTTTACTTGCGTAGTAGATAGCGTGAGGAATTCGGCCAATCCTTTGACCCAGCACAGTCCCCACTGCCATGTCAGATGCGTCAGTCATTATCTCAAATGGCAAAGAGAAATCGGGGGGCTGCATGATCGGAGTAGAAATGAGCTTTTCTTTCAAGTGATTAAAAGCTTCAATGCACTTGTCATCAAAGTGAAACTCGACATCTTTTTCAAGCATATGACACAAGGGCCTTGAGATTTTGCTGAAATCTTTAATAAAGCGGCGATAGAAACCAACATGTCCCAAGAAAGATCAGACATGTCTTACGGTGGAAGGAATGGAGAGGGTAGAAATGAGGCCCACTTTGGCCTTGTCAACTTCACCGGTGGCCTAGAACAATGCCTTCAGGCACCATGAAGTGGCTTTTCTCCCAAGATAGAACTAGTCGGACTCTCACGCATCTTTTGAGAACAGCGGCCAAATGTAACAAGCATTCATCAAAAGTCTTGCCAAAAACTGAGAAATCATCCATGAACACTTCCAAGGATGAATCAAGCATATCTGTAAAGATGGAGGTCACACACCTATGAAAAGTAGACGGAGCATTACACAACCCAAACTACATTCTCCGGTAAGCAAAGGTGCCACTCAGGAAAGTGAATGTCGTCTTTTCTTGATCGGCAGGGTGCACGGCAATTTGGAAATACCAGAATATCCATCAAGGAAATAGTAGAAACTCTGCCCAGCTAGCCTCTCTAAAATTTGATCAAGGAATGGGAGGGTGTAGTGGTCCTTCTTTGTCTTCTCATTGAGTATTCGATAGTCCACACACATCCTCCATTTGGATTGCTCTCTAACTGGCATTAGTTCCCCATCAGCATTTTCAGCAACTGTGATTCCACCCTTCTTGGGTACGACTTGGATGGGGCTCACCCAAGTACTATCAGAAATGGGATAGATGATCCCAGCATCAAGTAGTTTTACTACTTCTTGAGTCACTACTTCTTTCAACTTCAGATTCAACCACCTTTGCATTTGGTGGGTTGGCCTTGCATCCTCCTCAAGATAGATTCTATGCACGCAGATGGAGGGGTCAATACCCCTCAAGTCAGCAATGGACCATCCAACAGCTTGAATGTTCTTCTTCAAAACTTTCATGAAAGCCTCCTCTTGTTCCGGTGAGAGTATAGACGAAATGATCACCGGGAAGGTGTCATTCTCCCCTAGAAAAGTGTATTTCAAACCTTCGGGAAGAGATTTCAGCTCAAGTGTAGGGGGTTCTTCAAGAGAGTTCTTTAGTGGCTCAGAGATGGAAGGGAGATCCTCATTCGCCGCCACTAAGGCTAGCTCATTCTCTTCATCATCTTCCTCATCATCATCAGGAAACTCAACTATCGGTTCCAGTCCTCTACCTTGAGTGGCAGTTTGGATCCACGAGGGTAGGCATTCCTCCACAATCTCATCTAGACACTCGACGATCTTCTTCTGTCTCCCCTATCACTTTGACTATGGCTGATGATTTGAATATGTTCAACTGGATCTTCATGTGCATGAACGTCACATACATCGTACCGGTTCTCACATGGATAACCGCATCAGCTGTGGCCAGGAAGGGTCTCCCCAAGATGATAATAACCCTCCTCGTGTCTTTCTCCATATCCAAGATGATAAAATCAATAGGAAAGAAAGCATATGTCTCATCATCTAGTCTCACAAGCACATCATCAACACACCCTCTAAGCATCTTTACCGACATGTCAGCTAACTGCAAAAAGCAATGAGCCGGACCCAACTATCCCATCTGTAATTATGCAAAAATGTCATACGACATGAGGTTCACGCTCGAGCCCAAGTCTAAGAGAGCTTGGTCTATGTGGTGCGTCTCAATGTAGCATGATATGATAGGAGCACCGGGATCCTTCCTCTTTCTTGGAATGGTGTGCTGTAGAATCGAGCTCACTTGCTTGGTCAGTTTCACTTTCTTCGGGGTTCTTCCCGTAGTTCTTCTTTTGAAAGTACAAAGATCCTTCAAGAACTTAGCATATGAGGGTATTTGCTTGACCGCATCAAGCAAAGAGATGTTGATCTTCACTTGCTTAAAGGTTTCAAGAATGTCCTCAGTGTGCTTCTTTCTTCTTTTCTCAGTAGATGGCTCCTTAAGAGCCTCGGGAAATGGAGGGAGTTGGGACCCCATACAGTTCATATCAATAGTATCATCAACTGGAATCATAGGAATCACAGTATCAACACTCGGTATCACAATATCAACACTGGGTATCACGGTATCAACACTGCCTCTTGTCACGGTATCCTCAACCTGTTTCTCAGTATCAACATGCTCAACCTCAGTATCACTTCTGTCACCAGCAATAGTACCATGGGGACACTCTAAAGTCCGGCCACTCCTCAACGTAGTCACTGCCTTCACATGCTCATGAGTAGTAGAAGAGGAAGCTTGTGGAGGTGGTTGTGGCTGTTGTGGTGGTGGAGGCCTTTGGTGAGGGGAGTTCAGATTTTGGAGAATGAATTGTGGTTGCGGTTGTGGTGGTGGTTGTTGTTGTTGTGGATGGGGGTGATATTGCGGAGGTGGTTGTTGGTATGTATGAGGTGGAGGTGGAGCATATTGATAATTGAGAGGTGCCTGAGGAGGTGGTGGAGCATAGAGGTTCGGTGGTGCTTGGTATTGTGGTGGAGCATATGCACTTGAAGTGCTCCCTAGGAGGGCACCATCATTGTTCGGATTGGGCATCGGTTGAGAAGGTAGTCTCCCTTCCTCTCTCCTTACAAGGGAGAGAGAAATCTGATCCAACCTTTGCTCAAGATGGTGGATGGACTGCCCATGTGAGTTCACATCCTTTTTCACTTCATCCAGACTTCTTAGCCTTCCCAACACTTTATCTTCAAACTTTGAACTGTAACATGGCTTTTGTTACCCTTGTCCTGGTCCATCCTCATTCTGTTGTTTCCAAGAGAAATTCGAATGGTTCCTCCACTCGGGAGTGTAAGAGTTGGACATGGGGCCTTGGTTGTTGTGGCCACCAAAGGAGTGTAGAGCATTTACTTCCTCATCTACAGTGTCAACTGCCATTGTGGGTTGGCTAGAAGAGCCACCAGCTTGATTTTGCATCATCTTCATCATTTCGGCCATCATCTTCATCATTTCGGCCATCATCTTCATCATGTCCGGGTCAATAGCATTACGAGTCGGAGCTGTGAAGGAAGATGGAGGAGTGTAGCTCCGGCCGACATGCCCCCCTTTAATGGAAGCGCGGTGGCGAGAATTTTCAGCAAGGTGTTCAAACAATGACCATGATTCTTCGGGCGGCTTTGCCATGAAAGTGCCCCCGCAGGAAGAGTCCACGTTGTTTTGGCTTTACTCTTCAAGCCCAATTTAGAACGCTTGAACGAGCTGCCACAGCGGCACCTCATGGTGAGGGCAGTCACGAAGCAACTTCTGGAACCTCTCCCACGCCTCATGGAAGGGCTCATTTTCCTTCTGAGCAAATGATGTGATGCACCTTCTCATGTAAGACATCTTGGAGATGGGGAAGAACTTCTTGAGGAACTCATTTTTTACATCATTCCATGAGACCAACTCTGGCTTGGACACATACCACTCTTTGGCTTTCTCTTTGAGGGAGAAAGGAAAGAGGGTCCTTCTTATGAAATCGTCAGTGGCTGCGGGAGTGCGGAAGGTTGAACATGTCTCAAGGAACGTGTCAATGTGGTGGTAGGGGTTTTCATTCTCCATCCCGAAGTAGGTAGGGAGGAGTCCCAAAAGTGCAGGCGGAATGGAGAATTGTTGACCGGGAATCTGGTCAACCAAGGTGGCGATGGGGGAGTTGTAGTTCCCCAGCGTGAAGTACTCATGAAGCGGGCGATGTGGCGATGGAGGTGGCTGAGCATCTACATCTCAATTGTTCTCGACCATCTCGGTGTAGGTTGCGGCGAGCTTGATGCCTCCTTCTACCAATCTCGGGGTCGTATACCACCAAGTCGGTGCAAGTAGAGCGCGTGCTACGCATGCACAACTGTCACCTGCGCAAGACACAAACAAACAACAAGAAACCAAGTTAGCAAACCAATATGCAAAAGTAACACAAAGAATAAATAATAGCAATGGTGAGGGAAAAAAGAAAGGCTAAGCTATACTATCTAACTAGGCTGAGCGCCTCTATCCCCGACAATAATGCCAGAAAGCTTGGTGCGTCCCCGCTAGTGGTGCTTTTACACCCCACGAGGTCGGAGCACACGGGATATGAGATCTTATGCTTTCGAAATTTATGTTATCCCTAACTGAGTCGATCACTAAGACTAAAATAGGTCGCCCGCAAGTGTACGAGGTACTGTTGTAGTATAGGTGATTGGTAAGATAAGGGGTCGAACCATAGAGATAGAGGGGGCACTATAGTTAGACAGAGTGGGCTATGTTCCTTTTGAGGAGCTTAGGGTTTTAGGGTTTTAAAAGGTTTGGTTGTTTGATTATGCTAATGAGCAAGTAAGAAATGCGAGATGGAAACTAAATTATGAAAGAGCAAGCAAATTAGTAAACTAAGTTAACAAACTAACTAAGCAAGAGCAAGAAGAGCTACACTACTCTAGCAAGGCAAGAAGCAATTAAGAACTAAACTAACCACTAGCAAGAGCAAGAGCCTAAGTTAACACTAATGAGCAAAACTAAGCAAATGACTAAGTTAGACTAAAGTAATTGGACTAAACTAGCATTAACAAGCAAATTAAGCAATTAGGGTTTTAAGCAAGGCGATTAAGGTGGGTGGGTTGTTTGGGGGATGTAACTTTGATGTTAGTTGGGGGAGATCATTAAACATGTATGCATGGTTCTAGTTTCATATCTAGATTACCAAACCAAACAATAATGTCAATGCCATTAGAACATACCCTATACTACTAGTAGAAGACTAGGGTTAGGTGTAATTCTAACGAGATTAACCAAATCTAGGTTTCTAGGGTAAGTGATAGTGAGTAATTGAGGGTTGAGGGTAGAGATGGGAGTAGAGATGAGGGTATTTAACCTCATGCCACTAGCCACTCTAGCCTTTAGAAGGCCATAGACAATTACATCAATCTCACTTACACTAGCTACTTAGATCTCACACTCATTTGTAGGGGGAGGGATGTGTATGTAGGAACAAAGGGGGCTAGCTAGGGATCCACTAATTGGACCTAGGAGCCATTCCTAAGATTGCCACATACACCCCAATTCCTCCTAGAAACTAAGTGTCATCAAAGACCTCAAAACAAGCAATTCATACAAGAAGCACAAACCACATGCAATAAGATAGGAAAAGAGATAGAAGCAAGAAGTAATCATCATAAATATGAATTAAGTTCATTACAAGAAATTATCCCTGTAACACCCGGGCCCACTGCCCAAGGCTCTAGTAGAGTTTCAGGAATGACGACTGGCCCCACAGACCACCACTAGCCTTAATTGCACGCTTTTTATCCACTCACGCGCAAGCCAGGATCAACTTCCCGACTGGTCACCCATCATAGTACTACTCCAAACTGAGCACGCTTAACTATGGAGTTCTTTAGTGATGGGCTCCCGAAAAAGGAGGTGTACCTTGGTGATATGGGTAGTCTAATCATTCCTTTTAAGATCAACTTATCTGAGGCCTCAAATCCTGGGATGTTATAATCTCCCCCACTTAGACTCTTGACGTCCTCGTCAAGGCTCAACTGTAAGGCATCATAATCTCTTCCCCATTTCAGTGCAGACCCACAATGGCCCATGGACACCCAGCTCCCGATCACGGAATACCAGCGCAAGGGTGGCTACGTCAACCATGGACAACCCTTTCCTACATGTCTGGACCGCACGGCTCAAGACTGGCATGCCATGCCCATGTGGGCCCCACCTACTAGAGGGGAATTGGCTTTGATACCATTTGTAACACCCGGGCCCACTGCCCAAGGCTCTAGTAGAGTTTCAGGAATGACGACTGGCCCCACAGACCACCACTAGCCTTAATTGCACGCTTTTATCCACTCACGCGCAAGCCAGGATCAACTTCCCGACTGGTCACCCATCCTAGTACTACTCCAAGCTGAGCACGCTTAACTATGGAGTTATTTAGTGATGGGCTCCCGGAAAAGGAGGTGCACCTTGGTGATATGGGTAGTCCAATCATTCCTTTTAAGATCAACTTATCTGAGGCCTCAAACCCTGGGATGCTACAATCCCCCAACATGGTATCAAAGTTACATTTAAATCTCAAACAACCCACCACAAGGGGCTTAGCTAGACATGATCAAGAAAATAAGAAAAGAAAGGGGTATAAGAAGTAGGTACTCCATGAAACTTGATGTGGAAGCCTCCTTCTTCACCTCCAAGCTTGCTGTAGACGTCCTCCCTCCTCCAAGGGTGCATGGGTGCATGAAATGGTAGGGGATTATGGATGAAAACCTAGGGAACTAGGTTTCCATGGTGGAATGAGGGTGGAAATGGTGGATGATGAGCCCAACATGCATAGAGATTGCACAAAGAGCTCAAGGAAGGAGAATGGAGCTTGGAGAAGTTGTAGGGGTGTCTAACCTAGTGATATGGCCGCCACCCATGTATATATAGGTGGTGGTGGAAGCACTAGGGTAAGTAGGGGCAGTTTAGGAAAAGCAGTGAAAAGTAGGGTAGGGTTGGTGGACCACCACGACCGTGGTGGTGTGCCACGACCGTGGTGAGGGTGGTGGAGAACAGTCGTGGAGTGGTGAAACGGTCGTGGTGTGAAGGAATTGGGAAAAAGGTCAAGTATGGTGGCAGCCACGGCCGTGGCGGGATGCCACGGTCGTGGTGGGTTAGGGGCACCACGGCCGTGTTGGGTGACACGACCATTTTGGAGGAGAAGGAGGTGACCGTGGAGAAGCACCATGATCGTCTTGAGCTTCTTCGGCCACGGTCGTGGCGTTCTGGGGAAAAACCCTATTGAAAGTTGAACTTTTGGCAATTAATTCCCACGATCGTGGCAGGGTGCCACAACCGTTTTCTCTTCTACTGACCACGACTGTGCTGATGGCCATGACCGTGGTGTCTTCAATGGCCACGGTCATGGAATAAGGCCACGGCCGTGGGATTCTGTGGGATTTCCATGTTGAACTTGGTGTCATATTGCTAAAAAAAGGCACGACCGTGGCATAGTGCCCACGGTCGTGGTGAGGTTGCATAGCTTGATTTCACTTCAAGTTTCATCATTCTTGGATGTCTTTGCTTGGGGGTGATTCTTGTCCATTGGAGGTAGGTTGAGGGAGACTTTGGGGCATTCTTTGGGTCCCTCCATGAGTGGGGGAGCCCTGGAACTCCTTCTTTCTCTCTCTTCCATCTAAGCATGGTCCAAGTACCTAAAAAATAGTGCAAAGAACATCCATAAGCATATTTGCAATGATAACCATATTAGGGAAAAAGACTTGTAATCTAACATGTTTAGATGCAACTTAAGTACAAAATGGCACATGATGGAGCCCTAAAATAGGGCTACATCATGCACCAATAGGTTGTGGGGGTCTTGACCAGTAGGACATACTCCTTACAATTGTGTGGTACCCAACACCAACTGGGGATGTCGATGGTACCTATGTTACTTATTGAGTGATCAGTGGTCAGTAGGTCCAGTGATGCACAATAAGCCTTAGGGCTTTGACTCACCCCTGAATACCTAGGTTGAGAGGTGGAGTTTGAGATATTTGACCGCTCCCATTAGCTGCCGAGAGGCAGACATGTCGAGGCCCGCTGCAGATGAGGTCTTACTCTAGAGATAGGCTTAGGAATCTGGGCATGCTTCTAAGCCTTGTACAATGAGATCGTAGCTTGTTGTGATTCTTTCACATGTTGTGGTACACCTCATGTGGGTTCAGGGCATAATATGATGAATGAGAGGTTAAACAAGTGTGTAGTTATTCAATTATTCTCTATATGTTTTTGAATTATTAATCCTCTTTATGATCAAGAAAACATGTTCATATATTGATTCACTCTTATAGATGTCTAGAGTAGTGTACTATATTTATGTTTGTGAATGATTAGTCTCTTTAAAGCTTATTGTTGTTATAATTGATATCACTTTCTCGACAACATATCTATAATTATATCAGTGCTTTGGACTGTTTCTTTGAAGTACTCATTCGCTGAGCGAGTAGGCTCACCCCTCTACTCACAATTTTTAGGGAAACCATGTGGACTTGAAGAAGGTCAAAGCATCAGAGTAGATCTACCACATGAGTTAAGTATGAGATTAGTTAAGTTTAGTGAATCCCTGTCACTCTAGGTCCTTGTATAGATGTGAGAGAGTTGTAAATGATGTTTTGTATATTTGTTTCCTTAATAAGAGAGAATGTATCTGATTATCATGTCATATGTACATGGAAGTGTGAGAAACAAAATGAATGTATGGATGTGTATCATTAATGTTGAGATCATATTAGAGTGATCAAAGTTTAATTCTCTTGTAAAGTTTGCTTATGTGATTGGATGCGAGAAAACAAAAAGTTTGAAATAAAAGGAAAAAAATAATAATCAGGGTGAACTTTGTATTAAGTATAATCCTCAAACTCATGCCCACATCTCATGATTAGTGGTAATAGTGGGATGTGGGCGTGACAATGCGACTCTGGGATTCCCTTCAGGAATACCCATTTCCCTATCCAGCAAGTCCTAACATTGGAATGGTTTTATGACACATGGCACTACATGATTAGGGTTTCACTTGATTAGTTAATCCCAATTGGGTGAGTTAAGGATGCATCAATCAAGTTACATGCAAAACCTAAAAGATTATTACAAAAAACATGGGAATGTTACAACTCCAGAAGATATAAAACGTATGAGATACATTCCTTAACACATCATCACATGATGCCAATCATGGTCACACATGAAGGGGATAACACCTCCATTAGGGCTCAAACAATGCCCAAAGGTCATTAAAACCATCACATTATCTCATGCAAGAACATCACTATCTTTCCATACCTTATAAAAGTTTGAACAAACCATCACCATATTGTGATAACATGTTCAACATAACATTGCATTAAAGAGCCATGGTGTTCACATGATAGAATAGTAGGATTGTCACAACATTAAATATTATAAGAGTATCACTTCATCATATTAGCATACAAGGGAACTAAGTGTGATTAACCATCATCATTTACTTGCATTAGGGTTAGGTTCACAACTAACCTTCAGTTGAATACATACATTGGAAAAAGCATAAACCCTAACACTTAGCATCCCCATCTGATCATGGATGCATATGACCAAAACATAACAATCACACTAGGAGTATCAAATCCAAACCATCAAATCATGAACTCCACATAAGACCATGGGATTCCATACAAGCAAGACCTTTGAATCAAACACATAGGCAAGCCATCAAATCAAGACCTAGAAAGTCCATCATATGTCAATACTAGGAGCACCATAATTTGTTGACATCATAGAGACAATTGGTTGTGGACATCAGAACCGCCATCAGATGTGAACTCTGTGTACATCATCAAATCTTGCAATCAATGAAGCCATCGACCATGGAACCAGTGAAACCATCGATCATGAAACCAATGAAACCATCGACCATGGAACAAGTGAAACCATCAACCATGAAACTAGTGAAACCATCGACCATGGAACCAGTGGGACCATCGACCATGGGATTAGTGGGACCATCGTTTGTCAACAACAAGTGGAAAAACATCCAAAATACGAAGTATACCATCATTTGAATAGAGGGAGGAAAACCATCGATTGAGACTACTTAATGTGAGAACTAAGATCATGATTTGTAGAGGAACCAAGCCATTGGTTGTAAGCACAATAAGGACCATCAAAACAACACTAAGTCTAAGCCATTAGTTGACACTGTAACATCCCCAATTCCAGGTACAAACCTTTCTTTTCTCTTTCCTTGTCCCTAATTCATTAGAAATATCTCAAAGACTACTTTTCCCTATTTTAATGAATAAGTCTACTTTTGGATCCTTTAACCCTAATCTACTCAATATGGTTTCATAGAAATGAAACCATATGATATTGTTACCAAAATACCTAAATTGGAAATTAATTAGTCAATACTAGTAACCTTGGATGCCTTGACCCTAGAATTGTACGTTAGGCTAGTTTTGGGATCTAAGAAGAACATGACTACAATCAAGGTAGATGGTTTTACCCTAATAGGCCATTAGGTTAATTTCATTACACGAAGTGGGTGATTAATGCACAATGGTAAATTTACATCTTAGTAAACCTCAAAACTTAAATCAAATCCTATAATTGGGTTCCTCATTTCCTTATTAGCTAGTCCTTAAAATTTGGGGTCATTTGGACAACCACCCTTAATTAGACCCTAGGAGACTATGTATGGTTTAACGTAAGGTTTGGGGTTGATTTATTTGACTTTATTTGTCACGGCCTGGACTTTGGTGCAAGGGTCGGTTCAAGGTCGCATGGGCGGCTCGGGTCGGGTACCTGGGTAGTTGAGTAGCGGGACTCGCTCGTCCCCTACCTCCGACTTTCTCGAGCTTGTGTGACCTGCTCAACGCCACGATTTCTCCTCCAGCTGTTCACTCACTAGGACAACCAGTTCATCACGTTTTCTTCACCTACGGGTTCCTTCCTTCCTGCCGAGTCCAATGAGCACTCACTTAGGGTGAGTGGTAGCTTAAATAAAAGACACCCTTTTTAGGCTTTCGCAGCCGCCACTGCCTTCTCCAGTTCCACAATTTACCTCACCTTAGAGCCTGTTAACTCACTATATCGATCCAGAACTAGACCACGACAAACCCTCCTTGATTCCTTGTGATCAATTTCTCTTGAGGATTACTTGGATCCGGTGTCGGTGTCTGTCCTTCCTAGAGGTAGATTTTGAAGCGTCGACAACTGCAGCCACCTCGGTGCAATTCCGCTCGAGGTAACCATCCAGGACATCTTCTCCTTCGGCCTATGAACTTGTACTACCATGGTGTTGTTTGGTTTGTTTGGTCGATAAAATGACGTCATTTTACCCTATTTTGTTGCTATGTGAGGAGACCTGGAGGTTCCTGACCCCAGAAACCCAGCCATACCCATCATGGGTGATTGGTAGACCAACTGGAGTCACAACACACTGGTAATGTATTTTGGACCCCCCTAGTGGAGTTTCATTTTGGCTCACGACACCGTCATATCCAGACTGCGTTTCTGACCGAGATGACCTTCTCACACGACCATGCCTGCTTCTGGTCGCTTCTCTTCCTCAACTGCTGAGTAACTAGAGAACTCTGTAAGGATGCTAGAGTGCATTGAGATTCCCCCCTTAACATGTATCCCTGATATACGCAGGGTTTCTACCGGTTTTTCTCCTACTCCAGTTGCTCAATGCGGCAGGCGTCTTCACTGGTCTTGACCACCTAAGGATATGAGCTAGTGATCGTTGCGTTCAATATGATGAGACGAAGTCAGGGAGAGGGTCCCCTACTCACAAAGAGGTCTGGTTTGAGTGCCCCTCTCTAGGTCTCGAGCTTCAACATGAAATCCATGGAGTCAGATATAGGGAAAGCAATTCCTTGGGGCGAAAGCCTAGTCTCGCCCATGGTTCCTATGACATTCTTGTCACGCCCATGAGGGAAACATAGGAATTTTGATTTGTGTTTGATTCTATTGACCATAAAATCCCACACTCTAGGTTTCTCTAAGTTCGTGTGAGATTGCACCTTTAATAATTGCATTATCATTCATGGGCATTATGGTCATTGCACGTCATAATTTTACTTTTAATCAGTAAATGGTTTTAAGTAGAAAAAATCATAACTAATTATTGGTTCAGTGGAAAAATACAAAAATATACAATTTTGAAATCAGAAAAATGTGACTGATTTAATGGCATAGGTTTCACGATCAGATTTCCAACCTACAATAGGATCGATTTCTAAGCTAGGAATTTAATGCATATTATATTAATTGAATGCATATATATTGTGACTAGGTTGAGACAACCCTGACCCTGTGCTTAGGAGGTGTTACTCAATATTTAAGTCTGATCATGAGGTATATACATCCTCTATTTTATTTTGGGCATTATTTGACTAAAACCTACTTTCTTTTAATGAGTCATCTTTTGAACTATTATTCCTTATGGAATCTAAAATTCTTGAACACTTATATTTCTTGATATTGACTCATTATATCCTTGTGTTTTTTTTGGATTACCTTGTTTATATGGGTACTTGTACCCCACTTGCTATGATAGTTTTTTTTTATTAAAAAATGACTGAAATACTAGTCTTGCCTCTCTATTTTGTGCATGCTACATGTTTGACTAGAATATCTAGAATAGTGGTACTTATGTACAACCAAACTTATATAGGGCGTGCGTTTCCACCCGGGGTGTGCGTTTCCACCCTTATTTCTTTTAGGCCATGATCCTATGGTGTTATGGCCCTGTTTTAGGTCTATTTAGTCTACATTTCTATGCATGCAAATGTTTATTGCTTTAATATGAATCTGTGGATGATTATTATGGCAAGGCACTTTTATTATCATGCTTGTGATCTGAATTTAATATGCCTCATTACTTTTGTTACATTTATCTTGAACTTACCTAAATGCAAATAGCCCCTTTCTTGTGGGAACATCTCTATTGTACTTATAACCCATTATAATGCCCAAAGTGTTTTATATATGTACATATTGAGCCTTTGCTGACCTTTATACTTATTTCCTATTTTCTGGGTGATGTTCCCTTCCACCCTGACCTTAGAGGAGGAGCTTGTACTCAAGGACCCAAGGTTCTAGGAACCTGATCAGTAGTAGTTCATGAAAGTTTCCGAGATGCCTAGGTTGCCCTCTGCAATCGATCCATTTAGTCTTAGTTTCCCTTTATGTTCCTTTTTTGTCCGTGTGGACAAGTTCTTAGAAATAATTGGATCATGCAATAATTAAAACATATTTTCCGCTGCTTTTACTTTATGATCTGTTTTGCCATATTTTTTTGAGAGTGATTTAGCTTCCCTTCTATCTATATTTTATGATCGAATGTTTGAGAATTGCTGTAGTGTTCTCAAATTATTAGAGTAAGGAGTGGTCCCCTTAGTGAGTCCCACTCCTTACAGGCACAAAAGCCAAACCATCGAGTTTCATCACAAGAGAAGAAAACCAGTTCAAAACCCTAAGGAAGAACCATAGTTTGTGGGGACCAAAACCATCGAGTTCCATAAGCATGCAAGTTCTAGAGATTCTCCAACAAGCCGTCATCCAACTTGACAGCCTCTTCAGGACTTGCAGAAAAGATAGCATTCAGCTCCGTGGAAGTGAGGGTGAGCATGTTTCCCATCATGGCAAATTTGAGTGCATCACAACCCCTCACTTTAGTCCTCTTGAGAGTGGCAAAGAACTCCCGGGTCAAAGCTACATAGGCTGGCTGGGGTGTGAAAAGGATGTTCCACAACCCTATTGCCTTCAAGTTTTCTTCCACTACTGCTTTGATCCCTAGATCTTCAATTACCTTCTCAGACCCATATTTGGTGGCGAGGACTCGCCTTGTCATGCATTTGAGATATCTGAGCTCAATCTTCTTATTCTTGTGTCCTATACCATAGGACACTCCTATCGGTGCTTTGCCCAAGGATTTTTCTCTATCTGCCTCCACCTGTGCCAGAACATCATCTCCTTCATGCTCAAGCTCTACCTCATCCTCCTCGCTATCACCATCGTCTTCCTCCATCATGTAGGACTGAGACCCCAAACTAGTATCCAAGTTATACCAGTGGGTCGATTGCTCCTCATCTTGTTGTAGTTGTCGTGAGGGTTGCGGCTGCACACCACGCCTCGCCGTCACCTGAGACATCGAGTGGCGGGCTGGTGTAGGCTTCGGCGGGAGCCTGGATGAGGACGGTGTCGCTTTAGATCTCTGGCTTCTTTTTGCGGTTGTCAGCTCGATCTCATCAATAAGGTGGTCCAAATTGACCCCCATTGATTCCTCATCTTCATCATCTTCACCCTCGTAGGTGGCGTCAGTGATGTGGTGGCTATCGGATGAGCGAGAGTGTGATCCGCTCACTGATTGCGAACGACGGAGGGAATGGTGGGCAGAGGTGGTAGGTGAAGGTGTGTGGGATGTCACAGATACATCAGAGGAGGCATTTTTGGAACACCGCCTCCCTCCGGTGAGGATGTTGGTTCCCTTGGTTATGGCCTTTCCAACCTTTTTCATGGTGGAGGTGAGGTGATTTTCATATTTTTATGTGGAGAGTGGTATGGATGTGGTTTTGTGGGTGGAATGGAAGGATAGTGATGTATGGATGGTGGAAATGTGGTTGGTTATTGATTTGGGAAAAAATGAAGGGTTTATGTGGAGGTTTTGTGGAGGGGGTTGTTGGGCGGATTGGAGATGGATGAGGAGATGGATATGCGATTGGGAGAGAATGGGTGGTGGAAATGGTAGAGGGATGGTCGGGGATAGATTTGGTGTTGATTGGAGGTCAAACGGGGTTGTTTTTGGTGGTTGGAGGTGGAGATTGGAGGACCACGGGGTCATCTTCCACCACCATGGTCGAGGTCTGAAGCTTGAAGGCGAGCAAATGAAGAGGGGGGTCGGGTTTGGGTGTTTAAAAGATATACTTTTATTGTTGAACCGGGCTCAGCCACAGTCATGGCAGGTGGCCACGGTCGTGGTGAGGGTTGGGTAGCACGGTCGTGTTGTCGATGAAGAACTCCCCAGTTTGACCTTGTCACGATCGTGGTTGTATCTCTTCAACACAGTCGTGGCTGAAGCCCACGGTCATGGCGATTCTTGCAAAGAACCTGTAACTTCGGCCAATCAGATGCATTAATTCCCACGGTTGTGGCATGTTGCCACGGTCGTGGCCCGCTTTCTTCAACACGGTCGTGGTGAGGACCATGGTCGTGGGCAATCTCTTTAAACACGGTCGTGGTGTCATACCACGGTCGTGGCAATTCTTGCAAACAACCTGTAACTTCGGCCAACTTTGTGCGATAATTCCCATGGCCGTGGCCATGTGCCATGGTCGTGTTTGGCCACATGAGCCACGGTCGTGGTCGAGCTCCATGACCATGGTGTTGTTGTTCCTTCAGTTTTCCAAATTCAAAACTTGAACTTCAACTTCATTTGTTCCTTGGCCACAAATCTGTCTTAATGGCCATGATTAACTTCTATACTCTCTCTCTTTCTTGTCTATCACCTGCCATAGCATCAAAACTCAAAAGAAAACTATCAAGAACAAGTGTGTGTGTTTGTGTAAAGAAAAACAAAAGTATCAAAAAGCAAGGTTCGAGAATCTCAAACCATGTGGGTTGCCTCCCACTAGCACTAAATTTTACGCCTTCAGCCGGGCTTATTGATTATAGATCTCTGTCACTTCTTTGGAACCTTCAATAGATCCTTGTAGTAGATTCCTTTCTCATCCTCATCCAAGCACTCTTCTTCATCGGATTCTTCCTCTACAAGCATAACAATATCAAAATCTTGATTGGCCTTGTCCGGGCCGAATTCAACAACGGATTTCAACCTTTGCCCATTGACGGCAAATTCCTTTGCACCTTCTTTCTCACAAATGACCACGACCCCTGATGGGTATACTTTCTTGACAAGATAGGGTCCTTCCCATCTAGACTGGAGTTTTTTAGGAAAGAACTTCATTCTCGAGTTGTATAGCAATACCCATTTTTCGGGCTCAAAGTCCTTCTTTCTAATCATCTTGTCATGGAGGAACTTTGTTCTCTCCTTGTAACTCTTTGACAACTCATACGCCTCGCGGCGCATTTCCTCTAGCTCATTGAGTTGGAATTTCCTTTTCATTGCGGCGTTTTCACCATCAAAGTTCATATTCTTCAAGGCCCACAACGCCTTATGTTGCATCTCTACCGGTAGGTGGCAGCTTTTCCCGTAGACTAACTTGAATGGTGTGGTGCCGATCGGGGCTTTGAATGTCGTCTGATATGCCCATAAAGCCTCATTTAGACGGAGAGACCAATCCTTGCGGTCCGATCTTACTGTTTTTTCTAAAATGAGCTTTATTTCCCGATTGGCCAACTCAACCTGGCCACTTGTTTGAGGATGATATGGAGTGGCTACTCTATGGTTCACTCCATGTTTCTTGAGCAATCCCTTAAAGATGCGGTGGATGAAGTGACTTCCCCCGTCACTTATCATGGCTCTTGGAAGTCCAAAACGACTGAAGATGTTTGATTTCACAAAATTGCAAACCACCTTATGGTCATTCGTCCGAGTCAGAATAGCTTCTATCCATTTAAACACATAGTTAACGACAACTAAGATGTAGATATACCCAAATGAAGGAGGGAAAGGACCCATGAAATCAATTCCCCATACATCAAATACCTCCACCACAAGAATGGGTGATAGAGGCATCATGTCTCTTTTGGAGATATTTCCCACCTTTTGGCATTTCAAGCAGCTCTTGCAGAATCCGTGTGAATCCATGAACAATGAGGGTCAGTAAAAACCACATTGCAGTACCTTGGAAGCTGTGCGCTTTCCTCCAAAGTGTCCTTCACATATCCCGGAATGGCACATGGAGAGGATGTCTTGTTGTTCCACTTCCGGCACACATCTTCTTACAAGCTGATCGGGGCAATACTTGAAAAGGTGAGGGTCATCCCATGCATAATTATTCGCCATGGCAAACAATATTTTGCTCTCCTCCCTTGTCCACGTGCTAGGTATCCTCCCATTAGCCAAGAAATTGGCTATGTGTTGGTACCATGGCCCTTGAGAAGATGAGAGGAGGAAGAGTTGTTCATGCGGCATGGTTTCTTTGATTAACCTTGTCTTGTCAAAAGGGTGATCAATCCGGGAGAGATGATCGGTTGCGCCATTTTCTACTCCCTTCTTATCCACTATCTCTATATCAAACTATTGCAGCAACAGAATCCATCTTATCAACCTCGGCTTTGAATCCTTCTTAGACATGAGATACTTTAATGCAGCATGATCCGTGTAAATCACAACTCTATTTTGCAGAAGATAGGAGCGGAATTTGTCTAGAACAAAGATGACGGCGAGTAACTCTTTCTCGGTAGTGGTGTAATTTCTTTGCGCTTCATCAAGAGTTTTACTTGCGTAGTAGATAGCGTGAGGAATTCGGCCAATCCTTTGACCCAGCACAGTCCCCACTGCCATGTCAGATGCGTCAGTCATTATCTCAAATGGCAAAGAGAAATCGGGGGGCTGCATGATCGGAGTAGAAATGAGCTTTTCTTTCAAGTGATTAAAAGCTTCAATGCACTTGTCATCAAAGTGAAACTCGACATCTTTTTCAAGCATATGACACAAGGGCCTTGAGATTTTGCTGAAATCTTTAATAAAGCGGCGATAGAAACCAACATGTCCCAAGAAAGATCAGACATGTCTTACGGTGGAAGGAATGGAGAGGGTAGAAATGAGGCCCACTTTGGCCTTGTCAACTTCACCGGTGGCCTAGAACAATGCCTTCAGGCACCATGAAGTGGCTTTTCTCCCAAGATAGAACTAGTCGGACTCTCACGCACCTTTTGAGAACAGCGGCCAAATGTAACAAGCATTCATCAAAAGTCTTGCCAAAAACTGAGAAATCATCCATGAACACTTCCAAGGATGAATCAAGCATATCTGTAAAGATGGAGGTCACACACCTATGAAAAGTAGACGGAGCATTACACAACCCAAACTACATTCTCCGGTAAGCAAAGGTGCCACTCAGGAAAGTGAATGTCGTCTTTTCTTGATCGGCAGGGTGCACGGCAATTTGGAAATACCAGAATATCCATCAAGGAAATAGTAGAAACTCTGCCCAGCTAGCCTCTCTAAAATTTGATCAAGGAATGGGAGGGTGTAGTGGTCCTTCTTTGTCTTCTCATTGAGTATTCGATAGTCCACACACATCCTCCATTTGGATTGCTCTCTAACTGGCATTAGTTCCCCATCAGCATTTTCAGCAACTGTGATTCCACCCTTCTTGGGTACGACTTGGATGGGGCTCACCCAAGTACTATCAGAAATGGGATAGATGATCCCAGCATCAAGTAGTTTTACTACTTCTTGAGTCACTACTTCTTTCAACTTCGGATTCAACCGCCTTTGCATTTGGTGGGTTGGCCTTGCATCCTCCTCAAGATAGATTCTATGCACGCAGATGGAGGGGTCAATACCCCTCAAGTCAGCAATGGACCATCCAACAGCTTGAATGTTCTTCTTCAAAACTTTCATGAAAGCCTCCTCTTGTTCCGGTGAGAGTATAGACGAAATGATCACCGGGAGGGTGTCATTCTCCCCTAGAAAAGTGTATTTCAAACCTTCGGGAAGAGATTTCAGCTCAAGTGTAGGGGGTTCTTCAAGAGAGTTCTTTAGTGGCTCAGAGATGGAAGGGAGATCCTCATTCGCCGCCACTAAGGCTAGCTCATTCTCTTCATCATCTTCCTCATCATCATCAGGAAACTCAACTATCGGTTCCAGTCCTCTACCTTGAGTGGCAGTTTGGATCCACGAGGGTAGGCATTCCTCCACAATCTCATCTAGACACTCGACGATCTTCTTCTGTCTCCCCTATCACTTTGACTATGGCTGATGATTTGAATATGTTCAACCGGATCTTCATGTGCATGAACGTCACATACATCGTACCGGTTCTCACATGGATAACCGCATCAGCTGTGGCCAGGAAGGGTCTCCCCAAGATGATAATAACCCTCCTCGTGTCTTTCTCCATATCCAAGATGATAAAATCAATAGGAAAGAAAGCATATGTCTCATCATCTAGTCTCACAAGCACATCATCAACACACCCTCTAAGCATCTTTACTGACATGTCAGCTAACTGCAAAAAGCAATGAGCCGGACCCAACTATCCCATCTGTAATTATGCAAAAATGTCATACGACATGAGGTTCATGCTCGAGCCCAAGTCTAAGAGAGCTTGGTCTATGTGGTGCGTCTCAATGTAGCATGATATGATAGGAGCACCGGGATCCTTCCTCTTTCTTGGAATGGTGTGCTGTAGAATCGAGCTCACTTGCTTGGTCAGTTTCACTTTCTTCGGGGTTCTTCCCGTAGTTCTTCTTTTGAAAGTACAAAGATCCTTCAAGAACTTAGCATATGAGGGTATTTGCTTGACCGCATCAAGCAAAGAGATGTTGATCTTCACTTGCTTAAAGGTTTCAAGAATGTCCTCAGTGTGCTTCTTTCTTCTTTTCTCAGTAGATGGCTCCTTAAGAGCCTCGGGAAATGGAGGGAGTTGGGACCCCATACGGTTCATATCAATAGTATCATCAACTGGAATCATAGGAATCACAGTATCAACACTCGGTATCACAATATCAACACTGGGTATCACGGTATCAACACTGCCTCTTGTCACGGTATCCTCAACCTGTTTCTCAGTATCAACATGCTCAACCTCAGTATCACTTCTGTCACCAGCAATAGTACCATGGGGACACTCTAAAGTCCGGCCACTCCTCAACGTAGTCACTGCCTTCACATGCTCATGAGTAGTAGAAGAGGAAGCTTGTGGAGGTGGTTGTGGCTGTTGTGGTGGTGGAGGCCTTTGGTGAGGGGAGTTCAGATTTTGGAGAATGAATTGTGGTTGCAGTTGTGGTGGTGGTTGTTGTTGTTGTGGATGGGGGTGATATTGCGGAGGTGGTTGTTGGTATGTATGAGGTGGAGGTGGAGCATATTGATAATTGAGAGGTGCCTGAGGAGGTGGTGGAGCATAGAGGTTCGGTGGTGCTTGGTATTGTGGTGGAGCATATGCACTTGAAGTGCTCCCTAGGAGGGCACCATCATTGTTCGGATTGGGCATCGGTTGAGAAGGTAGTCTCCCTTCCTCTCTCCTTACAAGGGAGAGAGAAATCTGATCCAACCTTTGCTCAAGATGGTGGATGGACTGCCCATGTGAGTTCACATCCTTTTTCACTTCATCCAGACTTCTTAGCCTTCCCAACACTTTATCTTCAAACTTTGAACTGTAACATGGCTTTTGTTACCCTTGTCCTGGTCCATCCTCATTCTGTTGTTTCCAAGAGAAATTCGAATGGTTCCTCCACTCGGGAGTGTAAGAGTTGGACATGGGGCCTTGGTTGTTGTGGCCACCAAAGGAGTGTAGAGCATTTACTTCCTCATCTACAGTGTCAACTGCCATTGTGGGTTGGCTAGAAGAGCCACCAGCTTGATTTTGCATCATCTTCATCATTTCGGCCATCATCTTCATCATTTCGGCCATCATCTTCATCATGTCTGGGTCAATAGCATTACGAGTCGGAGCTGTGAAGGAAGATGGAGGAGTGTAGCTCCGGCCGACATGCCCCCCTTTAATGGAAGCGCGGTGGCGAGAATTTTCAGCAAGGTGTTCAAACAATGACCATGATTCTTCGGGCGGCTTTGCCATGAAAGTGCCCCCGCAGGAAGAGTCCACGTTGTTTCGGCTTTACTCTTCAAGCCCAATTTAGAACGCTTGAACGAGCTGCCACAGCGGCACCTCATGGTGAGGGCAGTCACGAAGCAACTTCTGGAACCTCTCCCACGCCTCATGGAAGGGCTCATTTTCCTTCTGAGCAAATGATGTGATGCACCTTCTCATGTAAGACATCTTGGAGATGGGGAAGAACTTCTTGAGGAACTCATTTTTTACATCATTCCATGAGACCAACTCTGGCTTGGACACATACCACTCTTTGGCTTTCTCTTTGAGGGAGAAAGGAAAGAGGGTCCTTCTTATGAAATCGTCAGTGGCTGCGGGAGTGCGGAAGGTTGAACATGTCTCAAGGAACGTGTCAATGTGGTGGTAGGGGTTTTCATTCTCCATCCCGAAGTAGGTAGGGAGGAGTCCCAAAAGTGCAGGCGGAATGGAGAATTGTTGACCGGGAATCTGGTCAACCAAGGTGGCGATGGGGGAGTTGTAGTTCCCCAGCGTGAAGTACTCATGAAGCGGGCGATGTGGCGATGGAGGTGGCTGAGCATCTACATCTCAATTGTTCTCGACCATCTCGGTGTAGGTTGCGGCGAGCTTGATGCCTCCTTCTACCAATCTCGGGGTCGTATACCACCAAGTCGGTGCAAGTAGAGCGCGTGCTACGCATGCACAACTGTCACCTGCGCAAGACACAAACAAACAACAAGAAACCAAGTTAGCAAACCAATATGCAAAAGTAACACAAAGAATAAATAATAGCAATGGTGAGGGAAAAAAGAAAGGCTAAGCTATACTATCTAACTAGGCTGAGCGCCTCTATCCCCGACAATAATGCCAGAAAGCTTGGTGCGTCCCCGCTAGTGGTGCTTTTACACCCCATGAGGTCGGAGCACACGGGATATGAGATCTTATGCTTTCGAAATTTATGTTATCCCTAACTGAGTCGATCACTAAGACTAAAATAGGTCGCCCGCAAGTGTACGAGGTACTGTTGTAGTATAGGTGATTGGTAAGATAAGGGGTCGAACCATAGAGATAGAGGGGGCACTATAGTTAGACAGAGTGGGCTATGTTCCTTTTGCGGAGCTTAGGGTTTTAGGGTTTTAAAAGGTTTGGTTGTTTGATTATGCTAATGAGCAAGTAAGAAATGCGAGATGGAAACTAAATTATGAAAGAGCAAGCAAATTAGTAAACTAAGTTAACAAACTAACTAAGCAAGAGCAAGAAGAGCTACACTACTCTAGCAAGGCAAGAAGCAATTAAGAACTAAACTAACCACTAGCAAGAGCAAGAGCCTAAGTTAACACTAATGAGCAAAACTAAGCAAATGACTAAGTTAGACTAAAGTAATTGGACTAAACTAGCATTAACAAGCAAATTAAGCAATTAGGGTTTTAAGCAAGGCGATTAAGGTGGGTGGGTTGTTTGGGGGATGTAACTTTGATGTTAGTTGGGGGAGATCATTAAACATGTATGCATGGTTCTAGTTTCATATCTAGATTACCAAACCAAACAATAATGTCAATGCCATTAGAACATACCCTATACTACTAGTAGAAGACTAGGGTTAGGTGTAATTCTAACGAGATTAACCAAATCTAGGTTTCTAGGGTAAGTGATAGTGAGTAATTGAGGGTTGAGGGTAGAGATGGGAGTAGAGATGAGGGTATTTAACCTCATGCCACTAGCCACTCTAGCCTTTAGAAGGCCATAGACAATTACATCAATCTCACTTACACTAGCTACTTAGATCTCACACTCATTTGTAGGGGGAGGGATGTGTATGTAGGAACAAAGGGGGCTAGCTAGGGATCCACTAATTGGACCTAGGAGCCATTCCTAAGATTGCCACATACACCCCAATTCCTCCTAGAAACTAAGTGTCATCAAAGACCTCAAAACAAGCAATTCATACAAGAAGCACAAACCACATGCAATAAGATAGGAAAAGAGATAGAAGCAAGAAGTAATCATCATAAATATGAATTAAGTTCATTACAAGAAATTATCCCTGTAACACCCGGGCCCACTGCCCAAGGCTCTAGTAGAGTTTCAGAAATGACGACTGGCCCCACAGACCACCACTAGCCTTAATTGCACGCTTTTTATCCACTCACGCGCAAGCCAGGATCAACTTCCCAACTAGTCACCCATCATAGTACTACTCCAAACTGAGCACGCTTAACTATGGAGTTCTTTAGTGATGGGCTCCCGAAAAAGGAGGTGTACCTTGGTGATATGGGTAGTCTAATCATTCCTTTTAAGATCAACTTATCTGAGGCCTCAAATCCTGGGATGTTATAATCTCCCCCACTTAGACTCTTGACGTCCTCGTCAAGGCTCAACTGTAAGGCATCATAATCTCTTCCCCATTTTAGTGCAGACCCACAATGGCCCATGGACACCCAGCTCCCGATCACGGAATACCAGCGCAAGGGTGGCTACGTCAACCATGGACAACCCTTTCCTACATGTCTGGACCGCACGGCTCAAGACTGGCATGCCATGCCCATGTGGGCCCCACCTACTAGAGGGGAATTGGCTTTGATACCATTTGTAACACCCGGGCCCACTGCCCAAGGCTCTAGTAGAGTTTCAGGAATGACGACTGGCCCCACAGACCACCACTAGCCTTAATTGCACGCTTTTATCCACTCACGCGCAAGCCAGGATCAACTTCCCGACTGGTCACCCATCCTAGTACTACTCCAAGCTGAGCACGCTTAACTATGGAGTTATTTAGTGATGGGCTCCCGGAAAAGGAGGTGCACCTTGGTGATATGGGTAGTCCAATCATTCCTTTTAAGATCAACTTATCTGAGGCCTCAAACCCTGGGATGCTACAATCCCCCAACATGGTATCAAAGTTACATTTAAATCTCAAACAACCCACCACAAGGGGCTTAGCTAGACATGATCAAGAAAATAAGAAAAGAAAGGGGTAGAAGAAGTAGGTACTCCATGAAACTTGATGTGGAAGCCTCCTTCTTCACCTCCAAGCTTGCTGTAGACGTCCTCCCTCCTCCAAGGGTGCATGGGTGCATGAAATGGTAGGGGATTATGGATGAAAACCTAGGGAACTAGGTTTCCATGGTGGAATGAGGGTGGAAATGGTGGATGATGAGCCCAACATGCATAGAGATTGCACAAAGAGCTCAAGGAAGGAGAATGGAGCTTGGAGAAGTTGTAGGGGTGTCTAACCTAGTGATATGGCCGCCACCCATGTATATATAGGTGGTGGTGGAAGCACTAGGGTAAGTAGGGGCAGTTTAGGAAAAGCAGTGAAAAGTAGGGTAGGGTTGGTGGACCACCACGACCGTGGTGGTGTGCCACGACCGTGGTGAGGGTGGTGGAGAACAGTCGTGGAGTGGTGAAACGGTCGTGGTGTGAAGGAATTGGGAAAAAGGTCAAGTATGGTGGCAGCCACGGCCGTGGCGGGATGCCACGGTCGTGGTGGGTTAGGGGCACCACGGCCGTGTTGGGTGACACAACCATTTTGGAGGAGAAGGAGGTGACCGTGGAGAAGCACCATGATCGTCTTGAGCTTCTTTGGCCACGGTCGTGGCGTTCTGGGGAAAAACCCTATTGAAAGTTGAACTTTTGGCAATTAATTCCCACGATCGTGGCAGGGTGCCACAACCATTTTCTCTTCTACTGACCACGACTGTGCTGATGGCCATGACCGTGGTGTCTTCAATGGCCACGGTCATGGAATAAGGCCACGGCCGTGGGATTCTGTGGGATTTCCATGTTGAACTTGGTGTCATATTGCTAAAAAAAGGCACGACCGTGGCATAGTGCCCACGGTCGTGGTGAGGTTGCATAGCTTGATTTCACTTCAAGTTTCATCATTCTTGGATGTCTTTGCTTGGGGGTGATTCTTGTCCATTGGAGGTAGGTTGAGGGAGACTTTGGGGCATTCTTTGGGTCCATCCATGAGTGGGGGAGCCCTGTAACTCCTTCTTTCTCTCTCTTCCATCTAGGCATGGTCCAAGTACCTAAAAAATAGTGCAAAGAACATCCATAAGCATATTTGCAATGATAACCATATTAGGGAAAAATACTTGTAATCTAACATGTTTAGATGCAACTTAAGTACAAAATGGCACATGATGGAGCCCTAAAATAGGGCTACATCATGCACCAATAGGTTGTGGGGGTCTTGACCAGTAGGACATACTCCTTACAATTGTGTGGTACCCAACACCAACTGGGGATGTCGATGGTACCTATGTTACTTATTGAGTGATCAGTGGTCAGTAGGTCCAGTGATGCACAATAAGCCTTAGGGCTTTGACTCACCCCTGAATACCTAGGTTGAGAGGTGGAGTTTGAGATATTTGACCGCTCCCATTAGCTGCCGAGAGGCAGACATGTCGAGGCCCGCTGCAGATGAGGTCTTACTCTAGAGATAGGCTTAGGAATCTGGGCATGCTTCTAAGCCTTGTACAATGAGATCGTAGCTTGTTGTGATTCTTTCACATGTTGTGGTACACCTCATGTGGGTTCAGGGCATAATATGATGAATGAGAGGTTAAACAAGTGTGTAGTTATTCAATTATTCTCTATATGTTTTTGAATTATTAATCCTCTTTATGATCAAGAAAACATGTTCATATATTGATTCACTCTTATAGATGTCTAGAGTAGTGTACTATATTTATGTTTGTGAATGATTAGTCTCTTTAAAGCTTATTGTTGTTATAATTGATATCACTTTCTCGACAACATATCTATAATTATATCAGTGCTTTGGACTGTTTCTTTGAAGTACTCATTCACTGAGCGAGTAGGCTCACCCCTCTACTCACAATTTTTAGGGAAACCATGTGGACTTGAAGAAGGTCAAAGCATCAGAGTAGATCTACCACATGAGTTAAGTATGAGATTAGTTAAGTTTAGTGAATCCCTATCACTCTAGGTCCTTGTATAGATGTGAGAGAGTTGTAAATGATGTTTTGTATATTTGTTTCCTTAATAAGAGAGAATGTATCTGATTATCATGTCATATGTACATGGAAGTGTGAGAAACAAAATGAATGTATGGATGTGTATCATTAATGTTGAGATCATATTAGAGTGATCAAAGTTTAATTCTCTTGTAAAGTTTGCTTATGTGATTGGATGCGAGAAAACAAAAAGTTTGAAATAAAAGGAAAAAAATAATAATCAGGGTGAACTTTGTATTAAGTATAATCCTCAAACTCATGCCCACATCTCATGATTAGTGGTAATAGTGGGATGTGGGCGTGACAATGCGACTCTGGGATTCCCTTCAGGAATACCCATTTCCCTATCCAGCAAGTCCTAACATTGGAATGGTTTTATGACACATGGCACTACATGATTAGGGTTTCACTTGATTAGTTAATCCCAATTGGGTGAGTTAAGGATGCATCAATCAAGTTACATGCAAAACCTAAAAGATTATTACAAAAAACATGGGAATGTTACAACTCCAGAAGATATAAAACGTATGAGATACATTCCTTATCACATCATCACATGATGCCAATCATGGTCACACATGAAGGGGATAACACCTGCATTAGGGCTCAAACAATGCCCAAAGGTCATTAAAACCATCACATTATCTCATGCAAGAACATCACTATCTTTCCATACCTTATAAAAGTTTGAACAAACCATCACCATATTGTGATAACATGTTCAACATAACATTGCATTAAAGAGCCATGGTGTTCACATGATAGAATAGTAGGATTGTCACAACATTAAATATTATAAGAGTATCACTTCATCATATTAGCATACAAGGGAACTAAGTGTGATTAACCATCATCATTTACTTGCATTAGGGTTAGGTTCACAACTAACCTTCAGTTGAATACATACATTGGAAAAAGCATAAACCCTAACACTTAGCATCCCCATCTGATCATGGATGCATATGACTAAAACATAACAATCACACTAGGAGTATCAAATCCAAACCATCAAATCATGAACTCCACATAAGACCATGGGATTCCATACAAGCAAGACCTTTGAATCAAACACATAGGCAAGCCATCAAATCAAGACCTAGAAAGTCCATCATATGTCAATACTAGGAGCACCATAATTTGTTGACATCATAGAGACAATTGGTTGTGGACATCAGAACCGCCATCAGATGTGAACTCTGTGTACATCATCAAATCTTGCAATCAATGAAGCCATCGACCATGGAACCAGTGAAACCATCGATCATGAAACCAATGAAACCATCGACCATGGAACAAGTGAAACCATCAACCATGAAACTAGTGAAACCATCGACCATGGAACCAGTGGGACCATCGACCATGGGATTAGTGGGACCATCGTTTGTCAACAACAAGTGGAAAAACATCCAAAATACGAAGTATACCATAATTTGAATAGAGGGAGGAAAACCATCGATTGAGACTACTTAATGTGAGAACTAAGATCATGATTTGTAGAGGAACCAAGCCATTGGTTGTAAGCACAATAAGGACCATCAAAACAACACTAAGTCTAAGCCATTAGTTGACACTGTAACATCCCCAATTCCAGGTACAAACCTTTCTTTTCTCTTTCCTTGTCCCTAATTCATTAGAAATATCTCAAAGACTACTTTTCCCTATTTTAATGAATAAGTCTACTTTTGGATCCTTTAACCCTAATCTACTCAATATGGTTTCATAGAAATGAAACCATATGATATTGTTACCAAAATACCTAAATTGGAAATTAATTAGTCAATACTAGTAACCTTGGATGCCTTGACCCTAGAATTGTACGTTAGGATAGTTTTGGGATCTAAGAAGAACATGACTACAATCAAGGTAGATGGTTTTACCCTAATAGGCCATTAGGTTAATTTCATTACACGAAGTGGGTGATTAATGCACAATGGTAAATTTACATCTTAGTAAACCTCAAAACTTAAATCAAATCCTATAATTGGGTTCCTCATTTCCTTATTAGCTAGTCCTTAAAATTTGGGGTCATTTGGACAACCACCCTTAATTAGACCCTAGGAGACTATGTATGGTTTAACGTAAGGTTTGGGGTCGATTTATTTGACTTTATTTGTCACGGCCTGGACTTTGGTGCAAGGGTCGGTTCAAGGTCGCATGGGCGGCTCGGGTCGGGTACCTGGGTAGTTGAGTAGCGGGACTCGCTCGTCCCCTACCTCCGACTTTCTCGAGCTTGTGTGACCTGCTCAACGCCACGATTTCTCCTCCAGCTGTTCACTCACTAGGACAACCAGTTCATCATGTTTTCTTCACCTACGGGTTCCTTCCTTCCTGCCGAGTCCAACGAGCACTCACTTAGGGTGAGTGGTAGCTTAAATAAAAGACACCCTTTTTAGGCTTTCGCAGCTGCCACTGCCTTCTCCAGTTCCACCATTTACCTCACCTTAGAGCCTGTTAACTCACTATATCGATCCAGAACTAGACCACGACAAACCCTCCTTGATTCCTTGTGATCAATTTCTCTTGAGGATTACTTGGATCCGGTGTCGGTGTCTGTCCTTCCTGGAGGTAGATTTTGAAGCGTCGACAACTGCAGCCACCTCGGTGCAATTCCGCTTGAGGTAACCATCCAGGACATCTTCTCCTTCGGCCTATGAACTTGTACTACCATGGTGTTGTTTGGTTTGTTTGGTCGATAAAATGACGTCATTTTACCCTATTTTGTTGCTATGTGAGGAGACCTGGAGGTTCCTGACCCCAGCCATACCCATCATGGGTGATTGGTAGACCAACTGGAGTCACAACACACTGGTAATGTATTTTGGACCCCCCTAGTGGAGTTTCATTTTGGCTCACGACACCGTCATATCCAGACTGCGTTTCTGACCGAGATGACCTTCTCACACGACCATGCCTGCTTCTGGTCGCTTCTCTTCCTCAACTGCTGAGTAACTAGAGAACTCTGTAAGGATGCTAGAGTGCATTGAGATTCCCCCCTTAACATGTATCCCTGATATACGCAGGGTTTCTACCGGTTTTTCTCCTACTCCAGTTGCTCAATGCGGCAGGCGTCTTCACTGGTCTTGACCACCTAAGGATATGAGCTAGTGATCGTTGCGTTCAATATGATGAGACGAAGTCAGGGAGAGGGTCCCCTACTCACAAAGAGGTCTGGTTTGAGTGCCCCTCTCTAGGTCTCGAGCTTCAACATGAAATCCATGGAGTCAGATATAGGGAAAGCAATTCCTTGGGGCGAAAGCCTAGTCTCGCCCATGGTTCCTATGACATTCTTGTCACGCCCATGAGGGAAACATAGGAATTTTGATTTGTGTTTGATTCTATTGACCACAAAATCCCACACTCTAGGTTTCTCTAAGTTCGTGTGAGATTGCACCTTTAATAATTGCATTATCATTCATGGGCATTATGGTCATTGCACGTCATAATTTTACTTTTAATCATTAAATGGTTTTAAGTAGAAAAAATCATAACTAATTATTGGTTCAGTGGAAAAATACAAAAATATACAATTTTGAAATCAGAAAAATGTGACTGATTTAATGGCATAGGTTTTACGATCAGATTTCCAACCTACAATAGGATCGATTTCTAAGCTAGGAATTTAATGCATATTATATTAATTGAATGCATATATATTGTGACTAGGTTGAGACAACCCTGACCCTGTGCTTAGGAGGTGTTACTCAATATTTAAGTCTGATCATGAGGTATATACATCCTCTATTTTATTTTGGGCATTATTTGACTAAAACCTACTTTCTTTTAATGAGTCGTCTTTTGAACTATTATTCCTTATGGAATCTAAAATTCTTGAACACTTATATTTCTTGATATTGACTCATTATATCCTTGTGTTTTTTTTGGATTACCTTGTTTATATGGGTACTTGTACCCCACTTGCTATGATAGTTTTTTTTTTATTAAAAAATGACTGAAATACTAGTCTTGCCTCTCTATTTTGTGCATGCTACATGTTTGACTAGAATATCTAGAATAGTGGTACTTATGTACAACCACACTTATATAGGGCGTGCGTTTCCACCCGGGGTGTGCGTTTCCACCCTTATTTCTTTTAGGCCATGATCATATGGTGTTATGGCCCTGTTTTAGGTCTATTTAGTCTACATTTCTATGCATGCAAATGTTTATTGCTTTAATATGAATCTGTGGATGATTATTATGGCAAGGCACTTTTATTATCATGCTTGTGATCTGAATTTAATATGCCTCATTACTTTTGTTACATTTATCTTGAACTTACCTAAATGCAAATAGCCCCTTTCTTGTGGGAACATCTCTATTGTACTTATAACCCATTATAATGCCCAAAGTGTTTTATATATGTACATATTGAGCCTTTGCTGACCTTCATACTTATTTCCTATTTTCTGGGTGATGTTCCCTTCCACCCTGACCTTAGAGGAGGAGCTTGTACTCAAGGACCCAGGGTTCTAGGAACCTGATCAGTAGTAGTTCATGAAAGTTTCCGAGATGCCTAGGTTGCCCTCTGCAATCGATCCATTTAGTCTTAGTTTCCCTTTATGTTCCTTTTTTGTCCGTGTGGACAAGTTCTTAGAAATAATTGGATCATGCAATAATTAAAACATATTTTCCGCTGCTTTTACTTTATGATCTGTTTTGCCATATTTTTTTGAGAATGATTTAGCTTCCCTTCTATCTATATTTTATGATCGAATGTTTGAGAATTGCTGTAGTGTTCTCAAATTATTAGAGTAAGGAGTGGTCCCCTTAGTGAGTCCCACTCCTTACAGGCACAAAAGCCAAACCATCGAGTTTCATCACAAGAGAAGAAAACCAGTTCAAAACCCTAAGGAAGAACCATAGTTTGTGGGGACCAAAACCATCGAGTTCCATAAGCATGCAAGTTCTAGAGATTCTCCAACAAGTCGTCATCCAACTTGACAGCCTCTTCAGGACTTGCAGAAAAGATAGCATTCAGCTCCGTGGAAGTGAGGGTGAGCATGTTTCCCATCATGGCAAATTTGAGTGCATCACAACCCCTCACTTTAGTCCTCTTGAGAGTGGCAAAGAACTCCCGGGTCAAAGCTACATAGGCTGGCTGGGGTGTGAAAAGGATGTTCCACAACCCTATTGCCTTCAAGTTTTCTTCCACTGCTGCTTTGATCCCTAGATCTTCAATTACCTTCTCAGACCCATATTTGGTGGCGACGACTCGCCTTGTCATGCATTTGAGATATCTGAGCTCAATCTTCTTATTCTTGTGTCCTATACCATAGGACACTCCTATCGGTGCTTTGCCCAAGGATTTTTCTCTATCTGCCTCCACCTGTGCCAGAACATCATCTCCTTCATGCTCAAGCTCTACCTCATCCTCCTCGCTATCACCATCGTCTTCCTCCATCATGTAGGACTGAGACCCCAAACTAGTATCCAAGTTATACCAGTGGGTCGATTGCTCCTCATCTTGTTGTAGTTGTCGTGAGGGTTGCGGCTGCACACCACGCCTCGCCGTCACCTGAGACGTCGAGTGGCGGGCTGGTGTAGGCTTCGGCGGGAGCCTGGATGAGGACGGTGTCGCTTTAGATCTCTGGCTTCTTTTTGCGGTTGTCGGCTCGATCTCATCAATAAGGTGGTCCAAATTGACCCCCATTGATTCCTCATCTTCATCATCTTCACCCTCGTAGGTGGCGTCGGTGATGTGGTGGCTATCGGATGAGCGAGAGTGTGATCCGCTCACTGATTGCGAACGACGGAGGGAATGGTGGGCGGAGGTGGTAGGTGAAGGTGTGTGGGATGTCACAGATACATCAGAGGAGGCATTTTTGGAACACCGCCTCCCTCCGGTGAGGATGTTGGTTCCCTTGGTTATGGCCTTTCCAACCTTTTTCATGGTGGAGGTGAGGTGATTTTCAGATTTTTATGTGGAGAGTGGTATGGATGTGGTTTTGTGGGTGGAATGGAAGGATAGTGATGTATGGATGGTGGAAATGTGGTTGGTTATTGATTTGGGAAAAAATGAAGGGTTTATGTGGAGGTTTTGTGGAGGGGGTTGTTGGGCGGATTGGAGATGGATGAGGAGATGGAGATGCGATTGGGAGAGAATGGGTGGTGGAAATGGTAGAGGGATGGTCGGGGATAGATTTAGTGTTGATTGGAGGTCAAACGGGGTTGTTTTTGGTGGTTGGAGGTGGAGATTGGAGGACCACGGGGTCGTCTTCCACCACCATGGTCGAGGTCTGAAGCTTGAAGGCGAGCAAATGAAGAGGGGGGTCGGGTTTGGGTGTTTAAAAGATATACTTTTATTGTTGAACCGGGCTCAGCCACAGTCATGGCAGGTGGCCACGGTCGTGGTGAGGGTTGGGTAGCACGGTCGTGTTGTCGATGAAGAACTGCCCAGTTTGACCTTGTCACGATCGTGGTTGTATCTCTTCAACACAGTCGTGGCTGAAGCCCACGGTCATGGCGATTCTTGCAAAGAACCTGTAACTTCGGCCAATCAGATGCATTAATTCCCACAGTTGTGGCATGTTGCCACGGTCGTGGCCCGCTTTCTTCAACACGGTCGTGGTGAGGACCATGGTCGTGGGCAATCTCTTTAAACACGGTCGTGGTGTCATACCACGGTCGTGGCAATTCTTGCAAACAACCTGTAACTTCGGCCAACTTTGTGCGATAATTCCCATGGCCGTGGCCATGTGCCATGGTCGTGTTTGGCCACATGAGCCACGGTCGTGGTCGAGCTCCACGACCATGGTGTTGTTGTTCCTTCAGTTTTCCAAATTCAAAACTTGAACTTCAACTTCATTTGTTCCTTGGCCACAAATCTGTCTTAATGGCCATGATTAACTTCTATACTCTCTCTCTTTCTTGTCTATCACCTGCCATAGCATCAAAACTCAAAAGAAAACTATCAAGAACAAGTGTGTGTGTGTTTGTGTAAAGAAAAACAAAAGTATCAAAAAGCAAGGTTCGAGAATCTCAAACCATGTGGGTTGCCTCCCACTAGCACTAAATTTTACGCCTTCAACCGGGCTTATTGATTATAGATCTCTGTCACTTCTTTGGAACCTTCAATAGATCCTTGTAGTATATTCCTTTCTCATCCTCATCCAAGCACTCTTCTTCATCGGATTCTTCCTCTACAAGCATAACAATATCAAAATCTTGATTGGCCTTGTCCGGGCCGAATTCAACAACGGATTTCAACCTTTGCCCATTGACGACAAATTCCTTTGCACCTTCTTTCTCACAAATGACCACGACCCCTGATGGGTATACTTTCTTGACAAGATAGGGTCCTTCCCATCTAGACTGGAGTTTTTTGGGAAAGAACTTCATTCTCGAGTTGTATAGCCATACCCATTTTTCGGGCTCAAAGTCCTTCTTTCTAATCATCTTGTCATGGAGGAACTTTGTTCTCTCCTTGTAACTCTTTGACAACTCATACGCCTCGTGGCGCATTTCCTCTAGCTCATTGAGTTGGAATTTCCTTTTCATTGCGGCGTTTTCACCATCAAAGTTCATATTCTTCAAGGCCCACAACGCCTTATGTTGCATCTCTACCGGTAGGTGGCAGCTTTTCCCGTAGACTAACTTGAATGGTGTGGTGCCGATCGGGGCTTTGAATGCCGTCCGATATGCCCATAAAGCCTCATTTAGACGGAGAGACCAATCCTTGCGGTCCGATCTTACTGTTTTTTCTAAAATGAGCTTTATTTCCCGATTGGCCAACTCAACCTGGCCACTTGTTTGAGGATGATATGGAGTGGCTACTCTATGGTTCACTCCATGTTTCTTGAGCAATCCCTTAAAGATGCGGTGGATGAAGTGACTTCCCCCGTCACTTATCATGGCTCTTGGAAGTCCAAAACGACTGAAGATGTTTGATTTCACAAAATTGCAAACCACCTTATGGTCATTCGTCCGAGTCAGAATAGCTTCTATCCATTTAAACACATAGTTAATGACAACTAAGATGTAGATATACCCAAATGAAGGAGGGAAAGGACCCATGAAATCAATTCCCCATACATCAAATACCTCCACCACAAGAATGGGTGATAGAGGCATCATGTCTCTTTTGGAGATATTTCCCACCTTTTGGCATTTCAAGCAGCTCTTGCAGAATCCGTGTGAATCCATGAACAATGAGGGTCAGTAAAAACCACATTGCAGTACCTTGGAAGCTGTGCGCTTTCCTCCAAAGTGTCCTTCACATATCCCGGAATGGCACATGGAGAGGATGTCTTGTTGTTCCACTTCCAGCACACATCTTCTTACAAGCTGATCGGGGCAATACTTGAAAAGGTGAGGGTCATCCCATGCATAATTATTCGCCATGGCAAACAATATTTTGCTCTCCTCCCTTGTCCACGTGCTAGGTATCCTCCCATTAGCCAAGAAATTGGCTATGTGTTGGTACCATGGCCCTTGAGAAGATGAGAGGAGGAAGAGTTGTTCATGCAGCATGGTTTCTTTGATTAACCTTGTCTTGTCAAAAGGGTGATCAATCCGGGAGAGATGATCAGTTGCGCCATTTTCTACTCCCTTCTTATCCACTATCTCTATATCAAACTATTGCAGCAACAGAATCCATCTTATCAACCTCGGCTTTGAATCCTTCTTAGACATGAGATACTTTAACGCAGCATGATCCGTGTAAATCACAACTCTATTTTGCAGAAGATAGGAGCGGAATTTTTCTAGAACAAAGATGACGTCGAGTAACTCTTTCTCGGTAGTGGTGTAATTTCTTTGCGCTTCATCAAGAGTTTTACTTGCGTAGTAGATAGCGTGAGGAATTCGGCCAATCCTTTGACCCAGCACAGTCCCCACTGCCATGTCAGATGCGTCAGTCATTATCTCAAATGGCAAAGAGAAATCGGGGGGCTACATGATCGGAGTAGAAATGAGCTTTTCTTTCAAGTGATTAAAAGCTTCAATGCACCTGTCATCAAAGTGAAACTCGACATCTTTTTCAAGCATATGACACAAGGGCCTTGAGATTTTGCTGAAATCTTTAATAAAGCGGCGATAGAAACCAACATGTCCCAAGAAAGATCAGACATGTCTTACGGTGGAAGGAATGGAGAGGGTAGAAATGAGGCCCACTTTGGCCTTGTCAACTTCACCGGTGGCCTAGAACAATGCCTTCAGGCACCATGAAGTGGCTTTTCTCCCAAGATAGAACTAGTCGGACTCTCACGCATCTTTTGAGAACAGCGGCCAAATGTAACAAGCATTCATCAAAAGTCTTGCCAAAAACTGAGAAATCATCCATGAACACTTCCAAGGATGAATCAAGCATATCTGTAAAGATGGAGGTCACACACCTATGAAAAGTAGACGGAGCATTACACAACCCAAACTACATTCTCCGGCAAGCAAAGGTGCCACTCAGGAAAGTGAATGTGGTCTTTTCTTGATCGGCAGGGTGCACGGCAATTTGGAAATACCAGAATATCCATCAAGGAAATAGTAGAAACTCTGCCCAGCTAGCCTCTCTAAAATTTGATCAAGGAATGGGAGGGTGTAGTGGTCCTTCTTTGTCTTCTCATTGAGTATTCGATAGTCCACACACATCCTCCATTTGGATTGCTCTCTAACTGGCATTAGTTCCCCATCAGCATTTTCAGCAATTGTGATTCCACCCTTCTTGGGTACGACTTGGATGGGGCTCACCCAAGTACTATCAGAAATGGGATAGATGATTCCAGCATCAAGTAGTTTTACTACTTCTTGAGTCACTACTTCTTTCAACTTCGGATTCAACCGCCTTTGCATTTGGTGGGTTGGCCTTGCATCCTCCTCAAGATGGATTCTATGCACGCAGATGGAGGGGTCAATACCCCTCAAGTCAGCAATGGACCATCCAACAGCTTGAATGTTCTTCTTCAAAACTTTCATGAAAGCCTCCTCTTGTTCCGGTGAGAGTATAGACGAAATGATCACCGGGAGGGTGTCATTCTCCCCTAGAAAAGTGTATTTCAAACCTTCGGGAAGAGATTTCAGCTCAAGTGTAGGGGGTTCTTCAAGAGAGTTCTTTAGTGGCTCAGAGATGGAAGGGAGATCCTCATTCGCCGCCACTAAGGCTAGCTCATTCTCTTCATCATCTTCCTCATCATCATCAGGAAACTCAACTATCGGTTCCAGTCCTCTACCTTGAGTGGCAGTTTGGATCCACGAGGGTAGGCATTCCTCCACAATCTCATCTAGACACTCGACGATCTTCTTCTGTCTCCCCTATCACTTTGACTATGGCTGATGATTTGAATATGTTCAACCGGATCTTCATGTGCATGAACGTCACATACATCGTACCGGTTCTCACATGGATAACCGCATCAGCTGTGGCCAGGAAGGGTCTCCCCAAGATGATAATAACCCTCCTCGTGTCTTTCTCCATATCCAAGATGATAAAATCAATAGGAAAGAAAGCATATGTCTCATCATCTAGTCTCACAAGCACATCATCAACACACCCTCTAAGCATCTTTACCGACATGTCAGCTAACTGCAAAAAGCAATGAGCCGGACCCAACTATCCCATCTGTAATTATGCAAAAATGTCATACGACATGAGGTTCACGCTCGAGCCCAAGTCTAAGAGAGCTTGGTCTATGTGGTGCGTCTCAATGTAGCATGATATGATAGGAGCACCGGGATCCTTCCTCTTTCTTGGAATGGTGTGCTGTAGAATCGAGCTCACTTGCTTGGTCAGTTTCACTTTCTTCGGGGTTCTTCCCGTAGTTCTTCTTTTGAAAGTACAAAGATCCTTCAAAAACTTAGCATATGAGGGTATTTGCTTGACCGCATCAAGCAAAGAGATGTTGATCTTCACTTGCTTAAAGGTTTCAAGAATGTCCTCAGTGTGCTTCTTTCTTCTTTTCTCAGTAGATGGCTCCTTAAGAGCCTCGGGAAATGGAGGGAGTTGGGACCCCATACGGTTCATATCAATAGTATCATCAACTGGAATCATAGGAATCACAGTATCAACACTCGGTATCACAATATCAACACTGGGTATCACGGTATCAACACTGCCTCTTGTCACGGTATCCTCAACCTGTTTCTCAGTATCAACATGCTCAACCTCAGTATCACTTCTGTCACCAGCAATAGTACCATGGGGACACTCTAAAGTCCGGCCACTCCTCAACGTAGTCACTGCCTTCACATGCTCATGAGTAGTAGAAGAGGAAGCTTGTGGAGGTGGTTGTGGCTGTTGTGGTGGTGGAGGCCTTTGGTGAGGGGAGTTCAGATTTTGGAGAATGAATTGTGGTTGCGGTTGTGGTGGTGGTTGTTGTTGTTGTGGATGGGGGTGATATTGCGGAGGTGGTTGTTGGTATGTATGAGGTGGAGGTGGAGCATATTGATAATTGAGAGGTGCCTGAGGAGGTGGTGGAGCATAGAGGTTCGGTGGTGCTTGGTATTGTGGTGGAGCATATGCACTTGAAGTGCTCCCTAGGAGGGCACCATCATTGTTCGGATTGGGCATCGGTTGAGAAGGTAGTCTCCCTTCCTCTCTCCTTACAAGGGAGAGAGAAATCTGATCCAACCTTTGCTCAAGATGGTGGATGGACTGCCCATGTGAGTTCACATCCTTTTTCACTTCATCCAGACTTCTTAGCCTTCCCAACACTTTATCTTCAAACTTTGAACTGTAACATGCTTTTGTTACCCTTGTCCTGGTCCATCCTCATTCTGTTGTTTCCAAGAGAAATTCGAATGGTTCCTCCACTCGGGAGTGTAAGAGTTGGACATGGGGCATTGGTTGTTGTGGCCACCAAAGGAGTGTAGAGCATTTACTTCCTCATCTACAGTGTCAACTGCCATTGTGGGTTGGCTAGAAGAGCCACCAGCTTGATTTTGCATCATCTTCATCATTTCGTCCATCATCTTCATCATTTCGGCCATCATCATCATCATGTCCGGGTCAATAGCATTACGAGTCGGAGCTGTGAAGGAAGATGGAGGAGTGTAGCTCCGGCCGACATGCCCCCCTTTAATGGAAGCGCGGTGGCGAGAATTTTCAGCAAGGTGTTCAAACAATGACCATGATTCTTCGGGAGGCTTTGCCATGAAAGTGCCCCCGCAGGAAGAGTCCACGTTGTTTTGGCTTTACTCTTCAAGCCCGATTTAGAACGCTTGAACGAGCTGCCACAATGGCACCTCATGGTGAGGGCAGTCACGAAGCAACTTCTGGAACCTCTCCCACGCCTCATGGAAGGGCTCATTTTCCTTCTGAGCAAATGATGTGATGCACCTTCTCATGTAAGACATCTTGGAGATGGGGAAGAACTTCTTGAGGAACTCATTTTTTACATCATTCCATGAGACCAACTCTGGCTTGGACACATACCACTCTTTGGCTTTCTCTTTGAGGGAGAAAGGAAAGAGGGTCCTTCTTATGAAATCGTCAGTGGCTGCGGGAGTGCGGAAGGTTGAACATGTCTCAAGGAACGTGTCAATGTGGTGGTAGGGGTTTTCATTCTCCATCCCGAAGTAGGTAGGGAGGAGTCCCAAAAGTGCAGGCGGAATGGAGAATTGTTGACCGGGAATCTGGTCAACCAAGGTGGCGATGGGGGAGTTGTAGTTCCCCAGCGTGAAGTACTCGTGAAGCGGGCGATGTGGCGATGGAGGTGGCTGAGCATCTACATCTCAATTGTTCTCGACCATCTCGGTGTAGGTTGCGGCGAGCTTGATGCCTCCTTCTACCAATCTCGGGGTCGTATACCACCAAGTCGGTGCAAGTAGAGCGCGTGCTACGCATGCACAACTGTCACCTGCGCAAGACACAAACAAACAACAAGAAACCAAGTTAGCAAACCAATATGCAAAAGTAACACAAAGAATAAATAATAGCAATGGTGAGGGAAAAAAGAAAGGCTAAGTTATACTATCTAACTAGGCTGAGCGCCTCTATCCCCGACAATAATGCCAGAAAGCTTGGTGCGTCCCCGCTAGTGGTGCTTTTACACCCCACGAGGTCGGAGCACACGGGATATGAGATCTTATGCTTTCGAAATTTATGTTATCCCTAACTGAGTCGATCACTAAGACTAAAATAGGTCGCCCGCAAGTGTACGAGGTACTGTTGTAGTATAGGTGATTGGTAAGATAAGGGGTCGAACCATAGAGATAGAGGGGGCACTATAGTTAGACAGAGTGGGCTATGTTCCTTTTGCGGAGCTTAGGGTTTTAGGGTTTTAAAAGGTTTGGTTGTTTGATTATGCTAATGAGCAAGTAAGAAATGCGAGATGGAAACTAAATTATGAAAGAGCAAGCAAATTAGTAAACTAAGTTAACAAACTAACTAAGCAAGAGCAAGAAGAGCTACACTACTCTAGCAAGGCAAGAAGCAATTAAGAACTAAACTAACCACTAGCAAGAGCAAGAGCCTAAGTTAACACTAATGAGCAAAACTAAGCAAATGACTAAGTTAGACTAAAGTAATTGGACTAAACTAGCATTAACAAGCAAATTAAGCAATTAGGGTTTTAAGCAAGGCGATTAAGGTGGGTGGGTTGTTTGGGGGATGTAACTTTGATGTTAGTTGGGGGAGATCATTAAACATGTATGCATGGTTCTAGTTTCATATCTAGATTACCAAACCAAACAATAATGTCAATGCCATTAGAACATACCCTATACTACTAGTAGAAGACTAGGGTTAGGTGTAATTCTAACGAGATTAACCAAATCTAGGTTTCTAGGGTAAGTGATAGTGAGTAATTGAGGGTTGAGGGTAGAGATGGGAGTAGAGATGAGGGTATTTAACCTCATGCCACTAGCCACTCTAGCCTTTAGAAGGCCATAGACAATTACATCAATCTCACTTACACTAGCTACTTAGATCTCACACTCATTTGTAGGGGGAGGGATGTGTATGTAGGAACAAAGGGGGCTAGCTAGGGATCCACTAATTGGACCTAGGAGCCATTCCTAAGATTACCACATACACCCCAATTCCTCCTAGAAACTAAGTGTCATCAAAGACCTCAAAACAAGCAATTCATACAAGAAGCACAAACCACATGCAATAAGATAGGAAAAGAGATAGAAGCAAGAAGTAATCATCATAAATATGAATTAAGTTCATTACAAGAAATTATCCCTGTAACACCCGGGCCCACTGCCCAAGGCTCTAGTAGAGTTTCAGGAATGACGACTGGCCCCACAGACCACCACTAGCCTTAATTGCACGCTTTTTATCCACTCACGCGCAAGCCAGGATCAACTTCCCGACTGGTCACCCATCATAGTACTACTCCAAACTGAGCACGCTTAACTATGGAGTTCTTTAGTGATGGGCTCCCGAAAAAGGAGGTGTACCTTGGTGATATGGGTAGTCTAATCATTCCTTTTAAGATCAACTTATCTGAGGCCTCAAATCCTGGGATGTTATAATCTCCCCCACTTAGACTCTTGACGTCCTCGTCAAGGCTCAACTGTAAGGCATCATAATCTCTTCCCCATTTCAGTGCAGACCCACAATGGCCCATGGACACCCAGCTCCCGATCACGGAATACCAGCGCAAGGGTGGCTACGTCAACCATGGACAACCCTTTCCTACATGTCTGGACCGCACGGCTCAAGACTGGCATGCCATGCCCATGTGGGCCCCACCTACTAGAGGGGAATTGGCTTTGATACCATTTGTAACACCCGGGCCCACTGCCCAAGGCTCTAGTAGAGTTTCAGGAATGACGACTGGCCCCACAGACCACCACTAGCCTTAATTGCACGCTTTTATCCACTCACGCGCAAGCCAGGATCAACTTCCCGACTGGTCACCCATCCTAGTACTACTCCAAGCTGAGCACGCTTAACTATGGAGTTATTTAGTGATGGGCTCCCGGAAAAGGAGGTGCACCTTGGTGATATGGGTAGTCCAATCATTCCTTTTAAGATCAACTTATCTGAGGCCTCAAACCCTGGGATGCTACAATCCCCCAACATGGTATCAAAGTTACATTTAAATCTCAAACAACCCACCACAAGGGGCTTAGCTAGACATGATCAAGAAAATAAGAAAAGAAAGGGGTAGAAGAAGTAGGTACTCCATGAAACTTGATGTGGAAGCCTCCTTCTTCACCTCCAAGCTTGCTGTAGACGTCCTCCCTCCTCCAAGGGTGCATGGGTGCATGAAATGGTAGGGGATTATGGATGAAAACCTAGGGAACTAGGTTTCCATGGTGGAATGAGGGTGGAAATGGTGGATGATGAGCCCAACATGCATAGAGATTGCACAAAGAGCTCAAGGAAGGAGAATGGAGCTTGGAGAAGTTGTAGGGGTGTCTAACCTAGTGATATGGCCGCCACCCATGTATATATAGGTGGTGGTGGAAGCACTAGGGTAAGTAGGGGCAGTTTAGGAAAAGCAGTGAAAAGTAGGGTAGGGTTGGTGGACCACCACGACCGTGGTGGTGTGCCAGGACCGTGGTGAGGGTGGTGGAGAACAGTCGTGGAGTGGTGAAACGGTCGTGGTGTGAAGGAATTGGGAAAAAGGTCAAGTATGGTGGCAGCCACGGCCGTGGCGGGATGCCACGGTCGTGGTGGGTTAGGGGCACCACGGCCGTGTTGGGTGACACGACCATTTTGGAGGAGAAGGAGGTGACCGTGGAGAAGCACCATGATCGTCTTGAGCTTCTTCGGCCACGGTCGTGGCGTTCTGGGGAAAAACCCTATTGAAAGTTGAACTTTTGGCAATTAATTCCCACGATCGTGGCAGGGTGCCACAACCGTTTTCTCTTCTACTGACCATGACTGTGCTGATGGCCATGACCGTGGTGTCTTCAATGGCCACGGTCATGGAATAAGGCCACGGCCGTGGGATTCTGTGGGATTTCCATGTTGAACTTGGTGTCATATTGCTAAAAAAAGGCACGACCGTGGCATAGTGCCCACGGTCGTGGTGAGGTTGCATAGCTTGATTTCACTTCAAGTTTCATCATTCTTGGATGTCTTTGCTTGGGGGTGATTCTTGTCCATTGGAGGTAGGTTGAGGGAGACTTTGGGGCATTCTTTGGGTCCCTCCATGAGTGGGGGAGCCCTGGAACTCCTTCTTTCTCTCTCTTCCATCTAGGCATGGTCCAAGTACCTGAAAAATAGTGCAAAGAACATCCATAAGCATATTTGCAATGATAACCATATTAGGGAAAAAGACTTGTAATCTAACATGTTTAGATGCAACTTAAGTACAAAATGGCACATGATGGAGCCCTAAAATAGGGCTACATCATGCACCAATAGGTTGTGGGGGTCTTGACCAGTAGGACATACTCCTTACAATTGTGTGGTACCCAACACCAACTGGGGATGTCGATGGTACCTATGTTACTTATTGAGTGATTAGTGGTCAGTAGGTCCAGTGATGCACAATAAGCCTTAGGGCTTTGACTCACCCCTGAATACCTAGGTTGAGAGGTGGAGTTTGAGATATTTGACCGCTCCCATTAGCTGCCGAGAGGCAGACATGTCGAGGCCCGCTGCAGATGAGGTCTTACTCTAGAGATAGTCTTAGGAATCTGGGCATGCTTCTAAGCCTTGTACAATGAGATCGTAGCTTGTTGTGATTCTTTCACATGTTGTGGTACACCTCATGTGGGTTCAGGGCATAATATGATGAATGAGAGGTTAAACAAGTGTGTAGTTATTCAATTATTCTCTATATGTTTTTGAATTATTAATCCTCTTTATGATCAAGAAAACATGTTCATATATTGATTCACTCTTGTAGATGTCTAGAGTAGTGTACTATATTTATGTTTGTGAATGATTAGTCTCTTTAAAGCTTATTGTTGTTATAATTGATATCACTTTCTCGACAACATATCTCTAATTATATCAGTGCTTTGGACTGTTTCTTTGAAGTACTCATTCACTGAGCGAGTAGGCTCACCCCTCTACTCACAATTTTTAGGGAAACCATGTGGACTTGAAGAAGGTCAAAGCATCAGAGTAGATCTACCACATGAGTTAAGTATGAGATTAGTTAAGTTTAGTGAATCCCTGTCACTCTAGGTCCTTGTATAGATGTGAGAGAGTTGTAAATGATGTTTTGTATATTTGTTTCCTTAATAAGAGAGAATGTATCTGATTATCATGTCATATGTACATGGAAGTGTGAGAAACAAAATGAATGTATGGATGTGTATCATTAATGTTGAGATCATATTAGAGTGATCAAAGTTTAATTCTCTTGTAAAGTTTGCTTATGTGATTGGATGCGAGAAAACAAAAAGTTTGAAATAAAAGGAAAAAAATAATAATCAGGGTGAACTTTGTATTAAGTATAATCCTCAAACTCATGCCCACATCTCATGATTAGTGGTAATAGTGGGATGTGGGCGTGACAATGCGACTCTGGGATTCCCTTCAGGAATACCCATTTCCCTATCCAGCAAGTCCTAACATTGGAATGGTTTTATGACACATGGCACTACATGATTAGGGTTTCACTTGATTAGTTAATCCCAATTGGGTGAGTTAAGGATGCATCAATCAAGTTACATGCAAAACCTAAAAGATTATTACAAAAAACATGGGAATGTTACAACTCCAGAAGATATAAAACGTATGAGATACATTCCTTATCACATCATCACATGATGCCAATCATGGTCACACATGAAGGGGATAACACCTCCATTAGGGCTCAAACAATGCCCAAAGGTCATTAAAACCATCACATTATCTCATGCAAGAACATCACTATCTTTCCATACCTTATAAAAGTTTGAACAAACCATCACCATATTGTGATAACATGTTCAACATAACATTGCATTAAAGAGCCATGGTGTTCACATGATAGAATAGTAGGATTGTCACAACATTAAATATTATAAGAGTATCACTTCATCATATTAGCATACAAGGGAACTAAGTGTGATTAACCATCATCATTTACTTGCATTAGGGTTAGGTTCACAACTAACCTTCAGTTGAATACATACATTGGAAAAAGCATAAACCCTAACACTTAGCATCCCCATCTGATCATGGATGCATATGACCAAAACATAACAATCACACTAGGAGTATCAAATCCAAACCATCAAATCATGAACTCCACATAAGACCATGGGATTCCATACAAGCAAGACCTTTGAATCAAACACATAGGCAAGCCATCAAATCAAGACCTAGAAAGTCCATCATATGTCAATACTAGGAGCACCATAATTTGTTGACATCATAGAGACAATTGGTTGTGGACATCAGAACCGCCATCAGATGTGAACTCTGTGTACATCATCAAATCTTGCAATCAATGAAGCCATCGACCATGGAACCAGTGAAACCATCGATCATGAAACCAATGAAACCATCGACCATGGAACAAGTGAAACCATCAACCATGAAACTAGTGAAACCATCGACCATGGAACCAGTGGGACCATCGACCATGGGATTAGTGGGACCATCGTTTGTCAACAACAAGTGGAAAAACATCCAAAATACGAAGTATACCATCATTTGAATAGAGGGAGGAAAACCATCGATTGAGACTACTTAATGTGAGAACTAAGATCATGATTTGTAGAGGAACCAAGCCATTGGTTGTAAGCACAATAAGGACCATCAAAACAACACTAAGTCTAAGCCATTAGTTGACACTGTAACATCCCCAATTCCAGGTACAAACCTTTCTTTTCTCTTTCCTTGTCCCTAATTCATTAGAAATATCTCAAAGACTACTTTTCCCTATTTTAATGAATAAGTCTACTTTTGGATCCTTTAACCCTAATCTACTCAATATGGTTTCATAGAAATGAAACCATATGATATTGTTACCAAAATACCTAAATTGGAAATTAATTAGTCAATACTAGTAACCTTGGATGCCTTGACCCTAGAATTGTACGTTAGGATAGTTTTGGGATCTAAGAAGAACATGACTACAATCAAGGTAGATGGTTTTACCCTAATAGGCCATTAGGTTAATTTCATTACACGAAGTGGGTGATTAATGCACAATGGTAAATTTACATCTTAGTAAACCTCAAAACTTAAATCAAATCCTATAATTGGGTTCCTCATTTCCTTATTAGCTAGTCCTTAAAATTTGGGGTCATTTGGACAACCACCCTTAATTAGACCCTAGGAGACTATGTATGGTTTAACGTAAGGTTTGGGTCGATTTATTTGACTTTATTTGTCACGGCCTGGACTTTGGTGCAAGGGTCGGTTCAAGGTCGCATGGGCGGCTCGGGTCGGGTACCTGGGTAGTTGAGTAGCGGGACTCGCTCGTCCCCTACCTCCGACTTTCTCGAGCTTGTGTGACCTGCTCAATGCCACGATTTCTCCTCCAGCTGTTCACTCACTAGGACAACCAGTTCATCACGTTTTCTTCACCTACGGGTTCCTTCCTTCCTGCCGAGTCCAACGAGCACTCACTTAGGGTGAGTGGTAGCTTAAATAAAAGACACCCTTTTTAGGCTTTCGCAGCCGCCACTGCCTTCTCCAGTTCCACCATTTACCTCACCTTAGAGCCTGTTAACTCACTATATCGATCCAGAACTAGACCACGACAAACCCTCCTTGATTCCTTGTGATCAATTTCTCTTGAGGATTACTTGGATCCGGTGTCGGTGTCTGTCCTTCCTAGAGGTAGATTTTGAAGCGTCGACAACTGCAGCCACCTCGGTGCAATTCCGCTCGAGGTAACCATCCAGGACATCTTCTCCTTCGGCCTATGAACTTGTACTACCATGGTGTTGTTTGGTTTGTTTGGTCGATAAAATGACGTCATTTTACCCTATTTTGTTGCTATGTGAGGAGACCTGGAGGTTCCTGACCCCAGAAACCCAGCCATACCCATCATGGGTGATTGGTAGACCAACTGGAGTCACAACACACTGGTAATGTATTTTGGACCCCCCTAGTGGAGTTTCATTTTGGCTCACGACACCGTCATATCCAGACTGCGTTTCTGACCGAGATGACCTTCTCACACGACCATGCCTGCTTCTGGTCGCTTCTCTTCCTCAACTGCTGAGTAACTAGAGAACTCTGTAAGGATGCTAGAGTGCATTGAGATTCCCCCCTTAACATGTATCCCTGATATACGCAGGGTTTCTACCGGTTTTTCTCCTACTCCAGTTGCTCAATGCGGCAGGCGTCTTCACTGGTCTTGACCACCTAAGGATATGAGCTAGTGATCGTTGCGTTCAATATGATGAGACGAAGTCAGGGAGAGGGTCCCCTACTCACAAAGAGGTCTGGTTTGAGTGCCCCTCTCTAGGTCTCGAGCTTCAACATGAAATCCATGGAGTCAGATATAGGGAAAGCAATTCCTTGGGGCGAAAGCCTAGTCTTGCCCATGGTTCCTATGACATTCTTGTCACGCCCATGAGGGAAACATAGGAATTTTGATTTGTGTTTGATTCTATTGACCACAAAATCCCACACTCTAGGTTTCTCTAAGTTCGTGTGAGATTGCACCTTTAATAATTGCATTATCATTCATGGGCATTATGGTCATTGCACGTCATAATTTTACTTTTAATCAGTAAATGGTTTTAAGTAGAAAAAATCATAACTAATTATTGGTTCAGTGGAAAAATACAAAAATATACAATTTTGAAATCAGAAAAATGTGACTGATTTAATGGCATAGGTTTCACGATCAGATTTCCAACCTACAATAGGATCGATTTCTAAGCTAGGAATTTAATGCATATTATATTAATTGAATGCATATATATTGTGACTAGGTTGAGACAACCCTGACCCTGTGCTTAGGAGGTGTTACTCAATATTTAAGTCTGATCATGAGGTATATACATCCTCTATTTTATTTTGGGCATTATTTGACTAAAACCTACTTTCTTTTAATGAGTCATCTTTTGAACTATTATTCCTTATGGAATCTAAAATTCTTAAACACTTATATTTCTTGATATTGACTCATTATATCCTTGTGTTTTTTTGGATTACCTTGTTTATATGGGTACTTGTACCCCACTTGCTATGATAGTTTTTTTTATTAAAAAATGACTGAAATACTAGTCTTGCCTCTCTATTTTGTGCATGCTACATGTTTGACTAGAATATCTAGAATAGTGGTACTTATGTACAACCACACTTATATAGGGCGTGCGTTTCCACCCGGGGTGTGCGTTTCCACCCTTATTTCTTTTAGGCCATGATCCTATGGTGTTATGGCCCTGTTTTAGGTCTATTTAGTCTACATTTCTATGCATGCAAATGTTTATTGCTTTAATATGAATCTGTGGATGATTATTATGGCAAGGCACTTTTATTATCATGCTTGTGATCTGAATTTAATATGCCTCATTACTTTTGTTACATTTATCTTGAACTTACCTAAATGCAAATAGCCCCTTTCTTGTGGGAACATCTCTATTGTACTTATAACCCATTATAATGCCCAAAGTGTTTTATATATGTACATATTGAGCCTTTGCTGACCTTTATACTTATTTCCTATTTTCTGGGTGATGTTCCCTTCCACCCTGACCTTAGAGGAGGAGCTTGTACTCAAGGACCCAGGGTTCTAGGAACCTGATCAGTAGTAGTTCATGAAAGTTTCCGAGATGCCTAGGTTGCCCTCTGCAATCGATCCATTTAGTCTTAGTTTCCCTTTATGTTCCTTTTTTGTCCGTGTGGACAAGTTCTTAGAAATAATTGGATCATGCAATAATTAAAACATATTTTCCGCTGCTTTTACTTTATGATCTATTTGCCATATTTTTTTGAGAGTGATTTAGCTTCCCTTCTATCTATATTTTATGATCGAATGTTTGAGAATTGCTGTAGTGTTCTCAAATTATTAGAGTAAGGAGTGGTCCCCTTAGTGAGTCCCACTCCTTACAGGCACAAAAGCCAAACCATCGAGTTTCATCACAAGAGAAGAAAACCAGTTCAAAACCCTAAGGAAGAACCATAGTTTGTGGGGACCAAAACCATCGAGTTCCATAAGCATGCAAGTTCTAGAGATTCTCCATCCAAGGAAGAAATGAGTACAAGGTTTTGAGGTACACCAAGGAAGGTTGACTACTCAAAATCTACCACACAAGCTCAAACCCTAGGCAAAGATAACATCTTTCTACTTGGAACTATGTTTTAGAGCAAGATCTTATACATGCAAGTTAAGAGTAAGCAATAAACATGGAGAAAGTTATACAACTCACCTCAAAGACGATGAAGAAGGTCTAAATATAAAGATAGCCTGAAGAGAGAGATAAAAAAACCCTAGCTTGAGCTCTCCACTCATCCAAGCTAGCTCTTTTCTCCAAGAACAAGTAAACCCTAGCCAAAGAAGCAAGAAGGAAGGTGTTCTTCAACCTCTAGCACATGCTATACCAAGAACACCATGGGTCCGACCAAGAAGGAAGAGAGAAGAAGGTAGGGCAGTAAGGAAAATAAAGGAAAGGGGGAGATGTTACTTGGTTACGTCAAGAACAAGCTAAGGAAGCTCCACAAACTTGAAGAGAGGGTAAATCCAAACCCTAGGTGCACATGCAAACCAGACCGACCAAGCTTCTTCTTCCTCGAGCTCCTTTTTCTCCACCATGCAAGAGGGACGAGATCCAAGCAGCAATAAGGAAAAGAGAGGCTCTAAAGAGCTCGTTTGCATGGAAGGAGGGAGGTATATAAAGCTTGGTGAGAGAGAAAGGAAGGAAGAGGTATCAAGCCATGCATGCCATGTGTCCTATGGTTGAAACTTCCCATCCATGCACATCCAGGATGACCATCAAATTTTAATACCAGGGGGACCATCAGATCTCAACCCCGGAGAAACCATCGACCTCCAACAACAGGAGGTCCATTGGGTCAAGCCTTCACTTGGCCACTAGAGCAAAACCCTAGGTTTCCATCAATTGTGTACCTCACTTGGAGAACCATCGACCTAGGTGGCACCTCAAAGCAAACCATCGACCTTCAAGACACCCAAGGAGACCATAGGATTCCACCACATAGAGGTGGACTATCAGATCCCAACATCCAAAGGGGCAAACCATCGAGTTAGGGCATCTATGGTGAGGAAATCCTAATCTCAACACAAGGTTAGGTGTCACCACTATACCAAGGTACAACAAGGCGCCCAAGGTACAACTATATAAAACATGATATGAAAATTCATGGGGCATAAGAAGCATGTGAAAAACTACAAGAAAACCCTAGATATGGGTAAATTGCATAAAAGCCCTTAAAACATATAAATTGCATAACTTGCTTAAACAATGTCCAAATTGGACCAAACTTGAACTTAACCTTGTCGCAAGATATCAAAGCATACATTAGGGTTTGATTAAGGTTTAAGCACCCAATTAAGATAAGAAAGCATGTTTAACCATAAAGCAAGGCCAAAGGTCTTACACACAAGGCTTAATAAAATATGTAATTCAACTGTGTAACATATCTATTAGGATTATTCAAGGATTCACATCGGATGATAACCCTTGTCTTATTCCCTTTAATATTTAGATCATGTATAACACAGTAAGAGAAATCAACTGTACATTTGGATGTAGCTTTGTTTGTTCTTTTAATTATTGTGTTAATCTTTCAGTTTTGTATTATTCTTACTTTATCTGTTTAATTGTATGAGTAATAAACATTGTTGAGAGTTATATATCTCACTGAGACATGGATCTCACCTCGTGGGTCACCACATCTTTTTAGGTGATCGTCAACAACATTGTCAGAGCCGTGCTAGCGAAGAGGATCAACTTGGAGATCTGTATAGGAAGAATTTTGGCTAGTTGTTTAGTGTGTCCTAGAGTCGTCCATGTATAGGAGGGAAACTTTTGTAGATAACGTTCATCGACTCGAGTTTTGGATAGTATGCTGATGTTTGTACATGATATAAATATATGGATAATATCTTTTGTATAACATGTTGTTGTTGAGGCCATAGAACATATGTAAAGATACATGATACTTTTATATGTTTATATGCAAGATGATGGACCTATATGTAATTTCTCTTGGTCATGCTTAAGATGTTTATTCTAGTTTTAATTATGCACCTTTTGATTTATGTGATTAATATTAATCGAACGTGTTTTAATTTTGAATAATCTCGTTTAATGTGACGGGTTGCCACATCAGTTACATTGGTGGATAGACACGAGAGTTTTTTTAGCGTTTATATTTTTCTTCTTTTTCCTTTTTAGGTATGATATGGCTCGTTCCATTTTTTGGGTTGGTTTTTTTTTTCCAGTGATGCTCCTCATATGCTCCTAGCAAATTTGCCTGCAGTGAAGTGCATGATACAATTGAGCCTACTCATGAAAAAAAAGCCTATTGTCGGGGTGCCTCCCCTGTGTTGTCAACTGAACTTTTATCTTTTTTTTTTTCTCTTTCTAGTGCTCTACATATTTGATCAACGAATCTATGGCATTTTGGTGCTTCTACGATTCAATATTTTTTTTTTGTTTATTCAGTCACATCACTATACTCTGATTAGCATGACTGGTATCTTTCATATGAAATGAATTTTATAAAAAAAGACACCACAAAAGGTGGGGAACAATATCCTACTTGACAATGGTGCCCTCCGACGACTGACATGTTCAACTCATTTTCTAGCGATCCAAGATAATTAAAGTGTCAAAGTATGGATCATTAATCATCTTATATGACGTTGCTCATTGTGTGCCTCTTTTCCTTTTCGGCCGCCAAGTTTATTCCGTAAGGAGAAAGATGTTGACCTTTTCATGTCTAATACGAGCCTATAATGGCTCCCCACTGTCAAAAGGTAGTCAAAGGAAATTGTATTGTTTCTTTCCCAATGGGCAATCGGTGTAAATCAACTCAATGTAAACTTTACCTCTTATGCAAAATATAAACTTTACCTCTTATGCAAAATGTTCCCTTAAAATTTGTAATTATGACAAATATTAAGGAATCAATCGAAAGACTGCCAAAAATCTATCGCGAGTATCTGGCGATCATATATTTGGCACCCAATTCCTATTCTATCACCCTCCTTCTCTCCGCCTTCCTCATCCCGTCTCCTTCAGCAACCCTAGGAGCGATCTTCCTCTCCATTTGATCTTATCAGCTCCTCCTAGGTCCGCCTCCGCTTGGTTTATGAGGTAATGGCAACTGATAATTCGATTTAAATTATTTGCTATCTTTTTCTCCGATGTTAATCCGCATGCGCCTTTCCCCCCCGTTCGTGTTGTTTCCAGCCGCTGCTTGTAGATGCTACCACATGATTCTCCGGCCACCGTTTCCCTTTCAGCCTGGCATCTGAGCTATTATGTGTGTATCGGCATCCAGATCTGTCGTGTTGGTTCCGCGACAGTTTGTTTTCCTTTGTCGGTCGCATTTGTGGAAAACTGGATCGTGTTTGATCTTAATCGGTTAGTCCAAATTGTTAGGCGGATCCACTCCTGAACCGTTTCCTGGTCACAATTGCGTCCCTTAAACATCGAGAAATATATTTTGTGCGGTAGATTATGTATGGTTTGTTAATGCAATAACCATTGAACTTTTGTTTTTTATCGACTCTTTCTGTATCCATAGATGCCGATCACTTACGCCTGCCTTGCAAATATATATTATAACTTTTACACACGCATGGTTTTTTGTCTCCTACAAGTTGTATGATTGTTTAGGTGTCCGGTTTTTAATTTTAGCTTGAACTGACTTTACTACTGTTTTCTTCTACAGCTCGAAGGAGAAACCCACTCTAGGGTATGCGTCGACTTACCTCTGCACTTACTTTATTTTGCATTGAAATTCATGTTTCTTCTCTGTCCCAATGTTTGCATTGAGATACTTTTCCAAGTGCAGCTACCAAGTAAATTATATCGGTGATCCACTGAGCAATAAATAATAGCCCTCAGTTCGTATATATATTTTCTCCAAACTCCGTTTTTGCCCTTGATTTTTTTGAATCATATTGATCACTTAAGCTTCGGGAATACAAACTAGGGCTTTAAGTGAGATGGATAAGTCAAGTCTCTGCAACCCTTTCTTCATAACTAGCTTTTATGTGTAAAAAACATATACCTCGAAAAATGAAAACAAAAGCTTCCTTTGCATGGATGTAAAAAAAACAACAAAAAGGTGAATAAGGAAGGCAGCCATTCCCATTTGTCAATCTGTTTGCCTCATACTTGTTGAGTCGGCCGACTAGTCGGCTGGTCGCTGGAGGGGGGTCCGACTAGCCTAGTGCCCAAATTTGGACCTCAGTCTGGCGTCCGCCCAGGCCGACTAGTCGGCCCAAACCAAGCCTGGGCGGCCGCTTAGTTAGGTCAGAGCCAAGAATAATAAGTTTTTTTTGCTATTCTAATCCCCCCACCCCTTATCTCGTGCAATAATTTGATGTGAACATCAATTTCATTGACAATACACTAGTTCAATTAATTTAGTTACAACAATTCAACAAGCACTAAAAGTCTAAATTCAATAATGGTATATCACTTTTCTCTATCTAATTATATTTGTTTAATTTGAATACATCGAATAGTCTTCATTCAAAAATTTTAAGGTGTTTTATGACATTATTTACCAAATCTAGGTTATTATATGCTTGGATACATGCTTACATTATTGGATCTATATGATTATTATATATAACTGTATGTAGATGATCAATATTATGTAAATATCATACCTACGCCTGGGCGACCGACTAGTCGATTGGTCGACGACTAGTCGGCTGGTCGCCCAAGCTGGAAAGGTGACCGACTGGCCACCTTGACAAGTATGGTTTGCCTCTAGGTATGGATATCATATAAGTTCTTAAACGAAAAATTACATAGTTGGGTGCTGAATACCCTCCTCTCTGACTTCAGAACTCGGAAGTAATACTATTCCAATATTTTGATAAACCAAACGCATTAGTTTTGATCAGGGTTGTCAGACTCGAACCAGTCAGCGAACCGGTGAGGGCTCTGGTTCACGGTTCACTGGTTCAACCAGTGGTCTGACCGGTTCAACTGGTGACGTCAGCATGACATCACTAATAGTTTAAAAATATATAAATGTCTTTGATACTCATGGAAAGTATCCCTGCAAAAGTTATGAAACATGAATATAGCACAACTACTCACAATAACTTGATAAATAGACCAAATAACAAATATTATTCTATTCGTGGACATTTATATACCAACATTTATATTTGTCAATATTGATTAGCAAAAACTAGTAGCAAAAATACATTTACTTGTGAAGTGAGAGAACCGGCCGGTTGGGCTAAAATCGGACCGGTTCACCGGTTCACCGGTTCAACCAGTCGGTTCACCGGTTTGATTTTGGTCAGACTTCATTTCCGGCTTTGGGAGTGACCGGTTCCCGGTTCAACCGGCCGGTCTGGTTCGGTTCTGATAACCATGGTTTTAATCCACTAAATATTTTTGTGTTAAGTTCAATCAAGGATGCCCTCCATTTATTGTTTCGTTGGAGTTGAATATTCTCCCCCGAAACAAGTTTAAATAAATAAATAAAATAAACAAATAAGTAAATTAGACTTTCCTTTCAAAATGTGAGTTCTCAGTATTGTGCTGGACATGTCTGTGATGGAGTAAATGTACTGCAACAAGCTGATCATGGTAATGAGCAATGATTCAAAAGTTTGATTTCTTGAGTGTATGCATATATAGGGGACACTTTGCTCAGTTTATCTAGGTTTTATTCACACTCTTGAAGATGAAAGGAGAACTATTTTCATCTTTTCTAACGATCTGCATTGTATTTGAAATGATTTGCATTGCATGTTATAATGATTTGAAGTGCATTTCCAAAACATTTTAACATGCTCACTTGTTCTAATTCAACTTCTATGACAAACAATTAGTAAACAAGGTAACATCTTTTCACTGGTATACAGAAAAAGTACTTGGAATACATTTTTGACAAATTTTACAGAGTTTTTATGGGGTCTATGTTTATTTTTTAGCTACCAATTGTCAATGTTTAGACATTATGCAATAGTCATGTCATAGGTAACGAAATTATCTGGAACTTGTTCTAAGTAATAGATTATGAAGATAGATAGTAGCGATTATAATCTGTCAGACGCACGGCTTTGTTAGACTAGTGTGTTGTAACTCTAGATCAGTTAAATATTCCTTTATAAGCAACAAATAGACATATTGCAATATGCTTGGTGTATCTGCTCCTTCTGCGATCAATCCACAGTTTTTGCTTATGCATTGTAAATGTTTTCACTCATTAGTTATGAGGATCTTATTATTTGACCTTTCTTACATCCGGCAGATGTTTGCTATTTGTATACTAATTGACCCACGGTTTTTTGCTTATGCGTTATAATTGTTTTCAATCTGTGTTAATTTTTAAGTACTATAAGGATCTTATCATTTGCCCTTTCTTGTATCTGACAAATATTAGCTATTACATCTACATTATTAAGTCATTTAGAAGATTTCTTACTTGTTTAGTTTAGAAGTATGTCCAGAGTTTTCATCTTTATGCTGATTATAAGTGTGCCCTCCAACAGTATGTTATTGATGATTAGGCTAAAATTTTTCTAATCTCTAAAAAATTATGATTGAAGAAAAGTGTTCATTATTGTATGACTTTTTTTTCCTGCTTCATGCAGTGGAACGCGGATTAAGACCCGCAAACGGAGTATTGCGGCTCCCTTGGACCCTGCAACTTTTGCAGATGCAGTGGTCCAGATATACTTGGATAATGCTGGTGATCTGGTAAGGATCTCTATTTTAATCTTTTCTAATGAGCATAGCCTCAATACACATATGAACCGGCCTGGTGGCTGTTTTCTTTTAGAAAATTCCCTTTACCATCTGGATTGACTATGATGGCTGTTTTCTTTTAGAGAATTCATTTTACCATCTGTTACATTATCGTTAACATGAAATAATTTGCTGTTCAAGTCTTTTGTACAGTTGACATAATGTATGTTGTTCTTTCAGGAACTCGTTGCCAAGAGCCTAGATTCATCTGACCTGGACTTCTCCCGTTATGGTGAAACTTTTTTCGAGGTACATGTTTATGTGCTTAGAAATATTCTTTGTTCTGTTTTGTTCCACCGTTGAAACCATTAATAACTGTCTGTTTGTTTTCCTGTCTGGTAAAATATCAACGTTTCAAAATATTCGTCCTTATTTCTGTGCGCTCTAGATGACTTGTGGTTTTCTTTTGACTATGGTAAAATTCTATTAGCATGACAGTATGACTCATCTAATTTTTGATGTTATTTTATAGGTGATCTTCACTGGAGGGCGTACTCAGCCTGGAACCATCAAATCTGACGAGGGGGAAAGACACTCAAACTCGGTTCTCGACTGTGATCCCAAACGTGAAGCAATTTTGCCATCAGTTCTATACATCCAGAAAATTTTGCGCCGCAGGCCTTTCTTAATAAAAAGCCTTGAAAATGTTATGCGAAGATTTCTTCAGTCCCTGGAGCTCTTTGAAGAAAATGATAGGAGAAAGCTTGCCATTTTTACAGCCCTTACATTCTCCCAGAAGCTCTCCGGGCTTCCACCAGAGACTGTCTTTCAGCCATTACTCAAAGACAATCTTGTTGGCAAAGGGCTAGTGCTTTCATTTATCACTGAGTTTTTCAAGGAATACTTGGTTGATAACAGTCTGGATGATCTGATAGCACTCCTAAAGAGGGGTAAGATGGAGGACAATCTGCTTGAGTTCTTCCCATCTGCAAAGCGCACTCCTGAATGTCTCTCTGAGCATTTTAAGTGAGTATATCTTAAATTTTACACTTCATATCTAATATTTATGAGGCACAAGTTAATTCCTCTAGAAAAAAACTTGAAATGTATAGAAAAGATGGTAAATACATGAAAATTTCGAACCAACAAATCCTTGAATTATCATTCTAATTTTTCTTTCATGATTAAACCACCTGCTAATGGTAATCATGGTATGTAATCATAATAGACATGTTTGAGCAATCAAAGATTGGAACTTTTTAGTAAATGATGTACAAATGCATTTCTCAGTTTCTAACCAGCTTTTTTGTACCCTTCGGTTAAAAAATAACCTCGGCCTCTGAGGTGCACTAAGTGCATGATTATTGTTTTCAAGCTCCAGATTCCTCCTCCTGCTCCCTTGATCACTTATCATAGCGAACGTCTTACACCGTCTTCATGAAAAGGTGGTAGCAATTCTTTTGAGATAAACGACATACATCTTTCATGTCATCTATAAAGGCATGGGTGTGGATGCACAGACATGCATAGAGACTAGGATCATATAAATTTTAAGCATTCATGGACCTGCCCGTTGGTGCCTAATAATAGCATATAAATTTAAGCATTTATAGTCCTGCCTAAAGGCAAACGTCACATATATTTTGATAATCTAAATTTTCGTTTCTGTTGACTTCTTAGTTTGAAAGTATATCACTGAATAAAAGTGATGTTGATCGTGAGTTGCGTTGCTGCACAGCAGAACATCATGCTCAACTAGATTGCATATTTTCAATGAGGCTTTCTTGCTGTCTTTAATAAATGTATTTGCTATATTAAAAAGATGATTACTAAGCAGCATAAACTCGAATACAATCGAATAAGTATCCACTTTCAGAGCAGGAATCGTGTTTTGCACTCTTAAGCTATTTAATTTTGGTTGAATGCTAAGTTGCTAATATGATATTGTCGCCTGATTTAAGTGGAGATTTTCTGCTTTTGTGATTGTTCTTGTAGTCTTTATCACAGCGTAACAATGCAAAGTGCTGACCTGTTTTCTTTTATGTTCAGCAAAGAGGGGCTACCAGTTCTAGTGGAATATAATGAGAAAAAGATTTTTGAGGTCAAGCTCAAGGAGATAAAAACAGTGGTAACTACACAAATTGCAGAAGATGCTGATGTCGCAGAGGTTATCGAGACTGTGAAACAGCGAGTCAAGGATGCCAAATTACCTGACATCGATGTTGTTCGCCTTTTGTGGGATGTCATCATGGACGCTGTTCAGTGGTCTGGTAAAAATCAGCAGCAGAACACAAATGCTGCTCTTCGGCAGGTTAGAATATTTCCAGTTGCTGTCTTTTCCTGCATTCAGTTAGAAGTCTTGCATTAATTTCTCCGAGTCTATTGACACTTTTGGCTGAATGGCAACTTGCTATCTTGTTAAGATGCCTTGCTGCTGTGTGTCGGTATTCTGATATGCGGGGGGTTAGGTCTACATGAGTGACTGATATGCTCGGAAAGTGACCTTCTGTAACGATAATTGGCAGTTAGTGGTAGCCACCAACTGTGCAATGAAAAGCTTTACATATATGGCAGTATTGTTTTGAGAGATTTGATTAAGTTTTATTTATTTATTTTCAGTTTCCTCTTAAAACAATTTTCTTACCCCTCAACAATCTGTAGCTAGCATCTAGTACATGGGCTTATTATTGTCCGGAAAAGTCATGTTGTTGATTGATTGATTGCATCTGTTATCAATATTTTTACAGGTCAAAACATGGGCTAAGCTTCTAAACACCTTTTGTACAAATGGGAAGTTAGAACTTGAATTAATATACAAGGTTCAGATTCAATGCTATGAAGATGCAAAACTGATGAAGTTGTTCCCTGAGATTGTGAGATCATTATATGACCAGGATGTTCTGGCAGAGGATACTATTCTACATTGGTTCCGTAAAGGGTCAAATCCTAAGGGCCGGTATGCTAATATATCTTTTTATTATTCATGACTTTCCTCACTGATGTTTTGTCTGCTTTATAAATTATGTTGTTGAATGGCGTATGAGGAGATGAGTTGGTTTTATATCTACATTGTTTAACTTTTTGTTTTCATTATGGAACTGCATGACAAGTTTGCATTATTTCATGGAATCTCAGGTCACCCTAGTAGGTGACAACTTGAGTGAGTCTGAGAAGTAAAATTCGGTATTTTTCATGGTAAACATTGGTTAATATATAGATGGTTCAGTCGTTGCAACTCTTTTGTACAATTCACTTTTGACTACCCCTTTTTTTCTCTTCAAAATTGTGATTTAAAGTTGACACAACATTCTGTGCACACTGTGCATTGTGATTTTTGTTTATCGCAAAGCATATTAACAGTGAAAGTTATTGTTGAAGTGTGTAGCATTTTTATAAATTTTCATGTTATCTGCCCTAAAATTTGGAATTATCCAAACCTTCTGATCCTGACTTACTGGTTGACACAAACTTCATGCAGGCAAACTTTTGTTAAAGCGTTGGAACCATTTGTGAAATGGCTCGAGGAAGCTGAGGAAGAGGATTGAGGATCAGGGGGGGAAATTATTGCATCATATAAACTACAGCATCCTCGTCTCTGGGACATCCGTTGTACTACCATCAAGTTTGTCATATAATTATCTTTCGTCTGGGTTGGTCGTACTTGATTTACAATTTCCAATGATGTATGGTCTGTCATAACTACGCAGCTTGTTATGCCTCGTGTGTTCTTTTTTCTTTACAGTTACAATACTCTTAATAGGGGTTTCACCTGACATCATTAAATGGAGCTTGTACTTTAGTTTAGAGAAACACTAGTCTTGATGAGTTTTTCAAGTTCCTTTCTGTGTAGGTTAGTTTTTCTTGTGTTCTTAAGTTTTGAGCATTTTCTTCATTTTTGTGGCCTCCGATTTGAAGGGATCGACAAGAGACTTGGTTATCTTGCTTGTTGATAATATTCTACTCTAGGTGGTTTGCATTGTGGATATCGACACGTAAGTTGTCTTGATGTTTATTTCCTTGAGCTGTGTGCTGTTGATACAGTTGAAATATCATGGCTGTCCTAGATATCGTCACGTAAGTTGTCTTGCTGTTTATTTCCTTGATCTGTGTGCTGTTGATACAGTTGAAACTTCATGGCTGTCCTGTTGCGTTCGGTGCTATTAGTGTATGCTTTCTCTATTGTAAATATGTAGTTTAGTTCAGCTGCTGAATTTAGTGTTCTGACGTTTGTCTTCTTCTTTGTTGCAAATTTGTAAGCTATCTGTACGTATGAAAGCTTCGAAGTGGTTTGACCCGAGTGTAAGGAGGTTATGGTACAGTAATGGAATGTAATCAGTGTTAGTGGTTAAGCACTATTGGGTAAGTTGTCTGTTATGTTTTGGGCAAGTCGTCCGGTAAAAGGCTTGCCGTGAGCAGAATCGCATAAACCATCGTAGATGCATTGCATTTTAATGATGGGAGACATTCCAAAATGAAGTGCGGTGATAATTTTTAGCAGTCCAGTAAATCCGTGATTTTCCTTGCACAATCTACTTATCTTTTTAATGAGCAATGGTTGGATTACATGTGAAAATTGGATTAGGCGCTTGAAAGTACAGACAAAATTTAGTACTGTTATCATTATAAATGGCAAAATTCACTACTTAATAACAAATGTAAAGCTAGTCAATCTTGAGCCATTACTTTATATCTGGGTACATCTGATTAATTGTTGAAAATGACACTTGAAAAAGACTATAGATAAGTTTTGTCGTTCTTTGGTGGCCTTTCACCTTTACAATACAAATGTCCTTTAGGGAAGCCAATTTGTTAGTAGTTAGCAAGACTTGTTGAAGGCTCAAAGGTCCGTTGGCTGAAGTGCCATAAAGGGGGAAACTGCTGAGAGCACTTTGGTGCACTCAGTTTTAGACTATATAGCACAACAGATATACTGCGGTTTGGAGATTTACATTTTTGTTATTATAGTGGGTTGAACAAGTCAAGATGCACATGCAATGAGGGACAATTGGGAGTTGAGATTGAATGTCTAAAGAACAAAGGTATAATGCCAACAATGTCGTGTTGGTGCGTACGTCATCACTTTTCTTTTTGGTGGTTCATTTGCGTCATGTAAACAAAGATTTGTTTTAAACATCAGGAAGTCAATCCCGCCAATTAGGCTGTCTAGGAGAGATTCTGTTGTCATTTCAATTTGGTATGCAAGTAAAATGAAACTGTAAACATTGTTAAATCTGAAATTGTTGTGATAGTAGTGTTGCTTAAGATTGTATTGTTAGTGTGTGGCTAAGGGCTAGTTTGGTTGGGTGTAGTAGGGTGTAATTATGTGAGTTCGCAATGTAAAAATGTACATCAAACACGCACTTTGTCGTCGGGCTACACCCTACCAAACAGGCCCTAATTGGAACGCCAAAAGCAACATGTGTGGATTACAATCTAAAGAAATAATGTTTGAAACAAAATTAAGGCGGTCGATAGGTTTAGAGATGTAATTTTTGTTACCTAACGAAGATGTAATGCTAACAAAGTGGTGTTGCAATTAATTGCTACTTTAGTTGGTTAACTTTGTTGCGGGTATCCCAGGTCGTGAGTTTCGAACCTGTTGAGCACCAAAAAGAAGAAATTATATTGTAGCAAGTGGGTATTCTATCACAACTTTGATGGAATTTGGACCCTTCCAATTTAACAATGACAAAAATCAAAATGTGACGTCATGTCTATGCCATTAGTTTCTGTTTGATGATTCTTTTCCTAAAAATGTAAATATATATTTGGTTTCGAACATTCATCATAAATGATTTTTTTTCCAGACGCTGTGTACATTGGAAATTGATATGGAGGTAAAATTGTTAATAAACATGTAGCCCAAGGTTGTATTAGTAGTGTTCGATTTATAAAACCCCAAAAGCGACATCAAACAATACTATTAAGAAATAATTTGTATGAACTATAATAAATTCAACAGAGAGACACCACTCAAACATACACTGAACCATTATAGTGAAAAATTTAGCACTACCATGGATGGCAGTTTTTTTTTTTAAAACATCTACCAATTAATGTATGACAAATTGATATTGAGTAATAGATAATATACTGCAGTAACTTTTTGTATGTTGCGGTTTATAAAAATAGATGGTAAAATGCAAACATGACTTCCAACAATAGATGAACAAGGAAGAAAATATGACATGCGCTATGTACGTCTTGCATAAATGTAGTCGTTCCTAAGTTTTTGCAGGGGATGTAGTTGGTCTTAAGCAAGGGAGAAGAGTTTGTGGTTGGTTGTATGTCAGTCAAAGAAATTTCACTCTCTTTATGATATGGATCCTAATAAGGATTTTGATGGTGTGGTAGAAGCACACTTCATCAACACTTGAGTGCGACACTTAATATGCAATATGTTTAAATAAAATCATGCCTAGTTGTGTTAATGAACAAATAAGAGCTACACTTTGAATGGATGAGGATAAAGAAGCTAGTTCCACTACATCATTGTCCAGCTAAAGACAAGATTCTCAATAGAGGCCTAAAAGAAGTAAGTTTAAAATCAAAGAATTAGAGTGAACTCTTAAGTATTGGCTCTTTGATTAGAAAGTTTTTATAGACAATGGATACGATGAGAAGAAGAAAAGTCAACATAGCTTGCTTGTAGGAAATCAAAAGGACATGTCAACTGGATGGAATACATAGGGTGCACATATGGTATATCGTGTATTGACAATCATAGAATTGGAGTGGGAGTTATAGTTGATAAGAGGTTGAATAATGTTGCTGTCAAGGTCACAAGGATTGGTGATAGGATCATAGTGTTTAATCTTCTTATTAAGTGATAAATGTTAATATCATTAATATTTATATCCTCAAATTGGCTTAAGTGCGGAGGCTAACAATGATTTTTAGGATATCATAGATGAGCTGATGCAGGTATATCGATAGAGGATAACATTGACACAAGTGATTTGAATGTTCATGCTTGGAGTAGTAATGTTGGTTATGAGAAAGTTCGTGGTGGTTTTAGATGCAACATAAGAGGTATTGTATTAGGTTTTATAGTTGCTTATGACATAATTTTGATAATCACCGGTTTTAAGAAAGAAGATTCACATATGTCTTTTCGAGAGTGGTGACAATTGTAGCCAAACTGAATACTTCCTCAAAAGACAAGTGGATTTAAAAGCAGGTAATGTTTGTAAAGTGATCCCTAGATAAGAATTCACCACACAATATATGTTGGCAATTTTGGATAATTACATGAAGACAAAAAAATATACATATAGAAAAAGATAGAAGGATAATGTGGTGGAATCTTATAGGAGATATGATGCATGGAATTTTATGATAGAACTTATTTCTAGAAGTAATTTGGAACTTGCATTATAGTGTTTAGCACTATAATGCATAATAAAATCTCATGCACAACAAAAGTTGTCAAGGTAGTTTTTTTGGGGGTACAAAGTGTGTGGGCCTTCATAGAGGAGACTTGGTGGTGGAATGATGAAATACAAAATGCTATTAAACACAATGAAAATTTATATCAGCTTGCCAAAATTTAAAGATGATATAACTACCTAGAGATACAAGGTAAAAATGAAAGCAGATCAAGAGGCTAGATTTGGATATCCTGAAGAGAATTATAAGAAGCTGACATTAGAGCAAGAAATAAAAAGACTTGAATCAAGTAAAATGCATCAAGAATACATATTGTAGAGTATTGGTAAAGGATGATGATTTTAAAAACTAATGGAAAACTACCCCATATTGTTTTCATGGATTTACTTTGAATGATGTAAGAGATCCTTATCATAGGAATCGAGAAGATATTGATTACACATGACTAGTTTCACTATCTAAGACCAAGAATGCTTTTATATATAATAATTTGGGAGAGGAATGTAGAACAAATGGTATTCCTCCTGATGTATGGAAGAACATGAGGATAGATAAGCTACATTGCTAATGACTTTCTTCAACAATATTGTAAAGACTAAGAACACACCATATGAGTGGAGAAATAATACCGTAGTCCCCATCTACATGAAGAAATATATGTTCAAAACTACAAGGGCTCATATTTATCGAGTTGATGCCTCACACTATGAACCTTTAGATGATTAGTAAGCAAATACTAAGATTAATAACATAGATATTGAGAAGTTTACTTTCATGCCTAAAAGATTGTGTTGAGGAGGCTTATGTTGAACTACATAGAAAAAAAGATAATGGTTTTATTCATTTGGAAACAGGATTATGATAGATTACCCATGGAAGTGCTTTGAATGGTTATGATGTAAAAAGGTGTGCTAATAAGATCCATTGACTTTATCAAAGATATGTGTGATGACTCAAGTACACATATTTGACTCATGGAGGTAAGGCATCACAATTTCATATCACAATTGAGGTAAATCAAGGATCAACACTGATCCCATATCCATTTAGTGTTGCTATGGATTTGACAAAGCATGCCAAAGATTATATTTCTTGGTGCATGTTATTTGTTAAGTTATTGAGCCGATTGGTGAAATTAAAGAATATTTAAATGATAAAGTTGAAATTTAAAAAATGCATTCAAAGTAATGGATTTCAGTTTATAAAATAGAAAATAGAGAATATGAAATACAATTTCAGCCAATCTACAACTATTAATGGTGGGGCCAACTGAGTGCAATGGATGCATTGAAATGTGATAAGTTTTACTACTTGGTATCTATTATTCAAGATGAAATGTTTAAGATGATATTTTTCATAGAGTTACAACAAGATGGTTGAAATAGAGGGGTAAATGGATTATGATGTGATAAGAACACACTTCTCAATTTAAGAAGTACGTTATATAGAACAACCATGTGTTCAAACAGGCAATACGGGAGTCGATTTTGTGTGGTGAAGAAACAAGGTCCCAACAAGATAAATATGGATGATATGTATATTCTGAGATAGGTGTGTGAAAATACAAGTAAATATCACTTGATAATGTCTTTATCAAGAACAAACTCAAGGTGACAAGTATTAAGGGCAGGTCTCGTGCGGATCGTTTGAGATGGCACATACATATGCAACATAAACTAACAAACACATATACTGAAAGAAATGATATTGAGTTGAGAAATAGTGAAAAGAAGAAGAACCACACCTAAATTAACTCGAGAATAATATATAAGGATAGATCCTGAATATTTCTTATTAATCATAATATAATGCATAACATAACTGGTGGGCATAGAAGGATTTATGTAGTTGAACCTAACATGGTTGGAATCGAGGCTTCGATTGGTATTAAAATGATAACTATAATGATGATGAGATAGAAAAATGAATATATCCAATCTATCTAGGTTCCCTATCCTTAAATATGGGAGTGTAAACATTGAAAGTATCTTTTAGGAAAGGATAACATGAAACAAGTGATGTTATGGATACAACATCCCACAAATGTTATGGATCCATCTGAATAACTTTCATATAATTTTCATTCTAGAAGAAAGATCCCAATAAATTGAGTACTTTTGTAAGAGAAGGTGAGGTAAAGAAGATTAAGACCATCAACAAAAACATAGTTGTAATATATCTAACCTAGATCTCCATATTTCTTATACCTTTTCAACTAAAGTAATATTTTGCACCCCTTTTACTTGATTTAAATTATATTAGGATTAACTAGAGCCCAAGGGTATAATGTACTAATACAACATCGAAGTTTTAGGATAAGTGAACTAATTTTTTTCATTAGTTCGGTTAAACTTGCAAGTTCACCAATCAATGAGTTCTGACCCTACTTTGACACTTCAATATCTTCCCAACTCCATTTTATGAAAATAAAAGGATACATATAAATAATGTATGATTCTATAAATGATTCAAAGTAGCTTGTTCTAGGTAGTAGGATTACCGATAATGTTGTGCTGGTGTAGGAGATTATCAATGGCATGAAGAATAAAAACAGTACAAAGACTATGGCCTTGAAGGTGAACCTGACTAAAGCATATGAACATATGTTGCGATACCTTATATAGGATACAATGTTGCATGTTGGGTTACCAGAGAACAACAAGCATCATATCATAAAGTCCATCACATGAGGCAACACAACTATTATTTGGAATCGGAAGCAATCTAAGACCTTCAAGACTAGTAGGGGACTATGACAAGGTGATCCACTCCCCCCTTATCTATTCATCCTATGTTCGGAAAGGTTGAGCCAGATGATCCAGGTGAGAGTAAGAAATAATAGGTGGAAATTGATCTAGTTGGGCATATCTAGAATTGCTGTGGCACATGTTTTTTGCAGACAATTTGATCATGGTTGTGCATGCGAGCAGAGAGAACATGAAAGTGATACTAGAATGTTTTGAGGAGTTTGAAAGGGAATCTGGACAAAAATGATTTCAATTGTTAAATATCGCATATTCTTTTCCAGAAGTGTGCCAAGACCAACTATTCGACGCATCGAAGCTATGAGCAAATTTCAAGTCACGATTGACATGGGAAAATATCTTGGTGTCCCAATCATCCAATCTAAAGTCACCAAGGCAACATATTCAAATATTTTTGATAGAATGGATAGTAGGGTGAATGCCTAGGTAGAAAAGAATATGTCTTTTTAGGGAGACTATGCTTAGCCAAATCATCCTTAACGACTATTCAAACTTATGTGATGCATATAGCCATACTTTCACTAAATCTTTGAGATAGAAAAGATGGCACGATATGAAGATTTATATGGGGTGGTAATCACAAATCATGCCCACTTTCCCTAGTTTCTTGGAATAAAGTAATGATCATGAAGAGAAATGGAGGACTGGGTATCAAATCTATGCGAGAGTGGAATCAAGCTTTGTTGTTAAAGAATTCATGGGACTTGGTGGTGCACAAGAAGTCCACTTGGTGTGAGGGGATGAAGAAAAACTTTAATAACCTCAAACATTATAAGAAGGTATCTAGTTCCCAGCTTGGTAAAGTAGCGCTTGTAGATTCTACAATTATACCTGTCAGTGGATCACAGGAGAATATGTGGGATGATTTCTGGGTTAAACCTGACCTCTACTTATGGAACACATTAAGAGGCCTATTCTGATCGAGCTAAATGACCTACAAGTGGGCACACTTGCACTGAATTCATCTCAATGGGACAATATGCTCCTGAATGAATGTTTGGAGAAGGATGTGGTTGATCTTGTCCTGAAAACCAGTATGCCTCTGGGAGGGGAGTATAAAGATCAACGAGTGTGGAATATTACATCGTATGGAAGATACTCTAGAAATTAAATGTATGATGTGCTCAGAGAACATAAAACAAAGGCAATTCAGGGCCGATGGGACAATTTTTGGAAGCCCAAAGCATCAAGATGGGTGAAGTTGTTTTCTTGTCTTACTTGGCATAACACATTTCTTAAAAATGAGAAGGAAGGCCAGACATATGACAATGGATGGTGTAACAACCCCCAATTTTGAGTGTCCAAAGGACCTTAAAGTCGAGGACCATTACTCTAATTTCCAGGATCAGATTTAACAAATAATAAATAACAATAATAACTTCCATTAATATAGCATTGAATGAATACATAACTTTGAATTTTACTCTTCAAAGGAGTTACATGCATTTTTAACAGAATAAAATACCTTATACATGAGAGAAGAAATACTAGACTATCTAATCCTCCTACATAGATTTATTACCTTCCATGGATTTCATCTTTATCTTCATGTTTGTATCTTGTGTATCAACTACCTAAAACACCAACAAACAAAATATGGTCAACATATTTCTATACTGGTATGTGGGTTCATCCAATAATCCCAAGTACATATAATTAACCATCAATTATTTGCACATAAGAACATGTATTTTCTTTCATATTCTAACCCATATTTGGTCTACTACCTCAGGTGTATCCACTATCCATAATTAGAATTATGTGTGTTACCCATTCGATTAGTGTAACTTAGGGTTTATAATATCATTATTTACTTTATGTGATACTCACAGGGACTTTATAATTTGCATGAAATAAATAAACATCCAACAAATATCATTCATTCAATCTTCGACAAACCTTGGCAAACATTGTAAGTCAATACATGTAATCATAAGCCTAACCATGTACCTCAACAGTGAGCCAAGAAGATTATCATACACATATTGTCCAAGAAAGAAAATCAAGAATTCAAATATACAAGTATGTAAATCCTAAATTGTCACCATCGCTTTAATTAGATAAAACCCTATTTGGCGCTAATCTAGGGTTCAAGGTTCCGTGGTGTCGAGTTACCATTATGGTTATGCCTTGAAACTCTAACTCCCATGATTCTCACTTTAATGAATTAAGAATCCTAATTTATATTGGGTGTTGTCATGATTATCAAATATACCATATTATGTCACCATGAATACTAAGATTAGATTAGGCACATTAAGGTTATAGCAAGTGACATCATTGATATTTAAGATCCTAATTACACATGTTAAGGATCATTCATCCTAGATATCTAATTTCTCATATAATATCATGCTCTGATTTCTCATCTTATTCAACAATATTAGATAATAACATCAAAGAAATGTTTTTAATGTTTTCAATTATGTCAATATACAAATCTAGGGTTTTTAAGGTATTAATCACCACATTAAGTATGTATCCAAGTAGTTTTGGAATTAGGCTCATATCTAGGTTATGAAACAAATTTATTTTTGTTCCTATCATTCTCCTTTTCAAGTTTCATATAATATATATCACAATATGAGTCACCATTAATTAGTTATGATTTATTCAAAATAAAACTAATTGGGCCAATAAGAATTAGTCACGCCAACATATTCTATATCTACTAACCATTTCCTTGGTCGACCTAGAATTGGGAGAGATGAATTTACTACCCTTGCTTCTTGAATGTGCACCCAGGGGTGAATGAGACATTAGACAATGACTCATCTCCTTTCTCACAAAGGGCGCGTTCTTCCCATCGAATCCTCTATTGTCCGACTAGTCTTAGCGTCTCTCTACCTTGCCTCCAGCAAAGCACCGATGGAGCCCTTCTCAACCCACTTCTTCCTTGCCCTCAACTCCATTCTCGCCGCACGTATAACCACCAAAAAAGATCTTGGTACAACAACAACTCCTCCCCCTAACCTCATCCACAACAGGAAGGAATACAAAACACCTAACTTCCTTGCGTGCCACGCTACCTCAGACACCCCAATGGCATTCTCCTCCTCACTGGCTAGCACCTCCATCACTGTAGTTATGCTTACCCCCTCCACCTCATGAGGAGGTTTGTCCTTGTCTTCTCAATACGCAGACCCGACCCTGCTACGCCAGGCGACGTTGACATCGAACCAGCAGGCGTCCATTGCACACGTCCTTGGGCTCCTTCATCCCCACAGTCGTTGTGTCTACCCTGCTGCATTATCTTGCAGAAGAAGTATTCATGATTGGTCGGATGTTCCCAACCACAGGGACCCTACCATTGTGGAGTACAGAGTGAGGTGTTGTGTCCTCAGGGTAGAGGCTAGACTCCTAAGGTCAAATCCATATGATGTTTAGGGTTTAGGAGGAGGGTACAGAGAGTAGGAGATGAATGACAACCTAGTTTTCACATATGCAAGAGGGTGTCATGAGGAGAGGGGAAAGAAGACCCCTGTTCATTTATCAGGAATCAAGGTTGTGCTCCTCTATTATGAGGAGAGGGCCTGACCTTTGTACAAGAATTGCTACAATGATCCGATCCTAAGGCATAGATATGCCTAGAATTTTATAGGTGAAGTGTGTGGTTCTACAAACCTTACAACTGGAGGACTCTCAGTCGAGGGAGGGGAGGACCGTCTTCTCAAAGTAGCAAGGCACACATCTAGGAGGTAATCAATTCCATACTTCCTATATTCCCTTATATATTAGTATTAAGTTTTTACTTTGTAAATCTCATTATTGTAGAAAAGGGAATCCCCACCTTTCCATATGAATCAGATTTGGCATGGTTTGATCTCACCAAGGTACTAAATTAATGATTTTTTTGCACCTAGATATTATATTAAAAAGATATTCCTCTTTAATAATCTAATACTAAGTGATATTAGGTGAAAGGCAAGACATATTGTTTAGAAAGCAATTAAACATATTCTCTTTATTTTTCCAAAAGACATATAATTATCCTTACTTCAAGGAAACTCCCTATTACCTTTCCCCAAGTTATATTTATTAATTAGGAGTTATTGGGATGTCTTTTCAATACAAAACTTGCTCTTTTCCATCATTTTTATAAAACAAACCATTATATCATGGAATGTCCTTTTTCTTTAAGTTTCTATAATTCTCTTCCCTTTATTATTGTTTCCAAGTATACAAAAGGCACATCAAAATATTCACGTTTGATGCCTTAAACATTGTGTTGCCACTCTTAGCATGATAATTATTCCACCACACCATGTATTTTATTTTCCCTTGGAAACTTTACAATTATTTCGTTTACCATATCAAAAGTCATTATTATTTACTCATGTATGAATTTCTTATATCTGTTTAACTTGTGCCACAAACACCCATGCCGCAAAGGTGATCAAATCTATTATTATTCCATCAATAATACCATTGGGGAATTGACAAATCAATTCATTTATATAATTTAATTTTACCAAAATCGAGTATATAACATTCACCCCTCATTTAAAGGAATTTTGTCCCCAAAATTCAACCCTAGTAAGATTAAGGTGAATGAGAACTCATATGAGTTCCAAAACTTAGGGTTAGCAACCCTACTTAGATAACTTTATCATGTTTTATTGATGTACCATTTCCTCAAATTATTACTCCCCTCCTTTAAAGGAATTTTGTCCCCAAAATTCAACCCTAGTAAGATTAAGGTGAATGAGAACTCATCTTAGTTCCAAAACTTAGGGTTAGCAACCCTACTTAGATAACTTTATCATCTTTTATTGATGTACCATTTCCTCAAATTATTACTAAGTCTGATACCCCAAATTTCAATTCATGGTATATCCACATCCCTAACATCTACATGATATCATTTCTTGGCGATAAAAATTTCATTTGTGAATTTCAATTTCCCTTGATGATTACCTTTTTCACCTAGGTTCTTCAACCTATCATTCATTTTCACATAAGGGTGATGTAACACCTCCAACCGTAGGTCATGTCATTGAGTTCAACTTAATATATTCATTTTCATATGTCAATTTTTAGCACAACATATGTCTACCCAATCTCTCTTCCTCATAATGGGATGAAATAAGTACTTGACTGCAGACCAAATACAAAGTTCATCACATTCCAAGAGTAGATATGGTGTATCCACACATTATCTCAAAATTCTATATTTTAGGTTGAATCATCCTCAACATGACTCTAAACCATACATGCTTTTTAATCCCACAATATTCTTATATTTCATGAATCAAATGTCTTTCTCACTCTTGCGTTTGTGCATAACTTCCTTTAAGATTTTATTATTATATGACTTCTTGTACCCTCTATATTTACATCTCATGTACTATGAGCCTTAGCTACTTTCTTGAGGTCTCTGGGAGTAAATCTACTTTTGGAGTGATCTCATCCTCATGCATCTAGGGAGTGCCTCTCACATTCACCCATTAGGCTACATGATCATCATGAAGGTAGCTAATCTCCTGAGTCATGGAACTTGGGCAAACCTAGCTGTTACCTCCCGACCACATGGTCTTATGCACCCAAAGCACAATTAAATCCCGATCCCATAGGTCCTATGTACCTTTAATACACCCTACTTGACCTTAGGATTGACTTAGGACTCTACCCTTCCCAAGGGTTTCTTTGAGATATTACAACTTTTACCATTTTCAAGCACATTATTTTCATATACAATTCTTCAAACTGGATTTCCTCCATCTCTTATAATGCTCATTATGCACTCGATGTCCGCTCATTGGACTCATGTCAACAATTCATGACAACATTTCTTTTCTGGGCCCGGTCTCATACGATCAGTCACTTCCATAGTGAATTTTCCTCAAGTTTCTCTGAGATGGAATACTTGGGTTCAAAGAATCATACTCAATATATGTGCTTTCATATTTCATATCCTTAATTCTCCACCTTTTAGGTGATAATTTAGGTTACCTCAATCTTTAAATTGATTTATTCAAGTTACCATTTTAGGTAAGGTCCTAACCTAGGGTGCCTTCATGGCTCATAAGAGGAAGTTAGGCTCTCTAGACACAACCTAAACCCAAGGTCTAAGGTCTTGCCTCCCCCATAGGTCATTTTCCCACTCTTGGGTTGACCCACCCGAGTTGTCACACTATCCCTAAAGGTTTCATATATATGCATTTGTTTTATTATAACATCTCAAACTTTTTCTAACTCAATCTCTGGGATATCCAGTCATGGGTTTTGTCCCTATAGTGGACTTGGTCCACCTTCCTTTCCAGGGGCTTGGTGCCTCACCAGCCTTCCCAATACTGGGCTTGACCTTTTGTGACCTTCCCTATCTGGGGCTTGGTCGTCTACACTGTGGACGGAGGTCACCCTCCCTACCTGGGGCTTGGTGCTATGTTGGCTTTCCCATCTATGGGCTTGACCTTTATTGACCTTCCCCTCCAGGGATTAATCATTGTTGACCTTACCCTCCAATTCTTGGTCATGATTTTCTTTCCATATTCAAACTTCTAGATATATCATGGGGGTTTGAGCATGTTATATTCATATTTTCCTTTTTTTCATATTATCATATTTTTATGCTAAATAAACATTTCTTGTTTTTGACCCCGCTACCCTTATCCTATTTTCTCAATGGTGTGCCGTCTTTTTAGGGGAGCCTCTTTATGGGGAACCCTCTACTTAGGGTTTTAGTCCTAGTGGACATTCATACCATCCCGTACAATCTCTTGGTATTTCTCTAGTCTGCCCATATGGGCTAGACACCTTATACGACCATCCCATCTGGGCTTAGAATTCCATTGGCCATCCCATCTAGGCTTGGCACCTTATACGGCCATCCCATATGGACTTTGCCCCTTAGCAACCTTCCCATCTGGGCTAGGGTCATAGTCATTTTTAGAATTATTTTATTTCACCTCATGCTCTTTAACTAACCAGAGATCGATAGTAGGGTTTGAGCAGGTTACATCCATAAATGAATTATTTATAAGTTGCTTAATTTTTCTCATTAATGCCTTGTTCCACATACACATATGGATGGAAGACTAAGTTACCTAACTTTTTTTATCACTTCTCAACCTTTATTTGCTCAATCTCCGTGGTATACCCATTTGCTAGGGTATTCATACTCACTCATTGGGAGTATTCTCAATGATCTACCCACTCTTTGGGGGTGATCTCCATTCATACCCACCCACCGGGGTTTTATTTATCCATTCATTCCTCCAGAGATAGCCTTAGGGAAATGAGCAAGTTATATTCATATTTTCATTTTCACGTATAACCCTTGGTCATTTATGTCTCACATGTATATTCCAATCTTTTTTTCCCACATGTATCATGAATACATTTCTCCACATTCATACACAGACATCTAGGTCAGATAGACTTGTTTACATTTTCCTTAATTCTCATTACTCTTACCCTAATTAGGGTTCATATGGGTAGGGTTTCTATTTTACCTATTCTACTCCCATTTTCTAGGATTAGGGTTTGGTTTAGGGTTAGGGACTACTCAATCTACACCCTACATCTTAGGGTTTTATTATTCTCTGACCCACTAAAGGTCTTCCTAGACCAACCCTAGTTCCGTCTAGGGTTTACCTTTGTAAAGGAAAAACCCATAAAACATCCTTCTTTACTTTATCACTAATTCCATGCTACATGTACTTTATTCTTTTGACATTACATGTATATTAATTGGTAGAGGATGCCTTAATCCTACTTCTTCTCAAACCCTAACTTGAGATGAGGAGGGAAGTTCCTTTTTGGGGTTTATTAAGCAATAGGATGAGAAGTGGATGAATCAAGATGAGAAGGAACCCTAAAGGTATTTTACTACGGGCAAAGACTTTTGACTTTAGCCAAGCATGATGCACGGGTTCGGGAGTCCTCGTAAGATGACTAGCAACGCAGAGGAAATTTTTGCTAGTCCCTTGTCGTGGTCCCTTCTAGACACCACAATCTTTAGAAAATGCCCAAATAATTCCCTCATATTTTCTACAAATTACTTGAAATTATAAACTATTAAATATTATTTGAAAAATCTGGTCTTTGATACCAAACGTAACAACCCCCACTTTTGAGTGTCCAAAGGACCTTAAAGTCGAGGATCATTACTCTAATTTCTAGGATCAGATTTAACAAATAATAAATAACAATAATAATTTCCATTACATTAACATTGAATGAATACATAACTTCAAAATTTACTCCTCAAAGGATTTACATGAATTTTTAATAGAAAAAACTACCTTATACACGAGAGAAGAAATACTAGACTATCTAATCCTCCTGCATAGATTTATTACCTTCCATGGATTTCATCTTGATCTTCATATTTGTATCTTGTGTATCAACTACCTAAAACACCGACAAACAAAATGTGGTCAACATATTTCTATACTAGTACGTGGATTCATCTAATAATCACAAGTACATATAATCAACCATCAATTATTTGCACATAAGAACGTGTATTTTCTTTCATATTCTAACCCACACCAGATTTATTACCTCCGGTGTATCCACTATCCATCATTGGACTTATGCGTGTTACCCTTCGATCAATGCAGCTTAGGGTTCAAAATATCATTATTTACTTTATGTGATACTCAAAGGGACTTTATAATTTTCATGAAATAAATAAACATCCAACATATATCATTCATTCAATCTTCAAGAAACCTCGAAAAATGTCGAAATTTGATACATGTAATCATAAGCGTAACCACGTACCTCAATGGTGAGCTAAGAAGATTATGATACACATATTCTCCAAGCAAGCAAATAAAGCATTCAAATATGCAAGTATGTACATACTAACTTTTCACCATCACTTTAATTAGATAAAACTCTATTTGGCCCTAATCTAGGGTTTAGGGTTCCGTGGTGTCAAGTTACCATTAGGGTTATGTCTCGAAACTCTAATTCCCATGATTCTCACATTAATGACTTGAGAACCCTAATTCATATATTAGGTGTCATAATTACCAAATCTACCATATTATGTCATCATGAACACTAAGATCAGATTTGGCACATCAAGGTTATAACAAGTTTCATCATTGATGTTTAAGATTCTAATTACACATGTTAAGGACCATTCATCCTAGAAATCCAGTTTCTCATCATTAATGTCATGCTCACCTTGATTTCTCATCTTATTCAACAATATCAAATAATAACACCAAAGATATGTTTTTTATGTTTTCAATTATGTCAATATACAAATCTAGGATTTTTAAGGTATTAATCACCACATTAAAACGTATCCAAGTACTTTTGGAATTAGTCTCATATCTAGGTTATGAAACCATTTTATTTGTGTTCCTATCATTCTTCTGATCAAGTTTCATATATTATATCACAATTTGAGTCACCGTTAATTAGTTATGATTTTTTCAAAATAAAACTAATTGGGCCAATAGAATTATCCACATCAGTATATTCTATTTTTACTAACCTTTTCCTTGGTCAACTTAGAACTGGAGAGATGAATTTACTACCCTTGCTTCTTGAACATGCTCCCAGGGGTGAATGAGTCATTAGACAATGACTCTTCTCCTTTCTCATGAAGGGAGTGTTCCGCCCGACAAATCCTCCACCATCTGACCAGTCTTAGCATTGCTCTGCCTTGCCTCCAGCAAAGCACCGACGGAGCCCTTCTCACCCCGCTTATTCCTCGCCCTAAAATCCATTCTCATAGCACGAACAACCACCAGAAAATATCCTTCTACAACAACTCCTCATCCAAACCTCATCAACATCACAAAGGATACAGAACACCTGGCTTCCTTGCATGCGACACTACCTCAGATGCCCCAATGACCTTCTCCTCCTCGCCTGTTGGAACCTCCACCACCGCAGTTCTGCCTGCCCCCTCCACTTAGTGAGGAGGTTTGTCCTTGTCCTCCCGATACACATGTCTGACCCCACTATGCCAGGCGACACTATGCGATGCTGACACCAAACCAGCAGGCGTCCACTACGCATGACCTTGGGCTCCTTCATCCCTACCATCATTGTGTCTTCCCTACTGCACTATATTACAGAAGGACTCAGGATTGGTCAGATGTTCTCAACCACAGGGACCCTGGCATCGTGGAGTATAGAGCGTGTCATGTCCTCATGGTAGAGGCAAGACTCCTATGGTTGAATCCAAATGTCGTTTAGGGTTCAGGAGGAGGGTGCAGAGAGTAGGAGATGAATGACAACCTGGTTTTCACATATGTAGGAGGGTGTTGTGAGGAGAGGGGAAAGAAGACCCCCGTTTGTTTCTCAGGCATCAAGGTCGTTCTCCTATATTGTGAGGAGAGGGGCTGGCCTTTGTGCAAGAATTGCTATAGTGATCCAATCCTAAGGAACAAATATGCCTAGCTTTCTATAGGTGAAGGGTGTGGTTCTACAACCCTTGGAACCAGAGGAGTCTTGATCGAGGGATGGGATGACCCTCTTATCAAAGCAGCAAGGCATACTTCTAGGAAGTAATTAATTCCATACTTCCTATATTCCCTCATATATTAGTATTAAGATACCTTTCCATATGAATCATATTTGGCACAGTTTTTTCCCACCAGGGTACTAAATTAATTTTTTTTTCTTACACTTAAAGATTATCTTAAAAATATAGTCCTCTTTAATAATATAATACTAAGTGATATTAGGTCAAAGGCAAGACATATTGTTTAGAAAGAAATTAAACAAATTCTATTTATTTTTCCAAAAGACATGTAATTATCCTTACTTCAAGGAAGCTCCCTATTACCTTTCCCCAAGTTATATATATTAATTGGGAGTTGTTGGGATGTCTTTTCCATAAAAAATTTGCTCTTTTCCAACATTTTTATAAAACAAACCATTATCTCAGGGAATGTCCTTTTTCTTTAAGTTTCTAGAATTATCTTCCCTTAGTTATTGTTTCCAAGTGTAAAAAAAGTCACATCAAAATATTCACATTTGATGCCTTAAATATTGTGTTGCCACTCTTGGTAAGATAATTATTCCACAACACCATGTATTTTATTTTCCCTTGGAAACTTGACAATTATTTCATTTACCGTATCAAAAGTCATTATTATTTACTCATGTATGAATTCCTTCTATCTATTTAACTTGTGCCACAAGCACCCATGCCACAAAGGTGATCAAATATATTATTATTCCACCAATAATATGATTGGGGAATTGACAAATCAATTCATTTATATAATATCATTTTACCAAAATTGAGGATATAACAGATGGGCAGTGCAAAAGGTGTATGTCTGCTGAAGAAATGCTCATCCACACCTTTAGGGACGACAACGAGGAAAAAATGGTATGTGATTCATTCATAAAACTTGAGAATCAGATGGAGTTCTTTGGTCCTGTGAACTTGGAAGAGTGGTTCACTAATCTGGATAAGGTATATGGAGGATTACAAGAAACTTTCTAAATAATCTTGCACTACTTATGAAGTAGTAGGAATGCACATGTGTTTGAAGGCAAGACAATTAGGATGAAACATCAGGTGTCTTGGGTACAAAGGGCCATCTAGTTGAATGTAGATGCATGTAAACCCTCATATCCAAAACTATAGATTGGTAGGCTAGTAGGTTGGCTCCCACTAGAGCATAGAACCATCAAACTCAATGTTGACACTGATATCAATAAACAAGGAGGCACAATAGCTGTTATAGCTAGAAACATCCAAGGGGAATGGCTAGGAGACTGGGGCAATAAGATAGGAACCACAAACGCCCCTAAGGTGGAGATGGATGGAATAACCATGGCTATTGAATGAAAAATAGAAAGGGGATGGACCAAGACAATGATAGAGACTGACTGTTAACTGGTGATGATAATAATGGAGGAAGAAACAAAACATCCGACGTTCGCTTACTGGAGCAACACAGAGGTGAAGTATAGTAGTAGAGAGATAATGGCAGATGGTCTTGCCAAATTACATTTAAATAATAACTATATTTTCTAAGATTATGTAAACCCACCTATTGATATTATGGGGATGTATCAGTCTTAAAAATGTAATGGTAGTAGTAATACCAGATTTCATTCAGTCAATGGCATTAGTGAATGTACTTTATAATCAAATTGGCTTGCATGATAAATGCAAGATGAATAAAAAGATTCTCATCTTACCCAAAAAAATTTAGATAAAGTATATATCTTGGTACAAACCTTGACCATGAGTCAATATAGCACCCTCATATATATAATATGAGGTTTTAAACCTAAAAGATGAGTTATATGTTAGGACATGATAAATAAGGTATAACACACACACACACATATATATATATATATACATACATACATACATACATACATACATACATACATACATACATACATACATACATACATACATACATACATAATACATTAATTTACCTTGAGTTAGAACATGATAATATTTTCAAGTCTAATTTCCATGAAATTAAATTGGATGAACCCATAAGCCCTATTAAATTAATGTGCTAAATAATATCAATAAGGTATTGACACTAGGAAACTTTCCTAACTATGAAACATTGGGTGGAGTATACCTAAAATATTTAAGTATGTAGTTTGGTCTCTCACATAGGATGGGTAACTCATGTTTCCTTGTTAAGATGGTATGCTAATAAATGACATTCTTTGTGATTTGGCAACATGAGTATTCCAAGGGATATTAAATATGATTGAACTTCCCTCTTGAGTCTACAATCTCAAAATAAGTACATATATGAAATATGGCCTAGTTCATGGAAAGTTATGCTACATAAAATGATTAGTTATGTGTAAATTTCAAGTTAACCATTGCATGGTAGCTATCCTAATTAAGATTAAGAATAGGCAAGAGGTTTAAAATGCAAAAATGATAGGTTATAATAAAGTAAACACTTTTATTTGCAATGAAGCACACCACAACACTAAGGTTTTGTGAAACCTAGATCCTAATTTATGCAGTTCCCGAGATAGACACATGATCATGGTCAGATGGGCATGATTCATCTCTGATAACACCCATTTTATGGTTGCTAGAGCTTATATTTTATTATCAAAACAACCTCCAAACCTAACTTCCTCTTAGTTTTATCTTAATTGTGAAGAAATTATGCCCACTATGCCCCTGACTATATTTCCCATATTTTGCAATTTTTATCTTATTTCGTCCACAAGAAGAGCACCAATGGGACCATCAGGCCCATAAGCAATTAAGTCCCCGTCCCGACCTAGTAGCATGCGAGGCGACACACCCTCTTACCCGTCATGGTCACTGCCCGATACGACGACAACCCGACACGGGTGTGTCACACGGGAGCCCTCGCCGCTGCAACTCTCTACCTAATATGGTGCCTCACTCATCACAGTTTGCCACCCGACAAGGTTGTTATACGATATGGCTACCCCTCGGTGCTGCAGCCTGACACGGTCCCAACTCGCCATAGCTGTACACGATGCACTCACTGCCCGACACGTTGATGGCCCAACACGCATGCCGAGCAACAACCATATCCAACCCCTCCTGAAGCCTTGATAACGGAGCTGGGATGAAGGACACGTGGTCCAATAAAAGATACAACTCCCATCAACTCACTGCCTATAAATAGCAGCTACAAGACTACAATGGGATGGACCGTACCCTATGAGAGCTAACTCCCAGAGTAAAAGGAGCTAGTGCGTCAAGTTCTAAGGAGCCTGCCAGGCGATACTAGGTGAGCACACCCCCATCATGAGAGGGATGGGAGGAGGTCACTTAGAAACTATTCCGGTAGCAGCAAGCAGCACGATATGATCCTCAAGGCCACTTCAACAATGCCAACTTCCTATCTGGGCTTCAACCCAAGACAGCCTGCCCACCTATTCCGACACGAAGAACCTGAGAGACTTAAGATAGTGTCTACCCGATATGTATCCTAACCCGACACAATACCCAACCCGATATGGCTCACACCCGTCATGGCTGGAGCCCGACACGACCAATAGCCCGACATGGCCATATCAGGTGGAGGTCCTATCCCGATATGACCCTTACCCATCACGGTCCATGACCCGACACGGCTAAAGACCCAACACAGTCATATCCCGATAGGGCCCTTACCCGGTACCGAGTTAGCATTATCTTAGGTGTCTGTTGCTATGTACTTCGATCTCCTAAATCAAGGAGACAAATACCTTTCCTCCCTTTACAACATTTACTTTCATTTAATTAAAACATTGTAACTAAACCTTTATGTCTCTTTATGATTATTGGAATCTGTGGAGTTTATCGCATATTGTTCTAAGTATGGCTTTACTTCATTGGATGATTTCTTCATGGCATCTTATTTCTAGTTTCTTCTTTCTGATTCATGCTTTTGACTAGCTATCAAATCATGTTTCTTGTTTTGACTCCTTTGAGAGAAGGGCGTTGTAAACTTCTAGAGCTTGTCCTGATTCAGGTGTACAAGAGTACCCAGAACCAGAGCTATGCCTGATTTATCCTTCCGTACAAGCCCATGCCTGGTACCTTTGAGATAAGGAACTTAGAGCATGGCTCATTGGCGTATTCTTCAAGAGAAGAAGGCGATGGATGTAGTCCACCGCCACTTGTTACGATTAGGTTTTCTTCCTTCGTTGTATACCCTGAAGATAGTTTTATCTCCTCAGTTTCCTATATACGAAAACCATCATAAAACTGCATAAACCAAAAATACCCAAAGCTTTAATCTTTCTGGTAACTCCCCTTGGAGATAGGTTTTCATTTAATTCTTTGTGATTCTTCTGCTACAACAAACCTTATCCTTCAACTTTTTTACGTGCTTAAACAAGTGAAACTTGTGTTCCAAAGTGCTATTCTTCCAGTCCCTGTGTTTGACCCCAAACTACTTCGACCCTGTGCTAGTTGCAGGAGTCTTATAGATTTGGGTATTATAAATTACTAAAGTTCGATGACCTAGACATGTCTCCATTTTTAGACCCACGTTTAAGGCTTATCAACTTTTTGGTGCCGTTTCCGAGGACTCGACAATGAATGCCATTCTACGAACTCGAATTTTACTTACACTTTGCCAAAAATCTTATATATATGCATATAATATTGCAGATACTTATTGTACATAACTTAAACATACACACACCTTTCCAACTTTTCTTTTTAGGTACTTTTTCATCTCTCCAAACCCTCCTGTGTCTGATAAGAAATGACTGAAGAAGCACCTGAAGCTCGGTCTCTTCATTCTTTTGTCCAAGTTAGGGCAAATGAAGAAAGGAACCCAGTGGTGTAGCAACCGCTCAACGTGGCTAACTTTGAGCTGAAGCCTGCCTTTCTCCAACAGCTACAACACAACTAGTTCGGAGGGAATACTAGTGAGGAGAACCCTTACAACCATCTTACTATGTTCAAGAGGACTTGAAAGACCTTCAAGATCAACAAGGTCCCAATATCCTACATCTACACCCAATGCTTTCCTTTCTCCACGAGGGACAAATCTCTGGAATGGTATACAAGTCTCCAATATGGGAGTCACCCTGATTGGGAACATCTAGCTAATGCTTTTATTGCTAAGTTCTTCTCTATAGAGAGAACGATAAAGTGCCAAAAAAAGATAACCAGATTCTCGCAGAATGTTTCAAAGAACCTACATGAAACCTGGGAGAGATTCCAAGGTTATCAGAGAGAGTGCCCGTACCATGCTTTTTCTGAGCCCAAGCTGATCACCACCTTCTACAATGGGTTGTGAATCGGAGAAAGGAAATCCTTGAATGCTGCAACATGTAGTGATTTCTTGGGGCTCAGCCCCCAAAGAGCTAGGGAGATTATAGACAACATGGCCACCAATCAACAGGACAGTGAATATGACATAGAGTCAATGAGTCACTGCACTCCTGGAGAATCCAAGGTGATGGAAGCACTGTCGGCTAAGTTGGATAAGATAGTGTATGACATTCAAGCCTTGAAGGACCAGAGCTATAAAAGCAAGGTCTGACAAGAAGGGGTAAGGAGTTGTGTCACATGTGGAGAGTCAGACCATCTTTCTGACTTTTGCCCACATACGGCTGTACAGAGTGAGCTCGTTGAAGAAAGTACCGAGAACGTGAGTTATGTTCAGTACCGACGTCCCAAAAATCTCAGTTTTTCATATGGAAACACCAACGCGGTTGAGAGCTCTCACCAGCTACTAGGCGAAACCTCTTTAGGAGGATAATAGAATCATCAACACCAAGAAGGTTTCTAGCAACCACATGGCTACCCGAATGCCTAACAAGGTCAGCAACAATGACTGTTGATGATGACTGAGTTGATGTCCTTCACCAAGAAGCAAAATGATTTGAATGAGAAGCTGTACAAAAGTTTCGTAGACAACACATCGTTGCTCAAGTTAATGCAACAACAAATGGGAGGTTTTTTGACTCAAATTGGGGAGCTCTAACAGCACAACAAGCAGATAGATCAGTACCTGGAAAGCCTAGCCCAGAGTATTAACCATCAAGTAGGGTGATTCATGTCCAACACTGAGGCAAACCCATGAGGGAATGAAACCGTGAAGATGGCCGTCCTGAGGTTAGGAACAGTGATGCATCTAGTCCACGAGAAGAGAGCAACAATAGTAACAAAACCAATCAAGGATGTAACCCCCGAGGAATCAATAGAAGTACCCACTAAGTAGAAGAAAGTAACAACAAGAGGAGATGACGACACAACTTTTGAGGAGCGTCCGGATAGGTATGCACCCTGCATACCTTTCCCACACAAGCTAGTGAAAGCTCAATTGAAAAATAGGTATGAGAAGTTCATGAATGCCGTAAAGAAGTTGCACCTCGACATCCCTTTCTTGGATGCCATCGAGGTGATGCCCACCTATGCAAAGTTTCTTAAGGATTTGAATTCAAGGAAGAAAAGAGGATAAGACGTTGAAACTGTGAATCTAGCACAAATGTCCATTTCATTTTTCAAGGCAAGTATGCCTTCTAAGAAGAAAGATCCCAGAGCCTTTGTCATTCCTTTCCAATTCAGAGACAACATGACCCAAAAAATCTGGCAGATCTAGGGGCAAGCATTAGCTTAATGCCCTTCTCCCTTGCAAAGAGGTTAGGACTTACTGATATAGTAAGTACAAATATGAGAATCCAGTTAGCAGACTACACCTTCACCAGACCCATTGGAGTAGTGGAGGATGTGACCATTAGAGTTGGGTGGTTCTTTATACCATTTGACATCATTTTGATCGACATCTTGGAGGACCTTAGCTGCCCAATGATCTTCGAGCGACCCTTCCTTGCTACAGACAGAGCACTTATCAATGTAGAGGCAGGAATGATAACAATCAAAGTTGGATGAGAGCACATCAACTTCAACATCTATGACTGCATGAAATCCCTACATTCTTTGAGTCTTCCTACTTTGTCTAAAGTTATCAACAACTCTGGAATGAGGTAAGGGAGGAGAAGGCTATGGTGGACCCACTGATGCGCGCTGTAGTTGGCAACACACATGTAGTCGAAGACCCTAAAGTAAAGGAACTCCTGGAATTTTTGGATGCTGATGATCTGTATGAAGAAGATGGCCTTGTTGAGACGGTGATGTATGCTGCACTATGAAGTGATCCTGCTAAAGAATCAGAAGAGAAGACCCTGCTCAAATTAAAGGTTTTCCGAAAGGTTTGGGGTACTGATTCTTGGATGAAGAAAGGATGAACCCAATTATCATCCACTCAGAGCTGACTGATGACCAGAAGGAACAATTGTTGGTGGAGCTGAAGCTAAGAAGGAGAACCTTAGGTTACTCGACTGGAGACCTAAGAGGCATCAAGCCTTCTGTGTGTATGCACAAAATCCATCTGGAGGAAAATTCCAAACCCTATGCCCAACCGCAACAAAAACTAAACGAGAAGTTGCGAGAGGTGGTCAGCAAGAAAGTTGTAAAGCTCCGTGATGTAGGAATCATTTACACCATTAGAGACAGTACGTGGGTGAGTCCCATTCAAGTAGTCCCTAAGAAGGGAGGCATAATGCTGATCAAGGGAGATAGTGGGGTTGAAGTTGTAACTAAGATTATCACTGGTTGGCGAATGTGTATAGACTACTGAAAGTTAAACACTGCTACCCGTAAGGATTACTTCCCTCTCTCATTTATCAACAAGATGCTCAAGGACCTGGACCACCACTCATGCTTCTATTGGTTGGATGGATACTCGAGGTTCTACCAGATCCCCATTCATCCAGACAATCAGGAGAAGACTACCTTCACCTGCATCTATGGGACTTTTACTTTTAGAAGAATGCCCTTTGGGCTCTGCAATGCACTTACAACCTTTCAGTAGTACATGAATGCTATCTTCGTATATTTCCTAGAAGATAAGATGGAAGTCTTCATGGATGACTTCAACATCTATGGTAGCTCTTTTGATGATTGTCTGAATAACTTGTCTTTGGTAATGAAGAGATGTGAATAATAGAGTCTCACCCTTAACTGGGAAAATTGCCATTTCATGGTACAGGAAGGTTCTTGGGACATAAAGTGTCCCACAAAGGCATTGAAGTAGATTAGTCTAAGGTGGAAGTGATTTTAAAGATCCCTCCACCCACATCTGTGATAGGAGTCAGAAGCTTCTTAGGACATGCCGGTTGCTATAGAAGGTTTATCAAAGACTTCTTGAAGATTGCAAAGCCATTTTCAAATCTGCTGATGAAGGATGTAAAGTTTGATCTCATAGAAGAATGCCTCACGACATTCTCCACCTTGAAAGATGCTTTGGTCTCAGCACCTATTATCCAGTCACTCGATTGGAATCTTCCCTTCGAGCTTATGTGTGGCGCTAGTGATTTTTCCATAGGCACAGTCCTTGGGCAAAAGAAGGATAAGAAGCATCATGTGATCTTCTATGCCAGTAAAATGTTAGACGAAGCACAGACAAACTATACCACCACCGAGAAAGAAATGCTAGCCATTATCTATGCATTTGACAAGTTTTGATCTTACCTTGTGGGTTCTAAGGTGATTGTACACACGGATCACAGAGCCATCAAGTATCTGATGCAAAATAAAGACGCTAAGCCTAGGATGCTACGCTAAGCATTGTTGCTACATGAGTTTGATCACAAGATAATCGACAAGAAGGGTTCTGAGAACGTGGTCACCGACCACCTATCAAGGATTAGAGTGGAGGACGACCACTCACTGCTGATCAATGAAAGCTATGCTGATGAGGCAATTTATGTTGCCCAGATGGCCAATCCTAAAGGGCCATGGCACACCGATATCTATAACTATCTTGCCTGCAAACAACTACCCTCAGAGATATCTTATAATCAGAAGAAGAAATTTTTCTCTGATTTGAAGTATCATTACTGGGATGACCCTCTGCTGTTCAGGCGTTGCGTCGATAGCCTCTACAGAAGATGCATACCCGAAGATGAATCCACAAAGATCTTGTTTTAGTGTCACTCCTCTCCATATGGAGGACACTTGGGAGCTGAAAGAACTGCAACCAAGGTTCTTCAGTCCAGTTTCTATTGGCCCACCCTTTTCAAGGATGCTCACGCCTATGTCAAAGCCTGCAACGAGTGTCAAAGAGCTGAGAATATTTCCCGTAGGAATGAGATGCCCATGTCTGAATGGATTGAAGTGGAGATCTTCGACGTATGGGGAATCGACTATATGGGACCTTTCCCCTCGTCATATGGATTCAGGTACATTTTTGTTGCGGTAGACTATGTCTCCAAGTGGGTAGAAGCCATACCCGCTACCACCTGTGATGCCAAGTCTGTCATAAAGCTCTTTATTAAGATCATCTTCCCAAGGTTTGGAGTCCCTCGAATGGTTATTAGTGATGGTGGATCTCACTTTTCCGTAAGGCAATTTGAGTCATTTCTGCAAAGGTATGGGTTCAACATAAGGTTGCTACCTCATATCATCCCCAGATGTCTGGCCAGGTTGAAGTTTCGAATAGGCAAATCAAACAAATTCTGGAGAAGATAGTCTGGAAATCTCAAAAGGACTGGTCCACCAAGCTAGATGGTGCTCTCTGGGCATACTGAACATCATACAAGACGCTGTTTGGCACCACGCCGTATCAGTTGATTTACGGGAAAGTATGTCATCTACCTTTTGAGTTGGAGCATAAGACATTCTGGGCCATTAAACATCTCAACATGGACCCCTCCCTAGCCGAAAAGAAGAGGTTCCTCCAACTCTAAGAACTCAAAGAACTTAGGCTTCACACCTATGAGAATGCAAGAATCTACAAGCAGATGACAAAAGTTTGGCATGACTCTCACTTAAGGAAGAAGGATGTCAAGGAAGGAGACAAGGTTTTGCTTTTTAAATCTTCTATTTGAATTTTTCTAGGAAAACTATAGACTCGATGGTCAGGATCGTTCTTGGTAGCAAAGATGTATCCATCGGTAATGATGGAGCTGTATGACAAGGATGATCATGTAAAGGTCTTTCCAGTCAACAGACACTGAGTGAAAAGGTTCTAAGAAGATGAAGCTTTCATAAGGTGATCCAAGTTGCCCCTGGACGATGACGAAGTCACATATGCCGAAGAAACCTAGCAAAGACGGAAGATGTTGAGCTAACGACAGAAACCATAGCGCTCCTTGGGAGGCAGCCCAAGCTTTTAATTTCCTAGGATAGGATGTTTTTTCCTTTTCATGCAAAGAACATTATGAACACTTTCATTGTAATAAGGCCCAAGTCTGTGCATGTGCCACACTCACTAACTCTCACATTTTGTGGGCCACCGACTTAGTTTCATCGCCTTGATGTGTAATACTAGCTGAGGCTGAGATTTACACCTAAGCCAGTGATGTTTTACATATCAAGCACCTTTTACCTTAGTTTTCATTTTGACTAAGTTTATATGGATTTTTGAGCTTAAGCGTGTCGTGCATACTAACTGTCTTAGGTTATTGTATCGCTCAAGCAGTATCGGGTACGTATCACACGTCTATATCCTCTGATTCTACCGTTTCAAAGTATAGTTGACTTCACAAGAGCGTATCAGGTAGGTGTCATGCCCAACACATCAGTCGAATCGCGTACCGCTCTATCAGGTAGTGCTCGCACCACACCATACTAGAAGCATCATGAAACTCATGGAGCGCAAAGGGCACACCAAGTAAATGCATGATGTGTGATGCATCATCTCCCTCTAAACCTCACGACACAACGTGATTAGACATGATTTACCTTGCTTTGAAAGGCGATTTGTGTGCATGCACGACACATGTCCCCATTTTTACCTTTTAACCTCTCTTGCAGACAGCTATATATAGAACCGAGAGATTAACCGTGTTGGGTTACCAAAGTTACCAAAGCCTTTGCTCGCGTATCACAACTCCCGTGTCGGTTTCCCAGTCTACCAACCTCCCGTGTCGCATTTAGCATCTCTTTGCCCGACAAGGTAATAACTCATGTCACGCATTCCTTATCGCACTGACCTATCACCCATCCGTATCGCACACCGTTAATGCTTAGACTGTATCAAAGATCACGTATCATGTTCCTTCCCATGTCGGTCAAGGCTTTAAATGCGTATCGATTTTCCTATCGCTTCGATTGTATTGGGTTTCCATCCGTGCCACGCGACACAAGTATCGCGTGACATGTGTACCACACATTCCTTATCGCACTGAGTAAGTTTAGGGGAGCTTGCTGACACTCTCCAGGGTTCACGTGATACACATATCGTGTAGAAGTATCATGTTCTTTAGCTGCTGACTTCACAAGTGCATCATTTTCCCCTTTACCTGATATCAGTTTATAACGAGTATCGTGTCAGGTTTCTCAGTATCGTGCACTTGCGTGTCACGTGCCAAGATTCATAAAGATTTGCTTCTTTTTACAACTCGATATCGGTTTTTGCAGGTATCGCCCAAACCGTATCGAATGACATCATAAATAAATTCTTAGTTATAACGACCCTAAGTATTGGGCAGATAGAGTTTTGCCCAAATAACCATTTTTTGATTTAATTTCTTTATCTTTTTTCTCTTCAAAAAATGGCATGCACCAAAGACACTATCGTCCAGTCGATGAGCAGGACTGGAGGATCAACCCCGAGGCCACAATTGTGGCCAATGTAGGGCAAAACACCCTAATCCAGCAATGACTGGGCCTCTTAAGACTAAGAAGTGGCCCCACATCGAGGCAAGCACAACCCCGACCACAACGGTGGAGCCCAAAGTTGTTGCCCACTCTCTAGGGTGATTCATGCTGAGGGACGCAGACCACCAAAAGCGCTACACTGAGCTGACAGTGAAGGTCTATTTCCCGACCAGTTTCTGTCACCATGCTTCCTTCCGACAGATCGACATCTTCAATAGGTTGGAAAATGTGCTCGAAACCACCGGACTCCGGAAGATCTGTTTCAGATTCTCCAACTCGTACACTGAGTTGATGAAGGAGTTCATCTCCTACCTCTGTTGAGTTCCAAACACCTCATAAGAAAGACAGAGGTACAATGAAGCGGACAGGCTGCACGGGCACCTCTACAATCAAGAGGGAATTTGACTGGCCTCCCCTCTCATATTTTAGTTCCTGATTCCACATGAGAGATTTTGTTATCCTTCGACCATGGACACGTGCTCTGACATGGGTTCCACGACAATCCACAAAGTCAAACAAAGACGTCATTATGACCATCCCTAATATTGGCACATCGGATCCTTAGAGAGAGCTAAGGAATCTCCATCCCTATAGTTGTGTGCTTCCTCCCTTCCTCTTTAGAAAATCATCAAGTCAGGGGCACCGCCAAGGATTGAAACTCTGACGAGGAAATGCAAGGAAAGACCCTCCATATATGTGTGATTCAAATATGCTAGTAAGCTATAGTTTGATGTGGCCATCTAATCGGATATCTGCTTGTTGTTGGAGAGTTATATGCTTGAGATGTAGGTTGCTAGAGGAGTAGCTTGGTTAGATTGGGGGTTTCCTCAAGGGGTGTGCTCAACACCAGAAAGAATCTAAGTATCATCAATTTACCTCCTTGAACTTGGTAGTCCCATATGTAACAGGTGGAGATGCCTGAGTTCTCCTTTGCATTACCCTTTCCTCTTTGGTGAGGATGAAGTATGGGGGCTATTGAGATTACAATGTGTCTATCTAATATCTTTTCTAACTCTTCATATGGGTTCAAGAAGGGTCATTCTAAAAATGGAAGCCATTGCATGCCCCTAAACCTCCAATTATTCTTTCACTGATGCCTGCAAACAAGAGTGGAGAAGGTGGAGGTAAAGAGGGTCTAATCTCTCTTGTCTCGCCCCTAGAGGCTATAACCTGGGGGTGGTTGGGAAGTTGCAAAGATTGCAGATCTAGAGGATGAGTTGGAGTTGCATTTGTCTCACACATTGTAACACCCCAACTTTTTAATATAACATAACTGAGCAGAACCATTCATCTTGAAAGGGGGATGTCACAGTAAGGTAATCATTGCAAATAAACAAATAATTCACCATTAATATTCATACATTGTTCTCTAAAGGAAAACTATAAATGGTTTCTTTATAAAGTCTAAGATTCAACTTCATTTCTAAATATGAATTAACTAACCATGAAAGTAAAAATTCTAAATGATTGGGTCATTAATGTGTATGGAACCCCATAGTTGACTCTTGAAGATCTTCTAGTCCTTATTTTCTCCTCTTTGGTTCTTATTTTCTCCAACTCATGTGGACATCACGTCCCCAACCATGAAAAAGGGAAAATCAACAATTAGTAAACGGTACTGACACTTTATAGCATAAACAAAATGTATATACTTGACATGTAATAAAAGTTGACATAAATTAACTATAAGAATTATTGAATCATTATTAACATGAAGAATTGGATAGTAAATGTATGCATCCCTCTATGATGCCTACTTAGGAGCACATAATTGCTAGGAAATCCCTTGATGTCTGGAAAGCCCTTGACGACCCCTTGAGGTCCATGATTCTGGAGCATATAAAAGCTAATTAAATTCCAATTGTCTTGATCTATAACATTAGCACTAACATGACCCTTAAAATTTAACATGATGGGATATTCCCTCTTGAACTAGAACATTAATTTCTTGAATCATTAATCGTAATATCTAATCTTAGTGATCATTATAACCATAGATGGGATATTCCCTCTTGAACTAGAACATTAATTTCTTGAATCATTAATCGTAATATCTAATCTTAGTGATCATTATAACCATAGGACATAACATATAACAATCATCAAGCAATTGATATAGTGAACATGATCAAATCATTAAACTTGAAATTATAATGTCTAATTTATACTTAGCATGCAATCAACCATAAATACTTGTATTCAACAGCATGACCCATTTACCTTGGAGAAAAGTAGTTCCTAAGTTCAAGCCCTAAGTCAAACCTTCCCTTGTATTGATTAGGCTCTAAGTGCTTATACATAATTATTGAACATCATAAATCAATACCTTATATTGATCCTAGGTTGAATTAGGCTATATTAGTATTTGATTACATTAGGGTTAGGCTTACTAATCAACATCATTAAATTAGGAAACTTGGTTGGATGATTGCTATTTTAGGTCACATTAATCACATGTGATATATATTTAGGGTTTCATGAGTTAAATTAGGGTTTTAAAATATATGCTAGAAAAGGAAGACAAATCGTGACTTGAAAACCCTAAAATAATGTTCTACTAAAAAAATACTTTCCAATGACTATTTATTCGTCATTTTCTAATCATCCATTAATTTATGGTGAATTTTTGAAAAGAGACCAATGAAAATTTGAGAAAAAGCGACGTGTGCTCCATTATCTAGTGGGCGGATTCTGAATTGGACCAATCAGGGTCGGCCAATTCAGTAGGGGACTTGCCACACCCGTCAAAGAAGATGAGGTATGAAATTCCTTAAATGCTCTTGCATTATTAATCTTTCAATCAAATGAATGTAGGCACCAGGGTACAAATTCCTTAATTATTCTTGCATTATTGATCTTTCAATTAAACAAATGTAGGAGAATCACCTTGAGTAGTTCAAAAAGCTCGGGGGCACCTACAGGTGAAATTGATTGAGGAGTGTAGAGAAATCCCCAAGGATCGATTTCGATCTAAAATATAGGCGTGGGATGGTTTGTAGTCCGCTCTCCATCTGCGAGGTTGAGAGGGACTCAAGCCCTAATTTTGGCATTTTGTCGATCCAGTGAGAAGGAAGGAATATGACTCATTCAAAATGACCAAGAGAGACGGCGATGGAGGAGGAAAATCACACAAAATGGTGGAGTAAAGAGGGAAGGAGAGATCAAGGAAGGTCACTCTAAAAACAAGTTCAGTTTCATAGAGATTGCGGAGGAAGGTGATAGGTTGAGAACTATCAGATCATAATCAACTTGAATACTAATCGCCTCATCACACCAGTGAGAAGAAAGAGGGTTCCTGATAGAATGGAAATTGAAACTTAGGTTTAATAATCATATCAAATTAATTTGGCATTAATTCTTAATCAAACTATAGGGAAAACTTCCCTAATTAAATTGGAGAGTCAAACATGGTCCAAATGTCTTCAAATTTGAACCATAGGTTAATTTAATGGTCTAGAATAATATTAGGTAATTAGATTTCGGTTTTGTACATGTTTGGTCCATAATTTCAATATTGGCCATTAATTATAATGCTTTGAAGGGTGAGATAATTTGAAAAGGCTTCTCTTATTGAATCCTTGAGTAAAAAACTCTATATATACATTATTCACTCATTCAAGAGTCATACAACACCTATTTAATCCATTTTTATACTTTATTGCCATCTTGGAGGAGAGAGAAAAGAAAAGAGGGACTACTACTTATCATCTTGAGTTAATTGAATCATATAATGTACATTTGAAAGAGAAAATATATCTCAGTCTCATTTTAAGTTTTATCTCATTTACATGTAAGAATTACCAATATATGTCTTTTTACATTAAACCCCCCAACTATTATTATTTAGAAAATACTACTATCTAATGTTTAAATTTTTCTTGAAAATTTGGGATGTGAAACACACATATTGCTGACCGGTGATAGAAGATAACACCCGTCATTCCCTTAGCTCCTCAGGATCTGGAGGTAAGGGATGAAGTTCACACCATAGGATCTCAGTGACTATTTAGATCGGGCCTCCCGCACTAAAGCAGGTCGCCCCATAACTCTAGTGGTTGCTTGATGTTCATTTGTCACAGGCCTAAGTAAATAAATGATCAAAAGACCAAAGTCAAATCAAAAATTATATAATTAATGTACTCATCTTCAAATAGTTATTCTTATTTGTAGCAATCTCCAAACATTCTAAAATTTTAGACATAGACTCATACATCCTAAGGCATCTTTTTTTTGAAGTTTTAGACTCAAAATCTATTATTGGGCATGCAAATAAATTATTAAAATAACCTTATACATATGTGTTTAGACCTTGATAACAATTAAACTAATCATCAAATATTAATCAGACAAGTCCATAAACACTTGTTATGATACTAAAATACCTCAAGGCTCATCATCTAACTACTTTAGCTGAATGTGACTACTAAATGGACATCTTGGCATCATAAGTACCCAAGTGGATCAATAAAACATTCACCATGATGGCCATAATTCATATGTCATAATCAATAACAATATCTTGAATCACTCCTTCTAGGTGAAATTAATTCAAAATTGACTAACCACTTCCTAAATTGGAGTTCAACCACATACACAACATTCACAGTCTTCCAATGTTATATTGGGCATAAAAAAACCCTAAAATTATGGTTAGTACAGTCACCCCACATTATAAGGAATTTCATCCTCGAAATTCAAATGATGTTATACTCAAGGTGATATCAAGGAGTCTAGCTTCAAATACTCACAGCTTCTTGGTGCCAAGTCTATTACGTTCTGCATGCACCCTAGGTTGCATCTTAGGATTTAGAGCATCTAAGGTGTACTCACCCCACCTTATATAGGTTCTAGCATCATTTAATGTATTAGTCATAATATGACCATTCTAAAAAAATGCTAAGCTTTACATCCCTTATCTCCCTAAGAAATAGGGTTTTATTAATATGTAAGAAGTTGAGAAGTATCACTTAAGGTTTCAACTTTCTACACACTCACATGTTAAGGTGATATCAAGATTCATGTCATCAATGGTATAAATTATCACACTTATTAATAACATTTGTGGGGCCTATCATTAACATAATAATAGAATTTAATCATTAGATAAAGAATTGTTTTATAGGCTTGAATATTAAGGTTTCACCCTAGTGTGTGAGTTGTCACCAACAAGAAACATAGGTTAAGAAGGATTGAGGTGAATCATTTTATTTTTTGACCATATAATATGCTATTAATTTTTGTTATTCATTTCAAGATCATGTTTCAAACTTGTATTTTTCATGCATGATATGAAGGGAAAGAGAATATACTAAGGTAAGCTCACAATTTCAAGCTTATACATACCACATATGTTGTTGAAGGAAAGATAATAGACTAGGTCAAGCTTATCTGAGTGACTCTTCTGCATAACCATCAACATAGTTCAAGTGAGGTTTCTAGCATCATATATCAAGAAAGAGATAAGGAAACAACAACATTGACGAGTATCTTATGAACAAGGATTTTTACTCTCACAACCAAAGTTTCATATATCACCTCACTTGCAATAAATGATGAGATTCACAAACATACACCACTCAAGCTAGGACCTAACTCAATAAAGGATTGAATTTCTCATTTTCAGTCACCTATCCTTCAAATTTTTAACCAATCTCACATATAGGATTGAGTCATGCAACATGACTCATCTCATCTACTCAGGAGTAACCAAGCTTAGGACACATTATTTGGCACATATATCATATATTTCATATATTGGAGGGTAGGTCCTATGACCCTCTCCATGTGGGTCTCACTCTCTCTAGAGTTCACCATGTATCTTATCCTAATACTGGAGGTCCTCCTTTGTAGAAGAGCTTGAGGCTCATGCATATTCAACCTTATCTTAACTTAGCTCATTTTAAGTAAGAAAAGAGTATGTACATTCATCATCAAGACTTAGCTTAGATCTACAAAATTGGATTTATCTCATATACAACTTAAATATTTATAAGGAACTTATACCAAGGCGGCATACACATACATGAACACTCAAATATAGACATACACCATTAACACTCAACATCAACATATACGTATTACAACATGTTTAATTACAACTTACATTTACATATAGAAAAGGGAATTTAATACAGTCTGAACATGCATGATAACTAGGATCTACACAATAGGTACGACATGTACAATTGCTCACTTCCCATCTTTTCTCCCATTCTAGCTCTGAACCTAAAACATATGTGAAAAAAATAGATCAACACACAAGGTGTTGTGTACATGGGTAGAAGGATACATATATTTATGTCTTTCATAACTTTGAAAATATTTGCAGAAAGAAAGAAAGAAGACCATAGAAAACACTTCTTTATTAAGAAAAATAAGCCAATTTCATTCATTTTTCTAGATGAGTTGCATTTTCAAAGTGAACTAGTACCAAAAAGTATATGTTGGTCCCTATCCCGCGTACCAAGCACTCTGGGGAACTCCTTGTACACAATGTGTTCTAGGGAGGTGTACTAGTCAACATTAATCCATTCCATTGTAAGGGAGATAATGAACACCTTAATAACTACAAAACACCTACTCATAATTTATGCTTTCAAGAGATAAACATTGATTACTTATAGTAATACTACATCTAGTATATGCAAATAAAAGATCATACATAGATATCATGATTCAACCAAGAAAACCGTAGTCATATAATTAAATAAATCCCACATACCTGAGTTTAGCAATTCTTAACTTATCCTTGATCATCTACATATCTGGTCATCACCTGATTAATATCAATTAATCATCATTAATTCATGTACATCATTTTCATAGTATTTTAGGACAATTTTAGGGTTTTGCCAGACCTAGGGTCAAACTAACCTTAATCTTGTCTCTTTGCACCCAATTGTTGGGAAATATGGCAACGAAAACAAAAAATTTACTCTCCATATTCCCCATAAACAGTAGATTGCATCAACAACTATGAGATGGGAAAGAAGGCTGCAATACATATATCTGGTCCTAGTGAAAGTCCAGCGACAATGTTCGTTGCAACGTGCTACTTCGTCGAGTTTGACCTTGATGGTATCATCATCGTCCTCTGGATCTGGTACCATGGATGGCGTTTGATGGTGTCCTCCTAGTAGGAGGTAGAACCTCCTTGCCTCTATAGTAGTCCATGTGGACCACCAAGAATTCCTGTCATTTTAGGTGAATGGACATGAAGGAGTTGTACCTTCCAGTTGACGTGCTAAACTTGCTCTCCTGTAGTTGTCTCTCCCTTGCCATTCCTCCCTTTTACTGGTAGAACTTGCTCGGGCTCTCTTGGTTACCACAAGCAGAGAAGAAACAATTGTCAAAGCAAATTGATCTATCTGGGAAGCCCCCAATATCCCTCTATTTATAGGAGGATCAGGGTTCTAGTCTAAGCGGGAGCGAAAGAGGATGAAATTTCACAAATTTTTGCAACATGCGAGTGGAAAAATGGTCGGTTCATATGTGAACTGATCAATTGGCACACGAGATGATTGGTTCAACCCTTGAATGGGTGTTTCATCATATTTCCCAATCACAATTTTTTTGATAATTAATATTCAATTAATGCACAACATGACATCAACACCAATCCTTGATCCATTCTCATGATCTACAAAATGCCTGGTTTACAACCTGAGCCAATCAGTTCACGTAATGAACTGGTCATTTTAGAGTGCATACATCCAATCTTGTTTAAGTTGAATACCTAACACTTTAATAATCAATGTTAAATATCATTCATGAATAAACTCCTATTCCAAGTTCTAGGCCCTAAATGATGTTGGCAGTGAATGTCCATAACTAATTTATGACATCACAAGAAAATATTCGTACCTAGAAAGACATTATTGCTACCCAAATAATTTAAGAAGTTGGAGAACAACTTCAACCTATAATCCATGATTGGTGTTACAATGATTATACGATTCCTCTATCTTTGATATCTAAATTAAACTCTAGGCATGGAATCGTCATCCTCTTTAATGTTCAATCCATGTTCCTTGAACATGAACAAACTGCTTAAGATATATGTGAACTCAACATCATATATTGATTCACATGCACAAGGCCATGCTTTTCTCAGACTCACTTATCAAGTGGCCATGATATCAAACTCTTGTAGGAGGGACAAATTCCATCTACATCACTCACAATCATTCCCATGTGTCATAATGCATTTGAGCATACCTTTATGGCAACCCTTAGTTAAGGTCACATTTGATGATGAAAAAGTGCAATCAAACAACATGTGATGAGTGTATGATTTCAGGTCTAAGAACCAAAATCACCACCATCACTATAAGAGTTGATTTTGACTACCATTCTATGGTTTCCATGTATCACTCTAAATGTGGGTCTGTCTGATACACTATTCTCTAACAAGTATCTATGTGCTTGGTTTGATATCACATATCATGACTAATGAGATTCTATCATCAACCAACACACACTCTAGTCTTAAGTGTTATTGTTTTCTATCAACCTTCCATAATAACAACCTACTAGGGACATAACATGCATGTATATACTCTTGACACCCATATGATCTCACTGATCATGTTCTCAACTTGAAGACATACATCATGGAGTAATATCATTCTTTAGACATTTATTATATAACATCATTATCTCATAGCTGAATAAAGTAGAATAAATTGGAAAATTTTATTTATTATTAATCAAATCGTTTACAAGTTATGCAATTACAATCATCATATGATTGGCTCTCTGGGCATACATACCAATAGAATCCCACTTGCACTTAGATCTAATCACTCATGAACTTAATCCCAAGTGATCTAACATGACCATCATGCTTCTACTGTGACAGTGCTTTTGTCAAGGGGTCAACAATATTGCTTTCGGTTGGCACTCTAAAAATCTTCACATCTCCTCACTCTAGGATCTTTTGTATGAGATGGGATCACCTTTGTATGTAAATGTTGATGTGACCTGGGTTCCTTAGCTTATGCAATAGCTCCATTGTTGTCATAATATATCTCAATTGCATCACTGATGCTTGGAACCACCCCAAGTTTAGAAATGAACTTCTTGATCCATACAACTTGCTTAGTTGCATAGATGTAACAATATACTTGACCTCTGTTTTAGAAACTGCAACTATCTCTTTCTTGGAACTATTCTAGTTTACAACACCATTATTGAGGCAAAACACAAATCATAATTGCGATCAGTAACCATGTTTGTTAGTTTGGAAGCACACATCAATGTAACCTTTTACCACCATCTCTTTCTCACCACTGTAGGCAAGGAACTGATCCTTAGTTCTTCTCAAGTACTTAAGGATGTTCTTTACAGTAGTCCAATGGACATCACTAGGATCTGACTGATATTTTCTCATCATGGTCAAGGAATGCGAGACATCAAGACGAGTAGATAGCATTGTGTACACGATTGATCCAATTGTAGATGCACATGGAGTCTCATTCATGCGTTCCCTTGCTTTACAAGATTTGGGACATTGAGCTCTAGAGATAGTAACACCATGAGACAAGGGTAGGTTTCCTTTCTTTGAGTCCTCCATGTTGAACCTTTTCTACACTTTGTCAATGTATGTGCTTTGACTTAGTACAAGAAGCCTTCTAGATCTGACTCTATAGATCTTGATTCCAAAGATATAGGATGCTTTGCCTAAGTCCTTCATAGAGAATGTATTTCCAAGAAAGTCTTTACTATATGCAAAGTAGGTATGTCATTCCCCATCAATAGTATGTCATCCACATACAATATGAGGACAATAATGCTCATACTAACCTTCTTGTAAAGACATGGTTCATCTTTGACTAAATCCAAACTTTTTGACTATTTCTTCAAATCAAAGATTCTAGCTCTAAGATGCTTGTTTCAATCCATAGATTGACCTTCATAGATTACATACTTTATTTACATCCTTTGGATTTATAAAACCCTCAGGTTGTGTCATATACACATCCTCAAGAAGATTCCCACTAAGGAATGTAGTTTCAATATCCATATGCCAAATGTCATAGTCAAAATAAGATACAATGTTAAGCATGATCCTGATGGACTAAACCCTGGAAACTGGATAAAAGGTTTCATCATAGTCAAAACCTTGAACTTGTTTGAAACCCTTTGCAACCAATCAAACTTTGTAAGTTTGTACATTAACATCCATGTCAGTCTTCTTCTTGAAGACCCGCTTGCACCCTATAGATTTTACCCCTTCAGGTGGATCTACCAAGGTCCATATCTTGTTGGTGTACATGGATTCCATATCAGATTTCATTGGCTTCTAGCCAATTCTCAGATTTTGGTCCTTTAACAACATATAGGTAGGTGATTGGCTCATCATCAATATCTAATTCATTGCCTTCTTTAGTCACAAGGTAACCAAATATATCTAGCTCAAGGCGTCTCCTACTATATTCTGTGAGGTTCTTGTGTTACTTGAGGAATTTGAGATTTCACAGAGGTTTGAGACTCTCTATGTTCCTCTTGTACATGTACATGTTCAATGCTCTCTTGTTAGTGAGTTCTACTTTGCTCCCACATATTTGTTTGGAAATAAATTTCTTTTCTAGAAATGCAGCATCCCTGGAGACAAACACTTTGTTATTAGTTGGGTTATAGAAGTAGTATATCTAGGTTTCCTTGGCATATCCAATAAATAACATGTATATGATCGAGGGCTAAGCTTTTCAGGATACGATTTCTTGACATAAGATTCACACCCCCAAATCCTCATAAAAGACATTTTGGACGCTTCCCGGTCCATATCTCATATGGTGTTTTTTGAACCGATTTAGATGGTATGCGGTTAAGTGTAAACACTAAGGTTTCCAGAGCATAACCCCAGAAGGAAGTTGGAAGATCGACAAAACTCAACATTGATTGCACCATATCTAGCAACGTACTATTCCTTCTTTCTGATACACCATTTTGGTGTGGTGTTCCATGTGGAGTCCACTGTGATATGATACCATAGGGTTACAGAAGGTCCTCTAACTCTTGGCTTAAGTATTATCCATCCTGATCAGAACAAAGTGTTTTGAGATTCATGACAAGTTGGTTCTGTACTTCATTCATGAAATCCTTGAACTTTTCAAGATTTTTTTACTTACGTTTCATTAAGTAAACATAACCATACCTACTGAAATCATTAATGAAGGTAATGAATTACTAATACACCTCTAGCATTTATTTTAAAAGGGCTGCATACAATAGTATGTATGAGTCATAATAGATCACTAGCTCTCTCACTGTTGCCAGTGATGGGAGTTTTGGTCATCTTGCCCAAAAAAAAAGATTCACATGTCTCTGTTGATTTGAAATCAAAAGGATCTAGATACACATCTTTATAGAGTCTAGATATGCGATTCTCATTGATGTGCCCTAGACGAAAATGCCAAAGATATGCCTTGTTTGAGTTATCGAGTTTTATGGTTTTGGTATTTATGTTATAAAAATTTGTCTTAATATCTAACAAATTAAGACCATAGGACATCGGGGCACTGCCATAAAAGATCTCATCTTTTGAAATAGAACATTGACCATTCATTATATGAATTTCATATCCATCCTTGTCCATAAAAGATACATAAACTGATATTTCTATTTATGGTAGGTACAAAATAGAAGTTATTTAACTCTATTACAAGCCCCGTGGGAAGAGATAAACTACAAGCTCCAACTATAGTGGAAACAACCCTTGCTCCATTTGTAATGTGTAGTTTGACCTCGCCCTTTTGTAAAGGCTTAATTCTTTTCAAATTATGTATATTCAAACATATGTGAGATCCACATCCAGTATCTAGTACCCAAGATGAATAAGTAGATAGATTTATCTCAATAACATACATACCTTAAGTGGAGATCTCTATCCCCTCCTTCTTCTTTAGTTCCTCTAGATAGAGAGGGAAGTTTCTCTTCCAATGTCTATGCTGGTGACAATGGTGACAATTACCTCCTGGAAACTCCTCCCTTTTCTTTGAGTACAGAAGACTTGGGCTTCCATCTAGCTTTAGAACTCTTCTTATCTTTGACTTTTCCCTTGAACTTCCCTTTTGTTCTGTTGATCATTATCATAGACTTGGGCACTCTTCTTATCTTTGACTTTGCCCTTGAACTTCCCTTTTGTTTAGTTGATCACTATCACAGACTTGGGCTTGTCTTTCTTTATTTTCCTTTATTTGTTCTCAACATGCCAAGTAATTCTAATAATGGCTTGTCAAAATTAATCATGTTGTAATTCATGACAAACTGACTGTATGAAGGCAGTGACTACAGAATTGTGTCAGTGGCCAACTCTTGGCCCAAGGTAAATCTCAGTCTTACAAGGTTCTCCACATACCCAATAAGCTTGAGCACACAGGGACCTATTATAGGTGTGGACAACAGGGACATATGAGGTTGTTTGTCTGATGAAGGGTGAGGAGGTGATACAATAGTCAAGACAGAGTCAGAAGGGTCGCAACAATGACAGTTCAATAGTGGTGGTGGCAGAGGACGCAGTCAAGCATCACATGTTGGTTTGTTTGGGCAGGCCAATAGAGGACATGGGCAAAACAAGAAATAACTAGATTCTATTCTATGAGTCATCCAGAAGGAGTAGTCAACCCATGGGTTGTGATATGTCAGATGGAGTTATTTCATTCTAATTTGTCTTATTCCTACTTTATATCTATTTTTGTTGACCTGGGTGCGATGCACTCTTTTATCACTAGAGAAGTGATAGCAAACTATTCTTTTCTTGTTAGTTGTAGATCTGATAATCTTCTCCTAGAAACCCCTTTGGTTGGTTCTGCCGAGTTACGAGAGGCGTGTCCATCCTGTGTTCTTTGTTTCTCAGGATGTAACATTCAAGTGGACCTTATACCACTTGACATGCACATATTTGATGTGATCCTTGGAATGGATACCTTGGAGAAGTATCAGGTGGTCTTGGACTATAGTTCCAAGGTGGCTACGTTCTATGACAATAATGTTTCATGGGTCTTTCAAGGAGATAGGAAGATTCTTCCAACATGCTTGGTGCCAACAATGATGGCAGAGAGCATAAGGAGGCAAGGTTGTGAGGCTTTTCTAGCACATGTGGTGGATACTAAGGTGAGGAGTCATAGTATTCAAGATGTGCCTATTATTCGTGAGTCTGAGGATGTGTTTCCTGATGAGTTTCTCGGTGTTCCCTCACTTTGAGAGATTGACTTTGTGATCAATCTAGAACTTGGTACACAACCAATATCACAATCACCGTACAAAATGGTACCAACTGAGATGTAAGAGTTGAAGAGACAGTTGTAGGAGCTATTAGAGAAGGGCTTTCTCAGACTAATCACTTCATCTTGGAGTGCTCCTATGTTGTTTGTTAAGAATAAGGATGGTTCCATGAGGTTGTACATGGACTATCGACAATTGAACAAGGTGATGATCAAGAACAAGTACCCGTTATCAAGGATAGATGACCTATTTGATCAGTTGAGAGGTGATACAATGTTCACAAAGATAGACCTGAGGTTAGGATACCATCAGTTGCAGATCAAGGCAGATGACATACCCAAGTCAACTGTCAAGACTAGGTATGGTCACTACGAATACATTGTTATGCCATTTAGGATAACCACTGCACTAACAACTTTCATGGATTTGATGAATAGGGTGTTCTGGCCTTATCTTGACCAATTCACAATTTTTTCATCAATGATATCCTGATATACTCTCATGACAACCAACAACATGAGCAACACTTACGAAAAATGTAGACCTTGTCGAGACAACACAAGTTGTAGGCTAAGTTCAACAAGTGTGAGTTTTGGCTAAAGGAGGTATCTTTTCTGGGGCATGTGATATTTGCTGAAGGCGTTCATGTGGACCCCAAGAAGGTTCAGTCAATGCTAGAATGGGAGTAGCCTAAGACACCGACGAAAGTTTGTAGTTTTCTAGACCTGGCAGGCTACTATGGAAGGTTTATCAAGAATTTCAGTGTAGTGGCATTACCCCTAACAAAGCTGATGAGGAAAGGTGTGATGTTTGTTTGGGATGACAAGTGTCAACATTATTTCCATATTTTCAAGGAGAAGGTGACCAATGCACCAATGTTGGTTCTATCTTAGCACGAGAAAGGTTATATCATCTTCTGTGATGCATCGAAGAATGGTTTGGGATGTTGACTGATGCAAGACAAAAACACTATTTCTTTTGCTTCATGAAAACTTAAGAAACACAAGGAGATCTACCTGATGCATGATCTAGAGCTTGTAGCTATAGTCCATGCTTTGAAGATTCAGAGACACTACATGTATGGCAAGAAGTATTAGATCTTCACTGACCACAAGAATCTACAATACATCTTCTCAAAGCAAGAGTTGAACATGCGACAACGACGCTGAATGAAGTTGATCAAAGATTATGATTGTACCATAGACTACCATCTAGGGAAGGCAAACACGGTGGAAGTTTCTTTGAGCAAGAAGTCTTCTTTGTCATCATCTGCTGATAAGGCACAATTGTGTTCTTTAGTGTGCCATAAGTGAGACATGTTAGTGTCTCTTTTCCAAATGAATGTGAAGTTGGAGATCTCCTTGTTGGCAGGCTTACTGGCTCAGTTACAGGTGAACCCTATAATGAGACAACATATTAGAGATGCACAATAGGGTGATACTGTGATACAACATATCCGAGTAGTTTGGCAGCGAGAAGCGTGATGGCTTCTATGAGTCAAAAGATGGGATAGTGTGTCACCACAATAGAGAGGTGGTTCTTGATGTTGATAATATGAGGAAGTTGGTTCTAGAAGAGGCTCACTCTTTGATGTATTCTATGCATCCAGACAATACCAAGATGTGCCACAATCTGAAATACATGTATTGGTGGCCTGGTTTTAAGCGTAACATGGCTGAGTTTGTGGTAAAGTGTCTTATGTGTCAGCATGTCAAGGTCGAGCATCAAAAAACTATAGGGACTTTGCAACCATTACCTATACCGCAATGGAAATGGGATCATATCATGATGGACTTTGTGGTTGGACTTCCTAGGAAAAACAAAGGTCATGATTCCATTGGCCAAGTATGCACACTTTCTCTCTATGAAGACAACATATACAGTTGAGAAGCTGGCACCAGTTTATGTGGATGAGATACTCTATTTGCATGAAATTCCAATGACGATAGTGTTTGACAGAGGTCCTTAGTTTACTAGTCTCTTTTAGGAGTGTCTACACACAACCATGGGTACACAGTTGAGGTTTAGCACAATGTTTCACCCGTAGAAAGATGGATAGTCTGAGAGGACTATAGAGATGTTGGAGGATCTATTGAGAATTTGTGTACTATAGTTTTTGGGAAGTTGGGATGTATGCCTCAGTTTGATAGAGTCTTCTTACAACAACATCTATCAGAGGAGTATCGACATGTCACCTTATGAGGATTTGTATGGGAGACATTGTAGATCTTTGTTGTGTTGGTATGAAATGGGCAAGTATCAAATTTTGAGGCCAGAGCTTGTACAACAGACAAAAAAGAAGATTAAGATAATACAACAACACCTGAAGGCAGTCTAGGATAGGTAGAAATCTTATGCTGATAATTGTCGTAGGCTGTTGGAGTTCCAAGTGGGGGATAGGGTGTATCTCAATGTCTCTCCTCGGAAAGGCATGTTGAGGTTTGAGAAGAAGGGTAAGCTAGCTCCTAGATATATGGGACATTAACCTATGGTGGCACATGTTGGGAAGGTGGCGTATAAGTTGGAGTTGCCACCAGAGTTGCACAAGTTGCATCTGGTTTTCCATGTTTCAATGTTGAGGAAGTGTCATCCTGACATAGAACTAGTGTTGTAGCCCGTGGAAGTTGAGTTAGAGGAGGACACATCATATGTAGAGGGTCCTATTTAGATCTTGGACCAGAGGGTGAAGAAGTTGAAGAAGAAGGATATCATGTTGGTTAACGTTTTGTGGCATCACCATGGTGTTGAGGAAGCCACGTGAGAGATTGAGGAAGAGATGTATAGGAATTATCTGTCTCTTTTGGCGTCAGATTTTGGGGGTGAAATCCTTGTTAGGGGTTTATGGTTGTAAGGCCTCTGACCTAGCTTAGTGCTTGCTTTTGTTGCTTTGCATAATAGGATGCTTGAACCTTAATCCATTCATGTGATGCAACTTAATAACATGTGACACATTCATGTTTTCAATTTGGTCCAATTTGCATGATGTTTGAGCTAGTTATGCTTTTATGTGTGCTTGTTTTGAACCAAGTTGCAATTTACCCATGTTGAGGGTTTATCTTATAACTTGTCACATGTTGGATGTGTCTCTTGTGACTTAGCATCATGAAATAGAGAATGATGCATAAGAGCTCCTTGTTGTACCTTGGTTGATGAGGTGGCATCGTGTGTGTTGATGCTAGGGTTTGCATGATTTGCATGGATGCATGAGTTGATGGTGGTGTCAACCATGTTGATGATCCTTTTTCTATAGCACCTAATGCACTTTGTGTCTTTGAGAGTGTTTCAACTGAAGTGCTTCTCTTGGTTGAGTTTGTAGCGACCCATGTGCTTTGCGTTTGATCTTGGTCTCTAGGTTTTGTTTGTGTTGATGTTGTAGCGACTAGTTGCTTTGGTTGACATGGGTCGTAGTTGCTACCATATTGAACCTTGGGTTTGTTTCAACTGAAAGGGTGTAGTAGACCAAGTGGTCGCTACATAGCCTTGGTTTGATGACCTTTCTTGCATGCATATCTAGAGTGCTTGCATGGTCAAGGTGTTTGACGGACAAGTGTCATGAATGGCTCTAGTATCTTGACACCTCATATCCCTTTATCTCTCTCCTACCCTTGGGTATTTATACCCCTTATTTCACATGCAAGTAACCTTTTTAGTAGAGAAGACGGAGAGGCCAAGGGAGGCCTGACCTAGTTTCTCTCTCTAGCGTGCTCTGTTCCATCTCTAACTGGAGCCACCATGGGGGGTACCGGCCCGTCGGCACAGGGTACTACCCCCCTCCCACCTCCGTTCTTGGTGCTGCTGCCTCTCTGGCCCCTACCTCTCCACCGACATAGGGTGCTGCCATCCCTCCCACCTCTATTCTTGGTGCTGCCGCAACTCCGGCCTCTACCTCTCCGCCATTGGAGCCCCCTTCGGGCCCAGAGGCTATGGTCGAAGATTGGAATGATCCCAACATAGACATCATGGTGGGGAGGGCCTGGGAGAACACTCTGAGGAAGCCCATGGCTGTCCCGCGTGGTTGCAGACCGATGCTTGTGCCGAAAGACCCAAAGGCGCCCCATTTCAAGGAGGGAGACTCAAGGCCCATGATGAAGTTCTATCTTCCCATCCTGGAGGAGATGGACGACTTCAACAAACACACCGTGATCGTTCAGGTGTTGGGGAAGAAGTTCCATCTGACCCAGCTGTATGGGTGGATGCTCAGAACCTGGCGACCAAAGGGTGAGATCCATATGGCGTCTATGAGCGAGGGGTTGTTCCTCATCAACTTATCTAATGAGGCGGACCTGAATGTCTCGCTGGACAGAGGACCATGGTTTTTCGACTCCCAACTCATCCTCACCAGACGCTGGTCACCCCAAGCAGACCTTAGGAGGGCGGCACTGACCTCAACACCGGTGTGGGTGATGCTCCCAGATATCGGTCATCACTGGTCGTGCCGTGCGCTCACCATCATCGGGCATGCTGTGGGCACACCGAGATCTTTCAATTTCTCAGGTGGCAGCAAGATGAAGGGCACTGCAAGAATGTGTGTGGAGATACCGGCAGATAAGGATCTGTCCCCTGTGGTGTTGGTGGAGTTGCCCAATGGTGAGGAGCTGGAAATCCACATTCAGTATGAGGCTCTACCCGACCGTTGTGATGCCTACAAGGTGTTCGGGCATAGGTCTAGGTACTGCCAAAAGGATGTATAGGGGGACAGTCATAATCCCAACCGTGGACGGTCCGCTAGCAGGAGGCCTAGTCATCGGCGTTGGGCTTCCAAGGTTGTGAATGCCACTGTGGTTGATGCTTCTATCGAGGAGGCAGCGTCGAGGGTCCCTGGTCCTGATGATTCGGCCCAGGTCCAGGTAGAAGATACTGAGGGAGGTATTTCTGGCATGGGGACTGCTGGTGAAGCATCTATTGCCACTGCCCCGAGTGATGTGGATGGGGGGGAGTTCCAGGAGGTGAGGAGATCCACTGCTGAAAGGGGCTCCCCTGGACATAGGGTGCCACACCAACACGACAAGCAGTAGGAGTTGGAGGCAGGGGAGGTGCTAACTATAGATAATACCTTCTCGATCCTAGGTGACATGGGAGAGGACAATGGCCATACTCCCCTTACTCATAGTGCTATGCGAGGTAGGGTGGGAAGGGGGCAGTCTAGTAGAGGAAGAGGGGGTAGATACACCCGAGGAAGGGGTGGAGCCTCAAGCTCCATTACATGAAGATTCTTGCATGGAATGTGTGGGGCGCTTCCTTGCCACACAAGCAGAGAAGAATCAAAGAGATAATAAGGTAGATGGAGATCTCGATTGCTGTGTTTGGAAACTCGCATCAAGAGAGAATGTAGGGAGAGGATGAGTGACCTGTTCCTTAATGGGTGGGAGTTTACTTCCAACCACGACCAGGTTGAAGGAGGCCATATTATGGTGGGATGGAATTTGAGGATATGGGATATCCAGCCGATTCATGAGATGGACCAGATGATCATTCTGAGTTGTATAAATAGAGGGGGTTTTCACTACGTAATCTCTGCTACCTATGGTCTGAATGTGGAAGGGTGTCGTAGAAGATTGTGGGACGTGCTGGCCGGATCTAATCAACAGGCGCTTCCACAAATGGTGATTGGTGACTTCAATCACATCTGTAAGGCTCATGAGAAAGTTAGCGGGCTGCCGGTTCCTAACTCTGTTATGAGAAGATTTAATGAGGCGGTGGATGTGGCAAATCTGATGGGAGTCAATATGAGAGGAGGGGGTGTGACTTGGCACAATAAGAGGGTTCCAATGAATAGAATCTCAAGTTTCCTTGATAGAGGGCTAGTTAATGCTTCTTGGCTTGATGTGTTCCCACAGACTGTGATCCAACTTGGTGCCCATCCCAATAGCGATTACGCTTGGATGCTGATGGAGTTATGTGCCTATAAAACTGAGCGGCGTCCGTTTAGATTCCTCAATCATTGGATCAACTGGCCTTCTTTCAAAGGTACTGTGGAGGATGCGTGGAATATTAATGTGGAGGGTAATCCTATTTTCAGGATCATGACGAAATTGAAGAACACTAAGGCGAAGCTTAAGGAGTGGTCTCGGTGTTGGATAGACCTCCCCAATCTGATCAAGGACGCTAAGGGTGCTTTTGATGCTGCTGCACTGGAGCTAAGGTGTAACCCAATCTGCACTAGGCTCATGGAGCGGGAAACCCAAGCTGCTGATCATCTTTTGCAGCTAGAGAAGGCATAGGAAGTCCATCTATGGCAAAGAGGCCGGTTGAGATGGATTAGGGATGGTGACATGAACACTAAGGTTTATCATATGACGATCAGGAGGAATGATATGCGGGATCACATTCATGCTCTTATAGATGCCAAAGGTGAGTTGGTGGATGAACCAGATAAGATTGCGGGTACAACTGTGAAGTTCTTCAAAGAGCTTTACAACCAAACATCTAGGCCAGTTATGGCTGACACCACCCTCCCTGCTGCTAAGGTCACAGATGACATGAATAGGCTGTGTCTGAAGCCTGTCACTGATACGAAAATTAAGGATGCAATCTTCTCTATCGGTGCATCCAAAGCACTTGGCCCGAACGGATTCCATGGCAAATTTTTTTCAGTCATACTGGGATCTTATAAAAGAAGATGTGGGTAGAGCAGTCAGATGGTTCATGGTGGGTGTAAGGATGCTAAGACAAGCTAATCAAGCCTTCATTAGGCTTATTCCCAAGAAGAATAATGCAATGCCCATGAATGAGTTTAGACCCATCGCTTGCTGATTGGTCATTTATAAAATTTTGTTCAAAGTGTTGGCGGGAATGTTGAAAGAGATACTACCCCAAATTGTCTCTAATGTCCAGGGTGCGTTTGTCGAGGGTCGCTCGATTTCTGACAATGCTCTCTTGGAGGCTGAATTCCTTTTTGATTTCAATGTGAAGAAGTCAATCAAGAAGGTGTGTTTAAAACTCGATATCACAAAAGCTTATGATCACCTTAGCTGGCCAGCTCTGTGGCAGATTATGAGGGCCCTTGGGTTTAGCGAGAAGTGGATCAACATCATGCGACAATGTGTGGAGACTACACCCTTCTCAGTGCTGATCAATGGGGTGCCTAAGGGCCTGTTTAATGCTACGAATGGGTTGAGGCAGGGTGATCCATTATCTCCCATGCTGTTCACTCTAGCCATGGAGGGGTTGACTACCATGATTGATGATGCTGTTACTAGAGGTGTGTTGAAACCATACTTTGTCTGAGGTGTGAAGGTCCTGCCCCACATGATCTTTGCTAATGACGTGATGATGTTCATAGCGGGGCACATCAAGTACATGAGAGGGGCCCATGCTATACTTGAGTGTTTCAGTAATCTTACGGGGCTGTTTATTAGTGATATCAAATCTAAAGCATTTTTCTCCAGGTTGTGTGATGGTTGAAGAGGAAGGTTGAAGGATGCGGTTGGCATTCAAGAGGGATCTTTTCCTATGAAGTTTTTGGGGATTCCTATATCTGGGGGTCGGGGGAAGGGATCAGATTATGCTGAAGTGGTGGATGCCTTGAGAACCAAGGTGGACAGTTGGTCTGGGTTGAATATTTCCATGGTTGGACGTGCTGTCCTGATTAGAAATGTGTTGATTGCTATGGTTTTCTTTTGGTGTAGGCAAACCTCCTTGCCTTGGTTCATCATTGAAAAGTGTAAATCAGTGATGAGTGGCTTCCTGTGGGGAGGGCGAGGGAAGGCGGTAGCCTGGGAGGTGGTGGCTCAGCCGTTCGAAGATGGTGGTCTGGATTTGAAGAACCCAGATGCCATTGCTATTCAAGCCAATATGAAGAGAGTGGACATATTCCTTTGCAAGCCTTCGACCATATGGAGCTGTTGGTTACACAGCAGGTATGGGGCGGATTGCCTGGAAATAGACGTCAAGAGGGGCGACCTCTCAAGGTGTATGAGGAGCATGATCAGGAGATGGGCTACTGTGAAGACAAGCTACTAGAACTTTAACGAATGCTGGGCTCTTGCTGATCCTGACATGCGCCCTTGGGCTGTGAAGAAGATGAGACCGCAGGTGTTGTGGGCTGACGTTATTTGGTGCAAAGGTTTTCAACCAAAGTGGAGCTTCAACACCTATAGGATGTTGTTGGGCAGGCTTCCTACCTTGGACAGGCTTAACAAATGGGGGTTGGCGGTCAACCCAACCTATTGTTTGTGCAAAAGAAATAATGAGACTGTGGAGCATGTTTTTTTTGAGTGTGATTTTGCTAAGTATTGCTGGAAGAGGAGCACCTTGAAGTGCAATTTTGGTGGTGCACCTACGTGCAGCCTCCAAGATGCCTTATTTTGGCTTCTCGACCATACTAAGAACAACCATAGCTTGAGGAGCTTCTGTGGGATGATTTTCTCCGTGGTCATTTATCACGTATGGGGCGAGAGGAATGCTAGGACTCATGGGAAAGGGGAGCGTGACCCCCCTTCAAATTTTTGATCTCATTGTAAATAGAGTCAATTGGGTTGTTAGATCTAAACCCAAGTGGCTCCGTGGTGTGGCTCCGGTAGTCCTCCTCATGTGGAGAGACTGAGCTTGGTTGTACAATATACATACTCTTGTCCCTATACTCCTTTCTTTGATTTCATCAATGAGAATATTTTACCAGATAAAAAAACCTTTTTAGCTCTCTTTTTTTCTCTCTTCTTGCTTAATGTCGGCCCTTGTGCTTGGTGGTTCTTGTGGAGGTGCTTGAGCTTGAAGAAGAAGAAGGTCGAACCGTTGCATGTGGTGATCTAGGGATTGATCATCTCTAGACCTGTCAAACGGGTGGGTGGGTTGGGTTTGGGTTGGGTCATTGCGGGTTTGGGTCTCGCGGGTGCGGGTCAAAAAGACCCAGTTCTAAATGGGTGGAAGAAAGATAAATCCAAACCCGACCCAGCGGGTTGCGGGTTTCCTGTGGGTGCCCATATAAAATAAAAAAAAATTACCATGCTAATGTTTGTTTACATAAGATATGGCACAAAACAATCACATTGACATGTAAACCTTTTTCATTTGTCCAAAATTTTTCTATAAGAAGAGCATCAAACAACAATACACCCATGGGCAGAGATGCTACATGCTAGTAAAGAAAAACCTCTGACTGGCTGAATTAATTACCAGTATTGTATAGATGCTAGAACAACAAATATAATACAGATTTTAGAAGCTTAACTCAAAGGCATACATCTTTTAAATAGCGAGGACCACCTATACCAAACAACCAAACATTAATTGAACAACATATATTATGAAGGAGGCATCCAAATGAGATGGGGTATAAATCGGAGAACTGAAAAAAGACTAAAACTTTGGCATGTTCCGAACATCAACTCCACATTCTTTTATTATGCAATATGAAGATGAAAACCAATAACTCGATGCCCTTTTTAATTTTCAATATGAAGATGATACAACCAACAACTCCACACCCTTTTAATTTGTAGTATGACGATGACACAACCTTATGTATGCCTCTTATTCTCACAAAATAATACAAAAGAATAAATTTTACAAACTATTTAATGAGTAAAAAATATTATAAACCAATCTATGTGTTTTGTTAACTTGGTTGTGGTTTAAAATTTGAGATAAGAGTACAAGACATATTTAATATTACCTATTACTAGACTTCAAAAAAAAATATATTCCCTATTACTACCAAGTGGTAGTGGCTTGGATGCAAACGCACGCAAACGGCAAGTTTCATATATGAAACATGCGTATATATTTTTACTGATAACTAAATCTTATATAATTATTTTTATTAATAAAATCAGTGTAATAAAGCGGGTCACCCGCGGGTGCCCGTGGATTGCCCATGAAACCCGCTAGTTAAACGGGTGGGTATGGGTCTGGGTGTTTTCCAGCGGGTGGTAAATTTTAGGACCCAAACCCAACTTATACGGGTCGACACATGGGCACCCGCGGATTTTGACCCAGTTTGACAGGTCTAATCATCTCCCTCATGGAGATTTTGGTGATCCAAGATCTTGGTAAGTGGTTTTATCCCATTGAGAGCCTTTTTCTTGAAACCCTACCCTCTTTCTTCTCTCGAACAGACTATGGTTATCCATGGTGGCTTTCTTGAGGAACTTTTCTTCAATAGAGGTCGAATCCATGGTTCTCCACGGTAGTACCTGAGTGAGATGAAGATCTCCTATTTCCCCTTTCTGTTTCATCCTAGGGTTTGTACCCTCTTCTCTTTGGGTTTCCTTTGACCTTGGTTTGCTCTTCTTCTCTTGAGGTGATCTTGCTTGGAGTTGGAGTTGATCCAAGCTTGGCTCTCTCTTGGAGCTTCTTAGCTTTTGGAGTTGATCTTCACCTCAAGGCGGGTTATATAACTTTACCATCTCTATTGTTTCTATTAATCTTGCATACATGCTATCTTGTCTCTAAAATGTGATTATAGGATGCTTGATGATGTTTCCTTGATTTAGGGTTTATGATTACATAGTAATCTTATATAGATTAGCTCTTTCTCTTAAACCCTAATTCATGTATCAAAAACCTAGTAGATGATGGAGTTGATGGTTCTCACTTGCATCTTGTATGTTGGTTTTATCACCATGTTTATGGTTTGTCTATCACATGTTAGAAGGAGGTTTTGTTTCTTGCATGAATGAGCCTAACATTTGGTTTCATCTCTCAAGGCATGGTTTCCTTGCTGATCTTAGTGATGGTCATTTTAGGGTTTTGATGTTCATCATCTTCATGGAGTTATACCTTGGTGACACTTTAGTTTCCCTAATGTTATACTTCTATTTTGATTACCATGTTCCTCATGTTTAAAGTGGTGACTATAATACATAGTGGGTGTTTTGGTTTGGGTTTGATTGGTCGCAATAATCCTAACCATAACCACCTTGGTCTCTATGGTTTGTGTTGTTGCGTACACTAGGGTTGTTTTTGAGGATGGTCGCCGTGTTGGTGATATGTTTTGGTCTCTAGGTGTTGTGTTGTTGCGCTCGTTATGTTTTGCTATTGGTGATGGCCAAAGGGATGAGTTTTGGTCACTACATCTGTGATGTTATGCATGTGTTGCGGTCGCTACCTTTGAGAACTCTGGAGGTCACTACATTTTTGCACTGCTGTCACAGAACTAGAAATCCCAGTCCCATGAACCAAAAAAATACCAAAGACAACATGCAGACGCATGAAGTGCTTAGCATACATAAACAAATAATAAGATAAAAGCACCAACCATAGTTTCAACATTCAACAAGATATATTAAGCAACATTGTTTATTAGAAGTTTTCAATCACATATTCAAGAGTACAATTTTACAAGCTTGCTCATGTGTACTAGGGATCTTACAACAAGAACACATGCCATAGCTCACCAAGCCCATCAACATTTAGCCATCTCTAAACCTAAAAACAAAATACGAGAAATGGGTCAACACACAAGGTGTTGAGCACAGGGCTGAAAGATACATATACATAAGCTTTGCATAATTTGAAAAGAGGACAAGAGTAAACGTGCAAGAATAAACATGTTAACTGTTTAGCAAAAAGAAAATCCATATTTTATGACATTTTACTCCACTATACCAACAATATCATATATTCATAAGGCTTTTGACCAACTTTCCATTGGAAGAGTCCGTAAGGGTGCTCAAGATTAGCTAACCCTTTTATATGTGAGAGACCTCAAGGCCATCACCAAGAGCTAACCCTATTTCAACAATTGTATAATGGAGTTCCAATTTATGTTTGTAAGTTACAAAGCAACGATACGAAAAACATCGAGTACAATACTAGGATACTACATGGCAATAGTTGAGAAAATAAACAAGCATACATACATATTAGTTTGCAAGCAAGAAAGCCATATTCATATAAATATTAAAGCTTGTACCTAATTCATATATTCTTAATCTTTCCTTGACCATCTAGATCTCAAGCAACACCTGGTTAAGCATAAGATTGCATACATGCATTAGATTCTCATCATTAACCCAAACTAGATGCATTTTAGGGTTTTGGCCAAGTTAGGTTCCAAGTTGCTTATTAGTGAATTTGATGATCTCTTATTGATTTAGGGTCCATCATAAAGGTGTGGTTCGAGTTTTAAGTCATTCTGAGGTTCCATTCGCACAATATGCATATTTCAAGATTCATGTCATATAAACACAAAACAAGGTCAAAAGACTCATAATGTAGAAAACACGATCAAGATTCATCAAGATATGAGGACCAAACATAGAATATGGTTTAGATCAGTAATATATGGACACAAGAATCACATACCAAGATTGGTTAGATGTCACATAAGTCTGGGTTCACAAGATTCAACATTAGCAACTTGCATCCCAAAGTCCAACACATAAGACCCAGGTCAAAAGGTCCCAACCTATGGATTGAATGAGACATCCATACCAAGGGGGTGACAAGGGATGTATCATCTCTAATTTGAGAGGGTAAGGCATAAGATAAAGATCCACATCAAGAAATAGAGCACAAGGAAGACAAACTATCATCATGTGGCCATTTAAGTCAAGGAGGGGTACATACATAAATACATCATGAGTGGGGTTGGTGTTAGACACAGAGTGAGAATACAATATAATGTTACTGATTTCAAAAATCCACTAGGGTTGGATACATAATATGAGTCAAGGGCCTCCTTGGTTCAAAGCCTAGCACACATCATCATAAATGAGTCTCATCCATACATTAGGTGTCATGAAACAACCATAGCAACATGAGATTAGGGGCTAATAATAGAGTCATACAGGTGTGTATATATTACTAATTTCAAGATAGGATGGCCTTAGATGTCATTAGGAAGCAATGTTTGTAACTAATAGGATAAGATACATCATTAAGTCTAAACAAGTCACAAGTGTACAATAAGAGCCATTCATGAACAATAAGGTGATTAAGACCTTCATTAGGGTTACAAGAGCACAAGATCTATTGTTATGATGCTTAGGAGGGTCAAAATGCATCCAAGTTTCGATATTCATCACAACATTGCATAAAAGAGGTCAACATAGTCAAAGATCCTATTTTAAGAAAAACAAAGAGAAAAGAAGAAGATTCAGGGTCTGCAAATATGTTAATGTTGCAGGTCTCATTGAGAGGATGAATTTGATATTTAGTTTCATATATTTTGGCCTTAGGATGAGCAAGTTATGTATTTTTTGATATTTGCATCAAGAACTATAGGAGAAGGGGGAGGGCGTTACATTTCATTTGCTCGGAGATATCAACCTCAGATGCTGATCTGGAGGCTCGTACTCACCCCTTATAGGTGCACCCACGTAGGTGGTGGCACCCGCCCTTCACCGCAACTGTGCGTGGCTGCCCATGCCTTGTTCCAACCGCCACCGACAGTCCTGGGTGATGAACCATATATTCCAGTCGCTACCCACCGCTGCTTTGCCCTTGGAACGTGGAGCCCACGCCTGCGTGGATGCTTCTCATTGGATTATGCTGTTCTGCATGGTCCATGACTGTTGGGTGCAATTGACCAAACCTACAGGTGGTTGAGGGGTGGCTCTCCTCTGGTAGTCGGATCCTCATCCAACTCCCAATCTATTGTCTTCTACCTCACGACCTGAGGCAGCCTGTGGGGCTCATCTTTCGTCGGCATGAAAAGGGCACCCTAGCTTGGAGGTTCGCAATCGGCCCCAAAGTTTCCACCCCACATTGGCATGGATGGGCATACCAGACTAGACAGCTAGCTAATGGTGAGGAGGACCGAGGCAGATGGGCACACCAAAGCTTGCGGCGGTGCCGCCGAGATGGGAGAAGAAAGGAGGAGTGAAAAGAGGGAGGTTCAGGGTGCAGAAGTGAGAAAGAAGTGAGGGGAAGGAGAGGAGAGGTCACAACACACCAACATAAGGGGTCAATTTAACCAAAGTTTCCGAGATATTCCAGGATTGGTTGGAGCAAAGTTGTCCAGCTGTAGCTCTACTACAGTACAGACAAAGGATGGTGATGGGTCCGCAATCGTCAGATCATCAAAATTAGATCGAACGGCTACAAACACATGCGCATTAGGGTTTTTCAACCAAGGGTGGTGACTGTTGGGCCACACCCCTTCATTCGGCCCATTAAGGCTCAAACATGAGTTAAAATCCATTAAAACACATGTGATTTGTCCAGACTGCAATAGTTCATAACTTGGGATCCAAAGGTCCGATTGAGGCAACTTTTATGTCGTCAGATTTCAAATTAAAAGTTATACATCATGATACACAATAGGAAATAAGAAGATCAGATATAAGAGATCTAGTTTTGGTCACAAGAGGGGGATTCATAAGCATGAAAGTTAGATCAATTGAGCTAATTATGTCACCCATATGTTTTGATCATGAATGGGACAAAATTAGAGCATCACCAATCTTCCAATATGAAATTTATATTAGATTGAGTAACACGCCACTTGATGAGAGAGAAAGAGTACAACATAGGAGAGAGAAAAAGCTAGGTTATCACAACTGCGTATTGTGCTCTCAATGTTGTGGTGGTGTGAGGGTCGCTACACCTTGATCCATGGTGTTCACTATACTTGGTGTGCTTTCTTGAGGTCACTACGTTGCTTGAGTTGTGATGGTCGCTACCTATGGTGATGGTTTCTACATGTGCTATGTGGGTTGATCACTACAAATGACCTAACCCTAGTGGTCGCTAGGGAAGCCAATGCCTCGTGGTCTCTAGTGGTGGTATAGTTCATTTGGTCACTACATGGGTGGTTAGTACATATGAAGATGTACCTATTTGGTCACTACACCTTGCTGGTTTCCTTATTCATTTGATATCATGATGAGTTTGGTCTTTGTGCTCCATGAATGTGGGAATGGTGTACTATAGGGTATGATTCTAAGTGATGTGTGAGAAACCCTAACACTAATTATGAGTACATGATGTAACACTTATCTTGCTTGAAGTGATTAACATGTAACGAGGTATTCTCTCCCCTATTTGTGTAACCCTAATGTTGCAGGTTGAATGAACATCATAGCTTGTGGTTGCTATCATATCTCTGATGTGACACACAGTGATGATTATGAGCCTTTATGAGCCATGATGAGATAATGATGTTATGCAAGATCTATGTAATTGGGTCTTACGGCCTGGCATAGGATTTATGCCTAATGTGAGGTGATGTCCCATTGTGATGTGATGAGGGATGGTTATCCCATGATCATATGATAATGGTGATGGCCTGGTATGAGGTAGTGAGGCAGTATCATGTCATGATGTGATCAACTTTATGCTTAATATGTTTTATATCTTCTGACATTGTAATCTACCCCTACCTTTGTAGAATTTGTCAATGGCTTGTACATTGTAACTTGATTGATGTACTAAAAATATACCCAATTGGCTTAACTAATCAAGTGAAACCCTAATCATGAAGTTTTCCTTGAGCCATAAATCCATCTTCAACATCAGTACTTGTTGGATGTTGAAATGAGTAATTCATAAGGGAAACTCAGTGCACATATTATTGAATATGTGGGGGTACAAGTTGAGGATATATCCTTGCATCCACAATTACAGGATTGGAGGATTATTGTGGTCATACCCTGGCAGGAGAATGACTGCAAACATATCTCAATATGTGATGTGCTAGAGGACAACTACAGTTGTACCTTAGATGATTGGGTTTGTATACCGTAGTTTCTAGTGCCATGCCTATATACTAAGATAGCTATGTTGATTTTAATTTTGACTCTATATGTCACTGTGGAGGACTCGAACCGACTGAGGGTGTGGGAGATCATAGGAGTCCGACTCTCCTAGATATTGTATCGAACTGATTTCTATTTAGTAGTGGTCAGTTGGAGTATAAGTGGTATACCTCATCTCCACAAGGCATTAATAAAATACGTAATGCAACTGTGTAGTATATTTTCTTAGGGTCAAATATGATTAACATTGGACATTGCCCTATTGCCTTGTTTCTTATACTGCTTAGCTATTATCTTTTATACATGTTCTTCATATTCCTTTTAAAAGTATATGATGTTCTACTGATCATTTTATAGCTGCTTAAACTGCTTAATCTGTGTGATCAGTTTTAAATTATTCATTTAGCTGAATCTACTCATAATTGTTTAATATGTTATAATCTATCTGTGTTAACAATAGTTGTTGGCAGAGACTAGGATGTTGGTCTCACACCGTGGGTTTCCACATCTTTTAGGTGGTCGTGCATGACACAATAGAGATCATGTAGTTGAGGAGCAACATCAAGGAGATCCATAGCTGTTGAAGGTTGGATATGCTGCTAGTGTTTTGTAGTAGAGTCCTATGTGTCATCCCTATACTCTCAGGCCCTTGGTGGTGTTTTGTAGATGTTGTACATTAGTATGAGGTTTTTGGCAGTATGCTATGGTTGTACATGTATGGCTTGTATATATGAATAGATTATCTTTTGTAACATGTTTGTGGAAAGATGGCCACTATAGAGTGATGTATATGCCTTTATGGTATGATATGTGATACATGTGGCACAATTTGTGGACTTCTATGTAATGTGCTCCGCTTTTGTGGTTATATAAAATTGGTTTTAATTTACTATGTTTTTTGGTAGTCTGGATGTTTAGAGTTAATTCCACATTTTGTTTTGAGTAATCTCACTCATGTGCATCGGGTTGTCACAGTAGCCATGCAAGGGGAGTTAGAACAATTTGAAAGAACAAAGTGTGGATCATTAGTGATAACATCTAATTTTATAAACTTGTTGTACATATTTTATACCTCTCCAAGCATATCTTTTATAGTCTTTTCTACTTATTTTAGCATTTTATGCCAAGAATCTCATTCGCACATGTTTTCCATACTTGCAGAGTCACATCAAGACACAACCATAGTTAGCACCTTGATCGTGGCTCATCGACCACTAGGGACCCTCCCATCGCGGTTGATGCCCTCAAGGTCACACCGATGCTTCATGACCGTGGTGCCTCGTGCCCTTTTTGGTCGCGGCATACAATGTATTTATCTCAACCTCGATCGACCTCGAACAAGGTAGTGCTACGACCGAGGTGGCACCATGCCTCGACTGAGGTGGTGCCTCGACCGAGGTGGTGCCATGATTCAACCAAGGTGGCGCCATGCCTCAACCGAGGTGCTGACTTGACCAATCACTATGGTGACCTTGACTGAGGAGGGGCCTTGAGCGACTGCAATTAATCCTCGACTAATATTAACCTCGAGCACGGTGTGGATGGTTAAGTCAGTGGGATAAATAGGCCACCCACCTCGACTTGTCACATCATCAGATCATCAAGGACCACAAAGTGCTTCCAAATTTCATGCCCACTCTCATCCATCTGATAAATCTTGAATCTATGAACATAGAAGATGAGGAGAGAGAAGACTGAAGGCCCCTCTTCCTTCAAAGAAGGAGAGCTTCCGCACCGTCCATCCTAGATCTAGATCCAAAGGAGTATATCAATGTATCATCATCTTCTCTCTCTCTCTTCTAGATCTATCATCTCCGTTACATTGTACCCCCTTCCCTCTTCGTTGTTATGATGTATCTATCATTTTGTAACACTGTTATGCTTCCCGTTAACATGTGTGGCTAAACACTTAACTCGTGTTGGAAGTGGCCACTAAGGTACTCCTAACATGAATATTCTTTCTTCCCTTTGAATAAATATATGCTCAAATCAAGATTATCTCCATAGCTTGTTATTAATGATTAGCTACCATCTTGTGATGTTTGATCGTTGGTACCTCGAAAGAGTGGTATCTTCCTTATCTGGTGTTATGGACTAGTATGAATGCATGAGTATGTTGGATTGCTAAAGCTTATGGTCATATGCTTTGCTTTGTGGTTGTAAGGTTGTTATCTCAAGAGGAAGGTAACCTTGGATCCTAGATCTATCCTTATCTTAAGAGAGGAGGGAATAGACACTTTTATGACTGCTTGTAATCTTTATAGGAGTATATAGAGGGGAGTGAGCTTTGCATGTTGGTGAGAGATCTTAGTAGGTGAAACCTGATCCAAGTTCCCTTCCATATATTTGTTTCTTACCATCTGTTCTTGTTTTCTCTTGTTGTTTTTTTCTTTACTTCTTTTATTCATTCCTTAAGGAACAACCTTTTAAAAACCATCTGTTTGTCTGGAGTATATGAGTATGAGACCCTACGTTCTTAACACCTTCTAACCTTGTCCCTGTGGTTCGACCCCAATTACTATGTCAGACCCCGTATAATAGTTGGGGGGGCTTGAGTGTCAGGTTATTATCTTAAGAGTCTAATTACTCTGGATCCACTCCATTTTGGACACATGATTTAGGCCGGTCAACTTTTTGGTGCCGTTGCCAGGGAACAAAGAAAAACGACACAGTTAAGAACTTGAGTCCACTCACTATACTCTCGTGCCTCAAGCTTAGTGATAAGCTTGAATGCACAAAACCTTTAAGTCTGCTACCCTACGATTACATAGAGTAGTTTGTTTTAACATGTCTAGTTTCCTGACTTGACTGTGCGATCTATTCAGGGTACCTGGAGGGAAGTAGCTCTATTTGATTTTTCACCTTAACCTCAAGTCACCATGTCACCCCGTGTGGATGGTACTCTCACTGGGGATGAACAGAATGCAATATTTCAACATGACCCCCACCACTTAGGACAGATGAAGATAGAGATGGCTGTTACTCAGACGGTCGTAAATGTAAGGAAGAACATCGTGAAGATGAATGACACAAATAAGAACACGATGAAGAACGACGCTACCATCACCGTAGAAGGCACAATTGCAATCATTGTGACAATGAACGTGAGTGCAATGACTGGGATAGCAGAAGCGAAGATGATGAAGAAGGAAAAACTCTTAGAAAGTTGGCCACAACTAGAGCCAATGAATCCATATGCCCAATCATCATCCCACACTTCAACACAACAAACTTTGAATTAAAACCAAATGTAATCTCAATGATCCAGAACAAACCTTTCCACAGGAATTTGAGAAGCAAAAATCTGTACCATCACCTCGATGCCTTCAAAAACATCTGCGATACCATTAAGATGAGGGGAGTTCCTCAAGAAGTGATATATTGTAAGGGGTTCAACTTCTCCCTTGAAGATAAGGTTCTGTCCTGGTACCTCAACCTCCCCCACCAGTCCATAGATGGATGGAGACCCCTTGCAGATGACTTTGTTACTAAATTTTATCCTACAAAGAGAACTATCCACAACATACAAAAGATCACTTCTTTTGCACAAAAGTTGGGAGAAAACCTTCACGAGGCATGAGAATGCTTTCAAGAGTATCAGAGGGATTGTTCGCTCCATAAATACCGTAAGGGGTTCCTAGTGACCACCTTCTACAATGGGTTGAATCCTACTGAGAGGACTTCGCTGAACGCAGATGCTGGCAGTGACTTTCTTGGAAAGAAGCCGAGCAAGACTATGAAGATAATAGACAACATGACTGCACTGTAGGCGGGCATGTATTACGACATGAATGATAGAGGATCAGCAAAGAAAGTAGGATCTGAAGGACCATCGATCGAAGCCAAATCCTTGGAGACTATAATGGCCCAAATCCAAAAAAATCACTACCGATGTCAAATAGTTGAAGGACACTGGAGACAAAGGCAAGAAGCACACTGAGAAAGCCATGAAATGTGTAACCTGTGGAGAAGGAGGACATGGAATTGACAACTGTATCTATACTCGGCCAGAGGAGAGTGACGAAAGTGAAAGTAAAGAAGAAACTGAGAATGTCTCCTATGCTAACTTCAAATGACAAGACCACCCCAGGTTTAATTATGGCAACAAGAAAGCTGCTAAGAACGCACATCAACTGGGTAGTTTGTCTAAGACTCCTCCAGGATTTGAGAAGAAAGGAGGGCCAACTCAATACACCAAGACTACCAATTACCAGACAAACAAGAACAACTATCAAGGTCAGAACAAAAATGTGAGTCAACAGGGGCAAGGACAAGGCCCAAGGCCGAGCCAAGCCAAGGACAACAACCAAGCTGATATGATTGCTCAACTATTCAACTTTGCAAAAAGGCAAGCTTCAGTGAACGATCAACTTGCTCAAAGTTCTCTCATAAATTTAGGAGTGCTAACTACCATGCAAACTCAAATGGTGGACATGCAGACTCACCAGTGGCAGATTGATCAGCAGCTTGCACAACTAGCTGAACTCATGAAAAATCCTTCAGGGAAGATTCCATCAAATACTGAGACTACAAAAATGGCCACTCTCTGATCTAGGAGAGCATTGGAAAATCCTAATACTAACAACACCGAAGAAGGAGGAAGCCGTGTTAATTAGCAGTCTGAGAATGAGAAGGCAACAGAACAATCAAACGAGAAAGAACAAGTTGTAAGTGGCAAAGAAGCAGGGCCACACAAAAAGAAGAAGGAAGAAGAGGAAAAGGACTCAGATCCTCTAGAAGACATCCTTTCGAAGAAAAATCCCTACACCCCAAGAGTTCCTTTCCCCTACAAGCTTATAAAAGCACGCTTGAAGAAGAGATATGAAAAGTTCATGAAAGCTGTAAAGAAGCTACACTTGGTTGTGTCCTTTCTCGATATAATAGAAGAAATACCAACCTACAAAAAGTTCTTTAAAGACCTGATCACAAAGAGAAGGAGAGGAGGCCACATCGAGATTGTTCAATTGACAAAAATGTCAAGTGCTTTTGTACAAGCTGAGCTACCAACTAAGAAGAAGGACCCCTCAACATTCAACATACCTATTTGCATCAGAGATAATGTGGAGAGAAAAGGGCTAGTCGTCTTGGGAGCAAGCATTAGTCTAATGCCCTTAACTCTAGAATAAAGTCTTGGACTGATAGATAAGGTGAAGACGGGGATGAGAATTTGAGTTAGCAGATCACACCTTCACAAGATCTATTAGAATAGTTGAAGATGTTCCGATACGGGTTGGACGATTTTTCATACCGTGTGATATAGTGGTAATAGACATGATTGACGATTCTAAATGCCCTATGATATTCGGGAGACCTTTCCTCACAACAAAGAGAGCCTTAATAGATGTTGCGGAAGGAATCATCACACTACGAGTGGGGAATGATCACTTAGATTTCCGGGTACAGGATGCCATGAGGGGACCATCTCTATCTAAGTCAGCCTATTTCATGGACAACTACAATCAGTATTGTGAAGAGGTACAAGAAGATAAGGCAATTGTTGATGCCCTCATGCGAGCCTTAAATAGCCAAGGTCCTATAATGGAGGACCAAGAGGTTGTAGAAATATTAAATTACTAGAACCAACCCAAAGAGGAATTCAACGACGACAAAGAGATAATCGAGACAGTGAAATATGCTTTGTTAGAGCAAACAAATGAGGAGAAGGAAGCACCAAAGCCAAATATGGAATTGAAACCTCTTTCACATGGGTTGAAATATGAATTCCTAGACAGAGAAGAGAGGAATCCAATGATTGTTAATGCCAACTTAACAGACGACCAGATGTAGAAGTTGCTAAATGAGCTAAGGCTGCATAGAAAAGCCATAGGGTACTCTGTATAAGACATCAGAGGCCTTAACCCAGCTTTATGCATGCACATAATTCACCTTGAGGAAACAACCAAGCCTCTAGCCCAACCACATAAAAAGCTAAACCAAATGATCAAAGAGGTTGTAAAGAAAGAAGTTATAAAGCTACAAGATGCTGGGATCATCTACCCAATAAGATACAACAATTGTGTTAGTCCTATCCATGTGTACCCAAGAAGGGAGGAATGACGGTCATATGAGGGGAAGATGGAGATGAAGTAGCAACTAGGACAGTGACAGGCTGGTGCATGTGCATTGACTATCGCAAGCTAAATACATGCACCAAGAAGGATCACTTCCCTTTGCCATTTATCGACCAGGTCCTAGAGAGGCTAGCTCACCATGACTACTTTTGTTTTCTGGATGGATATATGTGATTTTACCAAGTACCTATTCACCCTAATGATCAAGAAAAGACCACTTTTACCTGCATTTTTGGGACTTATGCCTTTCGAAGAATGTCGTTCGGCTTATGCAACACACCATCGACTTTTCAACGCTGTATGATATCTATGTTTTTAGACTTTCTAGAATACATAGTAGAAGTCTTCATGGATGACTTCTCTATATACGAGATGGATTTTCAAGCCTGCTTGAGAAATCTCTCTTTGGTGCTGTAGTGTTGTGAAGAGAAGCACCTTGTCCAAAATTGGGAGAAATGTCACTTCATGGTTCAGGATGGTATCGTGCTTGGACATAAGGTCTCAAAGAGAGGAATTGAAGTGGATTTAAGAAAAATTGTAGCCATATCAAAACTCTCGCCACCAAAGTCAGTCACAGGGGTACGAAGCTTCTTGGGACACACATGATACTATAGAAGATTCATAAAAGACTTTTCTAAGATCGTCAAGCCATTATAAAATCTACTGATAAAGGATGCTGAGTTCGAGTTTACCACTGAATGTCTAGATGCCTTTAATACCCTCAAAAGAGCATTAACGACAACACCTATCCTACATGCACTAGACTGGGAGTTACCTTTTGAGATAATGTGCGATTCTAGCGATTATGCCATTGGGGTAGCCCTCAGACAGAAGAAAGAAAAGAAACATCATGTGATTTGCTATGCGAGTAGAACCTTGGACGAAGCCCAAGTGAACTACACTACCACCAAGAAGGAAATACTAGCTATCGTATTTGCTTTCAATAAGTTCAAATCGTACTTAGTAGGATCAAAGGTAAGAGTGTACATTGATCATGGGGCGATAAAGTACCTAATGCAGAAAAAGGACACCAAGCCAAGGCTTTTGCGATGGGCCTTGTTATTGCAGGAATTTGACCACGAGATCATCCATAATAAGGGGAAAGAAAATGTGGTTGTAGAACACCTATCGAGAATAATTTTTGATGAAGAAACCCAATTTCCTATGAATTGCAACTATGACGACGAATTTCTTTTAGTGGCTCAATCGGAAGAGCAGATCTTACCTTGGTTCGCCGATATCTGTAATTATTTAGCATGTGGGAAACTTCCACCAGAGATAACATATAATCAGAAGAAGAAGTTATTCTCTGAGCTGAAGAATTACTATTGGCATGACCCACTGCTATTTAAGAGGTGCTCTGACAACCTATATCGTCGATGGATACTTGAAGAAGAGGTACCTTTAATCCTCAAGGAGTGCCACACCTCACCTTATGGAGGACACCACAGAGGGGAGAGGACGGCTGCAAGGGTTCTGCAATCAGGGTCCTACTGGCCAACACTCTTCAAGGATGTTGCGTCATTTATTAAAACATGCAAGGAATGCCAACTCATGGGGAACATAAGCAGGAGATATGAAATGGCAATGTCAAATTGGGTGAAAGTGAAAATCTTTAATGTATGGAGAATTGACTACATGGGACCTTTTCCGTTGTTGAAAGGAAATCAATACATTCTTGTTGCTATTGATCACATTTCCAAATGGGTTGAGGCAGTTGCTATCCAAACATGCAACTCCAAGGAAAACATTAAGCTTTTTGAGAAGACTGTCTTCCCATGCCTCAGAGTGCCACATACTATCATAATTGATGGAGGGTCACATTTTAGTGAGAATCAGTTTGAAGCTCTGCTAAGGAAGTATGGAGTGAAGCATAAGGTCGCAACACCATACCACCCCTAGACATCAGGGCAAGTGGAGGTATTGAACACGCAGATCAAACAAATTTTAGAAAAGACTGTCATTCATACAAGAAAGGATTGGTCCATGAAACTAGATGATGTGCTTTGGGCATACCACACAACATATAAAACAACAATAGGTACGACACCCTACATGTTGATTTATGGAAAGTCTTGTCATCTACTGGTCAAACTCAAACTCAAACACAAATCCCTATGGGTTATAAAGTTTTTGAACATGGATCTCGAAAAAGCTGGTCAGAAAAGATTCCTTCAGCTCCAAGAGCTCGAAGAGTTGAGGCCACAAACCTATGAAAATGCAAGAATTTATAACCAGAGAACAAAGGTCTGGCATGATGCCTACCTGAAGAACAAAGATGTGCATGAAGGAGACAAGGTCCTTTTATTCAACTCCAGTATCATGTTATTTCTAGGAAAGTTGAGAACCAGGTGGTTAGGCCCCTTTTCTGTAGTGAAAATATACCCATCGGGGGTAATGGAGATAGCAGGATAAAAGACAGGAACCTTTAAAGTGAATGGACAAAGAGTGAAAAGATACTATGAAGACCAAGCATTTTTAAGGAGAAAAGAACTCAGTTTGGGGGAAACCAACTCATCAGTAAGTGGAATGAATGAGGAAGCAACAACACCTATTGGAGGAGAGTGAAGACAAGATGATGGAGAAAGTTGAGCTAAAGACTTTAAACAAGCACTTCTTGGGAGGCAATCCAAGTTTTTGGTTGTTTTCCTTAGTTCATGTTTTCCTTTATCTCATACTTTAGTATTATGAGCTATGTATGTAACACCCCTGACTTGGGTTATGGCCTAATCCTAGAAGTTTTGCTTAAGTAAGTTACTTACAAACTTGTTCTTATCTTTTGAAAAGTAATTAAGCCCCTTTATGAAGTTTATTTTCAAGTTTGATCTTATATGCAAACTATGTGTGCATTACATGATAATCTAAGTGAAAAGTGCAATTCACCCAAGAAGAAGGGTTATATTGCAAATGTTACATGTTGAATGTGTTCTAAGTGTTTTAATATCATGAAAGAGAATATGATGCTAAGTGGTGTCTTGTGCAAATCCTAAATTCTAAGTGAGAACTTGTTGGAAATAATGCTAAGTGTTTGGTGCATAAATTATAGTACAAATTGCAATATATACAAAATGTAGGGTTAATGTGCAAATTACCACCTATAGATTGATTTTACTCTTACCTAGTATAATATAGAGGAGAGAGAAAGAAGGAGGCAATATGTTTGAATCATTTTAAAGTGTTGGCACTTTTAAATGAAGAGACCAAGAAAATACATAAGTTGTAAGTTATGCACATGAGGTATATTGAGTTGAGGACTTAGAATAGAAGTTCCTATCGGCCATAGAGCCATAAGGGAGTCTCCTATCAGTTTGTGGAGCTTTGTCTTTTCCCATGATAGGCAAGATACTTCAAAGAAGATATATGAATAAGCTTGCAACTTGTATTTGAAAAAGATGGAATTGAATATAATAATATAATGAGGGGAAGAAGATTTTCCCTAGAAGATAACTCAAGAGCCGACCCTTATCTCCTACATTATCCTGGAATTTTATTTTTTCATGGAAAGATAATGATGACATGCATGCAAGTGTATGTGTCGACCATGCATGGCTAGGTGGCATGTAGTAGCTTAAGTTAATGACACCTATTACACTCTTTTCTATAAACCTCTAAGTATAAATACCCTACCCTTCACTTGTTAGTAAGATTTTCGAATCTTGTTAGTAACCCTCCCTATTGTATCATGCATAAACTCTTATGTCGTGCATAGTAAGGAGAGTTGAGTGGTGAAGCTTGATATTGGCCCAGGATAAGAGATATCGGCCAAATAGGTCATATAAGGTGATATCACCCATTGTGATTGGAGATATCATGCAAAAGCTAGGAGCTCAAATCTTGAGCTTGGAGAAGGCTCATATTCAAAATTATAATGTGAGGAGTGAAGACTTGAAGCTTGGGAGCTTTTTGAGAGGCGAATTATATAACTTGAACCCATCAATATTATTATCGTTTCTTCAATATTGTTCAACTTGTTGATTATTGTCAAAATTCAGATTTTCCTTTGAATTATTGATATATACATGAGTTCCAATAAGTGAGTAGGACTGTTGCCCATTGTTTATATTAGTAAGATAAGGATCTTGAGGTTGATGATGATGACATAATCATTGAACAGCCCGATATGGGTTGAAGTCTCTTAAAAACCGACATGTAATCTGATATAGAGGTCTATCCGATATGAAGGTAGGTCATACTTTATAAGATATGCCCTATACCTTGTACATGATACAAGGTTAAAGGAATACCCTTACACAATATAGGCAAAACCCTAGATGAAAATATGAAAATCTGATATGTTGTGAAACCCATTTCCTTTGAAAACTCGATACATCTTACTATGATGAGTTGACAAGTAACTAAGTATTTGGCTTATCGTGTAACCATAGAGAATGAATAGAACCTTGAAAGTATGAAACAATTAAGGGAAAAAAGGGGTTTATCTAAGACAAGTAAACCGATATGATGTCCAAAAACCGATGTGGTGAACCCATGAGGTAAACCGATATGATGTTCAAAGATGTAACCCAATATGATATCTAACATGGGATCACGATATGATATCTAACATGGGATCACGATATGGCAAATCCAATATGGGAACACGATAGTGTAAACCCAAGATGAAATCTGATATTATAATCCAAGAGGAAAACCGATATGATGGAAAACCGATATGGATGTTTAAAATGAAAATTTACATGACAAACTAAGGTAAAGAACCAATATAATATTGTTTTGAATGATATATGGCAAAGCCATAATGGTATGCCCGATATGATGGACTCTAGTACCCAATATGAGAACCCGATACACCTCTATACCTAATATGAGGTTAATAGTCTAACCCATACATGATATGAGGTTGACTAAAGATGATAAAAGTTAAAGTAATAACTAACCCAATATGACTACACAATATGATGTTAAGGGATATGCCCTAAACCTGATATGATGGTGTGATTTCATCACATGATTAATATGGATACTTGTTATGATGATATATGCTTTTCAAGCATAATAGAATAGTAATATCTATCATGCTACCCGGTATGGTAGACATGCTCTTATTTATTAAGCTTGCCTAAGTGATGTATATGATTAATGAAATATTGAGACATAATGAGTTTAATTCAATTTGATAGTGATAAGCTAGTGGACCTTAAAGAGGTGAATTAAGTAATCTACATCCTAGAAGGGATGAGAGAGAAACTAAGATTGGAAAGATAATTATGTGGTTAACATATAATAATACTCCTGAGATGAGTAGAGTATGAGTTCGGACTTAATATTTGCTAATGAAATCTTGAAACCCTAATTGGTTGATTATAACCCTAATTCATTAGGGAGAATGTGTTCCTTAGTATTTCATGGTTAAGTCTTGTGTTTGAAATTGTTGATAACATGATATATTAACCACACATGTATCATAAGACAATGAGCATGGCTAAGTAAAGAGCTATGATGTTATATGATAGAAATTTAATGAGCTATGTGAACTATGTGGATAAATACCCTGGTCTGATTACCTAGAGGTAATTGTTTCTTTCTAAGTGGTGATAATACTTAGTGATGAATTAAGGGTTTGAATACCCAAGTTATGATGATGATAAGAGATTGAGATTCTAAGTGGTCTATGTGTTTCAGTGAATATGAAAGTACATGATAAATGCAAATATGTTTTTTTTGTAGCATTTGATATAATTCTTGCTTGTAACTTGATTGATGCTAAAAGATACAATAATGCACTTAATTAAGCAAGACAAATATTATCATGTAGTTGCCCAAATCATAGATCCATTCAGTGTCGACATTTGCTAAATGGTGAAATGAGTTTTACTCAGAACACATATTTTCGAATATGTAATAAATAAGGGTGCTCAGTGGACTCCCAAACTAAATAAGGGTGCTCAGTGGAGTCCCAAAATATATCAGGTTGCTCAGTGGACTTCCTGATAAAAGTTAAACCAAGATCTCTCAGTGGTCATCCTGATAATCTGGGAAAGCTAAGTGGTCTTCTCCCGAAGAGAGTACACACTACGACTGTAACTCTATAGCGAAGATTCCGCTATACCCCGGCATAGCTAATTATAGTAGACACAAGATGTCATGCTAAATCTAAGTGGTCTCGTACTGACCAAGACAAGGTGAGGTTTTGACAGCTGGCTCTTCCATTCAAATTGTATGGTACCGATTTTGACTTACTAGTGGTAGGTTGGAGTATGAGCGGTATATCTCATCTCCTCTGGGCATAAGTGTGAATGTGAATATGTAATCATCCGTATAGCATATCTGCTTAAGGATCAAATATGGAAACCATTGGTTGATGCCTTATTACTTTTATACATCTTAGTAGATAGATGTTATACATGTTCTTCATATTACTTTTAAAAGCAAATAGATGATTTATAATTATATTATCAATAAATATACCTACAAGTTTCATAAAATATCTTCTATAATTCATTACTATTCCTGTGATAATCATATTGTTCGTAGAGTTATATCTCTCGCTGGGACAATAGTCTTACCTGTGGGATCCACAATTTTTAGGTGGACGTAGACGAGGGACTAGAAACCAGACTGTAGAAGAAGGATCGTATCAGTAGGGACAACAGTAGTAGCTCAGGTTGAGTATGTTGTCTGTCAGGGTTTTGTAGATAGAAGTCTATGTATCATCTCTGTACTCTCAGGTCCTTGGGAGATAGTTCTTAGTGGTTTTTACGAATGACTTGAGATTTTGGTTTGCTTATCTTAAGGTTTTCATGTTACTGATGTATATATTAGAGTAAAGCAACTGGTACTTGTTATCCTCGAGAAGGGATGGAACGCTGAATGTACAATATGAACCATATGTGTATGAAGTTTTGGTTCCTTTTGTAAAAGTTTACTGGAAAATGATCTATGTGTAAAATGGTTTTAATTTTTAGTGATTTTTTTAAATTTGTTGTTTATGATAATTCTGTGATTTTTTTAATTTTTACTGGTGATGGCTTGATTTGTTATTTCATCACAATGTACCTCTCATTTGCCTATATTTCAAGTAGGAGTGTAAATATTTTATGGGTTTTAATATTTCTCTACCTAAGAGGGTTTGTTTGGAAGAACAAGTTTTGCCTTAATTGGTTTCATGTTATTTTTGTTTAAAAGGACCCCGGTTGTAAGGACCCTGACCTTCGTTTTGGTCTTACCCTATTTGCTTTGCCTAAACCTTGTGTTGAGATGCTTGCTAATCACCTAAAGTTGTGATTAGGGTTTGTTTGTGCTTTGTTGAGAGGTTGAGGTGCTACTTACAAATTACCCAAGTTTTAGGGTTGGTGTGCAAGTTTGTCACCTTGAGAGATGTCTTTCTCTCTCCTTGCATCCTCTAGGGTTGAGAGGATGGGTTGGGTGCCTTGCTTGAGTTGTTTTGGGCCTCGTTTGAGCTTGTTTAAGCTTGGGCTTATTGTTGGGCTTGAAGCCCTTCCTCCTTGCTTGAGAGTGTCGGGCAAGGGAGAGCTTGGTGCCTTGGTGTATCGGCCAAGGAGTGTTGTTGTGTCAGGCAAGGAGCTGTATCGGACATGGTGTGTGGGGTTGCCATCTTGGGCAACACACACCCTCCACCTTAGCCTCGTTTGTGTCACCATCTTTGTACAAGTGGCTATTGCTTTGCTAAATGGGTGGCAAGTCGTGGATAAGTGGTCTGGGGTGCTAGCATGTGGCATAACCCTTGGACAAGTGTGCTAGGGGCGGGTGCCACCTTGCCGTGCTCTTCCCCTTCACCCCATAGTATATAAACTAACCCCTCCTTTGCTTGTTAGGCTCTTTGGTTCCTTTAGTTGCTTCCCTTCCTTTGGTGGCCGAGCTAGGAGAGGAGTGGAGCAAGTGGTGGCCGATACTGATGGTGTGTTGGGCAACACACCTTGCTAGCTTGTCCCTTTCCTTCTCTTGTGGTAGGTATCTCTACCTTTCCTTGGCATCTTCTTCTTCTTCTTCCTTCTCTTCGGACATGGTGGTTACAAGTTGTTCTTCTTTGTGTTGGCTGAAGGTGGTGCCTTGGAGCTTGGAGCTTTAGAGCTTGAGGCGGGTTACATAACTCATAACCCTAGCTATACTACTTCTTTTTCATGTTGCATGCTATATGTGCTATCTTGATCGGCCATGTCATCTTTTATCTATGTTTCTTGCTTTAATGGTTATAAGGTTTCTTTAGATGTACCCTAGACTTTGTGGATATGGTTATCTTGGGTTGCCTTGGGTTGGCCGAACCATGGATGTGGATTTCCTTGGGCAAAACCCCTCTCTCACTTAGTTGTTGAGAGGTGAGCTTAGGGTCTCCAAATCCAATGGTGAGTTGAGCTTTGGTTGGTTGGTTGATATGATATTATGGACCTCCTTGTTGCCTGATAAATGATGGAAGTTGTGCAATACCCCTCCCTCACTTAATTATCTTAATAGGTGAGATAACTCTCTTGAACTTTTAAGGCTTCTTGGTGGCAGTCTTGAGGTTGAAGATGACCAACCCGTCATGGTCTTTGAACCCTTGCACGATACCCCTTTGATGTGTTCTGCCTGGTATCCCTCTTCTAGGGATGAGTCTTAGGTGATATGCTAAGTGGTGTTAGTTGACCCTTTGACTGATATGGACCCTTACCCTAGATGGTGTTGTTGGGCGTTATGCCTTTGGATGATATAATGCTTGGTTGGTATCCCTTCTTGAGTGCCTTAGGTGACATGGTTAGGCCATGCCTTGTCGGTTGAGCAACACCCCTCCTTCCTTGAGTTATGAGGTGAGCTCCAATCCCTTGGCCGACTTGGTGCTGCCCGATATGGACTCTTGGTTGATGTAACCCTGTATGGGCGATATAGTGGCTGGTTCCCTTGACCGATATGAGTGTGGTAGGTAGACCTTGTGTTGGACGTTATGGTTTGTACCTTGCACGACACTTCCCTAGTTGTGCTGCCCGACATGGTGCCCTAGTGGCTACATTGCCTGGAGCAAGATGCGGCTTGGGCGTTAGGGTTTTGACCTTGGGCGTTATGGCTGTGGGTGACATGGTCTTGATGGTTGCCTATTATGGAAACCCTAATCCTAGCTCAGGTGATAGGGTGTCTTGGCCGATAGGGTGAAGGTGCTGTCCGATACACCTCTTGTACCTGGATACTCGATATCCTATTAGTTCATGGCTGCACGACACACCTTTGGTTCTAGTCTGCACGACACCCTCCTTGTGCATGGGTGCACGTTTTGCTTGTGGCCAATATGTGTAGCTTGCGCCCTAGGTTTTGTGGTGACCGATAGCATTTTGGGTGAGGGATATGACCCTACCGGATATCCCTTGGGTGAGGGATAGTGCTACCCACCACACCTTTAGTGAGGGTAGGCGATACCTTTGGTGAGGGATGCGTCTAGCCTGGGAACCCTAGTTGGTGAGCTTGTTATCTTGAGCCCCGTCTTTGGTTATGATGTTGAGATACGATACATGGGTTGTGACCAGTGACATGTTTGTTACCTAAGGTTGATGTTAAGTGAGGTGATAAGATCATGGTTGTGTAACCTTTAAGGATGTATCCTTAGGGGTGGTTGTGTTCATGATGTCATAAAAGATAGGGCATGGTGGATGCTCATGGTTTGGTAAATTTAATATGAGTTGATTGGTTTACCATCTACACCTTTATGCTTCATGTGCTCATTATGATGAATGTTGTTTCAAATCATATGCACCCTAAATCTTAATGTCATGATAATCATAACATGTTCTCTAAAGATCTATGTTTGGCGATCAAGTTATCTCTCTTGATATGCATACTAACCATGAAGGTGTTATAAAATGAATTCATAGCCATGTAAGAGTTATGAAGGTATATGCGTTTTGTATAACACTGAATAATGATACTCCTTGTTGATGAGATAACATGTATTGCCAGTATGATGAGAAAGGTATGGCGACCAAGTAAAGGCTGAGTGCCTGATTGAGGTGTTATCCTCTAGTTGTGATATGAGGATTGATATCCCATGATGATGAAGCCTTGAGAGGTAGTGGCATTATGTGATGAGGGATTGAGATCCCATGGCAATATGATAATGGTAGTTATAGTGTGACATAATGTTGTTTATGTTTTATAACCTGGTTGCCTCAACAATCCACCTAAAATATATTAATTAATTATAGTGAAACATTTCATGTAGTTTTGCCCTGGCCATATATCCATCATCGTCAGTAACTGGTGATGGTGAAACAAGTTTATCCTGTGAGATTACCTGGAGTGCATATTATTGAATATGTGGGGTTTCTCCTAGCCAAAAATAGGAGGATTTGAGTGAAACTGTGGTTGTGTATAGAGCATGGTGAACAGGCCCAAGGCTCAATGTTATAGAGCATGGTGAACATGCCCATGGCTCAGTGTTATAGAGCATGGTGAACATGCCCATGGCTCACTATTGTAGAAGGGTTGCCTGCGGAGCTGACCCTGTGGCTGAGGCCACTTAAGCAAGAGACTGTGGTCCTGCTTTGGATATAGTGCACTGACCACGAGGAGGTGAGATCATGGAGTCCGACTCTCCCATTGAACTTGTATGGCACCAGTTTTGGGCTTCGCAGCACCCTCACTTCCTCAGGGCATAATAAAATTGTAATATAGATGTATAGTATGTATTGCTTAAGGCAAAACACAGAACATTGGTTGAGGCCTTGCTTGTATAATTTCCCTAGTTATGTCTTGCAGTTAATTACACGTTCCTCATATCTTGTGTTAAGTTCTTATAAAGCTTATCTTGTCAATCATGTTCCATAAAGAAATATCTGGTTATATGCCTCCTGGATGTCTTGGTAAGATGTTAATAAAGTTAGTTCTGTTCAGTATGCGTATATATGAGCTGCTTGTATCAGTTATCTACTTTACCTGTTCTAGCTCCTCTAAAGTTTTATAGTTTCGATGGGGAGTTATGTTTCTCACTGGGACTGTGTGTCTCACCCCGCTGGTTTTAAACCTTTTTAGGTGATCGTGCTAGAGCGGCCGAGTAGCAAGAAGAATAGTAGGAAGCAAGAGATGGATATGCTGCTATTTTGGTTGTTTTTTAGTTGAGTCATAGAGTCATCCCTGTACTCTCAGGTCCTTAGAGGTGTTTTGACAACGTTTCACGATTTATAGCTGATGTAGCTTGTTTCAACTTCTGGTGGCCTGGTATGGTCTGTTCTATATATAAACATGCGGTGAACTCTTTGTGTCTATGTGACAGCTGGATCCTATGAACTATGGACACGTATCAAGGTTTATGTATGTTTATATAACATGTTTCCTTGCAGGATAAGGATCTGGATGCAAAAGTTTCTTTATTTATCTGCTTTCCGCAATCGGTTTTAATTAACCTGTATTTTTGGTAACATGTGGTTGATGGATGTTCTTCACATTTTCGCGTGGCATTTCATTGTCTGTGTGATAGCGGGATGTCACAGCGGTCGCGGTCTAGACCATGATCGCGGCATGAGCATCGGTCGAGGAGGGGTACATCATGGTCACGGTACCCAGTCTTTGTAGCAATGGACCGCGGTCACAACGTATGTAAAGAAGGAACACAATCAGAGTCGCGGTGATCCTCATGCTACAGTTGCAACATCCAATAGTATATATAGATAAACCCTTCAATACATGGTTCTTCTTTCACTCAAAATTCCCAAACTGTTGAATGAAGATCCTCGACGCAAGTGTGTGAGATGACTACAAATATGATTCAAACCTTCACCAACAAAGCCATGCTTCCTCCGTTGCAAGCTCCTCCCGCCTCCACTTTCGGCACCATTTCACACTATTTAACCTAAATTGAGGTATCCATCAGGCGTTTTCTCGACTACCATTGATTGCTAATCATTGTTTTTCATACGCTTTTTCATCTTCTCATGCATTTTCTGAACAATCATCTTGAGAATGCCATGGCAATCACTGCAACTCTACCGCCTTTAGCTCGGCGATGCTCAACATCATCGTTCCCTCATTCGCGATTCTTACGACACTGTTTAACCTAGGTTAGGGGTTTGTGGAGCGATTTGATCACAGAACCCCACCACCTCAGCCTTGGCTGATGATTTCTCAAACTAGGCTTTGGAGCACTGTCATCATCTCCAATCGAACAGTTGCTCCGGTGCCGCGATCGCAACACCCTATCCTTGTCTGTGGTCGCGACACCCTATCCTTGGCCACAGTCGCGACGTCCCTTAAGTGTAAAAGTCGATTGAGTGACGACCGTGGTCATGACACTTGCCGCGGTTGCTGTGCTTCTTGGCCGCAGTCAAGGTATCTCTTATTTGCTTCTTGGCCACAATCGTGGAATCTCTCATTTTGGAGTGATCTACTGCAGTCGTGACACCCCACGCCGCAGTCACAACATATCATTTTTACAATTTGACAAATAGGCTCGGTGATGCCACAGTCACGACACCTACCGTGGTCGCATCACACCTCTTATTTAAGGTTGCGGTAGCGGTCCTATGAAAAATGGAATGAAATATATATATACACATATACATATACATGATAATAAAATAAAATTGATGATGATTAATTAAAAGCTAATTCAATTATGCTTTTAACAAAATTCAATGTTGAAACTTCTAGAATGTCGACTTCAACTGAAGACACACTGATAAAGAAGGTGACTTCACTGAAGGGGGTAGAGGAAATCCTCAAGAAGATAACAAATGCCCTAAAAAAATCCAGACCTCTCCCCAACATAAAGACTTCAGTTGCAACTGATGAAAAAGAAGTACAACTACATCCTAGCCCACAAGATGCCAGTAGAGTCAGAGGAGTCCCCGAATACCTCTCAAATGGAGACTTATGAATACCAGCCTCTTGAAACTGAGCTGAGGAAACTAGAGAAGAGGAAGGCTGAACCTAAGGAAGCAAAGAGCAGAAAAAAGAGGAAGGTGACAACTACAGGGAAGACAAAATGATAGGAGAAAGAAATAACCCATGAGGAGGTTCAAGAGACCAAGGAAGTGGCCCTAGATCAGAAGAGACCGACATTTGTACCAAGAGATCCTATGCGCCAGTCACAATTTGACTGGATACTGCAGGCTAAGGGGTTCAAGCCTACTAGATACCTGGATGTAGAAGACTTGAAGAAGATGGGAATCTATGGTAGGGTAGTCAGCTTCCTGGAGGAAGCGAATATGCGTACCCTATGTACCTTCGAACCCCCCTCTCTAATACAACTGACGACATAATTCTTTTCATCCTTATCAAAGTTCCCGATCAGTGATGGGGAACATAAGTAGGGCGATGACAACTTCAAGCTGGAAGTGAGACTAGGGGAAAAGTCTCACACAATCACAAAGGCCATGTTTAACACTATATTCACAAGAACAACTGAAGAAGCATAGGCTTGCTCTGCTGCACCTGGAGATAAGGAAACATTTGGGTACAACAACCACATAATGTGGGAAGAGCTGACGGGGGAGCAAGAACACAATTATAAGAACTCCAAGGTGACCCTCATCACCTCGTGCTTCATTAGGGTGATGCAGAAGATAAATGCCAACACCATATTCACAAGGTCAGCGACTAGAGGTGTAACGAAAGGGGACCTCTTCGTTATATGGTCCATGCTGAATAAGAAGCCGGTGAATCTAGGAAGAATTCTCATTGAATGGCTATCAACAACAGTCGGAGGGGAGGCAAAATAGATGAAAGAATTCTGCATGGGAGGCCAAATTACTAAGATCGCATATCATTTCTGTTGGATCTAAGGGCTCTATAGGGGGGGGCTGAATAGAGCTACAAAATTTCTCACAAAATACATTAGACCTTCAAATTATATCAAGTTTTAGAGAAATAGAGTAAGTGCAATTTGAAGTCCTATCTAACAAGCATAGCAAGGATGAGAGAGATTGATAGCAAGCACTTGATAAAGGGATGTAAAGTGGTTCCACACTTCAAACTAGAAGTGAGTCCTTCCACTACCTAGAGAGGTCAACCTCTAGGACTTTACAAGTGCTTTTCTTTGTATTATCACTAATATGAGTTACAACACAAGACCACCAAAAGACTTTACCCATCCAACCACAAGGAGATATCCACCTTACCAAAGGGCTTACCCACTTAGCTTGAGTCTTCAGCCTTCAGCAAGGTCTTACCCACTCAAGCTCAAGTCTTCCGCCTTGAAGGACTTTGCTTCTCCTCTTAGATCTTAAGCCTTTTCCTTCTTCTTCACCTGGAAAAGATCATCACCTCTTCATCAACCTTGAAGAAGACCAGCTACAACTCCTTGTTCACTCGATGGAGATTGCTTCACCTTTTCTTCATGTAGGAAGGGGATAGGAAAGTAGTAGGAGATGAGAGCTTTACATGCACAAGGGTAGATCTCTCTTACAATATGCCTAACTAACTCACAAATCATGAAATGAAGTGTAAATTAGAGAGAGAAAGGGGCTCAAGGAGTAGTAGCACACTCAACTATAGCAAGGACCTTGAATATCTTAAATGAGTAAACTTGGAATGAACTCCAAGGGGTCCTATTTATAGCTGGGGGTGCTCCCTTGAGTTGGGGAACACTTAGGGCCGAAATATTGTCATTTTCCTCAAGGAAATAGATCTATTTTCACAAAAAAAAGTCACCAACGGTTATAATCACTTTTTCTACATTTTCTGTACAGTGCATTCAGTCGAGTTTCAATAAAGGTAACTCGACTAATCAACAAAAAGACAAAGCCAATTTTCAAACTATCAGTTGAGTTTGTTCTGGGGAACTCGACCGATGAGCTAAAATTGAATTTGCTCAGTGAATCAGTAGGTCAAATTCTTTGAATGCACAACTCGATCGATGGGTCATCTTCAGAAATTTCATCATAGGATTGATCAAGTTTCCAACTCGATTGATGAACAGCCTGTGATCAATTTTCTAAATTGACTTTAGGGTGATTAAACCTTGGAATTAAGTGTCCCACATATTTTTCTCATCTTAGTTACAAGTCATATCATCAATACAAGTGATTATAAAATTCTTCTAAGGTCGTTTGAAGTGATTTCCTAATTAGCACACTTGCATTGCATTTGACTTGAACTTGAACAAGCTAGGGCTTGTGTAATTTGATCCTTTTCATGTACCCAAAGCCTGAAATCAATCTTGAACAAACATATTCGATACATGGGAATGGAATGGTTGAGTGATTATCAAAATATGGACAATGTATAACCTTTAGGTCAAAAATTTCATGGATGCAGACTTGTTGATGAGGTACAAAAAGATGAAGGGGCACACGAAGATCGACATAAAGTCCCTCATCAATACGGGGATCTTGACACAAAAGGGAAACAAGCTCTTCTACAAGCAAATATACTCCAAGATGCTCCTCCCCCTCCCAGAAATGGCGTATTATGAGGCCCACAAGATGCGGCCCTCTCAAGAAGATGTTGACAAGATGTACTCAGGGGCCATCCGCACTACAACGGACCAGACATCTATAGCTGGTGAGAAAGGCGATAAAGCTAAATCTCCAGAAAAAAAGATAAAGAAGCCAGAGGAAAGAAAGAAGCTGGAAATAAGAAAGAAGAAGAAGAAGGCATCATAATATACTTTCACCCTGAGCCCACCCTCACCACGCTTCCCAGCTAGGGGTGTAAATGGTGTGGGTACGGTGCAGGTCTGGCCATACCCATACCCATACCCATCTAATTTAGCGGGTCCGGTTCCGGTTCTAGACCCGCATAATACAAAACATGGACCCGCACCATACCCGTACCCGCAATAATAGCGGGTATGTGGGTAAGCGGTTCTATAAAACATCATATTGTTTATGTAAGAGAAATGACTATGTTATATATATTTAATACAACAAGATATTTTTATCATATAGTATATTAACATGTAATAGTTATATTAGACAATGCTATATTCTATACAATAAAATTAATTGAGTAATTGTTTACATATTTGTAGTCATGATCATAACATTTAATTTATGTAGAAAGTAATGTAGATTAGTTGAAATTTTGATTTTAAGTTTACATATGGATTTTAAGTTTACATATGATGTTCGTTATTGTAACTAGAATAGTTAATTCTTAGTTATATGACTAGTCTCAACCTTAGAGTAGGATATAATCTCAATTATTATATTGATTAGACTAGTAAAGTATGATATATATAACATATTATTTAGTAGTTACTTATGTATAGCGGGTATACGGGTCTAGCGGGTTTGGGTCCAAGCATACCCATTATTGGACCCGCTTATATGCGGGTCCAAGGGTATACGGGTCCAAGGGTATGCATGTATAAAAAATTAGACCCGTGAGGGGTTTTTTAAGGGTCCGGATTTACGGGTCCGCGGGTCTACCTGTACCCATTTACAACCCTATTCCCAGTAGTTATGGCAATGAGTGAGGGGCGTCAACCTGAAGCCGAAATCATATAAGAGGTCGATCATGCATGCCTTGAAGCTACAACAACAAAACATATCATGATGAGGCCGAACAAGAAATCAACCAGACCCACGAGGAGCCCGAGGTGGTACCCGATCCCATGATCCCATACGTGGTCTTACAAATGCTGGGACAGCTAGAGAAGAGCACCCCTAGCCCAGCAATGCCGACTCTACAACCAAAGGAGCCAAGAGCATCCACCACTCCTATGTACCCACAACAACACCGCCCGCACACATTCAGTGATGTATTGGGAAATAAGTTTGATGCCATGTGGCAACACACACATTAAACTTTTGAATTAAATGTAAAAATTACCTCCACCCTATGTACGCTAACCACACAGGTACAAAGGTTGAACGAGAGGACTGAAGCACTTCATCAGTTCATGCAAGGGGTGATGAGCACCCAGAATGTGCTAATGGGGGCGCTAAAGACTCTCACCGAGGAGATGGAGGACCTCAGGAGGGAGAGGGATGCCATGTAAGCAGACAAGGAGCTCATGAGGAAAGGCTACGAGGAAACACTGGATGACCTCAAGAAGGAGCATCAATGCTTAGACGAAGAACGCCGACAGTTAGAATCCGAACGCTAAGAAATTGACGATTGGCGGCAGAGAAAGAAGACCAAGTGCCTGACAAGTCCCTCCACATCACATGCTTCATCGAGCCCTTTGAGACTCGACAAAGATGATGACGATGTGGGAGGAACCGGTGCAGGAGCAGCATTGAAAAAAGAGAGTGCCAATGTGAAAACTTCCCTGATGGCTACACCACAGGCGAAGGAAGCACCGCCATAGTTGGGAACTCATCAAGACAACGAGACAAAGAAGGCTAACACGTTGTTAAGGGGGTTCGATTTGAACAATAGCCTAGACAAAGATAAGGTTGCACCAGAAGATCCCAAGCAGGCCATCATCACTAGAGCAGAGAGCATAGCGACAGAAGATCTCATGCCATGGGAAATCAAAGATCTAAACAAGTTCTTGGATGACTTGACATTTGGGATGGACATCTACAATGAATTCTTGAAAGACCCAGAGCAATATGAGCAAGATGACTCCTTCTACTATGAAAAAATGGCTGCGACGTCAGCCACACTCAATGCTGTAGAGCTAGAGCAACCATCAGATGTGAGTCATCCAACAAAAGACATAACTATAGAGATGTCCACAAAAGACAAAGGCAAGGAGATAACCCAGACACCAACTGAAATAAGGGTTCAAACTCCTACAACAGAAGCACCACCTATAGAAGCACAAGAAGAAGAAGAAAGCACCTCAGAAGATGAGGAAGGTGGGCTTGATTCTTTCTTTGCAAATGAGTCAGTCAGGAAGCGGAGCACACCCGTCAATGAAGTAGAATTAGTCATGGATCCTCCTCTACTTGGAAAGATGGTGGGTATGGACATGACTACATTATCAAGGATAACATGCAGAGATGTCCATATCCTAGCAAATATACTGAATGACAACCTACCCGGAGCTGACATTATTTATCACAATAAGGGCATGTCTCTCAAAAGAGATCACTTCAGAGGGATTTTCCAAACAAGAGCACGCGTACATAAAAAGATGTTCAAAGTGCTGTGTGCTACCCTTCTTGAAGAATTCTTGCATCTAGACAAAGTACAACTAATATTCAACAACACCACACATCTAACAGGACTCCTATACGAAGACAATGAAAAAGCTATTGATGTGATAGAGCTCCAACGCACATGGAGCAGGGAAGAAACTAGATTTTTAGTCCTAGCCATAAGGATTGTAAAGCATTGGGTACTAATTGTCATCAACTTATATGAAAGATGGACAACGGTGTTCAACTACTGCACAGCTGAACTGGACAACACCTCCCTGATCTATAAGAACAAGGAAGCAAGAGATATCCTGAAGGTGCCACTACGTCTACAAAGAGTTATACAATCAGCAGACAATAGACACAAGGGGATGTGGAAGCAATTCTCCATCTCCAAGAAGGTCCCCTAAGAAAAGGCTGGAATAGGGGACTGTGCCTTCATAGTGCTAAAGATGATGGAAGCCATAAATAAGGGCGTCCCACTAGAAGATCTCTACACAGAAGATCTACATGGACTGTGCAGTATGTACGCAATGGAGGTTATGTACGACCGTCGTTTCTTCAACGACCCGGCGATGCCTTCAAACGCAATACCGCAAAGGCTTCACCAAGAAATCCCCCTCCCTAAAAAGAAAACCTAGAGTGAGGAACTCAAAACATTATGGATCGACCCTACAAAGCCAGCCAGAGTAGTAGCTTGGAAAGAAGGTCAAACAACTGATACTGGTGCGACTGTAGAAAGAATACCATAATCTAAGCCAGAGCAGCCTCCAGTGGTAGAAGAGAAAGAAGAACAGCCTCTAGCGGGCCAGCCAGAATAAGGTGAAATAGAAGAAGAAGATCTACCTGAGGATAAACCAGATGGGTCGACAGGGGAAATAGTGCCAACCTTCAAGGATTTTGACAGATGGAGTTGTGTGAGCCTATCTTTAGAATCCCTCAATGCAATAATAAAATCCTTGAAGGAAGACGATGCGTCGACAAAGGCAATCTTTGAAAGGGATGGCTTGTGAATGCTGAAGGATGATCTCTAAGATACATTGAAAACATGAGGGTACCTCTCAGTCAGCACCGTGCCTTCTTACCAAGCTCTACTAAATGACAACATGCCAAATGTGCACATGACATATTTTATTTTGGTGGATGACATCCTAAGAGACAAGAGATCAGGTGAAAAAGAACGCCTATAACAATGCCTAGTGATGTCTTTGCCAGGCTACATCTTCCTGTCGATACTTCATGACCGTCATTGGACTTTGCTGGTAGTTAATATAATTAAAAGGACTGTGATGCTATACAACAACTCAGACACAACCTTTGCTCTGAACAAGAAAACAAATATGAATATTGCAAAGACACCTATAGAAGATACGATAGTCACATGCACTGAGGCGATTGTAAAGATGCTGAAAAGTCACGACAAAGGGTACACGCATAAAGAAGAAAAAGACTTCAAGAAGACACAATTTTGCCACATGAGCCCTTAGCAGGTGCCTCTATCGGACGACTGCGGCTTCCACTGTCTAGCCTGGATGATGGCCCTAGCCACTTTCAATACAAAGGTGGAGGGTATGCAGTATGAGAAATGCCACCCACTACGTGGAGTATACACTAGCAAGCTCCTCGAGTCAAAGTGGGCCACTAAGACCAGTTTGCAGAAATAAAGCAAGCCCATTTATACACCTAACTCTAATTTTGACACCCCGAGTCTGGGTGAATGATAAGTTTGGGGGAGGATTCATTAGCATATGCGAGAGGTACAATTTCATCCCAAAATTCAAAATTTTGAAAAGTTTTTTTTACTTGTACATATTTTAGTTCCCTCCAAACTAATTTTTTGAAAAATGTATGCTTTATGGAAATTTGTTATGAGTCACAACTATGTCTAGTTACCTTCAAGTTTCTGTGTTCTCTTGTTAAAGGTTGTAGTGCTATCATTTCTAGAGAGGAATATATGAGCAAATAATGCATATAAAAGTAAAACGAGAAGCATAACAATGCTGTTTTATCTCATTCTTACAATAATACATTGTGTGTGTAACAATCCTAAGCTTATGAAACCCTTGGAAGCTAGAGAACTTCACCGATCCATACTCCTAACCAACCACCCTAACATGACGATTCCAACTAAAAAATCCTCACCTTGCCCGAGAAGGAAACAACTACCCCTTTCAAGTTTAAATATCCCCGCTTTGGGATGAAAAGAGGCTTGACCGCCCAGAAGACCACATAAAATCCCACTCATCCAAACTAGAGAGGAGGTATAAAAAGCTGAAAAGAAAAGAAAAAATATGTATATAATATTTGTGCCCAAAAGATGCTAAAGGGTCCCACACGGCCGGTGTATCGCTGCACTCATGAATCAGACATGTCGTTCCTGTAAGTGGAACCTTGAAGCCAAATTTACCCACCTACAGTCCTAAATGAACCTCACACAACCACCTGACTTAACGTCAAAAGCCCATAAGGGCAACACTGTCCTTAAGATAGTTGTTGGTGAGGAGAATTTAGAGAAGGGGAAAACACTTAAAGCTTGTAGCCTACCCGAACACACCAACATAGGGCCAACTAAAAATAAAGGAAGAGCGTGAAAGCTACCCCTCAAGGAGATGTTGTACTAGTGGAGCTAGTAACCTAACATAGGAAGGGGTGATACGTTGAGATGGAGAGAGCTTTTACTACCAAAGGGAATGGCAAGAAATCGAAGTTGTGCAACTCTAGTTGTGAAGGGGGATGAATGAGATTTTGGGATTGAGCGAACATACCACAAGTGTTTTGATGTAAGAATGAGATAACTTGATAATGTTAAACTTTGCAAAATTCTTATCACAAAATTTCTCTTCTCTATGCAATATTGAACCTACCCTTATCCTGAGGACATGCTTGATTCTAAGTTTGGGGGAGTTGATAACATCAAATTTTATACACTTTTTGCACATATTTTATACCTCTCCAAGCATATATTTTATAGACTTTTCCACTTATTTTAGCATTTTATGCCAAGAATCTCATTCGCACACCTTTTCCATACTCGTAGGGTCACATCAAGCCACAGATGTGGTTAGCACCTCGACCGCGGCTCATCAACCACTAGGAACCCTCCCACTACGGTCTATGCCCTCAAGGTCACACTGATGCTTCACGACCATAGTGCCTCACACCCTTTTTGTTCGCGGCCTACAACATATTTATCTCAACCTTGATCGACCTCGACCGAGGTAGTACCTCAACCGAGGTGGTGCCGTGCCTCGACCGAGGTGGTTCCATGCCTCGATCGAGGTGGGGCCACAACTGAGGTGGCAACATGCCTCGATGGAGGTACTGACTCAACCAACCACTGTGGTGACCTCGACCGAAGAGAGGCATTGATCGACTGCAATCAAGCCTCAAATGATACCAAGCCTTGACCATAGTGTGGATGGTTAAGTCGGTGGGAAACACTTATAAATAGGCCACCCACGTCGACTTGTCACATCATCAGATCATTAAGGACCACAAAGTGCTGCCAAATTCCATACCCATTCTCATCCATCCGATCAATCTTGAATCTCCAAAGGTAGAAGCTGAGGAGAGAGAAGACTGAAGGCCTCTCTTCCTCAAAAGAATGAGAGCTTCTGCATCATCCATACTAGATCTAAATGAGTATATTGGTGTATCACCATCTTCTCTCTCTCCTATATCTATCATCTCCGTTACGTTGTACCCCCTTCCCTCTTCATGGTTATGATGTATCTATCATTTTTTAACGATGTTATGCTGCCCATTAACATGTGTGGCTAAACACTTAACTCGATCTAGGAGTAGCCACTAAGGCTCTCCCAACATGTATATTCTTGCTTCCCTTTGAATACATATATGCTCATATCAAGATTATCTCCATACACTTGTTATTAATGCTTCACTTGTATGCTTAGCTACCAACTTGTGATGTTTGATTGTTGGTATCTCAAAAGAGTAGTATCTTCCTTATCTGGTGTTATGGAGTAGTATGAATGCATGAGAATGTTATCTAAATCTTATGGTCATATGGTTTGCTTTGTGATTGTAAGGTTGTTATATCGAGAGGGAGGCCACCTTGGATCCCAGATCTATCCTTATCTCGAGAGAGGAGGGAATAAACACTTTTATGACTACTTGTAATCTTGATAGAAGTATACGAAGGGGAGTGAGCTTTGCATGTTGGTGAGAGATCTTAGTACGTGAAACCCAATTCGAGTTCCCTCCCATATCTTTGTTTCTTACTGTCCGTTCTTATTTTCTCTTGTTGTTATTTTTCTTTATTTCTTTTAACCTTATTTGTTTTGGCTTGAGTACCATTGTTCCTTAAGGAACAACCTTTTAAAAACCATATGTTTGTTCGGAATGTATGAATGTGAGACGTTGTATACTTAACACCGACTAACATTGTCCCTGTGATTCAACCCCGATTATTACGTCAGACCCTGTATAATAGTTGTGGAGGCTTGAGAGTCAGGTTATTATCTTAAGAATCTGACTATTCTGGATCCGCTCCATTTTGTACGTGTGATTTAGGCCAGTCAATCAGTGCCAAGACCAAATGATAGGAAAATAATTGACACCAAATGGGTCTACCACTATAAGTTGGATGAAAGCGTAAAAGTGGTAAGAAACAAAGCAAGGTTAGTTGCTCAAGTCTACAACCAACAATAAGGTATTACTTTTGATGAACTTATGCACCTTTCTCTAGACTTGAATCTATTAAAATGTTACTTTTCCTTTGCTAGATAAAGAAATTTCTTGCTTTGTCAAATGGATGTTCAAAATGCATTTTTGAATGGTACAATAGAGGAGGAAGTCTATGTAGCTCAACCTCCCAGTTTTGAACATCATAAGCTTCCTAACGATGTTTATTTGTTGCCAAAATATCTCTATGGACTCAAACAAGCCCCTAGAGCTTGGTATGAGAAATTAAAGAACTTTTTTCTAGACAATGGCTATATCATGGGAAAAGTTGATTCTACCCTTTTTCGTAAACACACTTCTAGCCACTTTTTGATCATTCAAATTTATGTTGTTGATATCAATTTTGGCTGAACAGATCTTGATCCTTGCAAGGAGTTTAGTTCTCTTATGCAGAGTGAGTTCAAGATGAGTATGACAGAGCAACTTACTTTCTTCCTTGGATTTCAAATCAAACAAAAAAAGGAAGGAAACTTCATCAATCAAGGGAAGTATACAAGTGAACTTCTTAAGTGCTTTGGGATGGAGACACCAAGTCGACAAGCACCCCCATGTCAAACACCACCAAACTTGATAGAGACGAGGAAGGTGAAAAAGTGGATGAGAAGCTCTATAGAGGTATGATTGAAGGCTTACTCTATGTAACTTCCTCTAGACCTGACATAATGTTTAGCGTTGGCCCATGTGCTTGATTTCAATCAGTCCCTATGAAATCTCATCTCATAGCAGTTAAGGGGATTTTAAGGTATCTAGCCAAAACTCAAAATTTTAGACTATAGTATCCCAAGTCAAGGGACTTTACTGTTACCGCCTATAGTGATGCAGATTATGAAGGGTGCTTAGTTGATAGAAAGTGCACAAGTGGCACTTGCTTCTTCCTAGGACCATGGTTGGTTTCTTAGTTCTCTAAGAAACAAAGCACAATGAGTCTTTCATCTACCGAGGCTGAATACATTACAACTGGGAGTTGTTGTGCCCAAGTCTTATGGATGAAGCAAATGCTTCAAGACTTTAACATTCATTTTGATGCTTCTCCTATATACTATGATAATACTAGTACAATTAATCTTTCGTACAATCCTATATTTCATAGTAGATCCAAACACAGAGAGATCCTCGACCACTTCCTTTGTGATCACATTGCCAAAAAGGAATTTATATCACACATGTGGACACAGAGAATCAACTCAAGGAAATTTTCAAAAAACCTCTAGCTAGAGAGAAATTTACTTTTATCAGATCAAAACTACTTATTACTACTCTTGATGATATTGACATGCCTTCTATCTAGATGTTCTCATATCTATATGTTCTTGCTCATATATTGCTCATCTCTTACTTGAAAGTGCTACACTTATCTTGTTTTAATGCCTTGTTTTGCTTTTCTTTTTGGCTATTTTTTGCAGACACATGTTTTACCATAAAATAGTAGCGAATGATGAGTGGAATGTGCCTCAATATGTTCAAAATACATGATAGGCTAGAAAAATAAATTTAGATAGCACTCTAGTGACCTATAATTGAACTTCTTATTTTTTTGCCAGGTTGACTGTTTGGTCAAGTTTGATCTGGGAGAAACTCAATCAATCACAGGCTTAGAACCAAACTAAACAGTAGATTCGATCAAGTTTCCTACAAACCAAACTTGACGATAGCATTGCTGGGCAAAAATATATGCGTTTGTCCGAATTTTTTCCCTCTCAACTAGAGAAAGCCGACTGATAGCTACTCTTATGCATTCATTCTCCAACCCTAGGTCTAACACAACCTCTCTTCTACATTCCTTAGCCCCAGATTAGCTCTCTTTGCCTCTTCCAACCTTCACCTAGATGGTTAGGTGGCCTGCACCTTGCGTTCTCTTCTTTGTTGTTGGTCTTCTTCTCTCAATCCAACCTCTGTGGCTTCCATCCATAGGAAACACACCGGACCAGCTAGAGTTCCATCTTCCTTTACTACTCTTAGGCATATCTCTTTTGACAACACTTCTTCTATCTCCTCCCAAGCTGTGAATAGGTACAAGGATATTCTCCCTAGAACTCCTTTTCCTTTTTGTGCCTTATTTGAATCTCATTTTGCAACTAGTGAGGTGATTAAAGAGGTAGCCGAGGTGTTCAAAGCACATCATCTTAGTAATTTGTGTGTAGAGCATTTGTGCTTCACTAATTCCATGTCTATAACAAAAGCCGCCTATGAGTTTTATGCCGATCTAACATGGAACTACAACACCCTCGTGCCACCACCTAACACCAAAGTCATCTGGGCTTGCATGATTGCTGGTACCAAGCTCTGAGGATTTTTTGAATACCTATTTCAATGATATCGACTTCACCAGTTCATGGATGTCTTCCTATCATAGATACCATGACTTGCTTGACCCTGAGGTTTTCTATACAATCTTTGACCTTGTGCTTACCCTTCCTGATATCCATAAGTTTTTGAAGAAACCCAATGTCCCATATTGGAAGAAATCCATCCTACCCACCTCTTCCCTAGACATCAAAACCCATCTGATTGCATTTGTAATTAATTTCAATATCCATCCAAAGAAAAATCAAATGGATATTGTAGAGAATACTATTGTGATCATGTACTCCCTGTTGAATTATGTCGGAGTCAAGTGGGCTCATTATATTCTTCACCAAACACAAGTGTTACCCATCTCCCTTATCCTAACTTGATATGTGGTCTGTTTGCTTACCATTATGAAAATCCCTTTTCCATGATCTTGGCTACAAAGCCAGTAGAAAAGGTGTTTATATCAATGAGGCCACAATAAAAAAATCCTTTCACCCTACCTCATCTACCATACCAGGTACTTACACATCCACCCACGTTACTCCACCTCCTCCTAGACCTGATCGTGCCTTGTTTTTAGTGTCAAATGAAACTCTTATGGGATACATGATGCACCAACAGACATCTCACCATGACTTAGTTCAAATCATGTCTACCATGAACCTATCCTGAAGCCATCCCTACCTCACCTATTAGTCCTACTCAGGTGCTGACTATGCCTCTTATGCATATAGTCAGTTCTACCCCACCCCTCCACCTACTGCTTCACTGTACCCCTGGCTCTGATGGTGGACCTTCCTCTACTACTCCTCATCTGAGTGTCACTCCACTGCTTGCTCTACCTCCAGAACTTGCATCTACCCTACTTGCTGACTTTGACGAGGTTTCTACACCCATCTTCGAGCAAGGAAATGCTTTAGTTTCTTATGATTTGTCTTGGACCGAGCAACATACCAAGTGGCTTGATACTCGCTCCTTTGGACCTCTTAAGGATGAGGAGATGGCTGATGGTGATATTGAGGATGAGGATGGTAATGGAGATGAGGATGAGGATGATGTTGGTGATGATGACTCTGATGATGGAAATGAAGGTGATGACACACCTACTACACCTGATACACCTTCATATGGCGATGAGGATTACCAGGTAGAGGATGATGAAGCTAATGATGACCCCTTTGATATATATAGCCTATATGTTTAATTCTTTAGTCTATAGGGTGCTCATATATATATATATATATATATATATATATATATATATATATATATATATATATATATATATATATATACTTTCATGTACTGAACATATGCGCACTGTATCTGAGGCATACTATATTTTTTATCTCGTTGATTTTTGCTGATTTGTAGTTTTTCAAAACTGATTTGTAGTTTTTCTAATGAGGAAAATAAAAAGAGAGATAAAGAGAAATCCTCAAAAAGAGATTTTTTAATAAAGAAATAAGTAAGATAATGAGAAATAATGGATATAAATGCATCTAGAAGGATAATAAGTATCCACTAAAAAGGACTTTGAAATATTAGAGTTTCTTGGGGTCCAAGGAGCCCCAATGGAGAAAAAGAAAGAGAAAATACAAATAATACAAAATAAGAGGATAATGTAATTAATGAATTCCTAGTATTGTTAAAAAGGAGATATTTTCTACTAAAGGAAAATATAAATTCGTGCCAATAGATTAAAAGTCAAGCATAAAGAGAATAAGAGTGAGGATTTTCAAATGCCTAAATATCCACGGAATATGATTTATTAAGAAGATAATTAGGAGAGAGAAGATTGCTTCTCAATGAAGGAATAGGTTTCGTTTTGGGATATGGATTTGTTTCCTCGTGGATGAATGTCTTAGGGTGTTCATACCCTCCCCTATATAAGGGGTGGAGCCTCTGGTTCGAGTTCAAGAAGAGTTCCACGCATGTCTCTCCCTCCTTCTTCCTTACATACAAAACCTAATCTAAGTGCATAGTTCTAAACACCAGAGCAAGGAAGGGCCATAGTGTCGTCATGGTGGAGGCCTAGTGGTTCCCCGTCGACCTGAGGATGATCAGATATCATTCCCTAGCCCTCGACCTCGCACGACCACCTGCAACAGGCTGCACGACCAGCCGAACAACGCAGACTGGGCATGCTTGAATCGGCCACCTTGGCCATGAATTGGAGGCGCCCCGTGTGCACCAGAGCACAACGGAGGTAGGGTAGCAAGTTCCTGTGAGGTACCTGGCCCACGGAGGAGAGGATAGCCCCACGCATGGCTGCAAACGGCGGCCGCTACGGTTGGCTGAAGGTAGAAGACGACCTAGATGTCGTAGGACCAATTTGCCCCTCCGCGGGTTAAAGAAACAACCACTTATGTGAGGGCATAACTGTAATTTGATTATGTTTTCAAAACAAACAACGTTGCATGCAAGATGTGACGTGGTGCTCAGTGATTGGCCCAAGTAAGTAAATAATGAAAAATTCATATCTTTTTATTGGTAGCTCGGATGGGTGCATATAAAATATGAATCTTGATCAGAAAAATGCGAGGAATCCATTAAAAATATATTTAGAAGCTAACTCCTCTTGCAATTCGAAAAGTAATGAAAGTTATCAAGTTTAATGCTTTAATAATTAAGAAACCCTAATTTGAGATGATTAATGTACTTAGAAGGGTTTTATGGATGATTAAAGTTGATATTAACCTATTAATTACTAAAAGGTACATTAAGAACAAAAAGGATGAACTTTGCATGTAGTTGGCTTAATTTAGGGTTCCATGTACATGAATGGGTTTAATGGGCCTTGAAACCCTAATGTTAGTAATTGTGACTCCTAATGGCTTTAATTATTCAAATTCATGAATAAAGTTGAGATATGATGGTTATAATCTATTTTGAATATAAAGGTTCCTAATTGTGGATAAATACCCTTAATATGGTAATTAGGGTTTTCTAATAGATAAAGGTGGAATTAATGATAAATAGAGTTCATGAAAGATAAGTTGTTAGTTTGAAAGGAACCGAAGATGATAATTGGGCCTAATGATCGTGTCATGAATTAAAAGGATAAAAATGGTAATTTTAATGTAAAAGTGGCATAATGGACTTAATTGATGTTTAATTGGGCCTTTAATCCAAAATTAGGGTTATATATTGTTAAAAGATAACCTTAATATATTTCGTGAAGAATAAATGAGATAATTAGGGTTTGTGAGTAATTGTATAAATTTAGGGTTTAAAATAGTATAAAGGAAGAGAAACCCTAATTTCAATGGAAACCCTAAAAGTGAACTAGAAACCATAGGAAGCGAGCTAGGTTTAATAGATCTTGATGGCATGATCAATGATAGGAAATTGTATGCATATTTTAGGATCTATTTGTGCTTGCTTGCCTATTGGATTTCTTGCATTGATTGGATTAATTTTTTCTCAAATCAGCCTGACAGGTATGTGGTTAATTACGGTTAATCACATTAGTTTCCCAAAGAGTTTCCCAAATGATTCATCACATTGAATGCAACTTATCAGTTTGGATGTTCATACTTGCAAATCATAAAGTCACTATGATTATCACAATAATAATAGAAGTGTGTATTCTCGCACCTACATGCCACCCTGATGGATGATGCCAAAGGTCAAGCCCAGGAGGGAAGACCAATGGGCGCCATGAGTGGTGACCCCAGACACCAAGCTCAGGATTGAGAAGGTGGTCCTTATAGAATGACTAATGGGCACTATGAGAGGTGACCCCAGGCACCAAGCTCGGGATTGAGAAGGTGGCCTTAAGTCATTGGAAAAAGAGAAACCCTAAGGTGGGTATGCCAGGGTTAGGGAAAAATTAGTGGAGAATGTCACATTGAAAGCATAAATTGGCTTGTTAATTAACTTGATTGTGATATTTTGATTGTTAGCCATATTTGTGAAATTTTGGTTGTCCCCACATACCAAAATATTTCGATATGCTGACTGACGTTTTGTTTGTTGGCATTTTAGATGCAAGAATTAAAAGGACAAATAGTAAAGTGGCATATGTGGAATTAAACAAGAATTAAAGTACAAAGGAGGATTAGTTAGAATAGACTCTAGATGTGGATAGAAGCAGATATCCAAGTTTTTGAAAAAGGTATGCAAAGTTTTATTTTATACTAGTTTTTAGTTTAGTTTGGTAGAATTTGATAATTATTATTGATTATTTGTCGAACATTTGATCTTTTTAATTGGGATAACGGCTCTGACCTTCGGGTCTCCCTTAATTGGGGGTTACCGGAAGGCGGGGTCGTTACATTTGGTATCAGAGCATTAGTTCCTCATTTAATCTTTAATAATTATTAAATTTTACAAACTCTGTAGAACCCAAGGGAGTTATTAGAGGATTTTCCAAAAGACAGAGGTGTCTAGAAAAGGATCATGTCCGGGGGCTAGCAATATTTTCATCCGCACCGCTTGTCGGAATACGAGGACTCCCGGAGTTGTATGACTGCTTGGCCAATGTCTCAGGATTTGACTCAAAATAAGAGACCTTTAGGACTCTCTCATCTTGTTCATCCCTTCTCAACTCAAATGCTGTTAAGGAGTTTAAGGATTATAATTTTCTCTCTTTTTCTCACCCTCTTGAGGTATGGGTAAAATTGATAAGGATTAAGGAATCCTCCACCAAATTAATGAAAAGAATGTAAATAAGATGTCATGGACATACGCTTAAACTAAAGAATAGCTGCATGCTTAGGTCGTATGACATATGTTGTCATGCCCTCAAGAGAGACCTGAGGATAGACCTCCTTGTCAGGAGGATGAGTGGAGAAAGTTAGTCTTAGAGGTAGAGACCTCCATTATAAGTAGAGACCTGGCGCATCCTCTGAGGATGATGCTAACCCTAACCCTAAGTGGTGGTTAGAGAGAGAGATGGCACGGTGAGTTAGATGTCATGATAGACTAGGTGTGTGGACATGCTTTTGGATACCCATGATGATATGAGCCATATGAGGTTGGATGACCTAGTACCTTTGGCGACCCAACCCTGGAAAGGGTCGTACATGTTAGAGTGAGGGATAACTCCTTCAATGATGAGGTTAGTGAAGAACCTATAGAAACCCTATGGGCCTATGCGAGTAGGGCATAACATGCACCCAAAGTACGTCAGTAGTGCGGGCAGTAGGTTGAACCTCTAGTCATGAGAGCATGTTGTATGGCTTATGAGATAAGCATGAGGAGCTCTGGATAATCTTGAGCGAACGTAAGTTTGAACATAGGCTTCACCCATGTAGGGGTATGCTGTGAGTTTGATCCTTCATGGGGAGAGGACCTCTAGTAGTAAGGCTGTTTGTAGGGTTAGCTCTAGAGAGAGAGAGAGTGGGACCCAAGTAAGAAGGTTGGAATCTTAGACTCATAGATATGAGGAACAATGGGGAGTTGAATATGATGCGACCTAAGTGGATGGTTGCGGTTGCCTCATGCATGATCCCTGCAGGCTGAGGATATCTTGGTTGCCTTTAGAGGAACCTAACCCTAGAGAGAGGATAAGGCTTCTGGTACCTATGTGCCTATGGTATAGGTGTTTACCTTCTGAGATGGGAAGAAGAGTTCCTTAGACCCTGAGGAGGTTTAAGTAACCAGTTGTGAGGCCTTATACCTTGTTGGTTGTCCTTGAGGAGGACTCCACTCTGAAGTGTTGTTCAAGTAGAAGGATCACAGGAAGTGCATGTCATTCCCTATACATGCTTGGCTCAGTGTTAAAAAGTTGAGCAGATAGTTGGACATCATAAGAGTGAACCTAGGGTTCCTAGGCCTAAGAGGGGAAGTGGTGTACCTGACATTTGAGTTTCTATAGAGTTGAGCATGGCACTCCTCATGTTTAGAGGAAAGGGAAACCCCATTAAGTCGAAAGTATGTTTTATGAACCCCTCACAGCTGAGTTGGTGACATGGGAAGGTATGTTCTTGGTCCAATGTTGAGGAATGAGAACAAGTATGACCTAGCATGGTTTAGTAGGTGGTCTGCTTGTGCCTTAGTATCTTGCTAGGGTTAAGCATGATGTAAACCCTAGAAATAAGGACGTTTGTGACCTTTGTTATCAAGATGTAGTTTCCTCCCATCCCGGGAGAGGGTCCCTTTTGTAGGGTGTATACCCATTTTGTTGGTTTTAAGGCAACCTAAAGAGGTCTCAATAGGATTTTGTGAAGCTAAGTGAAAAGTACATAGTAAGAGAATGAACCTGTAGACCTATAGATAACCATCTCTAAGTGCATGTGGATGTGTTACCATGGAGGTAACCAGTATGGGGCCTGACCAAGGTAGGAAGGTCACCATGACCCCTATGAAAGGATGAAAGTCAGCCTAGGAATGCATAGAGTGATGATGAAGGCTTGGGTAAGGTTCTAAGCTGGACATGTACTATGTTAGAATCCTAAGTCTATCCGAGGGTCAGTAGGGATAAGACCGATGGAAGTAGGAGTTGCCTACTTCCCTAGTTGCACATGACCATAGGGTCGGGAGGTAACAACTATCATTGTCTGAGGGCCATGGGTTAGGAGATTGATCACCTTCCTGAATTCATGGGACCCAAAGGGCATATGAGTAGGGAACTCTCTGGATGCATAAGGGAAGAGGGATGACCCTAAAAGTGCCGACACCCTACAGACCTAGAGGGGATGACCAAGGACTGTGTGGTGACCCAAGTAGGTTCGAGACCAGTTTTCCATGGAAGTAACTTGGATATAGAGATGATTGTGATGTTGAGACATAAGTTGCACGTTTCAACTTAGATTTAAAGGTGTACTGGCAAGGTGGGATGTACCATATCTACTCTTGGAATAGGAAGAACTTTGTATTTGGACTGCAACCAAATGCTTATTTCCTGTTGTTATGGGAGTGAGAGATAGGATAGTACGCATGCCATACACCAAGGATAAAGAGGATGTGAGTTGGAACATTGCTATGAGGTATGAGGACAGAGATGATAACATACCCTTGTGGAGTGAATGATATGTGGATGGTTTACAAGAAGTAAGAGAGATAAGGTAGTCATCTTATGAGGATGCTTTTATCATGAGCTATGTGGAATTTGTGAGTTATACAAGGATGAGTTTGATAACCAAGAAGATGAGCTCAGAGTTTTCTTGATGAAGATAGACTTTGAGTTTGAGATGAGATGATAAGTGGAATACATGGAGGTGTATGTCTTCAACATTACCTAACCCCTATGGATGCTCTAGTTGAGATGCAGTTGCCTAGTTAGCTAGAGGCCAGAAGAGGCTGTTAGGTTAACCCTAAGTTTGAAAAAGGAGATATGTTTGGGCAAACACTTGGATGTATCGAGATCTATTGAACAAATTAGTAGTTGTTTGGTTAGCCAGCCTAGCAGTAAAAGGATGGTTGTAGAACCTCAGATGCACTTCTCTAGAAAAGAAGGTGATGAAACCCCGACTAGAGTGGTTTAGGGTTTCTGAGGAACCAACCTTAAGGAATCATGACATACAGGAGATCATGATTTTAAGTTCGTCATACACCGTGGTACTACTAAGATAGTAAGTTGCAGTAGTAAATTGGATACTTAAGATGAAGTTGCATGTGGTTTGTCTCCATGCAATCCAGGAGGTGAAGGACAAACACTAGTAACCCAAAGAGTTTATGTAGAGGATAAAGAGTCCCCGAGAGGGAATGGGAGTTCATCACTATGGATGTTGTGGTAAGTCTCCCCTAGACCAAGGAAGGTCAAGATGCAATATGGGTTATGGTAGATCGCCTTACCTAGATGACATGAGAAAGAAAGAATGCTGTCAAGGGACATATCCGGTTGAAATACATATGAGAGAAAGATGGTTCAACTACACCATGATATGAGTTCAAAAGTTCTTGAGTTTAACCTAAAGATTCACTTCCATGCGGTGGAAGTAGGTACATGAAGAACTCTATGTTAGTATAGTTTATCACCCCTAACTAATGGTTAGTATAATTCAGACTAGAGGGTCTGATAAGAGCATGTGTGCTTGTTCAAGGTGATACATGGAGACAGTTCTTGTCTTCTATAAGATGTGATGATAGCCACCATAGCCAGTATCGGGATGTAAAGAAGCTTTGTAAGGGAGGTTGTGTCGGTCACCACTTCATTAAGATGATGTTGGTGAAGGGACCTCGTGAAGGTCAAGAAAGAACCACAATGTGTGCAGATGAAGTTGCTTTGATCATGCAATGGTTGAGAGAGACCCCAGGGGCGACATGAGTCGTGAGCTGATGCAAAGTAGACTGACATGCAGTTCACTATGGGAGAGTATGTGATGTGAAAATCCGACCCCTCTAAGTTATAGCTAAGAGAGCTGAGTCCCGGCTGCACGGTCCATTTGAGATGGATTAGTGGATATGGTTGTGTTTAGCCTTACCCCTCAGGATAACATGATGAAAAATGTGTTCCATGAGTCTGATCTAGAGCACTATGTGAGGTACCCAAGCCATGTGCTGAGCCCTGAACCTATTCAGCTTTATGAGAGGCTGAAATGTCCCGAGTCACCTATGAGGGTACGATATACCAAGGTGAGAAAGAACTCAAATGGAAGAATATGAGATGATGAAGGTTCTTGGGAAGCACCATGGAAAGGGTGAGGCCACATGGGAGCCATGATGGACATAATAAATGATTATCCTATTTGTTTGTTTGCTTGATGGAATTTTGAGGGCAAAATTCCTATAAGAGGGGAAGGATGTTACAACCCTAATTTTGGGTTCTTTTGATGAGAAATGCAATTTCTCTTAATAAAGATAAATGATAAAATAATGGTGTGATTTGATTTGAATCAATGTATTTCGTTTATAATAGCCTTGTTGGTTGTTTTGTGGGTTTTATTGGCTATTGGGCCCAATAACAAGGATAAGACAAAAGAAACTCCATTATTAATACGAGATGGAGAAAGGGAAAGATGTAGAAACCTCTAGAAGGCAAAAGAATATAATCCACAAGTGGATTTTGTGCCTCTTGGGTTCCTTGGGTTCCAAGGAGTCCAAAGTTGCAAAGATAATGCAACAAGAAAAGAAAAGATCAATTAAATATTTCTTTATTAAGAAAGAAATTGAAAACAATGATAAAATATGGGAAATAAGTGGAAAGAGGTATGATTGAGTTATCTTTGGTGGATTTTCGTATCCATAAGGTTTCTAATGTTAAAAGGAATTTTAATGAGGAAAATAAAAAGAGAGATAAAGAGAAATCCTTAAAAAGAGATATTTTAATAAAGAAATAAGTAAGATAATGAGAAATAATGGATATAGATGCATCTAGAAGGATAATAAGTATCCACTAAAAAGGATTTCAAAATATTAGAGTTTCTTGGGGTCCGAGGAGCCCCAATGGAGAAAAAGAAAGGGAAAATACCAATAATACAAAATAAGATGATAATGTGATGCATAATTAATGAATTTCCTGGTATTGTTAAAAAGGAGGTATTTTCTACTAATAGAAAATATAAATGTGCCAATAGATTAAAAGTCAAGCATAAAGAGAATAAGAGAGAGGATTTTCGAACTCCTAAATATCCAAGGAATATAGTTTATTAAGAAGATAATTAGGAGAGAGAAGATTGCTTCTCAATGAAGGAATAGGTTTCCTTTTGGGAGAGGGATTTGTTTCCTCATGGATGAACGTCTTAGGGTGTTGATACCCTCCCCTATATAAGGGGTGGAGCCTCTGGTTCGAGTTCAAGAAGAGTTCCACACATCTCTCTCCCTCCTCCTTCTTCCTTACGTACAAAACCTAATCTAAGTGCATAGTTCTAAACACCAGAGCAAGGAAGGGCCATGGTGTCGTCATGGTGGAGGCTTGGTGGTTCCCCGTCGACCTGAGGATGATCGGATATTGTTCCCTATCCCTCGACCTCACGCGACCACTTGCAACAGGCTGCACGACCAGCCAAACAACACAGGCTGGGCGCGCTTGAATTGGCTGCCTTGGCCGCGAACTGGAGGCGCCCCGTGTGCACCAGAGCACGACAGAGGCAGGGCATCAAGTTCCGGCGAGGTTCGTGGCCCAAGGAGGAGAGGATAGCCCCACGCATGGCTGAAAATGGCGGCCGCTGTGGCTGGCTGAAGTTAGAAGACAACCTAGGTGTCGTTGGACCAATTTTCCCCTCCGAGGGTTAAAGAAACAACCACTTATGTGAGGGCATAACCGTAATTCGATTATGTTTCCAAAACAAACAACGTTGCATGCAAGAGGTGACGCGGCGCTCAATGATTGTCTAAAGTAAGTAAATAATGTAAAATTCATATCTTTTTATTGGTAGCTCGGATGGGTGCGTATAAAACATGAATCTTGCTTAGAAAGATGCGAAGAATCCATTAAAAATATATTTATAAGCTAATTCCTCTCGAAATTCGAAGAGTAGTGAAAGTTATCAACTTTAATGTTGTAATGATTAAGAAACCCTAATTTGAGATGATTAATGTACTTAGAAGGGTTTATGGATGATTAAAGTTGATATTAACCTATTAATTATTAAAAGGTACATTAAGAACAAAAAGGATGAACTTTGCACGTAATTGGATTAATTTAGAGTTCCATTTACATGAATGGGCTTTAATGGGCCTTGAAACCCTAATGTTAGTAATTGTGACTCCTAATGGCTTTAATTATTCAAATTCATGAATAAAGCTGAGATATGATGGTTCTAAGCTATTTTGAGTATAAAGGTTCCTTATTGTGGATAAATACCCTTAATATGGTAATTAGGGTTTTCTAATGGTTAAAGGTGGAATTAATGATAAATAGAGTTCCTGAAAGATAAGTTGTTAATTTGAAAGGAACCAAAGATGATAATTGGGCCTAATGATTGTGTCATGAATTAAAAGGATAAAAATGGTAGTTTTAATGTAAAAGAGGCATAATGGACTTAATTGATGTTTAATTGTGCCTTTAATCCAAAATTAGGGTTATATGTTGTTAAAAGATAACCTTAATATCTTTTGTGAAGAATAGATTAGATAATTAGGGTTTGTGAGTAATTGTATAAAATTAGGGTTTAGAATAGTATAAATGAAGAGAAACCCTAATTGCAATGGAAACCCTAAAAGTGGACTAGAAACCCTAGGAAGCGAGCTAGGTTTAATAAATCTTGATGGCATGATCAATGATAGGAAATTATATGCATATTTTAGGATCTCTTTTTGCTTTCTTTCCTATTGGATTTCTTGCATTGATTGGATTAATTCTGTCTCAAATCAGCCTGACAAGTATGTGGTTAATTATGGTTAATCACATTAGTTTCCCAAAGAGTTTCCCGAATGATTCATCACATTGAATGCAACTTATCAATTTGAATGTTCATACTTGCAAATCATAAAGTCACTATGATTATCACAATAATAATAGAAGTGTGTATTCTCGCACCTACATGCCACCCTGATGGATGATGCCAAAGGTCAAGCCCAGGAGGGAAGACCAATGGGCACCATGAGTGGTGACCCCAGACACCAAGCTCGGGATTGAGAAGGTGGTCTTTATAGAATGACTAATGTGCACTATGAGAGGTGACCCCAGGCACCAATCTCGGGATTGAGAAGGTGGCCTTAAGTCATTGGCAAAAGAGAAACCCTAAGGTGGGTATGCCAGGGTTAGGGCAAAAGCGATGGAGAATGTCACATTGAAAGCGTAAATTGGCTTGTTAATTAACTTGATTGTGATATTTAGATTTCTAGTCATATTTGTGAAATTTTGGTTGTCCCTCCATACTGGCATATTTCGATATGTTGACTGACATTTTGTTTGTTGGCGTTTTAGGTGCTAGATTGAAAAGGACAAACAGTAAAGTGGCATATGTGGAATTAAATAAAAATTAAATTATAAAGGAGGATTAGTTAGAATAGACTCCAGATGTGGATAGAAGTAGATATCCAAGTTTTTGAAAAAGGTATGCAAAGTTTTATTTTTATACCCATTTTCAGTTTAGTCTGGTAGAATTTGATAATTATTATTGATTATTTGTCGAATCTTTGATCCTGTTAATTGGGATAACGGCTCTGACCTTCAGGTCTTCCTTAATTGGGGGTTACCGGGAGGCGGGGTCGTTACACTTTTCCAGTCTATTCTCTAAAATATATGTGACTTATAAGAGGACTTAATAACATGTATGTGCTATAGTTATTTTTCTTTTTGGAAGATACTAACCAAACATGTGGAGAAATAGAAAAATTGAGGTAAGCATGAATTGAGGGGAAACAATTACAATTGTTAATTCATGTACCCCCTTACAATTCATAAGGTAAATGTTTTAAATTCTAAATCCTTTTCAAAATGTTGAGGAATTTGTTTGTCATCTTCAAAAAGGGGGAGAATGTAGACCTAAGTGGTATACATTGTCCATATTTTGATGATGAGTTAACCATTTCATTCAAATGTATCTATTATGTATATTCAAGATTGACTTCAGGAATTAGGTACAAGAAAATGATCATTTCATCAAGCTCTATCTTGATCTAGTTCAAGTCAAAAGCAAAGCAAATGCACTTTCTTGGAGAACACCCTAAAACCCTTGGATCAATTCTTGTAATCATCTGTATTGATGATAATTTGTAACTAAGATGAGAAAAAATCAAGAGTGTTTAAATCAAATGTTTAATCACTCTAATGGCCGTTTCTAAAATTCATCACACTGTGCCTGTTCGATCGAGTTCCATCTATGATCAATTCAACTGACACCCTTGATGAATTTTGAAATTGTCTAGGTCAACCTAGTTTATCTCAGGACAAACTCAATCGACACCTTGCATTGGCAAAGTAGATTCAAGCGATCGTTTGAGTTTCATCCAGGATAAACTTGACATTTGCTTCAAATTTACTTTGTCACACAGTGCTATCGGTCAAGTTACCTTTATGGATATTCATAGACTGCATTGTACAGAGTGTGCAGAAAAAGTGATTCTAGCCGTTGAAATGTTGTAAATATCAAATAGATTCGTTGCAACACCCCAAATGACTAGAAATTGTTCCTAAGTGCTCCTAGACACTAGTGGACATCCCCAACTATAAATAGGACCCCGCGGACTTGATACCAAGTTTGCTCCTTCATGCTATTCAAGCTCCTAGCTATAGTTAAGTGCATTTAGTCCATTAGAGCCCCTTTCTCTCTCTTATTTTTTTGGAAAATTTGGTAATTATTCTCTCTCTTATTTACAAACACAAATGTACATATGAGTGAGTTAGGCTATGTGTGAGAGAGCTATTCCATTGTACTATTGTAAACCTCTCAAAGCTTCCCTTTGCCAACCCCTTTCTTCAAGAAAAGTTGGTGAAAAGCTTCTCCAAGATGAAGGAGAAGGGGCATAGCATATCCAAGGTGAAGGAGAAGGTTAAGTCTTAAGATCCTTGAGGCGGATAGGTAAGTATTTCTAGGCGGAAGACTCCTTGCAAGAAGGGGAGCTCCTTGGTGAAGGTGTCCAACTGCTTGCAAGAGTGGGCAAGTCCTAGTAGAGGTTGAAGATTCAACTCTCAAGGATATGTAAGACCTTGGTTTGTGTATTGGCTCCTTTTATTCCTTAAAAAGGAAGGGTTGGTATCCTTGGACCGGAAGAGGAAGGTCTTCATGTATGTCTTATAAAGGAATATAAGTATACATTGGTTGCAAAATCCTAAAGCTTGACCTCTCTAGGTAGTGGACTGACTTTCTCCTAGTTTGAGGATTGGAACCGCTCTACATAGCTTGTGCTTGTGCTTGATTCAATCTCTCTCATCCTTTCTATTTATGCTTAGTTGCACTCAAGTTACACATTTGTAATCTTTCCAATTGAAGTACCTTGAAGCTCTATCAAGTTTTATGTGAGTGTTTTTAGCTCTATTCACCCCCATCTAGAGCCCTTTGATCCAACACTATTAAAGATGATAAAAAAAGTGGGATAATGTGTGTATCTATGTATCTAATGGGCTATTAGTTTGTGCCCTAGTTTCTACTATGTTAGATTCTAGTTTGATCTCTCTATGTTGACTTTAATGCATTGGGAATATAAGTTTCCAATCAAGGTGGGTTATGTGTCAATTAGAGTGGTTCCAATTTGGTTTTTCTTTCTGGTTCATGGTGGGTTTGCGGTTAGCTCACAATTGTTTTTGAATTGGAGCTTTCTATGCTCGCCATGCGAGCGACATCCACACTTAATGGTTCTAATTTTTGGAAAATGTGGTCATGTGTAAATAAGATGGAGGCAGATTCACCAAAGCATATAAGATGGAGGGAAATTGATAAAATCACATTAATGACCTTCTTTGACAATCTCAAAGAGATGAAGGTAGACCCACAAATTCACAATTTTCTACCTCATTTTAGCAAGACTGACACACCAAACCTAAATCTCATCTCCACCATAAATTTGTTTGTGTTATGAAAATGAATTCCTAATTTTCCATGACCTCTTCATCACCATTAGCAAAGCATGTAAACTTCCAAGAAACTTGACTAAGGACCACTACTAGAAGGTGAATTGTATCCTATAATACCTCGAATTCTATATCACTTACTCATGTTTCTATCGCCCAATCGTCTGCTATACATCTCTACTATTCTTCGGTGTCGACTGTACAATTGGTCGAAGGCTAATCGATGACGGTCTAATTCTATTGGATTCCGACTTGGCTTCTTGTTCATCTCACAAGCTAATAAACACTTTGTTTGTTGATTAGATCCGAGTTCATATGTGCTCCAGTTCAATTGATGAATCGATTTGATCATGTCTAGTTTCTTGCAAACTTGGACATACAAATACCTAATCATCGTTGTCACCTGAAAATATCTTCACCACTTAACCTTACTCCTTAGACGAATTCAACCCACTGAAAGTGAGTTTCATTTTGAGCATGGGCATTCTACTTAATGCTAGCTTAAGGATTAACTGACATATATCTTAATACCAAGCTAAGTTCCATCTTTTTTTTGTCTAGCTATGTCTCATCTTTAACATTGCACTGCCAAAACATGAGGTAATTGTAATCTTTTGAAGTTTTTCTGCAGGTTTTTTTTGGGTGCTTATAAATTTGGCTGAATCTAAAGGTAATGGCAAATTTTTTTATTGTAGTGATCAACAATACTGATATGCTGAACCATGTAAATAGAAGTAGGTCAGAAACAAAGGGCACAAGTCGTGTCGTTGTTCCAATCTGGTCAGAATTGGACGATTTTCCCAAAGTCGTGGCTCTCTTCATTATTTTATCCAATTGATTCTATTCTAGTAAAAAGATGTATATGAAAGATACAAATATGTAACCGTTTAGCATTAGAATCGTTGTACTTCAAAATGATATATCCAACCATGATACTCGGTATAATGAAATAATGATATTGGTTACTACACAAAGAGAGAGGAATATTAGTACATAATCAGTTATGAAGTTTCTTTTGTGCAAATTCACAAGCCGAACCATTCATCCAGCGTTATGTATGAAGTTTCTTTGGTCAAAATCCACAAACTGGACCATTGATCGAAACTGATTCAGCACCCAACCAAACTTTTTGACAAAACATGGAGCAGCGGCCCGTGGTTAAGATCCTCCTCAGGTCTGGAATCTAGATACATCTCCTTCTCGTCATTTCCACCACAAGAGTACGAGAGGTGTGGGTTCATCCTCGCCTGAGACCACGTCGACCCGATTTCGATTCCGCCTCCGTGGCCCCACTTCCCGCGCTTGGTTGGAGCCTCCCAGTTTTGCCACGCCACAAAAAAGAAGCCCCCGAAAATGACCTGGGATTTTCGTTCTTTCAGGTACTTCTTATTTGCTCCTCGCTCGTACCACGACGGTGGTTAGAATGTGAGCCATGGCCGCTGCTACTGCCACGACGACTACCTCCGCTGCTGCTGCAGCATCTCCTCTTGCCTCCCCGTCACCTTCATCATCACCATCCCCGCTCGTTTTCCGCCGCGGCGCCACCCTCACTCCGCTACGCCGATGCTGCGCCGCACTCCGCCACGTCTCTGTACGAGGTCAGTCCCTTACCTCGATCTCCTTTGCCTCGTTTGTGCTAATCCGTTACAACTCGAGTACCTTCCATTTTATTCTCAAATTGCCGACACTTTCTTGTATTTAGCTATTCTGGACAAGTCCAAGTCGACGACGACGACGGCGGCGGAGGACCCCACTCCGGCCGCAGCGGAAAGGTCCGAGTCGGACAAGCTGGTGGACGGCCTCGACTTCGGCGAGCTCTGCAACGACTTCGAGTGCAACAGCAGCCCGTCCATAGAGGCAACAGCCAGGCAGCTCGCCAAGGACATCCTCGAGATCCGGCAGGGTAACCGGGCGCTTGGCTCGTACGCCGCCTCCGTCAAGTACAAGGTCAGTGAAATGGAAATTTTTTCCTCCTTACACGCCGGCACCTATGCGACACCATACATCATCTTCATCCCTTTTATTTGCATATCCGAAAAGGGAAAACCTCCCTCCTCTCATCTTCTTCATCAACATTTTCTTCCTGCTGCTATCCTAGAACTGAAGACGCCGAGTTGTACTTAATCCGGCAGTTTTTATTTTCTTCTTTGTAAACTTCAACGTTTTGTGAGTGAGACTAGTAGAGGAATCTTCCCAATATTGTTTTTTTTTAGTTCAATGTCCCTGTTCTGGATTTTAGTAATCAGTTAAATTGTTAATACTATTACCACCTTTTATATGGAAACTCCCAATTTTAGGCGACCGTGTTGCTTGTTTCTACCGATATAGAAAGGGGCATGCGGGAATTTGTATGATTTGCTGCCTCTTTATAGTTTCGCAACCCGGTTACTTACATCGGGAACTTCAGGTTGCTTCTTTACTGCTCCATCAGTAAAACTTTGCGATTTAGATAATAACACCTAGTTTAAAACGAAATGCAAGCACTGAAATGGCTTCATGGAATCAGCTGCTTATCTCTAGCCGTTTTTTTAGTTGCTGGATTTGGTCTTAACTTTGCGGTTCTTGCTTTTGCTGCAACAGGATCCTATTAGGTCCTTTACTGGGCGTGAGAAGTACAAGAGGCCCCTCTGGATAAGAGATGCCTTGGAGAATCCGTCTGCGGTGAGTGCTGACAGCGAGCTTTCTCTCCATAAACTCTCAGCAAGCATTTTTTTCTTACATATCAGCTTTTCAGATAGTGCACATGTTATAGCCGCATATTCCTGTTGCTTTACATTTATAAGAAGTTAATGGCCATTGTTGAAAAATTTGCATGTTTCACACTGCGGTAAAGAAATTCTCTCTAGTGGGAAATTGATAAAGCCTCGTATTCCTCCAATACATGTGTAAGTGCACGAGCAACGTGACGTTCGTTTTATTCACACATGAATACGGAGCAAAGAGCTCATAGTTCAGCTTTTGCTTCAGCCTTAACATTTGCACGTATTCTGATGGAATGCCTTGCATATTAAATGACATAACGGATGATGATAGGTACTAAATCTTATTAGAAAAGTCTTGGACTGTATTCTGGTAATTTATTAACTAACTATTCTTAAAGGGGAAGTTATGTTACAAGCATCAACAAACAACCCCCTCTTGTCTACATTATTGTCGATTTCTTATGCCACACTTTGTGGTAGTTTAAATTCCTACTTTAAATCTCCATTCTCGCAGTTGTAGTAATTTTAATTTCTGACTCCAGGCTTTAGATCCCCCTCCTTGCAGCCCAGACATAACTCCAACATCATTCCACTTCCATACAGCAACCTGTCTGACCCAGTTGAGCAATCTATAAGCACATATGAAACCACTACCATACACCTTCTACAAGCAGCCCTTGTCCCACTAACATAACTTTGTCACTTATCAACTTCGAGGCCTACAGTGTTTTTAAATCTAATTTTTGCTCTTTGAGGAGTTTTCTGAACTTTCTTTTGCTTTTGCAACTATTTTCCGACCCTTCTTCCTCTTAATTGTTTATATAATTCTCATTTATATCTTTGTAACCTTGGATAGCCTTTATTGATATCCAACGTTCTTTCTCTTACATTCAAAGTCGGTAGGAATAGCAGATACTTCCTCATCTCTTTTTTAATTCATCTTCCATGCTGATGCATCTTTGCAAGGGCTCCCAATATTACTTCTCAATCTATCTTAATTCATGCAAAATCTCTATGAATCTTAATGACTCATTTGGATGTTCAGTTACCCTTTAGACAGTGACTATGATGACTATGATCACATTCATATTCTTTTGTACAGCCTAAAAGAATAGATTAATAAGATGTATGCCATATGACTTTATTAGTTTCAGTGGCAAACTGGCAATAGGTATATGACTGATTCTCGGACTCCATTTAGCAGCAAAAGTGGCAGTTTTGGCCGGTCTTTGCTCTGAGAGAAGCAAAAGAATGTTAACTTGACTGTCAGGAAGACATTAGCGTACTGTCTCGTCAATGATCACAGATTTGAATATATCTCTTTTAATTTACATGGGACTTAACATTTTACAATAAGCTGCACATTTTAGCTCGATGAGAGTGTTCGCGACTATTTAAGAATGATAAGTCATTTCATAATCAAGTTTCATTAGAGGTCAACTTTATAGAATTATTGCTTTCTGTATTGATATGTAATCCTTGATTGTAGTGGTTGGTATGCCCATCTTATCCATGAGAGGGTATTTTTTGGGGAGTGGGTGTTGGGTTGAGATAAATTAATTACACAGGTCTAGACTCTTGCATATCTCCAAAAAGTTTGACATTAGAGACTAAATCTCTAACCTGACGCTAGGTTCTTTTTGCCTTGAATTTTACCTTTGCCACATTTACCATTTACCATTTACCATGCATGAGCAACAGTTAGATTCCAGTGCTTTGGATTCCAGCTGTTACCTCAAATAAATAGTATTTTATGATGCGAATACCTTATACCTGATGCTTGAAAAATTATAACTGTGATTTTGTTAACTGTCAGACTGTTCAAGAGATGGTAATGCTTTCAACAAGTGTATTGAACATCAAGTGGACAATTCGAGGGAAGGCCAAAACCCTGGGTTTCTTCGATGTAATAGTACGAGTTAACTCTCAGTTCACACTGAACCAGATTAGTGGTCAAGTAACAGAGCATGAAGAGCAGTGGGACTTGTCATTGTCATCACCTCCGGCTCGGGCATACTTTTGGTTGTCTCGTGTTCTCTTCTCTGCAACAGAGGCTGGAAAGGATACAGTAGATACAGTAAAGAGCAAGGCCACTCAAATTTCAGTTGAGAAAGAGAACACAAACGTATATCCTGATCCAACTGATCCAACAAAGGTATATCCTAAATTGTTGATTCTTTTAAAAAAAGTTGTTCTCATAGGTATCCTTTAATTTATAAGGAAAAATACACGAGGATTCAGATGAACTGATAATCAAATGCAACTACTACTTAGGGTATCCAAATTGCAGTGTATGCTGAACCCCCACTGTATACCATTCAAAATCATTGAATTGAGCCGGCATCCAATTGAATTTATTCCGCTTGTAGCTTGACCTAATTGCATTAAAGACGAGTCACTAATGCACCCCAGGTTTCAGGGTAGCTGCAGTCCCTGGTTTACTCACGTGATAATTTTACTCTTGTAAACTTATATGTTCCATGCAGCCATGCTGCTAGTCGACGGGCAATAATTCTAACACCAAAACAATAATTCAAAAGAAGAGATATATTATTGTGTATACTACAACAAGCATTCTCAACCTACGCAGGGTCCTAACCTTGAGGAGTCCCTGTGCGAAGGAAGACATGTAAACCATGGATGCAGGGGTCAAAAGGTTATGTACAAGATCACTCATTGACTTCACGAATATCATAATATATAATGGGCCAACATGCAGTGGGCATATTTTGTCCCAATTTCAATGGCTACAACCAATTATATTGTGGGGTATCCATAATGGATACACCGCACAACTGCAGGTAAATGAACCTCCCGGGTGGCATAATTTTGAAAGTAACTCTACATGAACCAAGAAAATATATTCCCACATCTCGTATGTTATGTTCCTCTTTTGCACGTCTATAATGCTGTGTTAACTCATGCGATTGTCATCAGATCTACACTGTTTGTCAGATAAAGGAGTGGCTGGCTTGATGTTTCATTAATAGGTGTTGTAAATTCTCATCATAACGGACTCCTGTTATCCTATATAAATACACCACCAACCAAAGAAAAGCATGTATCGTCTTACAAAAGCTAAAAGCTTGTTCTGTAGTCAATGAATTTATCTATAGCTTGTTCTTTAGTCATTCAGGTATTCTAGCTTCATCACAGTGACATGTTCTTTTCTCTGTTAACAGTTCTTCCAGATGGATGATGACTTCCAGAGGGATGCCTACCAGTTTGCGATTCTCTTGGCAGTGATATACTTGGTGGTCCAGTTCCTGAGAATAACCCTGTAAATCAGAAAATTGCAACTCTGGAGCGGAGTTTTTTTGTACCTGTAATGTTTTATGTATATAGCACTTGTCTATAGTCGAGTTCTCAAAAGTTGTTATAGTCAAGGTTAACTGGAAGTGTATACTGATTATGGAGCTATGCTCTCAAAATGTTGACGCTTTTAGAATGAACCACTAGTCCCGTTAGAACAAGGTTCTATTCCCAGGTTTCCTTAAATTTATTTCTATTTTCCATTCAGTTTTAGGGGTGGAGTGTGGCTTTTACGAAGCATTTAGAGAAAAAAAAAACTATTCAGAGACGCTGGGAGAAGCCGGCGCCCATTTTCTAACAAGTAGTTGAACTCATATCAAGATTCTATTTATTTACCTAGCTTATTTCATTATTTTATGAATAATGTTTCTCTTTATTTGAACATAATCTAAAATTATCTCAAAGAAAACAATGTAATGATAAATCCCAGCGAACAATTATGCAATAGAATCGAGTAATAACAGAGAAATGTTTTCAGTTATGCATAAGAGTCCGTATAAGAGTCTGGGGTTCGGTTAGCTAGGAATTCCAGAAGTAAAAGGTGCCTTAATTTTAAAATAGGGTGTACAATTCTAGTTTACATACTGATGACTCGTCAAGGCTCAATAAGGATACTGATAAATATCTAAATGCAAGCTTTCTCAGCTCACTTAAAGTCTGATTTTTATTAAACACGTGATTTGAGATACTTATATATAATATGGTGCATGTATATGTATAGGGTATTTTTTTTTCAGTTGTTGTTTAACACATTCATCTAAGGTATCACGTCTAAGCTAGCTTTCTTTTGTGTTAAGATGCCTATGCAGCATCTAATATATCTGTATCTCATTTAAGCAAACTCCAAAATTATGGAAAAGGAATACCGGGTCACTTTACATGTGAATTGAGAGATAACGCAAGAAAAAACAAGACCAGAAAACCATATATGTTGTATCCAATGCATCCTCTTGAGTTGCCAAATACATTTCACATGTATCTTGAAAATCATAAACTCGTTTGCTTGATAAAGGCTTTGTAATTAGTCCATAGGTTAAATTTTCTAATTTTGGTATAGGAGTACGTATTTTACTTAAAAAAGTCACCAACATAGTGCATGCACACATCGATGTGCATCGTTTTCCCGTAAAAGATGGGATTGGTGGTAACAAATGTGGAATCGTGGCCGCAATGCATTAAGATTATTGAATCGTGGAAAGAAAATTCCACAACTATGGGTTCAATTTGTAGTTTTCCACACATTTAGTCATATCAATATTCAACATCAACACAAAATATAGCAACAATTTCTATTTATGACTCCCCTACTAACTCGTTATCAAGTAATCAAGGAACAATAATAAGTCATCTAAGTTTGTCTCAATGATAATGAATTGTTCTCACTTCCTTATAGGTTGATCATGTATGTAATTTTCTTCTTACTATTCATGTTGATGGTCTTAGATTATTTATGACATTGGTTAAGTATTGAGTTGTTTTACATTCATGATTCATGATTCATTTATATATTGACAGTTAGCATTGTCCTGTTTGTCATTATGTGAAGTTTTATTATTTTAGTGACCATGTTGTGACTCCTACTTTCCTTAGAAATGATTCCGTGATTAATAAAGAGAGGAATTTCCAAAGCCCACGAGATTCAAGTTCTACCACAACATCGTTTGAGACTTACACTTTTGACATCATTCATCACAGCTAGGATTAAAACCTTAAAAATGCTCCATTAACTTCTCTTTGCACACATCATGGTAGTTTTCACAATCAACCTAGTTGGTCAACTTTTTCATAATATATACTGAGACTTTTTTCCCATTTTGGATCTGTTTGAGACTCCTTAGCTACTTTCCTACTCGAAGACCTGATTACATCTTATTCTTTGATTGGATCGATGACATCATACATGCGGTGATCTTAGTAAGGTGTTTTCATTGACTTGAAATATTTAACATAACTTCAAGATATATTAGACTCAAGATATATTAGACAACATTTAATACAACTACATACAAAAAAAGTTATTTATAATACATGTGAAGTACATCATCACCATTTCTTTCCTTCTAGCTATGATAACTTTGAGTGTTAGCTTATGACTCGATTTTCCTCTTATTATGCATCTTGTTATAAATATAAATGTGATGATTCCATCATTTATATCTTCACATTTGATTTATATTAGTGAGATTTACTAATTAAAAAGGATTGACAATCTAAATTGTAGCTCATGCCACTGCCAAAGTCTATATTTAAATGTTTTGTGTTTCATATTAGGAGAAAAATCTCACATGTTGATGGTGTTGCTTGGGATTGTTTCCTTTTCCTTTGATATTTTTGGTGTATTACCCAGTGACGTGAGTTTCTTTTCATGATGCAACTAATGTATCATAATGGAAATGTTATGATGCAATCATCTAATCTTCAATTTTATCTTTATATCACTATATTTTAATTGAAGAAAGATTGACAAATCAATTCATAGCTCATGCTTAGACTTGTCAAACAGGTGGGTGGGTTAGGTCATTACAGGTTTGGGTCTCGCTGGTGTGGGTCTAAATACACAATTCTAAACGATTCGAACAAAGACAAATCCGATTGGGCCACCCGCAGGTGCCCATATAATATGTGTTCAATGAAAAAATACTTTAAAAGTTGCTACTCTTTTGGTAAAAGAAGACCATATCTAGTGTTATTATGTGAAATATAGCACAAAAAACCAATTATTACACATTGTCGCATCAAATAAAAAAGTATGTTGTTTAATTTTTACAACCATTCAACTATATACCTTACTTGGGGATTAATTCTCTACGTAAAACTAAAATTCTCTAATGTATAATTATTCTAAACTAGAGTTAGTAACTTATAGTAAAACTTTATATTATTTTGGATAGAGCAATTAGATAGTGTAGTAGATGTGAATTCATTTTTCCCAATATCTCTCTCAGATATCAACTCTTTCTTGACAAGTTCGAGTTTGGACTAGACCTCCTTCACAACTAAAGGGCAATAGTAGAAGATCATACTTATTTTAAGCAGTACAACATTAAATTTATTTTTATATAACTAATTTAGTGAAGTGGGTCATCTGGGGCTGCCTATTGGTCACCCATGAAACCTGCTAACTAATGGATGGGTATGGATTTAGATGATTTTTGAAGAATATCAAATTCATCACCCAAACTTTACTTAAATTGGTTGAAGGAATGTGTGTCAGCGATTTTGACTTAACTTGACTTGTCTACTCCTTCTAGTGTGAATGTGTTTCTGTAACGACCCCCTCCCCCTGTTATCCCCTATTCAGGCAGACCAAGAGGGCAATGGCCATTACTACAAATACAAGACCGAAGGTTTATCAAATATTCAGAAATAATTAATAAATTTCCACAATATTGAAATGAGTTTGGTACAAGATGAAATATAATTTCTCTAACATGGTTTAAAAAATATGGATTTCTAAAGTCTGAAGCATGAAGCAAAACCAACCAACTATATCCTCCAAGAATTTCATTAAATAATTTATTTTTGTACCTTCTTCTCTGCGTGTCCATCTTTCAACATAAATGTAGGATATCAAAAAATTAACCTAAAACAATGTGAATCCAAAACATGGTTAGTATAACAAGTTATACTAGTATGTGGGGAAAATAAAATATTCACATCTAGTTGTAATAACATATTCACAACAATTATTATTACAAAATAAAGTTAATATTTTCAACATAACTACTCAACCTTGATTTATCCAACCTATGTGAACCCATATAGGGTATTGTCCCTGCATTTGACATAGGCCACCTTTCTTCCCTTGGGTGCTAAGGTGGCATATTAGTTTCCCCTAGGTAGTTTCCCCCACCTAGGGGTTGATCTTTGATGATCCTCTGCCCCATGGGCTTAATAATCATTTTCCTTATATTTTCATACATCCATAGGTTGATTAGGATTTGAGCTAGTCATGTCTATATAATATGTGGTATCATAGTGATATAGGATATAGTTTATAAATAAACAAGCAAACATTTATTTGCAATCATTTCAACAATCCTAAAAAAACATCAACAAACTAATGCAGTTAGTCTTAGGCGTAACTACATACCTTTTGTTGAACAATGCAAATCTTGCAGTCATTAAGCATATTATCCAATCAAGCAAGCAAATCAAGAAATCAACTTTATCCGCATGTATGTAAATCCTAAAGTGTCACCATTATGTTATTCAAGTTAACACATTAAACCCTACTTGGGTCCTAATCTAGGGTTTAGGTTTCCTTGTCATCGAGTTATCCTTAGGGTCATGTTTGATACTACAATCCCCATGTTCATTATCTTAATGAATTAAAAATCCTAATTCATATTAGTCGTTGTCATGATTATCAAATCTACCATATTATTTTATCATGAGCACTGGATTCAATTATGCTCCTTAATGACATAGCATATATGATATTGAACCCTATTACTTAATATGCATGATCATCCATATCATGGACTCTATGTATCATTATTATGGTCTTAGTCATATCTAATCACCACCATATTTCACATTATTAGGTAATAGCATAAAATAGAGTTTTTTAACATATTCTACATGTTAGTAATCAAAGTTAGGGTTTTTATGCTTTAATCACCTTTTAAACACACGTTAGCATTAATTTTAGAATTAGAAGCACAATTAGGTTCTGAGACTATTTTATTTTCATTCCTCTCATTTTTCTAAGAAACTTTCATATATAACATATTTCAACCTGAGCTACTGATTATTTACTAAGACTGTTACAAAATAATCACCTTTTTGGCCAATCAAGGAGCGCCATGTCAATGATTACTCACCTGTTTACTGCAAAGCTGGACGTGATCAGTAGGACGACACCACTTGGGCTTGGGTTCTAGCATATTCACAATGGAGGTGGAGGGGTCAAAAGGGCCACTTTTCCCTTGACACTGTGGCTCAGGTAGCTCGAGCGCTTTGGACAAAAATGTCAAATTGCCCTAGTTCTTTTTCTACCTCCTGACGGGTCCAAGCAGGGATTTGGTGAGTAAACTCAATGTTGAATTTGAGCGTTAGGGCCATCAAGAGCCGGGAGAAGGTCGTAAGCCCTCTGCCACCACCCTCCAAACTCAATGGGGGACTTTGTTCTACTGGAGGGAGAAAGGAAGTAGGAGAAGGGATCAATTTCATTGACGACAAGAAGAGGCCCCCGATGGTCACACATGTAGATAGAGTAGCAGTTCCTCATGCTCTGGTCTTGCAAGGATGTTACCCTGGATTTGTGAGAGGGTTGAGAACCTTTATAGGCAAAGTATAGAAAAGGGTTGAGTCCCACTAATTTCCTTGGGGCCGACTTTAGAGAATTTGGGGGAAATCCCAAACTCTCTAGGAAGCATAGGATTCTAGGTGTGGATGACTCAGTTTTCTCCTCCTGGAACTAATGGGGAAGTTCTCATATGTGAACTTAGTTTAGAGAGGGAGAGAGATACCAAAACTAGGGAGTTATTGTAGTCGAGTTGCCTATTTGGGTGAGGGTAGAAGATGGCTGTTGGTCTATAATTTTTGGATCTAAAGGCCACAAAGGGCGTGACATATTAAACACATGCAAACTATAGTTGGCGATTTAATTGCTTTCTAAAATAAAAGACATTAAATGTATTAATTGCACCTAACACCATCTACCTTTTCAAAATTTCCTAGGCCATTAGGAAACTCCTATGGCTAGAAATTTGGGTGTCAACTCATTACTGTCCTTCCCAACATACATACAATTTTTGGGATTCGTTGGATAATACTAACAATCGCAACTTGCTCTTTTTCTATATTATGAAATTAATTACCCACACCACTTGGTAGGTCGCTTTTATCCCAAATTTTGAAGGAAAGTCTTAATTAATTTTATCTAAGTGTGGGTGATATTGGAGACTAAAACTCGGGAAGGAAATATACTTTTCTTAATATCCAAGTCTTCCTCTTAAAAGGCACATTTTATGCATTAAACAATCCTTTTCCCTTTCTATCTTTTCTATATTCTTTATTTTAATTACTTCTTATTAGATACTATGTGAAACTAAAATATAACCATTAGTGTTCATCCATACCACTTTCTAAAAAATTACACACAATTTTCATAAGTATATTACTTATTTTCTAATATCTTTTGCCTTTTTATGAATATTGTATTTTCTTCTCTTATATCCATTATTGGATCAACAAAATTAGTGAAATCCACGAAATTCATAACAAGGGAACTTTGTAACAGAAGGCATAATTCTTTAAAAAAAGCATAACATATTTCCAATAAGTCCTTTTTATTGAAATAATTTCATTTCAATTATGTAATTACATGTGAAAAACCAATTTATAACATCCTTCATCTTAAAGGTATTTTGTCCTCTAAATTTAACTAATCATACAAACAAATCAGAATGAGACTTTTCAATGTCCGTCTCCATCTCCCATGTGCCTTCATACTCTTCATGGTGCTTCCAAAGAACCTTTACCATCTCTATCTTTTTATTCTTGAGCTCTTTCACCTTGGTATCCAATATCCTCATAGGTGAATAAGGATATGTCAGCCTCCCTTTTTAAGGACCCTAACCTGGCTTTTGGGCTAACCCTATTTGCTTTTCTTAAGTATGTTTCTTGGATCCTTTCTCTAATCATCTAAGATGTAATTAGGGTAGGTTGGAGGCTTGAGTTCCTTATTTGGTTGATGATTGTGTTTTGTGGAGAGGTTTTGGTACAAATTGCAATTTACCCAAGATAGGGGTTGATGTGCAAGTTTACCACCTCTAGAGTGTTTCTTCTCTCTCTTGGCATCATCTAGAAGAAAGAGAAAGAGAAAGAGATGGGCATCTTGTTTGATCCTTAGATAAGTGGTAATATCCTTGGTGATGTTTTAGACACATGTTTGAGGTGTGCTTTTCCCTTAGAAGTGTTGTCTCGGGCTTGAGAGCCTTGGAGAGGCCTTGTATCGATTTATAGATGTCTTGGAGATATCTTATCAGTTTGAGGACGTCTTAAGGCAACCTCCTATCATTTTGTGGTGACTAGTGATGCACCATATCGGTTTGTGGCTCTAGGGTTTCATCCCTGTTAGTTTGTGAAGAGAGAAGGAGATGCGTATCAGCCTTGACCATTTGAGGTGACCTAGTGGGCAAGACATATGTATTATCACCTTTTTTCATGGTGTTGCATGTGGCTCTTTCTTCGTCGGCACATATCACCTAGGGTTCCTTGGTGGTGACACCTTCTCCTTACTCTCTCTTTCATCTCTCTTGTATATATATATTTCTTTCTCCCCATGCAAGAGAACCCTTTTAGTTACCTTTGTATCCTCTCCTTGGTGGCTGATCTTAAGCTTGAGGAGTGCTCTTCCTTGGAGATTGGAGGATGAATTCCTTGCTTGTAATGCTCTCTTCATCCTCTACCTTGGTAAGACATGATCCTTAGTTTCCTTTCTTTCTTTCTTTCTTTCTTCTTCTCGGCCTTGGACCTTAGTTGCTTCTTTTCCCTCTCATGCTCTCTTAACCTTGGTCCTATCTTCTTCTTGGAGGTGTTGTGAAGATCAAGCTAGAAGGATCTTCTTCTACCTTGAGCTCGTAAAGCTTGGAGTTTGGTGTTGATCCTTGAGGCATGTTTTATAACTCTAAACCCTCTTTGTTATTATCACCTTTTACTTGCTATCTTGTTCTTCATCCATGTCTCGTTATTGCTTGCATGTTGGTAACCCTTTTGGGTAGGTTAACGTTCTGTTTGGAAAACGAACCTTGCTTAGTTGCTATTTTGCGTTGCACCTCCTTTTGCCTAGCTAGTAATGCCATCTTGAGGTTGAAGATGATGTGGCCGATATGCCTTTATGGACGATATGCTTGTGTAGGATGATATATATATGTGTGTGTGTGTGGAGGTCGACACATAGGTTAGATCGATGGGCTCTGGGTGGCTGTCACAACCTGTGACGCCCCTGGCTGTCACAACCTGTGACGCCCCTGGCTGTCACCCTTGTGATGGGTCATCACGACTTTGACAAGGCCTAGGCTGACATGTTAGAGTGGGTAGCAGTCACAACTTGGAGAGACCTAAGTCAACACATTATATGGTTGCTAAATCAATATACTTTGTAGGGTGTTATTCATCATGCCTTGATTAGGTTAACTTGTCATAGCACCAATGCTGTAAGCATGGTAAGAAGTATATATGTATACTATGTGGAGACAATTTATATCCAACAAATAAGATACTATCAAATGAAAGGAAAAAAATATTGACAGATGTTTTTGAAACTATTAGGTTATAAATATTGGAATATTAAATAATTTTGAAAAAAAACGTGACATCAGAGTATGCACTCCTAAGTTTTTTTTTCTTCAACACATCCAAATGTCCTGAATGAACTATATTAACTCTTTGTGACATTATATGCAAGATAATATGTAAATAAAACTATAATGTAACATTCTTGTATGTGCATTGATATTCTTCTATACTGCAAAGTGTAGTTTCCATTCTCTTAATTCTACAAAATAAAAAATAAGAGAATTTACCTATATTTAATCAATATATCTCAACTTTATTAATGTTACAAATATTTCTACCTACCATTGGAAAAAACAACAAATAAGAGTAATATAGTAAACACAAAAAAACTACACTCTACAAAGAACATTCATTTACTACAAATAGAAAACCTAGAAGTTCCCTAAATCGAGACATGTTGCAGACTGAGACGCGTTGCTAATAGATATATTCATTAGGTGTTGCTGCCTGATATGCGTTGTTGTTACGATAGCCCGTCATGACTATGGAAGCATCTTGAGGAGTTGGAGACTAGCCGTGACACCATGATCGGATAGAGACTGATACACCTCTAGGATGGTGTTGCCTGATACCTCTAGAACCATGCCCCTGACAGAACCTAACACCTCGATGTTACCCGATACATCTTGGCATTGTCCGTCACAACCTAAGTGTCGCTGCGCCCGTTACACCTTGGTGTTGATCATCACACCCTCTTTGGGTGTTAACTGATACATCCTTGTGTGGTTTCCCGATACACCTCATGGTGGTCCAAACCGACACACCAAAAGAGAGCCTAAACCGATACATTAGGTTGATAAGGTGAGACCGATCACATAATAAGGATTGATGGGTATGTTTGGATATTCAATCATCTTAAGGAAAGGTTATAAACCCTGGCAAGTGTCTTCTATATTTCTTTTTTATAAAATCCTCACTTGGGGAGTAAGAATAATGATACAATTATGTGTATGTGCAAGTGTGATGTGATGAGTCTTATTGAAGAACATGGTGGCAACCTAGGTGTAGAAATTGTATAACAAGTCTAACGCCTCTATAGGTGCCTGGTGGATATCTTAAAGTGATATCCTCTATTTATGTAGCTTATGGTTTGATTCTCCTTGAGATATGTGATTCACGATTTGTAAGTAGTGATAATATGTGGGTCACCTAATGTCAAAACGTCTCACTAGTGCAATGGTCAATATGTTATTATAATGCATTATTGTAACCCACACATAACTTAATGAAGATGATACACACATGCATTTAAGGGTGATACCTAGTTTTGATAGCATGGTAAGTGTTTCATATCTAACTAATGTTATCCAAATCTAATTAGTTTTAGAAAGATGGGTTTTGGTGTGATTAGGGTTTGGTGGAGTAACCATGAAGTGAAACCCTAATCGACTCTATGTGAAGAGCATTAACCCTAATTCTAAAGGTAGGTTATAATATTGAGTGAATATAATAGAAAGTATGGTATCTTTCTCTCTTAAATACATGGTTATAACCTAATGGGTTAATAGGGTGTTATGATTCGTGAATACTATGAAGATGGTTAATTAATAGCAAGATTTGGTTATGAACCTTGAAAGGGAACACGAGAAGTATAAATATGTGAATGTGCATACTTGGTTACACTAATTAATTCTTAATCATATACACTCCAGTTATGGGAGGAAGTGCATATCATAGATGTGAAGTGGAATGATGTTTGGGGACTTTATGTGAAATCAAGATGAAGCATAATTTTAGATTAGATATCTTATGATGCCTGGTCTGCTTTAACTAAAGGTGTTTAATATGCTTAACATATTCTCTCTGAATATAATGGCTAATTATTTATATGGCAAGTACAAGTGATGTGGCATAAGTGATGTGGTGCAAGTGACGTGGCATGAGTAATGCCTATATACCAGTGAGGCATGATGAAATTATATTGAATCACCAAGTGTGTTGTGATGGGTCTTAGGACCTGGTGAGGGTTTACTATGTGATTGACGTGATGCCCTCTAGCACTGAAATGAGGGGTTGATATCCCATGATAAACTGTTGATGTGTTTAATAAGCCTTGTGAGGTATATAAATTGTTGACATCCTTGAAAGAGGAGGTGAATGGTCTTATGAACTAATGATGGCTTATTTCCTTATATGAGATGATGGGTCCCTCAGTTATGAGATGAAGGGTTTTTATCCCAAGATATGTGGTCCTTGTGATGGGAATTGGTCCTTGAGACGGACATTGGTCCTGGTCCTTGTCATTGACATTGGTCCATAGATGGTCATTGGTCCTTGTGATGGACATATGATGAATAACATGCATAAAGAGACATGACGTAATGAGACCACACCTAATATGTTTCAATTTGTTTTAGTAATGAGTTATGCCTTGTTTATGTAGATTTTGTTTAGAGGTTATACATAGTAACTTGATTGATGCTAAAGATGTTTAAATTGGCCCTATTAATCAAGTGAAATCTAATGGTGTAGCTTTCCCTGTGCTATAGATCCATTCCAGTGTCAGTTTTATTGCTGGATGGTGAAACAAGTTTAACTCAGAGTGCATATTTTGAATATGCGGGGTACAAGTCGGGTAATTCCTTGTATCCTTAAATATAGCTGTGTGATATGACCATGCGTGAGTTGATCTCATTGTGACAAGGATGACCATGCGTGAGCCAGTCCTTCTTTTAAGAACGGCCATGCATGAGCCTGTTCTCCTAGCGCCATTACCTGTACCAAGGTGGGGTAGATACTATATGGGTGGCCATGCGTGAGCCAACCCCTTTGATGTGACTATATGTCACTCTAGCAGTTGACCGATAAATCTATGCAGTGTTCTCGTGTATTGACCATGAGGTGTGGGAAGGTCATGGATTCCGACTCTTCCACTGACCTTGTATGGCACCAATTTTGACTTTGCAGTGGTCAGTTTGATTTGGGTGGTACGACTCAAATCCTCAATGCATCCTAAAATGCGTAATCAACCGTGTAGTATAATTGTATAGGATAAAAATATGAAAACATTGGTTGAGGCCTTAGTTGATCTTTATACAATGTTGTTGATAGGAAATATACATGTTCTTCATATTTCTTTCAAATTATTAATTGTTCTGTTGTTCATTGGCAAGTGAATGTTACTGCTCTAGTTACTTCACCCACGAGATATATGTCATTTGGTTAATTACTGATTTAACATGCTCAATATGTAAATTTATCTGCTTAGTTATCTTTGATAATGATACAATTGGTGGAGAGTTATATCTCTCACTGGGACTGTGTGTCTCACCCTATTGGTTATATAACTTTTTAGGTGGATGTGCATGCCGAGTTAAAGATCATGCGGTTGGAGATAGTACGAGAAGAAAGCTACACCTGGTGAAACATGGTATATGGAAGTGTCTAGTAATAGAGTCCTATGTGTGGTCGCTATACACTCAGGTCCTTGGGGTGTTCTTTACGTGTTTTGTAGACATGATGATTGATATGTGATTTTTCAGTAATCTGTTGTTTATGGTTGATATTGGCTTAAGGTTTGGGTAATCTTTCTTTGTGTGACAAAGGGTGTCACGCCCTTGAAGTGCAATAGTATCAATGCTCAACACATGGATATGATCCTTCACATAGTGCTTCAGACTGGACACTGAACACATCATGCATCATACCATACTGTGGGGGCAACACTAAATGATAATCAACATCACCAATCCATTCTAAAATCTCAAACAGACTCACGTATCAGGGACTCAATTTTCATCTGTTCTTAGCTATGGCTTGGAGGGATCACATTTTCACAAACATAGTCATCTAGAGAAAAGTGCAAATATGTCCGCTTTGCATAATCATACGACCTCTATCAATTTTGGGCTCTCTTCAGCCTCTACTTGTTCAAAGCAACCTTATCAACATGTAAATATAGTTCCTCTGACCTCAGTAAGGTCCTCTTACTGACACCATCCCAGTGTGGCGGTGACCGACACAACCTCCCATAAAGAGCTTCATACGGAGGTATCCAGATACTGGCTTGATAGATTTTATTATAGGCAAACTCAGCTAAGGGCATGTACTTAATCCGTATATTTTTAACAAATCCAATCCCAATTAGAGAATCCTATTCCTAAATCAAACACCACCGCTGGGACAACATCTCCCTAAGACTTCCATGGTGAATGTACAACAGATGAAGAGAACATTGACTCTCATGTTCCTATTGAAGATGACAACTTGCGTCTTCTAAAAGCACGTTGTGGCATCACATATGACAATAAAGTTCTCCCAACTTATGAAATGATTATGCTAGCTCTTCCATGATGTCACATAGGTTTTCTAGTTTGCCTTTCACCTTAAGTGAAATAGTTACATGAAAGATGATTCTTGGTTTTATCACCATGTTTTGGTTCGGCCCTTGTGTTCTTGAAGTTTTTGTGTTGTTTTTTCTGGAGGTTGAAGCCTGGTCTTCTTCCACCTAGTTGGTTTCTTGAAGGCTCATGTTGGAGTTCATATTTCAATCTTTTGATGTTCTTTTTGCATGTGTCTTGTTTGAGGTCGAGACACTTGCTTTTGGGTTGGTCGAGACACTGTTGTTTTGTGGTCGAGATGCATGTTTCTATTTTGATCATGACCCTTGGTTTTGTCTTGGTCAAGACATGCCCTTATTTGGTTGATACATATGGTTTGGTCTCGGTCAAGACATGTGATTTTGGTGATGGTCACAAAGTTGGTTGTGAACCATGATAGTTAGTGGTCGTAACACATGGTCTTGATGGTGGTCAAGACACCATGTTAGTTGGTGGTCGAGACACTTAGTTTTGTTGCGACTGTGACTCTTATTTTATAGGTGGTCGAGACACTTGTCTTGAGATTGGTCGTGACACATGTATGCTGGATGTTCAACACACACATATATGATACATGATCACTACATATGAATAGCATAGTGAGATGGTCATATATGCACATGTGAATAATGTTAATACTTAGTGTTGTTGATATAATAGTCTAATCATAATCAATGATGATGCTCTAATCCACATGAGTTCCAAAAAAGTGGGAGATGACATAATTAGGCTTTGGTGATTGAATTATGATATGAAACCCTAATCGACTATATGTTTGAAACCCTAACCATAATCCTAGGGAATGCTATTCTTGTTGAGCTTATGTGAATGGTTAGCATGTTATAATGTTTTTTCTCTCCTACTTATGCAAATCTAACCATGCATGTGAAATGAATGTCATAGCTTGTATATGCTATGGTGATGATCATATGACAATGTGATGTCTATGAGCCTTGTTGATGCATGTTGAGATCATAGTGATGTGATGGGTCTTATGACCTGGTAGATGCTTAATGTCTAGTAGGAGGTGTAAGCCTCCAGTGATGTGATTGAGGGATAGATATCCCAGAGTGATGTGACATTGGTGGTAGCCTTGTATGGCTCTGTGACATTGATGATGACCTTATGAATGGAAGTGCTACAAGTATCAGGTGGTGATGATGTGACAAGTCACACCTTATACATTTTATATCTTCTGAAGTTGTATTATGCCCTTATTTTTGTAGAGTTTGTTTAGGGTTTGTACATTGTAAGTTGATTGATGCTAAAAGATACTCAATTAGAATAATTAATCAAGTAAAACCCTAATCATGTAGTTTCCCTATGCCATAGATCCATCTTCAATGTCAATACTTGTTGGATGGTGAAATGAGTTCTCACTTAGTGGAAGATCTGAATCATATACCATTGAGTATATGCATTTTATAAGATTGGTTGCAGTCATACCCTGACAGGAGAATGGTCGAGGCTGTATCTCAATGATGTGATGCAATATTTGCATATGATATCTTTTTAGGATGGTGCGGGCATACCTCAAAAGGAGTGTGCTGGTTCGTAACTAAGTTTCACTAGCGTCATGACCTATATACCACAACGGGCTAGGTTGCTTTGCAGTTTGAGTTGATATGTCACTACGGTGGACTCAGACTGACCGAGGGGTGTGGAGAGATCATTAGATTCTAGATCTTCCATTGATCTTGTATGAAACTGATTTTGACTTAGCAGTTGTCAGTTAGAGCATGAGTGGTATAGCTCATCTCCTCAGGGCATAATAAAAACATAATACAACCATGTAGCATGTTTGCTTAGGGTCAAATACGAATAACATTGGATGATTCCTTTACCTTATCTTTGTACTGATTTCTTGAATTATAATATGGTAAGAGAAATCAATTGTCATACATGTTATTCATATTACTTCTTAAAGTTATAATTGGTCTACTTCTCAGTGGTAACTGCCTAGTTGGTTTAACCTACTCTATCTGTTTAATGCATATCATTTAGCTAAAGCTGCTCAACCTGTTGAGTATGTTATCTATATGTGCTTTTAATAGACGTTGGCAGAGAGTGATATCTCTCATTGGGACATTTGGTCTCACCCCATGGGTTTGCACATCTTTTAGGTGGTTGAGCACGAGGAAGTAGAGATCGTACTATTAAGGATGAGCATCAAGAGGAGCAGTAGATGATTAAAGGTTAAATGAGCTATTTGTATTTTGTAGTAGAGTCTTGTGTGTAATCCCTATCCTCTTAGGTCCTTGGGGGAGTTTTTTAGGTGTTGTATATTAAGACGACATTTTGACTTTATGACTTTGTTGCACAGATATGGCATGTATGTATATGTGACATGCTGTGGCCAGTGAGCCAATAAATAATGCTATGTAATAATATTTTGGCAGTGCTATATATATACAAGTGGATTTCATGGACTCTGATGTAATATGTTTCCACTTGATGTGGATATATGAAATTGTTTTAATTTCCTATGATTTTTGGTAACCTGGTTTGATCTATTTTAATTTCACATTTTGTTCTGAGTGATCTCACTTTGTGTGGCACAGGGCATCACATGTCCCCTCAAGTAGGTGAGTCACAAAGTGAACCTTCATGTTGGGTTACACCCAACAAAATGTGAAAACCATTTTCCACAGCAAGAAGCCATGCTTCCACCTCAGAGTTTTTGTCACCCCAAAACTTTTATTACCAATTTGACAAAGTCAAAGATGGCAACTTCACGACGAGAGTGGGTAGGTAGGGCTTCACCATTCTTGTCTTTGGCAACATCATTGGCTGCAAGGGCATTGACAATCTCAATGAGTTCCTTCTATTGTCCTATCCAGAGAGCAACATGGTTATGAACTTGCCTGACTATAGGTTCAAGATAAGAATCATGGCTGGGGTCTTCCTTGGTCTCATCTTCCATCATAGGTTTGTACCTAGGGCCCAGATTATCTCTAAGGTTTAGGATGCCAGAGCGAGCAACTTTGGGCTTGAAACCCTCCTCAGTGGCGGCCTCCTCTGGCTTCTTCTGTTTCTTAGAAGTCCTGTCTTCCTTCACCCACTGGAGATATTCTTTATTGGTAAGAGGACATTCCCTCTTGGTAGTCAAGGATGATAGTGATCTTAGTGTGGGCCATGATATTTTACATAATCTATAATCTCAATTTCATACTTAGCATATTAAAGCATCATAAAAGCTATGTCCATGACATCTTATTTACATACATTTTATTATTTCACGGAGGATGCCTTAATTATTAATATCCATAGCCCTAGTACTCAGAAGGAGATGAAGAAGGCAGTTACAAGTACCTAGGGTTTAGTGAGTGAAGGGGGTAGAGAAGTGATGAAAGTAGATGAGAAATCCTAGAGTTATTTTATTTTGAGTGAAATCCTCATACTTTGGCCAGGTCGGATGCACGGGTCTGGGAGTCCTCGTAAGCCGACTGGCGGTGCAGAGGAAAGTTTTCCTAGCTCCCATATCGTGGTCCTTTCTAGACACCATTGTCTTTGGAAAACACCCGATTAATTCCTTTTGGGCTCTAAATAACTCTTATAATTTAATAATTATTAGAGGTTAAATGGTAAACCAGCTCTGATACCAAATGTAATGACCCCCTCCCCCTATTATCTCCTATTCAGCCAGACGGAGAGGGAAAGGGCCACTACAATAAACACAAGACTAGAGGTTTATCAAATAACTAGAAATAATGAATAAATTTACACTATAATGAAATGAGTTTGGTACAAGATAAAATATAAAATATCTAACATAGTTTACAAAATATGGATTTCTAAACTTTGCAGCATGAAGCAAAACCAACTAACTGTATCCTCTACAAATTTCATTTAATAATTTTTTTTGGTGCCTTCTTCTTTGGGTGTCCATCTTTCATCATTAAATGCATGATGTCAACAAATTAAACTACAACACCGCGAATCCAAAACTCAGTTAGTATAATAAGTTATACTGGTACATGGGAGAAAATAAAATATTTGCATCTAGTTGTAACAACGTATTCACAATAATTATTGTTATAGAATCTAAGTTTACATTTTCAACAAAACTAATCAACCCTGATCTATCCAACCACTGTGAACCCATATAGGGTATTGTCCAGCCCACCCAACCTCTACAAATTAGCTAGCCCTTTAGCGGCTGAGTCAGCCACCTCACCCTGGCCTGGAGGACGAAACAGATTTAACGGAATGAGCCTCGAGGCCTAAGCCTGCGTTTGGTTCCGGATATCAGTTGGATTTTGGCTTGTCTTATTATGCCACGTCTGCGCCACGTCTGTACGATTCAGTCCGATTTGCCAGATGTGCGTTTGGTTCAAAATCCTAAAATGGCCCCGTTTTGGGTTCCATTATCTTGATATTTGGGTTGGCCCAGTCATGCTAGCAGAGAGATTTCGTAACCCAGTCCTGATTTGGCTCTGTCTTTTGTGTATTTTGTTTTATACCAATCTAATTTAATGATGAGATTCGTTTGCCAAACAGAAACAAGATTTACTTCAGTTCGGATAATCTCGATGACTGGACATATCTGGTCTACCTTAGTCCGGATTTCGTAATCCATATCTTGAACCAAACGGAGGCTAAGCCTCCAAGCCCCAGCGTCGATCCAACAGATAAAATGGGAGCCCGCATGAAGATCCCTTGCACATCCAAAATTCGGTGGTGACACTCCGTTTTCTCAGCACGTCCTGAGACACCCCGATTGACCGCGCAATCGACTCCTGAGAATAATGGGCATTCCTAGCCGTCCGATCTTGGCGGGTTTGAACGGCTTTCCTCCCTCCAACTGCAGACGCCGCCGGGACACGCCCCTTCTTCGTCGCTTCAACTGCCCAGCAATCCGGCATAGGCACACTCGATGCGGTTGTCCATACGCTGGATTAGACGACGGTGTATGCGCTTTAACACCGGTTCATTAAACAAAGGCCTCACTTTTCAATAAGAAACCATCTGTCGCAACCTTGGCTGGAGAAAGCAGCGATCATGTGATTTTCCTCAGCTCGAGCGAGGATAAATAGCCGAGCCAAACCCAAAGGACACTCTCTAGTCCACCTCCAAAGTTCGAAGGAAAGCGAGTCTTTTCCGGTGTTGTATCCACCTGCGACGTCAAGAAGCATCTTAAATCGACATGTCGTCTCGACGCCCTGCCACTCCGATCCCAGATCGTAATATCAAGTGGTCGTCTTCGTCTAAACCTCGGCAGAAATCCAAAACTTATGTGGTCTCCATCGACGTCGATGAGGAAAATGAGGAGGAGGAGCATCCGAAATTGACTCTACCATAGGCAAAAGGAAAAGGAGGTGGAGGATAGCAGCATGTAGAGCGGCCGAAAACAATGTGCCGCCCAAGGCCTGTCGTTCTGAACCCTCTTGTTGTAATATCAAGTGGTTGTCTTCGTCTGAACCTTGGAGGAAATCCAAGACTTCGGCTACGTAGTCCCTCAAATATTGGTGATTTTACCTTCAACCCCTCCTAAATGACATCATTGTGAACTGAATATGGCACAACAAAATTCCAATGTTTGTATTGTGAAAATTTTATTATTTTTTTCCCTACCAAATGAATCAAGATATATATTTTCTGTTTCCTTTTTGTAGTGATTACCTTAACTATAAGGGGGCGATATTATCCTTAAGGGCCGATGACGTCCATTCTTGCATGGATGGGTGTTACATCACCAACGACATCATCGACACCCACGTTCATGCCATGAACATGAGACATCTATAGCAAACGAAAGAAAGCGTGAAAAGATTGCATCTTGCGATGCTTCTAGAATACATACATTTCATTTAATGAAAATGTTGAGTATCAATTTTAGTTTTCATATGTGTCATTGTCATTACTCGTTAGGGTTTAGAGTTTAGTGTTTGTGCCTCTTTTCTTATAGGGGTGTGCCATTATTCATGTAGGGGTATGCCATTATGCCCACAAATTGTGCTGGTATTCGAGCTTACAATGTGCCACTTTACAATCGTGGAGTGTGGTATTTTTCGTATAATTGTGTTCCTTTATCCATCCATGGTTGTGCCATAATATAAGTTTGCAGGGTTGTGTAGTTATTTGTGCATAGTGTTCCATTATTAAGAAGTGTAGTGTGTCAGTTTTTGTGTATGGGTGTGCCATTATTTGTATAGGGGTCTGCCATTATCCGTATAGGTTGTGCTAGTATTCAAGCTAGCAGTGTGCCACTCTACAATCGTGCAGTGTGCCATTGTTCATGTAGGGGTCTGCCGTTATTTGTGTAGGTTGTGCCAGTTTATAATCGTGTGGTGTGCCACTTTATAATTGTGTAGTGCGATATTATTCATGTAGGGGTCTGCCATTATCTATTCAGGTTGTTCATGAATTTGAGCTTGCAATGTTCCACTTTACAATTGTGCAGTGTGCTATTTTTTTGTGTAGGTGTGTTCCATTTCATGCATGGTTGTGTCGGAACTGAGCTTGCAGTGTGCAGGGTTTGTGTCATTCTTCATACACAATGTTCTATTTTTTGGAAGTGTAGTGTGCCAATTTTTGTGTAGGGGGTGTGCCATTATTCATATAGGAGTGTGCCATTATCAGTGTATAGTTGTGTCAGTATTCATGCATGTGTGCTCCTAAATTCATGTAAATTATGTTTTGTTTTCTTTATAATTTACATAATTTTGTCTAATATTTTTTTTCTTAAAAATTCTATGTTCAACCTGAAATCCTTGAAATATTTTAACAAGTCCCATGAATATCACATTGTCGACAAAATTTTCCAGATAGGCTATCTCAGAGAACACCAATCCGTCAATAGCAGTTGTGACTATGTATGACCTAGTCTCTTCTCTTTCTGAGATCATTGTGACTAATATTAAATATACTAATTGTTGAATTATTACATGTAGTACATGATTATGACGTGCTATTGTGAACTTTTTTTGTGATTTTCCTTGACTTCCTTGCGGAGGAGTTCATCTTGATGAACAACTTGGATTGTCAACATGAAGAAAGATAGAACATGTACTACCCAATATGTGACAAAGTGGTGAAGTCTCTGAAGCTCTTTCTCATAGCCACTGGAGGGGTCAATTCAAGCTCATGGAAATACAAGATTCATATTTTCCTGAATAGAGGGACTCATCTAGCTGTGGGGTGTACCACTACAACTATGTGCGTAAAACACAAGATACACATCATGTAATATAGACCTATGAGGCCCGAGTGTCAAACTCAAGGAAAGTTTACCAAGACTATTACTAACTGTAACCTAATCAACTAGACTTAGAAAATATGGTTGATGGGTTGTTTTATAACTAAGAGCAAAGAATTAAATCTAAATTAAATGATTGTGATTAGGAATGGATAGATTACTCAATGATTTCACCGCGGTACACATTGCATTGAAAGTCTATTTTATTAATAATTATTCACCCTTAACTCTGGACTAAAGGCCTATAGAAAGTATTACCCACTCCACACCATAACGGACAACCTAGACTAAAACAAACCCCACTTCCGTAGTAGTTTAGGAATTAGCTAGATGCATTATTGATATCCTTAGGTTGTTCTTTCACAACCGTAAGCCCACTCTTAAGACATAATATGAGCTGGTGAGCCTATGATTTTTCCAACCACTAGCCTATATCCCGAAGCGATTAGCATTCTATTATATTTATTATGGCGATCAAGAATAAAAAAATTCAATAAGAGATCATAGATTCATGTTCATAATGAAGGGAATAATTCATCTACTCATAAAGTTTGAAAATAGAGCAATACCAGGCTACTCCCGGGTCCTAAAGAATATGTGATTTATCCCCTCATGATTTCTATCATGATGCAAAGAGAGGAAGAGAGTGAAAATAGGCTAAACATTAGAAAACTAATGTAAAAGTCCCTTGATAAGTACAACCAGAGACCCCTCGGGTAGACACCTTGTTATGCATTGTTCCAGCTACATATCTTCCCTCTAGAAGTGCTTGGAGCATTCAGATCATGGCTGTCTCCTTTGTATCCTCCTATACAGCTTCGTGTTCTGTTGCAGCATGATAGAACATGATGCTCTCTTTTGGCCACACTCTCCTTAGGCCATAAGTGGTGCCTTAGCCATCATTTAGTCACTATTGTTGGATCTGATATGATTTTCAATCTTCACTGATCGTGTAATATCAGTACCACCAACAGGGCGTCCATGGCACTGAGTTGTCGACGGACTTGAAACTCTTGAACTGTGTCAGTACTAATGACAAATGTGTCAATAGCATTGTGATGATTTCTACGAGTTCTGATGTGATTTGGGTGCTAAAGTCGGTACCACTGACTGGTGCATCGGTGGCACTAAGGCAATTAAACTCAATTATCGATGCTCTCAGGATGGTGAGGTCAGTATCATTGACTCCTAGCTTAGGTAGTATTGGATCCTTTATCGATAGAATGAATAGTGACCTCGGTAGCACTGAGAGTGGTCTAGGTACCAATAAGATTTCTGAATTTCCCTATTGAACTTTGCGTCATGTAAGTACTACCGAAACACATGTCATTAGCACTAAGTTTTGATATAAGTGCTCAATTTGCCTGAAATAAGGGAGAAAATAACGTAAGTCCAAAATTATGAGTGATAATTTAGCATGCTTTGGTAGAAGTACTCAATAATTGATGCAATAGTGATTCACAGACTAATAATGACAAATAATGCATAAGTATATCTCTAAATGAAAAAATATGCAATAAATGTAAGAAAAATAGCATGTGAAAAGAGACTAAAAATCAGTGCATAAATATCCCCTAAGTTTGAATATTGCTTACCCTCAAGCAACACTACCTTTGGATCTGTTTGAAATAGTCAGCAAGATGACAAGTCCCATGAACTACGTTTCTCAATTAACCCCACCTGACGGTCCCAAACTGTCCCTTACCAACCACTAAACAAATAACTACTATGAATGGACCAAATATAATCATTAAACATGTACACCCTTAGATCAATGAAACACTAGTAATACATAGCAGTTGACATCTTAGTCAATAGGGAATATGCTTTACGCATCATGTGATTCCCTATCTACATTTCTCTAATCTACCTATAAAACTATTTCACAACCAATTACATGTATATAAATAAATGAGGAGAATAATCATAGATATGGCCTACCATATAGAGAAATGGGTGGAAATGAAATAGGTGGTTATGAACAAGAATCACTAGTAACATCCAAATTATTTATGTATAAATAAAATATGATGAACCTGCACAATGAAGGGAATGGAAAATACATGACTCCTAATGCCTACTATTATGATAGAATGATGAATGCACTGAATATCCCATCCTTATAATGAGTGTGGGTGAAAGGATGTATACATATAAAATATGTTAACCTTATCCATGAGGAAATTTCAGATTGAGTTCACAACATCCTTTTCTCCCTTTTTACTTGGTTTCTCATTTTATTCTTCTTCTGCCCTTTTATTTTAGCATGATTTATGATTAATGCTCGAGATTTCTTCCTCATTTATTTCTTTTTACATTTCTTTTTTATTGAGAGGGATATGGATGTAATTGTTGGTATGTATGCCCACAGAGCAAGTCATATGATGATTGTAATGGGATACTATGTAAATGATTTGAATAATAATAAAGGCAATTTCTGATCTATATGTTTAAACTGTTTCTGAGATGATGGTATAACATGATAGATGTCTAAAGAATTGTTTTACTCAATGACGTATGCTTTTGGGTTGAGGACCTAAACGATGAGATCATACAGATGATAAGAGTATACATTCTTATTTAGTCCCTAGTCGTTTGTTATTGTGGAAATAACCATAGACATCAATAACACTAAAGACTAGATTGTGTGTTGGTTGATGACAGAATCTCATTAGTCATGATATAGTGATATCAAACCAAGCACATAGGTACTTGTTAGAGAACAAGGTACCACACAGACCCACTATGAGAGTGACACATGGAACCTTGACTTGGTAGCCACATTTAGCTCTCACCGTGATGGTGATGAGTGTGATTCTTAGACCTGAAATCACTACACTCAACACATGTCGTTGGGTACACTTTGACATCATCAAACACAGTCCTGAAACATGGGTTGTTATAAAGGTGATGTGATGTGTATTTTACTACGTGCTAAAAATGCAAGTATACGCATCGAGTAGTACAGGCCTTGTGAGGCCCAAGTCGAACACAGGGATACTCAGAATTGTCGGAGACTCCTACTAACTATTCGCGACCAGCTAAGCCGAATAACAAATTGGGGTTTGTTGTCAAAATTAAAAGAAAATAAAAATAAAACAAAGCAAACAATCGATTAAAGGTTAATTTAATCAATTCAAAAAGGAATCTTTAGGATTGCGGTTCCACCGCGGGTTTTCATTGTATTAGATTTTATATAATGCCTCAATCTTCTCTCTCTATCCGGGTAGTGGCCTGAAAATAGAATTGCCCACTGTCGTGGTACAATTCACTACTTAGGTTTAGGTCGGTTCCACCGTCGTAGTAACCTATCCCCTAAACTAAGTGCATTACGAACGATCTCTCAGTATCCACCATTAATTTTACATCACCTTGTTCAAGAGATTTATCGATTAATGTAGGTTTCGTCTCTTTTCAGCCGTTAATCCTTATGTCGAAGTGATTGAGGGCGTTAGGTTATTATTATGGTGATCAAGCATAACAATATATGGAGAAAATGAAGCTATACCACGGATTTAAGAGAGAAAATATGAATTACTATTATAAACATGTCATACAATGAATTCCCAGGCTACTCCCGGTCCTAAAGATGGAGGGGATTAGCCCTGCATGTTCATCTCACACAAGTACATGGTAAAAATAGGGGAAATCATATGAAAAACGTGAATTGAAAGGGAAAACCCCTGAACGGAGAAGAACCGATCGATCCTTTGCGTAGAACACGTGCTTTCCCGCCTCTCGGTGGTGAAATCCGTCTTTGGCAGCGTCCGGATCGACTGGTATGAACTTCTGGCCTCCGTTCTCCTTTTTTTCGCTCCTCGGCACTTGTGCAATGGCTAATCCGATCTTTTTCTGGTCCGGGCGGCCGTCATTAGGTATAAGTCCCTAATTAGGTCGCTCATTAACTCCAGCCGTCCGATTGAGATCATTAGAAAGCAAACTCATATCCTACGATGTCGATACCATCAACGCGAGTCGATGGTATCGACCCGCTACAGTAGCGGCTGGCTGCAAACCCTTCCTTTTTCGTGCCCAACATCATCTCAATACCATCAACTCGGTTCGATGGTATCGACTTCCTTTTGGTGTCGGTTTTGTCATTTTGTGACGCTGTAGCCTCCGTGTGTCGATGGTATCGACTGGGTGTCGATACCATCGACTGCTTCTTCACCAGCAACCTGAAGGTGTCTCGATACCATCGACGTCAAGTCGATGGTATCGACTTTTTGCTGCTCCTTTCGGCTGGCAACCTGTGGCCTTGTCGATGGTATCGACTTCCGTCGATGGTATCGACGGAAGCAAATACTTGTTTTTCCTGAAATCCAAAGACAGGATCAAATAAATCCACACAAATAATAATAATGTGATAATTAATGCTCAAAATGATAAAACTAAGGGGATTTGACATAAAATGATGGCAAAGACCAAAATGGATGAATTATGCGATATTAACCATAGAAATGACTAATTAAAGCATAAAACACACATAAAATAGGTCTATAAATGTGACTCAAAATCATCGCATCAAACTCCCCTAAGCTTGAACATTGCTCGCCCTCGAGCAACTCATCCTTAGAATAGAATTGCAAATGTCAACTGAAAAACAACAAACCAACCCAACATCCCATATGACTCCCACTGATCATTCACAAACCGACCTTCTCTAACCACAGAACAGTAATTACCCTAAAGGCGACAATAATCATCAATAAAAGAAATTGACCTCCAAACCGATGAACACTATCACATAAGGCAGTTAACATAATAAAATTCGCCGGTTCAGACTCGGTGCATCCTGTGATCGCCTATACTACGTTGCTCGCCTTAACTACCATTTACATGGAAGCAGTTCTCCTGATATTCATTAGTGAGGAGAAATTCACGGTGGCCTACCAATCCGAGCAACGGGTGGATGAAAATGGGTAGCTCATAGAAGAAAGTGGAAGTATTGTACAGTTTCAACATGCATAATACAAAAATGTCCTATATGATGCAAATGCACATTAGAAATGCCCTAATGCCTAAAATTGGGTGGAATGATGCATGCACTAACCATCCGCCTCAAAATGAGATGGATATCTAGTCAAGCTACATCATGTACTCAATTATCTTGAAATGCAAGTGATATTACGTTCCTTTCTCCTTCTTATTTCACTTTCTTCTAATTTTTTTTAATATTGCAGATTTTTAGCTTTTTTTTTCAGCCCACATATCCATAATTGCTTAAAGATAATTTTATTGGGCTACTTTCTTCATACTCAAAAATTTTTGCACTATTTAGAAAGTATGGAACAATTTAATTCACCATTTGGGAAAAAATGAGATACATGATATACTTTATGCATGAAAATCATGAATGCGACTACATGGCACGCACCTAAAGGTAATGTGCATGAATCACTATATTTTTTTTCTTTTTATGCAAACATATGGAAAATACCAATGCAAGTCCTATCTAAATTCTATGCACACAAAAAGGAATTAAAACTGCACTTTACTTCCAATTCTTAGGTGGATTATAGAAAAATGAAGTGGAACGATCACAAGACTAGATGACTGAACCTTAGAAAGATATTATGTGTCCCTCCTTACTGACCTGTGTAGTAGTTTAGAGGGTTCTCTCTCTTACATCCAATTAAAGTCTCATTACCATTTGGTTAGGTTAGGCTCAAACAACCATTTCCGTCCACTTTCATGAACCATTAGGAGTACATGTATGAAATGTTGTTTTAAAGTTGACATAATCAATCATTTTCGTAGGATGTGTTCCCAAGGTCAAAACAAAACAAGCTATCCAAACACACCAAAATTTTCAAATTTCCCTTGAATTTCCCATGCACTAACAGCAAGATGACACACTTTTATGACGTCCACAATTACACTAGATAGCACGTGGATCCTACAAAACTAAAATTGCAAGAAACAAATAACAAGAGAACAAAAGCAATAACGCTAAAAACTGAAAACAATAAAAGATAGAGTTGTTCCAACTACCCCCCTAAGCTTGAATTCGACTATGGCCTCATAGTCAAAAACAAACTTAAAGATTGGAACAGGGATACCCGATCACTCTTGTGGAGGTGGAGGCGGGTATTGCGGCACCGTGGGGTCCCAAGACAGGTATTGCCCCTGAAAGGTCAGATCATACTGGGGCATCGGAGGAGGCTGTGGATACCCCCCAAAATAATTCTGGCTCCAGTAATGATCATAAAACGGCTGCTGCTGCTGCTCCATCCTATGCAGCCGATCATGGATGTTCTCTTGATTTGCAAAAAGAAGGCGTTCATTCTCGAAGATCACCTGCTGGTTGACAAAAAGCCGGTTGGTGGTATCTTGAATACCGACGTACGCAGCGGTGTGGCTGTGCTGCGTCTGCTGAATATCTTGGAGCATGCTGTAGATGCCTTTCATGGAATAGGCATCCTCGCTAGGCTGCGAGGGCTGTGGTGATGGCGGCGTAGGCTGTGATGATGAAGACGCACCCGGATGCATCCGAGGACGCTTCCGGGGTGCTACTCGTGCTCGAAGAGGTGTGAAGGCCTCTTCTTCCTCCTCAGCCTCGTCGTCCTGTCCGTCGTCGCCGCCGTCATTGCCGCCTTCTTCATCATCGGAGTCGATGGCTGTGATCGGCCATCTGAAATGCTGTGCGCCCGCGATGTTGAAGACGGGATCCGACAGCGCGCACTCCTGGTACGCTTGATTTACGTGGCAATGTGCAAAAGCCACGCCATCCCAGAGAAGAATGAGATTGGCTCGGTGTAGATGCTGCAAGTTGACCTTGCTTCTCATAGAAAGAGGAGTCAGCTGATCGAGATTCAAGCCCAAGTAGAGGGCTACCTTGGTGATAAGCCCCGCAAAATGGATCGGGGCTTTTCTCGTGCTCCTCTTCACCGCCAAAATTCGTTGTAGAAAGAATGCACCCCAGTTGCATTCTTGGCGCTTCAGGAGCTGATATAAGAAGAAAAGATCCGTCTCCTGAAATTTGCTTAGTGCCAGATCACTTCGAGCAAAGATGGTGGAACTCAACATCCGGTGCAATACCCGAACAAACGGGTGCTCGAAGTCGGCTACCGCAACATTATGGTAGCTCACCGACCTCCCTTGTGGCACCGTCACCAACTCGGAGAAGAGAGCGTCGTAGTTGGTGCGGTTATCCGGCCGCCAGTGGTCGTACTGGGAATGGTTCCAGTTGAAAATTGTGTTGAACTGCTTCAGCATGAGGACGTAGTCGTGGTTGTACAGCCGGAAAGACACCCGGCCCTGGATCCACTCGCGGTCGGTAGCATTGATGTCGTTGGGAATGATGCATACGTCCAACGACGCCATGAACTCGGCTACCAACTCTTTATATGTCGACCAGTCACCAAAGAACGGCTGGCCATCTTGGTGAAACTCCAGTTCGCCAGGCCTTATTGGAGTGTGACGGGCCTGCTCGTTAAGAACATTGGCCAAGTTGGCCTCGAATCTGAGATCTCGAACCATCTCCCGGTCCACATACCGGGTAGGCTTGATCTTCCTTTTTAAGATCTCCTCATAGATCTTCTTCACCTCGGTGGAAGGATGGACGAGTCGGGGATGTACGACCGATCCTGGTGGTGGTGGTACGAAGTCCGGCGGAGTTGCGCGTGAGGACGAAGCTCCGGCTGTATGCACCATGTTGGCGACGAGAAAGGGGTTGGAGAAGGAGAGCTCGGTGAAGATTGGAGAATCGGATCTCCGCTCGGTGATGATCGTCACTCGGTGATGCTGGTCTTCGCTCTTGGATGGCTCGGGGGAGTGCTCGGTGCAAAGGGAGGAGATCACTCTGAAGGTGTGACGTAAAATGACGTAATGATTCTCCTTAAATAGACTTGGCCGACGCTACTGTTGGCCCGTCGATACTATCGACGCGCGTCGATGGTATCGACTTGGGTCGATGCTATCCGCCCCTCACTGGTATCGACGGTCGTCGATTGCTGGATCTTGTAACCCGGATCGCTGTCGTGTCGATACCATCGACACAGGTCGATGGTATCGACGCTGCACCCGGATCGATGACGTGGAAGCCGCGATCGCCGTCAATTTCTTTGCTCGGATCGGTGACATGGATGGTCGATACCATTGACAGGTGTCGATAGTATCGACTTGTCTTCATTGCGACACCGCCTTTTTGCATTTCAACCTGGAACCATGTTGATACCATCGACAAGGCCGTCGATGGTATCGAGTTGACTGAGACAAATCGATCTGAACTTCTCCAGAGATCTCGATGGTATCGACGCCTGTGTCGATACTATCGACGTTCCCTTCTCGACCACCTGTGGGTATGTTGATACCATCGACGAGGTCGTCGATGGTATCGACTCAGAACGAAATCTGTAGTCGTCAACCTATACCCTTGTCGATACCATCGACGAGGGTGTCGATGGTATCGACTCTGCCTCAGCCTGCACAATGAACAAACAGATCAAGGTATCTTCTTTATACTAAAAATTGAACAAAAATAAAGCAACCTACGATTATAATTAAACTATCCTAATGTACCGATGGTTGGGTTGCCTCCCAACAAGCACCCTTCTTTAACGTCTTAGGCTAGATGGCTTCCGGGCATCTCATTCATCCAAAAGTGCAATGAGTTTAACCTCATTCACCTTCCTCTTGTAATTCTCACCAAAATAGAGCTTCAGCCTCTATCCATTTACCAAGAACGTGGTATCACCATCACGCACTAGAATCGCGCCGTGTGGTTTGACCTCTTCCACCACGACCGGTCCACTCCACTGGGATTTTAACTTCCCGGGATGCAACTTGAGTCGGGAGTTGAACAACAAAACACTATCTCCTTTCTTGAACGTGCGCAACTCGATGTGGCGATCGTGGATCAGTTTTGTGCGCTCCTTGTATATCCGAGCATTCTCATATGCCGTCATCCGTAACTCATCCAGCTCATTCAATTCGAATATTCTCTTCCTCCCAGCTTCATCATAACTTAGATTTAGCCTTCTAAGCGCCCAATGGGCCTTGTGCTCCAACTCCACCGGTAGGTGACAAGCCCGGCCATACGCCAACCTAAAAGGCTTGGTGCCTATAGGTGTTTTGTAGGCCGTTCTGTACGCCCACAGTGCATCCGGTAGTAGGGCACTCCAGTTCTTCCTCGTGGATGCCACCGTTCGCTCTAGAATCTTCTTAATCTCACGGTTGGAGACCTCCACTTGGCCTTGAGTCTGCGGATGATATGGGGTGCCAATGTTGTGCTTGACCCCATATTTCTTCAACAATGTCGAGAACTTCTGATTCTTGAAATGTGTACCCCCATCACTGATTATCATTCGGGGTATACCAAACCTGCAGAAAATATTCTCCTTCACGAACCTGCACACTACATTGGAATCATTAGTTCTTGTGGGGATTGCTTCCACCCACTTCGACACATAATCAACTGCTAATAAAATATATAAATTTGAGTTCGAGGACACAAAGGGTCCCATGAAATCTATGCCCCACAAATCAAATACCTCAACTTCCTGAAATACATTCAGGGGCATCTCCTGTCGCTTCGAGATATTACCTGCTCGCTAACAAGGATCACATTGCCTCACAAAATCGTAGGCATCCCGAAACAAAGTTGGCCAATAAAGGCCGCTTTCCAAAACTTTAGCTGCCGTTCGCGAGCTGGCGTGGTGTCCTCCCGTAGGTGATGCATGGCAATGATGGAGAACACTCTCGTACTCCACTTCAGGCACACACCTGCGTAAAATACCATCCCTGCATTGCTTAAGAAGAATTGGATCATCCCAAAAATAGTATCTCAAAGAATGAAAGAATCTCTTCTTTTCCTGATATGACCAATCTTCCGGGATGATCCCGCAAGCCAAATAATTAACAATTTCAGCAAACCAAGGCTCTTTAGAATTAATTTTTAAAAGCTATTCACCGGGAAATGTCTCGGTTATGGGTATATGCAAATCGTTTTCATCCACCCTATCTAACCTAGACAAATGATCAGCCACTACATTCTCAATTCCAGACTTATCCTTGATTTCAATGTCAAATTCCTGTAAGAGCAAAATCCACCTAATGAGTCTAGGCTTTGCGTCTTTTTTCTCCATCAAGTATTTTATTGCAGCATGGTCAGTCCATACAACTACTTTAGATCCTACTAAATACTGCCGAAATTTTTCGAAAGCAAACACAACGGCAAGTAATTCTTTTTCAGTAGTTGTATAATTCAATTGAGCATCATTCAGAGTTTTTGAAGCATAGAAAATCACAACGGGCTTATTATCTACCCGTTGCCCCAATACGGCTCCTACCGCAAAATCCGAAGCGTCACACATCAATTCGAAAGGTTTTGTCCAATCCGGTGTTTGAACAACTGGGGCAGAAATCAATTTTTCTTTCAAAACATCGAATGCATGTAGACACTTATCATTGAAATCGAAAACCGCATCTTTCTCCAAAAGCTCGGATAAAGGTTTTGCAATTTTAGAAAAATCCTTTATGAATCTTCGATAGAACCCGGCGTGTCCCAGAAAACTCCTCACCCCTTTTATAGAATTTGGTGGGGGTAACTTGGAAATGACCTCAATTTTCATCGGGTCCACCTCAAGACCTTTGCTAGACACCTTGTGTCCTAGCACTATTCCCTCTGTCACCATCATGTGACATTTCTCCCAGTTAAGGACCAAGTGTGTGTCCTTACAACGCTGTAACACTTTATCTAGGTTATAGAGACATTCATCAAATGATGCTCCATACAATGAGAAGTCATCCATAAAAACCTCAAGACAGCGCTCTACCATGTCAGAAAATATGGCGAGCATACATCGTTGAAACGTCGCCGGTGCATTGAATAAACCAAATGGCATTCGACGGTAAGCAAAAGTCCCATAGGGACAAGTGAACGTAGATTTCTCTTGATCTAAAGGATCAATCGAGATCTGGTTGTACCCCGAGTACCCGTCTAGAAAACAAAAGTGCGATTGCCCGACAAGACGTTCTAAAATTTGATCAATAAACGGTAAAGGAAAATGATCCTTAAGTGTGGCAGCATTCAGACGACGGTAGTCAATACAAACTCACCACCCGGTTACCAACCGGGTGGTGACAGGTTGATTCAATAAATTTTGAGTGACAATAATTCCCCCCTTCTTAGGGACTACCTGTGTGGGACTCACCCATGTTGAGTCTGATATGGCATAGATAATCCCTGCAGTAAGAAGTTTAATGACCTCTTTCTTCACAACCTCCATCATGCTCGGATTTAGACGTCTTTGAGGCTGAATCACAGGCTTGGCTCCCTCCTCGAGCCAAATCTTGTGCTGACATAGAGTAGGGGAAATCCCCTTGATGTCTGCAACGGACCACCCAAAAGCTCCTCGGTGGTTTTTCAGCACTATCAACAGTTGCTCCTCCTCTTCCGCACTCAAATAAGAAGAAACGATCACCGGTAACTTTTCTTTCTCAGCTAGAAAGACATACTTGAGATGCGGGGGTAGCGGCTTTAATTCCAAATCCGGCGGGCTGATAAGAGATGATTGCAGCGGTGAGGGAAATGCACCTAAATCTTCATAGTGCCTCGCATAGAAGCATGGAAGCATCTGAAGCATTTTAGCGCACTCCTTGAGTGATTTACTCCGCATTCAATCATATGTAATATTCAACAAACAAGCCTCCAGCGGTAATTCCGGATGTGCATCAACAACAGAAATAGCAATCGCATCATCCTCCCAAAAAGGCAGAATGTCCTCATTCTCATCATTCGGAAATCCCACAGCTTTACACAAAGAAACAACCTTAGTCTTCTCCATGATATCCACAGCTAAGGTTCCATTATCCACCTTGCTCATCACATGAGCCATGTCCAGAAATGGTTTTCCAAGGCAGAGTGAGATATTGCGATCCATATGTTTCACCATATTACATTGTTCTTTTGCTTTAGATGGCGTAGTGCTAGAAGGCATGACCATCTCAAAGCGGTCATCTGCTATGCCAAAGGTCAAGCGACCTCTTCCCATCTCTAAGATCATGTTGGCTGTAGCTTCGAAAGGACGTCCAAGTAACAGCTCATTGCCATGCTCATCCTGCATCTCCATAACCACAAAATCAGCCAGAAAGACAAATCGATCCACCTTTACTAAGACATCTTCACAGATTCCATAAGGCTTCACCACAGAGTTGTCGGCCAATTGAATAGTCATAATGCTTGGCCGTGACTCCTTCAGTCCCAACTTTTTAAATGTCAAAAGGGGCATCAAGTTGATGCTTGCCCCTGAATCACACAATGCTTCTCCAAATTTACACTTCCCGATATAGCAAGAAATGTTGAAACATCCTGGATCCTGTCTCTTTGGCGGCAAAGTGCCCATAATGAAGGCACTCACTTGCTCCTTTAGCACAACGATCTCAGTATCTGGTATTTTCCTCTTCTTGGTAATGACATCTTTTAGAAACTTCCCGTATGAAGGGATTTGCTCAATGGCTTCCAGTAACGGGATATTGACTGAAAGCTTCCTAAAACTGTCTAGGAACTTCTTGAACTGTGCATCTACCTTCCTTGCCTTCACACTATTTGGATAAGGGACCGGAACAGCTTGTGCCCTTTGGTGAGGTGGCACATAAGGCGTCTTTTTCTGCGGTTCCTCCTCAGCATCCTGTTCTTCAATACTCTCCACGGCTATGTCTTCAACTTGCCCTGAGACTGGTGTGGGCTGCTCCACATTGGTTTCACCTTCAACTTCATCTCGCGGTGTGCTTGTTTCATCAGTTCTTGGATTCAACACTTTCTTACCGCTTCTCAGCAGAATAGCCTTAGCTTGCTGGTTTCCCCCGGGAACATTGGTATTCCCCGGAAAACCCGGATGTGCCGGTTTCTTCAAACTAGCTATTTCGGCTGCCATCTGTGCCATGGATGTCTCTATGGTACTCATTTGAGCCCCATGGCTCTGCAATGTCTGCCCAAATTGATTCATGTATTCTCCTTGTTGCTTGATTTGCTGCCCGAATGTATTAATTAACTCTTGATTTTGCTTGATGACCTGATTGAGCAACTCCGTGCTCTTGTCTTCTGCAGCCGGCGCGGGCTTGGCTTCCGGATCCTGCAGAAAATTGTTCGGATCCTTCCATGAGAACTCTTTGTCCTTTCTCCATGAGTAGTCATTGTTCCTATACCCTTGCTGTTGTCTAATGTACTTGACTTGAGCCTCATCCTCGGACTCATTATCTTCCTTTTGCAGTAACTTCTTTGCAAGAAGATCCATCTTCTCATTCAGCTCTCTCATTGCCTTTGATTCGCTGGCGACTCGTGCTTGCTCAACTGGGCCTCTCTCTCTTTCTCCCCAAGACTGCTTTCTAGCCATGTTCTTGAGTATTTCCCAGCATCTAGTGTCTGTGTTGTTTAGAAAAAATCCCGACCCGGCTGAATCCAGATTACTCCTATCATACTCGGAGAGAGCAAAATAGAAGATTTTCACCTGCGTTTCCTTGTCCAACCCGTGATGCGGACACCTCCTCAACATAACCTGGAATCGCTCCCAGGTCTCAGAATATGTTTCACCAGGCTGTTGGTTGAAATTATGAATCTTCCGGATCATGTCGTTAGTCTTATCAGGAGGGAAGAACCTCTCAAAGAAGACCTCCACCATATGGTCCCAAGACTCCACGAACTCATCATCTAGATTATGTAGCCACTCTCTTGCTGCTCCCTCCAAGGAACTTGGGAAAAGCTTGAGATACAATGCATCTTGTGGAAACCTGTCTATTTTTACCATGTCGCAGTTTTCAACGAACTGGCTGATGTGTGCAACAGGATCCTCATTCTTCAGCCCATAAAACGCATTTGATTTCACCAAATTAATCAACCTGGATCGATCTTATATGTCGGTATGTTGATCGCCTGCTTCTTTATAGGCCCCTTTGAAGCTGATGAGGAAGAAGCTTTGATCTTCTCCCATATGGTCTGTGGCTCGGCCATCTCTTCTGGTTCAAATTCCTAATCTACCTCTTCTTGGTACTCTTGCTCGGAATGCTCCTCGTCCTCAGGTCCCGAAAATGGAACCTCGGGTGCGCGTTCCGCATAGTCAGTACTACGCGTCTGCACCATACACAGTACCTGAAATAAGAAAATTCGAATTCAGTACTAAGCTTAGACGAGTATAAACAATTAAAGCACAATGTAAAAATATTTGAAATTGAATAAAAAAAATAAAAAAAATTGTGGCCTAGAGTGGCCGCGCGTAGCACTCGAAGTGCCAACAATTCGCCGTATCCCCGACAACGGCGCCAAAAACTTGACGTGTATTTTACTACGTGCTAAAAATGCAAGTATACGCGTCGAGTAGTACAGGCCTTGTGAGGCCCGAGTCGAACACAGGGATACTCAGAATTGTCGGAGACTCCTACTAACTATTCGCGATCAGCTAAGCCGAATAACAAATTGGGGTTTGTTGTCAAAATTAAAAGAAAATAAAAATAAAACAAAGCAAACAATCGATTAAAGGTTAATTTAATCAATTCAAAAAGGAATCTTTAGGATTGCGGTTCCACCGCGGGTTTTCATTGTATTAGATTTTATATAATGCCTCAATCTTCTCTCTCTATCCGGGTAGTGGCCTGAAAACAGAATTGCCCACTGTTGTGGTACAATTCACTACTTAGGTTTAGGTCGGTTCCACCATTGTAGTAACCTATCCCCTAAACTAAGTGCATTACGAACGATCTCTCAGTATCCACCATTAATTTTACATCACCTTGTTCAAGGGATTTATCGATTAATGTAGGTTTCGTCTCTTTTCAGCCGTTAATCCTTATGTCGAAGTGATTGAGGGCGTTAGGTTATTATTATGGTGATCAAGCATAACAATATATGGAGAAAATGAAGCTATACCACGGATTTAAGAGAGAAAATATGAATTACTATTATAAACTTGTCATACAATGAATTCCCGGGCTACTCCCGGTCCTAAAGATGGAGGGGATTAGCCCCACATGTTCATCTCACACAAGTACATGGTAAAAATAGGGGAAATCATATGAAAAACGTGAATTGAAAGGGAAAACCCCTGAACGGAGAAGAACCGATCGATCCTTTGCGTAGAACACGTGCTTTCCCGCCTCTCGGTGGTGAAATCCGTCTTCGGCAGCATCCAAATCGACTCATATGAACTTTTGGCCTCCGTTCTCCTTTTTCTCGCTCCTCGGCACTTGTGCAATGGCTAATCCGATCTTTTCCTGGTCCAGGCGGCCGTCATTAGGTATAAGTCCCTAATTAGGTCGCTCATTAACTCCAGCCGTCCGATTGAGATCATTAGAAAGCAAACTCATATCCTACGGTGTCGATACCATCGACACGAGTCGATGGTATCGACCCGCTACAGTAGCGGCTGGCTGCAAACCCTTCCTTTGTCGTGCCCGACATCATCTCGATACCATCGACTCGGGTCGATGGTATCGACTTCCTTTTGGCATCGGTTTTGTCATTTTGCGACGCTGTAGCCTCCGTGTGTCGATGGTATCGACTGGGTGTCGATACCATCGACTACTTCTTCGCCAGCAACCTGAACGTCGATGGTATCGACTTTTTGCTGCTCCTTTCGGCTGGCAACCTGTGGCCTTGTCGATGGTATCGACTTCGGTCAATGGTATCGATGAAAGAAAATACTTGTTTTTCCTGAAATTCAAAGACATGATCAAATAAATCCACACAAATAATAATAATGTGATAATTAATGCTCAAAATGATAAAACTAAGAAGATTTGACATAAAATGATGGCAAAGACCAAAATGGATGAATTATGCGATATTAACCATAGAAATGACTAATTAAAGCATAAAACACACATAAAACAGGTCTATAAATGCGACTCAAAATCATCGCATCATGATGATTGGGTGGCTTTGACACATGGGGCTTTTGAGGGGTGAGTGATAGATATGGTATTTGTCCCTCCTGAGGGAGTTTGATGTCCTTGGCCACTTGATGAATAGGATTGAGAAAGGCATGCACATGCACGTGTGATGTCACACACATCTCACCCAATATGCTCTGAGATCAAGGAAATGAATGAACATTGACAGGATGACTGTTCCATGCCTCGAGTTCATTCAGGATATCAGTGACAAAGGAATTATGCATTCACTATAACACCATTCACAGATTGTAGGATTGAAAGTTGTTCTCCAACTTTCCATTTCACTTGGGTAGCAATGATGTGTGACTAGGCACTGCTCTTTGCTTGTGAAATCATAAGTGTTATGGACTTTCACTGCCAACGTGAAATGGACCTGCAAGGTCACACACATAGGATTTAACCTGGAATAGGAGTTTGTCCACAAACAATGTTTAGATTGATTACTAAAGGAGTTTAGTAGTTCAATTAAACACTCAATCAATTGATAGCTCAGTATCATAGTGTTCAAGGTGTTGGACTGATTGATTAGAGTATCGGATTGATTGAAACTGCAATTGACTGATTCTACACAGTCTGCACTCCCAACCGATCAAATCATGTGATGAACCGATCGGCTGATCTTGGTGAACCGACCGACTCAACTGGTGAGTCAATCGGCTCATGGATAGGGTGAAATGATCGGTTCAAGTATTGAACCGATCGACTCAACTGGTCCAACCGAGCAAGTTGGGAAAGTAAGATTGGTGAGAAATTTCCTTTCGTTTCATTTGTCCAATTCGATTGGAACAAGGATTGGTATTTGATATCAATTAGAAACAAAAGAGGAAAAGTCAATCGGGAACTGACCAGGACCACGAACCGACCGGTTCAGAAGTGAACTGATCGTTTCATGGGTCCCAACCGATCGATTGAGGTGTCAAATGATCGACTCAGATCCCCAACTGACCATTTCAATTGTGAAACAATCGATTCAGGTTACGCAGTTGGTTGTTTTTTGTGGAAAATCTCAAACCCTTCTACTCCTACTTTAGTCCCACATTGCCCGGGATAGAGAACCCTATCCCATGACCCTCCTATATATAGGGGTATTGGGGGCTTCTCAAAGTACAACTCAGTGCAACCAGTTGCTCTGTAAAGTTGTCGTTCTCTCTAGTTTTGGTAACCGAGAGAGCCCGAGAAAGTGCTACCTGATAAGGGAGGCACAATAAGGGAAAGACAACTGCAAAAAGCGACTGGTGGCAGGAGAGTGTGTCAGTGACTAGTACGCTGACAGGAGGGTGCGACTCCTTCTGATTCCTTGTGGGACAAGGAAATCAGAGTTCCAGGCAGTCCATGTGGATGACTGTAGAGGCGGGAGACCTCTGTCGCTCAGAAGACAACTGTCAATCCCGACAGTCACGGTGAGACCAGGAGTCTTCAGTCCAGGTGTGACCAGGAGCTACACAGACACCATCCAAGACCGGAGGTGAAGACCGCGTAAGGCGTGAGGTACTGTCGCCGAGCGAGCCTCGGGACAAGGTATGCATCACAAGCCTTCTTTCCTACTGTATAGACGTTGACGTGATTCCTTTTGTTCTGGGTTTTGGGGAGAAATTTTTTATTTCCGCTACGTCTCTGCCTCCTGTAAAACCCTATAGTGGTATCAGAGCCACGTCAACTGTTCTATATTTTAGGATTATCGATATTATCGATTTTGGTTTTTCGCCTTTATTTATTTCATACGATGTGAATAAAATTGGCTTTATGCATGTCCAATCCACAAATCCCTAATATACATATATGATATGTAATATTAATGCAATCAATATGCGTCACCCTTAAATGAGTTTTGTGGTAAATGTGTAGCATGGTTATGTCCTATAAACCCTATATCTATGTGTGGTTGTATGTGGTTTCTTGCATCTCAGTCTGCACACTGATTCCCTTCTCCTATTCCTGATGTAATTTGAAATAATTCGAGATTTCTTTTCCTACCTTTGCTCCCCCTAAATGTAACTCGGGGTTTCACAATTCAATTGTAAATAGGATAGATTTCATTTCTTGTTATGTCAAAGAATGGAAGATGATTGGTTCGGGGAGCGTGACGAGCGGGTGGCGACTTGAGGAGATGCACGATGACCAGTGAACCGATCGGCTGGAGGTGCCAGTCGATCGATTGGTGGCACCCGAACGACCAACTTGATGGTGAGCCGATCAGTCATGGAGATGAGCTGATCAAACCCAGAAAGGCAGGCACATATTTCATCTTATACTGGTTGCATGTGATGTAGACCTAGATGACCGTGATTCCTCTTGGCTCAAGGAATCACAATAGGATGGCCATAATCATTGCTTTTATCATTTTGCATGTTTTCTATGGGATATAGAATGTATATGATACATACTATATTGTGGTGATTGGATATGTATATGTATATAAAAACCAAATCCCTCATTAAATATTAAGTTTTAGTTGCCTTCCAAATGCGACACATGTGAAAAGCTTGACCGACCAAGTGTGGGAACGCCCTAGCGTGGTGCACCGTCTATCTCATGGAAGCGTGAAGGATGAATGTGTGGGTCTGCCCTAGCAGGGTGCATATTCATCGTGTTGGCTTTGGGTCGGACTTAACAAGGTGACCTAGATAGGATCTAGCACCTTAAGGCATAGAGATGATCATGGAAAAGAGTTGCATATGATGCAATTGGCAAGATTTTCCTACCTGGGAGATCTAAGTTGTGGGTGACTACCTTAGCTGGTCCATGGCTCAGGGGATTTTAGGATCTTGACCCACTAGAAGATTGTGCGCTGCAATCTTCCGAATTGATGGTGAGGGCTGTCAATTTGAGTCAAAATAGTGGGAGCGGTAATTAATTAAAGGCCTAATTAACTATCGTCAAATTTTATTCAAATCAAATCAAAAGGAGTTTTGACAAATGCAATTTTCTCTCGTAGAATGGCAAAAGAATCATCTTTTAAAATGGGCAAATTAATTGAGAATAAATTCCATAACTGGTTGAGGACTGTGAGAAGTGTTCTGCACAATCCTGATATACCAGGAGCCTTTTAATCCACTCTATGTATGCTTAATGCATTGGTGAAGAAGAAAGAAAGTTCATTGATAGAGATCAATGGAACGAAAGGTAAGGGAGAGAAGGGTTCTCTCGCCAAACCAATTTCTTCTTAATGGAGAGGATGGAAGGAACAATGGAAGAAGAAGTCAGAGATAGAGATCTCTACTTCTGGTGTATATGTGATAGAGATTAACTTTACTACTTCTTCGTCATGGGTACTTGATACCAGATGCGGATCTCACATTTGTTCAAATGTGAAGGATCTTAAGAGAAGTAGGCCTTTGGGGAAAGGCGAGGTTGAACTACGTGTAGCCAATGGGGAAAAGATTTCCACCAGTGCCGTAGGAACCTATGAGTTAACTCTACCTAGTGGGCTAATAATAGAGTTGAAGAACTTCTATTATGTACCTGCCATAAATAGGAATATCATTTCTGTCTCTTGTTTGGACAAGGATGGATTTGAATTTCTTATTAAGAATGGAAAGTGTTCCATTTCTAAAGATGGGATCTTTTATGGCAGTGCCCCAATGTCTTATGGTCTATACTTGATAGATCTGGAGAAAAGTGTATACAACGTAAACACTAAAAGGCAAAAACTCAATGACTCAAACAAAACATATCTTTGGCAATGTCGTCTAGGGCACATAAATGAGAAGCACATTTCTAGACTCCATAAAGATGGTTATCTAGACTCTTTTGATTGTGAATCAATAGAGACATGTGAATCTTTTTTTTTTTTGGTGCAAACATGTGAATCTTGTTTATTGGGCAAGATGACCAAGACTCCCTTTTCAGGTAAAGGTGAGAGAGCTAGTGATCTATTAGGACTCATACATACTGATGTATATGGGCCTTTTAGAACTAATGCCAGAGGTGGGTATCAGTACTTCATTACCTTTACTGATGACTTCAGTAGGTATGACTATGTGTACCTGATGAAACATAAGTCATAAACCCTTGAAAAGTTCAAGGATTTCATGAATGAAGTACAAAACCAACTTGGTAAAAGTATTAAGGCACTTCGATCCGATCGAGGTGGAGAATACTTAAGCCAAGAGTTTGAGGACCTTCTGTGAGCCCGTGGTATTGTATCACAATGGACTCCGCTTGGAACACCACATCATAACGGTGTGTCTGAAAGAAGGAATCACACATTGTTGGATATGGTGTGATCAATGATGAGTTTTGCTGATCTTCTGCTTTCTTTCTGGGGTTATTCTCTTGAAACCACCGCGTTTACACTTAACCGAGTACCATCTAAATCGGTTCAAAACACACCATATGAGATATAGTATGGGAAGCGTCCCGATTTGTCTTTTCTGAAGATTTGGGGTTGTGAGGCTTACGTTAGGAAAATGTTTCCTGATAAGCTTGGACCCAAATCCGATAAATGTTATTTTGTTTGATACCCCAAGGAAATGAGGGGATATTATCTATACCACCCTACTGACAACAAAGTGTTTGTTGCCAGGACAGCTGTGTTCCTAGAGAAGGAATTTATTTCCAAAGGAAGCAGTGGGAGGAAAATAGAGCTTGAAGAGGTTCAAGCCCAACAAGTAAACATTGAATCGATTGATATACGAGAGGAACATGGAGATTCACAAGGTGTTGTGGAATCTCAGTCTCCTCAGGTAACACAAGGACTTCGTAGATCTAGTAGGACCCGCCTTAAACCTGAGAGGTTTGGATACCTTGTAACTCAGGAAGGTGGTGAGTTGATCATAGATGATGATCCAATTACCTACATAGAGGCTATGGAGGGACCAGATTCTGAGAAATGGCTTGAAGCCATGAGATCTGAGATGGAATCCATGTACACCAACAAAGTATGGACTTTGGTGGAACCATCCGAAGGGGTAAAACCCATAGGGTGCAAGTGGGTCTTTAAGAAGAAGACCGACATGGATGGCAATGTGCAAACTTATAAAGGCAGATTGGTTGCTAAGGGATTTTGACAAGTTCAAGGTGTTTACTATGATGAAACCTTTTCACCATTTGCCATGATTAAGTCCATCAGGATCATGCTTGCTATTGCATCTTATTATGACTATGAGATTTGGCAGATGGATGTTAAAACTGCATTCCTTAACGGGAATATAAATGAGGATGTGTACATGACACAGCCTGAAGGTTTTGTAGATCCAAAGAATGCCAATAAAGTCTGTAAGCTGCAAAGGTCAATCTATGGATTGAAGCAAGCATCTCGGAGTTGGAATCTTTGATTTGATGAGGAAGTCAAAGTGTTTGGCTTTATTCAAAATGAAGATGAACCTTGTGTGTACAAGAAGGTTAGTGGGAGCTCGACCACATTCCTCATATTGTATGTGGATGACATACTCTTGATGGGGAATGATGTCTTAGCCTTAGAGAAGGTAAAGACTTGGCTTGGGAATACTTTCTCAATGAAGGACTTAGGAGAAGCATCCTACATTCTAGGAATTAAGATCTATAGAGATAGATCTAGAAGGCTTCTCATACTAAGTCAGAGCACACACATTGACAAAGTGTTGAAGCAGTTCAGCATGGAGAACTCAAAGAGAGGCAACATCCCCATGCTACATGGAGTCACCATCTCTAGAGCTCAATGTCCCTAATCTTGTGAAGAAAGGGAGCGTATGAATGGGATCCCATATGCATCAACCATTAGATCCATCATGTACGCTATGTTGTGCACACACCCAGCTGTCTCATATGCTCTCAGCATGATGAGTAGGTACCAGTCAGATCCCAGGGATGCTCACTGGACATCCGTAAAGAACATCCTCAAGTACTTGCGAAGGACTAAGGATTAGTTTCTTGTTTACGACGGTGAGGAAGAGCTGGTTGTAAAGGGTTACACCGATGCAAGATTCCAAACCGATAAAGATGATTACAGATCACAGTTAGGATTTGTATTTTGCCTTAATAATGGAGCTGTGAGCTGGAAGAGTTCCAAGCAAGAAACAGTTGCTGATTCTACTACAGAGGCTGAGTATATTACTGCTTGACATGCACCAAAGGAGGCTGTGTGGATCAGGAAGTTCATCTCTAAACTTGGTGTAGTTCCTAGTAGCTGTGATGCAATTGAGCTTTATTGTGACAATAATGGAGCTATTGCACAAGCTAAGGAACCCAGATCACATCATCGGTCCAAGCACATACTGCGGCGCTTCCATCTCATACGAGATATAGTACAGCGAGGAGATGTGAAGATTTACAAAGTACCAACTGAAGACAACATAGATGATCCACTGACTAAGGCCCTTTCTTAGCAGAATCATGATGGTCATGCTAGGTCACAAGGATTGATGTTCCTAGGTGACTGGATCTATGTGCAAGTGGGAGTCTGTTGGTATGTATGCCCATAGAGAAAGTCATATGATGATTTTAATGGGATACTATGTAAATGATTTGAATAATAATAAAGGCAATTTCCGATCTATATGTTTAAACTATTTCTGAGATGATGGTGTAACATGATACATGTCTAAAGAATTGTTTTACTCAATGACGTATGCTTTTGGGTTGAGGACCTAAATGATGAGATCATATGGATGATAAGAGTATACATTCTTGTTTAGTCCCTAGTCGGTTGTTATTGTGGAAATAACCATAGACATCAATAACACTAAAGACTAGATTGTGTGTTGGTTGATGACATAATCTCATTAGTCATGATATAGTGATATCAAACCAAGCACAAGGTACTTGTTAGAGAATAAGGTACCAGACAGACCCACCGTGAGAGTGACACATGGAACCTTGACTTGGTAGTCATAGTCAGCTCTCACAGTGATGGTGGTGAGTGTGATTCTTAGACCTGAAATCACTACTTGGGTACACTTTGACATCATCAAACACACTCCTGAAACATGGGTTGTTATAAAGGTGATGATTGGGTGGCTTTGACACATGGGGCTTTTGAGGGGTGAGTGATAGATATGGGATTTATCCCTCCTGAGGGAGTTTGATGTCCTTGGCCACTTGATGAGTAGGATTGAGAAAGGCATGCACATGCACGTGTGAATCAATATGTGATATTGATGTCACACACATCTCACCTAGTCTGCTCTGAGATCAAGGAAATGAATGAACGTTGACAGGATGACTGTTCCATGCCTCGAGTTCATTCAAGATATCAGTGACAAATGAATTATAAATTCACTGTAACACCATTCATGGATTGTAGGATTGAAAATTGTTCTCCAACTTTCCATTTCACTTGGGTAGCACTGATGTGTGACTAGGAACCACTCTTTGCTTGTGAAGTCATAAGTGTTATGGACTTCACTGCCAATGTGAAATGGACCTGTAGGGTCACACACATAGGATTTAACCTAGAATAGGAGTTTGTCCACAAACAATGTTTAGATTGATTGCTAAAGGAGTTTAGTAGTTCAATTAAACACTCAATCAATTGATAGCTCAGTATCATAGTGTTCAAGGTGTTGGACCGATTGATTAGAGTATCAGATTGATTGAAACTGCAATTGACTGATTCTGCACAGTCTGCACTCCCAACTGATCGGCTCATGTGATGAACCGATCGCCTGAGCTTGGTGAACCGACCGACTCAATTGGTGAGTCGATTGGCTCATGGATAGGGTGAAATGACCGGTTCAAGTGTTGAACTGATCGACTCAATTGGTCCAACCGAGCAAGTTGGGAAAGTAAGATTGGTGAGAAATTTCCTTTCGTTTCACTTGTCCAATTCGATTGGAACAAGGATTGGTATTTGATATCAATTAGAAACAAAAGAGGAAAAGTAAATTGGGAACTAACCAGGACCACGAACCGACCGGTTCAGAAGTGAACCGATCATTTCATGGGTCCCAACCGATCCGTTGAGGTGTCAAACGATCGGCTCAGATCCCCAACCGACCGTTTCAGTTGTGAAATGATCGGTTCAGGTTACACAGTTGGTTGTTTATTTGTGGAAAATCTCGAACCCTTCTACTCCTGCTTTAGTCCCACATTGCCCGGAAAGAGAACCCTTTCCCATGACCCTCCTATATATAGGGGTATTGGGGGCTTCTCAAAGTACAACTCAGTGCAACCAGTTGCTCTGTAAAGTTGTTGTTCTCTCTGGTTTTGGTAACCAAGAGAGCCCAAGCAAGTGCTACCTGATAAGGGAGGCACAACAAGGGAAACACAACTACAGAAAGTGACTGGTGGAAGGAGAGTGTGTCGGTGACTAGTACGCCGACAGGAGGGTGCGACTCCTTCCGATTCCTTGTGGGACAAGGATATCGGAGTTCCAGACAGTCCGTGTGGACGACTACAGAGGCGGGAGACCTCTGTCACTCGGAAAACAACTATCAATCCCGACAGTCCCGGTGAGACCAGGAGTCTTCAGTCCAGGTGTGACCAGGAGCTGCACAGACACCGTCCAAGACCGAAGGTGAAGACCGTGCAAGGTGTGAGGTATTGTCACCGAGCGAGCCTCGGGATAAGGTATGCTTCACAAACCTTCTTTCCTATAGTATAGACGTTGACACACTTCCTTTTGTTCTGGAGTTTGGGGAGAAATTTTTTGTTTCCGCTGCTTCTCTTCCTCCCGTAAAACCCTACAGTAATCTTTCACTCTTTATTTATGGATAAAGCTACATAGATACATGTTACACCATACAAACTTGATGGAAAAGAAAATTGCAATCTACATTTTCTATAATTGATACAATGATATGCACATATCTATACTTGTTTTTTACTTCTTATAAGCAATAACAAAGAGACTCACTATCAAGATACCTACTATGCTATGCAATGAATTCATGACAAAATAATTTTAATTTACTTGATCATCTTTTGGTGGTGAATGAAATATCGTGAAAGGTGGGTGAAGTCACATGACTAGAGAGAATAACTTTCTTAACTATGATATATCCCTCTCCTATCAACCTGTATACATGGTTACCTTAGAATTTCTTTCTAAAAATCCCATTTAATATCTTGTTATTCCTTTGATTGGTTTGGGCTCAAATCTCATTATAATACACAAGTCATGGATAACTTAAGATTTTTATTCATATAGAATGTCTTCAAGCTAACTGATCCAAACACTCTCTCTAGTTGATGTTGTTTTAGACTTCACAAATAAGATTATAAGAAGTCACATGTAAGGAGTGGGACCTGAGGGGGGATCCACTCCCTACTAAAAATTTTAAGAATAAAACATCCATTCTGAACACACTCACAAGTATGTTGGAATAGGTATAAAATTTTCAAATTTCAATAAATGGTATTCAAAACAACTGGTGTAGAAGCAGAATTAAATAAATGACTATATTCAATTTTCATAAGAGATTACAAAAGTACATCATAATATCCCATGAGGGTTTACATGTATGATACAACATAAATATCTAAATAGAGGGAAGTCTAAACTACTTCAAATCTATCTCCAAGCAACATCTTCAAGAGATAGGTCCATGTAGGAAGCTATGTTCTCCTTGGTCATGTTCAAAATCTCGATCTAAACCTGGGTGGTTGGGAAATCACCCAGCAAGAGGAAAAGAAAATAGAGTATGTGTCAAATAATGGACAAGATCAAAAGATAAGGAATAACATGAAAGTAAAGGCTAATATTTCATCATAAGATGAAGAGAACAAGAGTATGAGGCATAATTAGATAGATACTTGCCATATCAAGAAAAACAATACAGAGTTTTGCATGCATGATTAATTATGACTACCTTAACTAAGTAGGGTTGAGGGACCTATTGGACATCAACCTATAGGTGAAGGGAGAATTAATACATTCCTAGTAACCTACACATATTTTTATGGGGGAGAATAAGAAATTCCTTAGAGTGAATTAATTTATGTCCAATCTATGGGTGGTTGTACGTAAGTACCACTAATATAGATAAAAAATCTATAAAATCAACATGCTAGAAAAGAAATCATGGAAAGTAAAGGCATCATATCAATTAGAACATGGTAGTGGGGTACAAGACCCAAACAAAAGAGAAACAATACCGATTTAGAGGCATATATAACAAAGGATTCAAGAATAGAAGATTTAGGGTTCACTTAAGCCTCATTAGGGAAACTAGGGTTATGGATGCAAATATCCTAACTTAGGGTGAAATATACACATACCTCCTCTTTAGATCCCTATTAACCACTGTCCAAGACTAAGCTGAGTTCAGGGTCCACTTATCCTATTTTCAATACATAACCATGTATTAAGGTTGTACATATGTATTAAAGTAAAGAGACCCTAACTTTAGGATTTTTTAGCTTTGATTCAGATCTTGAAAACATCACCAATAATCTAGTTAGGTTCTTCTGATTTAGAAAACATGTAGCTTTTCATATTTTGGACTTATGAAGGTTAAAGTGTATTTTTGGTGGTTTTGAGGTTTGTAATTCATTTTGTAGAAACTCTTTTTGACAAAACTCCAAACCAAACCTTAGAACTATTTTTTATTAGAAAGAACACATTTTTTTGAATTGAGAACATATTTTATTTTTATTTTTGGACAAGGGAATAAATAGTTATGAATTTCTTAAATAGATCAATAGGAAATTGCCACATCATCAAACCAATTGAGATAAGAGAAGAGAGAGAGAGAGAGGGAGAGGGAGAAAATACCATTTGACCCAAGATCAGTGTTGGAGATGCATAGGTAACCAAAATAGATCTTCTAGAGAAGGTAAAACAACAAGAAACCAAAACCCTAGAAGAACATGGTAAATAGAGATGGAGATCATCTATTTTAAACATAGAAGCATGAGTTTCAAGCATGTAGTAAGCAATATATTATAAGGGGGTTATAAAACTCACTTCTAGGAAGGTGGACAAGTTCAAGTAGTAAGTTTCCCGAGCTAGAGAGGCTGGTTTCTCCAATAAAGCCACTATCTCGAGCAAGAAGTACCTTCTCTACTTTAGAGGTGAAAAAACCTAACAATGTAGATGAGGTGTTTAAGGGTTCTAGGTGGGGCTTCACCATAAAAGGCCATAATTCTGACCTATAAGAAGGTGGGGGAAGATGAACAACATGAAAACAATGAAGGAAAGGAGGAAAATTACTAGTTTTGGTCAAAATCCCCAACGAAGGAGCTTTAGAAACCCTAAATAGAGCAAATTTGGAACCCTAGGAGTTTTCTTCACCAAGGTAGGCACCCTCTTTTACCTTGAGATAGAAACTTCATGGAGAAACATAATAGGAATGATGATTTATGCTAGAGTAAAGAAAAGGAGAACAAGAGTTTTTGAATTGGGAGGTGGGAAGGGGTAGATATGGCTTTATAAAGAAGGGGGAAATCATGAGGTGTCTATGGGACTTCTCATGTGTACTTAGCATAAGGCTTCATGGCTATGAAAGAGGACAACTCATAGAGGCTTCTTGAATATCAAATGTCGGTTCTAAAATCCCATGGAGACTTCTAGGCCATTTCCACCAACCTCCTATCAAAGAAATAACCCCATTGGTTGATAGCTTAGCTTTTAAAGAAAAGCTCATTTATAAAGAGGGTAATTCCTAAAATGCCCTTGGAGAGAAACACATTCAAACTAAGGTGCATCTAGGTGCCTGACCGGCCTAAATTGTACGTCCAAAAGGAGTGGATTCAGAGTAGTCGAACTTTTAAAGAGATAATCCGACTCTCAGGCCCCCACAACGATAAACGGGGTCCGATGTAGCGATCGGGGTCGAACACAGGGACAAGGTTGACAGTGTTAAGAGCACATAATCTAACACTTGTATACTGATAACCTCTCATTTTGTGGTGTTATCTTACCTATTTTCCTCAGTTTTCCATACTCTTTCTTAGACAAAGTAGATAGAATCATAAACTTACCTCTCTTATTGCAAATATAATGTAGATTAACTTTTTCTCTTTCTACTTACAGAAAAAGACAAAAAAATCACAAAAGCCTCACACGGTCTCAAGATTGCATGAAGCCAACCGGTCCCGAGACCGCATGGAGTCACACGGTCTCAAGACTGCATGAAGCCAAACGGTCCCAAGACCGCATGGAGCCAACCGGTCCCGAGACTGCATGAAGCCAACCGGTCCCGAGACCGCATGGAGTCACACGGTCTCAAGACCGCATGAAGCCAAACGGTCCCAAGACCGCATGGAGTCATACGGTCTCGAGACCGCATGAAGCCAACCGGTCCCAAGACCGCATGAAGCCAAACGGTCCCAAGACCGCATGGAGTCATACGGTCTCGAGACCGCATGAAGCCAACCGGTCCCAAGACCGCATGAAGCCAACCGGTCCCAAGACCGCATAAAGCCAACCGGTCTCAAGACCGCACAAAGCCAAATGGTCTTAGGTCCAAACAGTTTTAGAGTCTAAATGGTTTCAGAGTCCAAACAGTTTCAGAGTCCAAATGGTCTCAGGGTCCAAATGGTTTCCAAGACCATTTGGGCCAAAGACCACCCAAACCGTTTGGACTTCACTTAAAACATATAAATAAGACCCGAAGGGTTCACAAAAGGGGGATGAATTCTAGATGCCTAGAGGCTGCCTCTACTGCTCTAGACCCATTCCATCCTTCATCCACTGCCCCGAGGCTGCCGGTCCGAGATTCATACTCCATCACCAAGCTGCTTTCTCTCTCATCAACCAAGAAGGTGGGAAGATAAGGAATCGTCATGAAGCAAGCTGTGAAGTGTGAAGATTGTCGCTCTCTCCTCCAAGGGGTCGACTTTCCTCCCTCCTTCGTGGAGATGACACTCTCTCTTTCTCTTCTCGCCTCCTTCTTTGTTCTTGCTATGAGCGAGTAGTCTCATTCACTAGGGTGCGGGGAGTAGCCCCGCTACCCAAGTTTTCATTTCATGCAATGTAACTCATGACTTTGCAATAGATAAAGGTTATCTTTTCAGTTTAACATCAATCGTTTAATGAATGCTAGTTTCTTGATCACCAACTTGTGTTATCTTTTATCTAATAGTGCAAATTTTTATGTTTGTGCTTTTAGATTCAATTACCGATTGTATGTTAGTTCTTGATGTGTGTATCCACCATGCATCTGTTTTGGTATCTAGGAATGTCTTTTGTAAAGTGGTGTAAACTCACCCCCATCGCTATACTTTCATACTATGAAATGGAATCAATTGACGTATGAAAGTATAGCTTTGACGGGTCGAGGAACACACTTTGTAAAGGGAGTAATGCAAAGTAAGTGACCATTCGTTCGGGAATGGATGGCGTTGCAATACTCCCATGTTCCTCATAGTTAGTTGTTTGAAAGGTAGCTAAGTCTACATAGATACTAACTGATTAGACTCTTATTGCAGACCATGTTGTTATAATGTATGTTTTGATTCATGTGTAGTGGTGGTGAAACCTAATAACATCCTAGTGGTTCCATAACATTGTTTACAACCCCAACTTTACTTTCCTGCCTTTACTTTACTTGCATTTAGTTTAATCAAACCAAAATCAACTTTTGATCTAATCATCAACTTTCAAGTAGGCAAATAGAATTAAAACGTTTTCCATCCTATTAAACCCTTAATAGGACCGTTGTCTCAAGGATCGACCCTTAACTGTACTACAATAAGGCTTCCATGTACCTTGGCATATGTGGGTGGAGACTTATTATAGCACACACAAGGATAAACCTAGAGACTGTCTACCTCTAGGATTTTTAGTGGTGCACGCAACTCCACGCAAGTGGAAGCTCCATCAAAAATTGGCGCCGTTGTTGGGGACAACGGAACATTTTAATTTTACTTGCTAACTTTTTAGTTGATTAGGATTTTACACTTTTATTTAATAGATATCTCATATCTCTTCAATTTCACTATTCCTTTCCATCGTCTAAAGTGTGACTTTTCTTCTACTCAGGTAGAAACCGTGTATGCAACCTTCACATAACATTGGATTCTCCCCTGAACCTGAGTTTGACTCTGAGGTAGAACGAAGCTTCCACAGACGCATCTGACTTAACCACCAAAGAGCCAGACAAATGGCTGAAGAGCAATGCCTAGTAATGGACAGGGTCAATGCCGCTATAGCCGCCCAAAGAGCACAACTCATCGCTGACACTCATGCTCAGGTCCAAGCGGAAATCCGAGCTGAAGAATAGGCACACCTATGAGCTGAAAATGAAGCAGCTAATGAAGCCGCCCAGTTGGAACTAAGAAACAAACAACTACGAGATTATGCCATCCCAAAGAACTATGAAGATAACCATCCAGTCCGACCACCAATCATCAATATTCGCAACTTTGAGATCCGGACGGAATGGATTTATATCATGCAGGGAATCTCATTTTCTGGTGGTTCCGGAGATGATTGCTTGGATCATCTGAAAAGAGTCAAGGCGCTTTGCCGACTTGTCCCACAGGCCAGAGTTGCCTTTGATGCAATAATGCTACATCTTTTTCACTTTACTCTATCTAGAAGAGCTTTGAGTTGGTACAACTCCCTTGATAGGGAACCAATCACTACCACCTGGGCCCCCTTAGAAGAAAAATTCTTTGAAAAGTTTTTCCCCCCTTCATTAACCTACAAAATTAGGGGGCAGATCAACCACTTCGCCCAGCTTCCTAGAGAAACACTCGTAGAAGAGTGGGAAAGATTCAATGAGCTTCTAAGGAAGTGTCCTCATCATGGTATCTCTCAAAATCAATTAATAGAGACTTTCTATAGAGGGGTGAGTGATGATATCAAGCAATTCCTGGATTCCTCATCTGGAGGAAACTTCATGAGAAAGAACTATGAGGATGCCTGGAATATAGTTACGCTTGGAGCCAAAAACCAATCCAATTGGGGACGCTCATCCACCAAGGGAGTCCTCAAGGTTTATAAAGCTGAGGAATCAATGGAAATGAAAGCTATCGCTGAAGCTCTGAAGACTATAGATCACAAACAGCAGACGCTTGAAACTTCATTTGGAGAGTATGATAAGAAGAAAAGCTCCCAAGTCCAACAGGTTAAAGCCGCTACGGGGACTTGTGAAGCTTGTCATGCATCTGATCACCCTACATTATTATGTGGGTTACTCTACAATGTAATGATGGATATGTAACCACCACAACCACAGTATGAGTCGATCATCGAGCATCCTGAAGATCAGATATCTGAGCAAGTCAATTCCATTCAGTCTATACCAGGACAAGTTTACTATAACCTAAACCAATCAAGAAACCACCCAGGGTTTCAGTACGGAAATCCTTCTGGGACTGCCAACCCACAACATCAAATCCAAAATGGATCCTCCAATAGATTGCCACCTGGATTTCAAAGCAATTACAATCAAAATCAAGGAAATTTCAGAAGTAACTTCCAGAGGTCCAATTACCTGAGAAATCCCTCTGCATACTACCAATATACCCATCCCCCACTGCACCCACAATTACAACAGCCCCAGCTGCAACCGTTGCAACAACCTCAGTTAACAACACCCCCACAACAACCGTCCCAAGGGCAGAAACAACTCCCTCATTATCAACAGAAAAATGCTCCCTCCCAACCTACATACTAGATGACTATGATTAGGTAGATGATACAATCACAACAGACTATGCTGGCCAATCAGCAAGCTCAACAGAAAGCAGTAGAAGCTCAACTAGCACAAATTGCTGCTCAGCTAAAACCACCAGCAGGCACTTTCGCTGGCCAACATGAGTCAAACCCAAGGCATAATCCAAATAGACCGGAGCAATTGAACGCCGTTTCCACAAGGTCCGGTCGCGTCCTTCATGAAGCCACAAGAATCATTCCCAATGTTGATGATACACCTTCTTTTACTCAAAATACGAGCCCAAATCTTGGAATTGAGAAACTTGCAAGAACTGCAAAGGATAAAGAAAAGGGATAGGTACCTAAAGAGCCAGAAGTCCCGCAATATAAACCTAGGACCATACCCAGGAAGATTAAGAGATACCAAAATGGACACTAGATTCCAAAAGTTCAAGGAGGCCATGAAGAAACTTTACATCGACATTCCACTCCTTGATGCCCTTTCTGAAGTACCTTCTTGGTCTAGATACCTAAAAACTTTGTTATCAAGGAAATATATTACTGAAGAGCAAGAGACCATCAAACTAGCTCAAACCACCTCCGATATCATTCTCAATAAGATGCCAAAGAAAAAGAAGGACCCTGGTTCCTTTTGTATTCAGTGCTGCATTGGAAATGCCTCGAGCAAAATGGGATTAGCTGACTTAGGGGCTAGCATATCAATTATGCCCTACTCCATGTGTAAATGATTAGGTTTCACCGACTTCCTACCCACAATGACGACAATTCAGTTAGCTGATTCCACTATCACTGCACCTCTAGGACTATCGAAGATATTCCAGTCAGGATAGGAAAAGACGCCTATGTCCCGTGTGATTTTGTCATTATGGATATCAAGGAGGATCTGAGATATCCAATAATATTTGGCAGACCTTTCCTTGCCACAACCAGGGCGCTTATTGATTTGGAAGCTGGCACGATCATTCTAAGACTGGGAAAAGAAGCAATTCAATTTCGAGTTCTCAACAACATGAAAGGACCCAACATTCAAGAGGAGGTCTTTCTCTTAGATGCAATACATCAAATGTATCAATTGGAAATATCTGAGCCATCTGATGAGTTAGAGAATGTTCTAACAAATCCAGAAGTTGAATTTTCAGCAAATGAATTGGTCCAACAATATTTGCAACACTTAGAGAAAGCTGAAGAAGCGCCGACAGCCACCTTTGAGGAGCTCAAATCTGTAACTATTTTAGAAGCAACAGAAACACCCAAGGCTCCTGAGATGAAGACTCTACCAATGGGATTTAAACACGTCTTCTTGGACGAAGAAAAATTATGTCCAGTTATCATCAGTTCCACCCTGACGGAAAACCAGGAAGAAAGGCTTCTTGTTGAGCTGAAGAAACACAAGAAAGCCATTGGGTACAAAATAATTGACCTGATAGGTATAAACCCAGACTTATGCATGCATATACTACCCATGGTCGAAGAATTCAAGCCATCAAGAGAACACCAGAGGAAGATGAACCCCAATCTTAAAGAAGTGGTTCGCCTTGAAGTCCTCAAATTGCTGAAAGCTGACATAATTTACCCAATTTCAGACTCCCAATGGGTCAGCCCCGTCCAAGTGGTCCCCAAAAAAGGAGGAACCACTGTCGTGCTAAATGAGAAGAATGAGTTAGTACCTACAAGGACTGTAATGGGGTGGAGGATGTATATCGACTACATGAAACTAAACAAATCAACACGAAAAGCTCACTACCCTCTGCCCTTTCTCGACGAAGTCCTAGAACGCTTAGCCCATAAAAAATACTTCTGCTATCTAGATGGTTATTCCGGGTTCTACCAAATCCCTATACACCCGGAAGACCAAGAGAAAACTACCTTTACCTGCCCCTTTGGGACCTATGCTTTCAGAAGAATGCCATTCGGGCTGTGCAACGCACCTGCTACATTCCAAAGGTGTATGTCTGCTATTTTTGCAGGACTAACAAAATCTATAATGGACGTATTCATGGATGATTTTTTAGTTTACGGAGATTCCTTTGATAACTATCTATTCAACCTTGGACAAGTCTTACAACGATGCATGGAAATGAACCTCATCCTGAATTGGGAAAAATGTCATTTTATGGTAACTGAAGGTGTCGTCCTCGGACATAGAGTGAGTGACAGAGGGATTGAGGTAGACAAGGCAAAAATCTATGTTATCTTGAAATTGTCTCCACTAAAATACGTAAAAGGAGTACGAGCATTCTTGGGTCATGCTGGGTTTTATAGAAGATTTATTAAAGATTTCTCAAAAATAGCAAAACCCATGACCCAACTTCTGACCAAAGACATCGAGTTCAATTTTAATCAAGAATGCTTACAAAGTTTCTCAACTCTGAAAAATGCTTTAATCTCTGCACCCATACTAAGAGCCCCAGATTGGTCAAAACCTTTTGAAATCATGTGTGACACCAGTGATTATACCATAGGGTCCGTATTAGGACAGAGAATCGACAAGAAACCTTATGTAATTTACTACACATCTAAAACGCTTGATGAACCACAAAAGAACTACACTACTACAGGAAAGGAGTTCTTAGCTATCATCTATGCGTTCGAGAAATTCTGCTCCTACCTGATTGGAGCCAAGGTCATCGTCTACACTGACCACTCCTCCATACGATATCTAATTCAAAAGCAAGATGCAAAACCCAGACTTATCCGCTGGGTGTTGATGCTTCAGGAATTTGATTTGGAAATCAAAGACAAAAGAGGAGTGGAAAACGTCGTCGCCGATCATCTCAGCCGTATTGAAGTCGAGGATGAAGATAAATTACCTATCCGAGACTCCCTTCCTGATGACCAACTAATGAAAGTTACCAATGGATTCCCTTGGTATGCCGACATTGTTAATTATCTGGCTACAAGAATCATTCACCCTTCCGCCTCTCATCATGACAAAAGGAAATTCCTCCATGATGTAAAGCAATACTATTGGGATGAACCTTACCTTTTTTGCCTATGCGCATATGGACTCTTCCGTCACTGCTTACCTGAAGAAGAGATCACCCTTGTCTTAGAGCATTGCCATTTTGGCCCCACTGGGGGACACATGAGTGCGAAGAAAACCACTATGAAAGTTCTACAATCGGGTTTCTTTTGACCAACAATAGAAAAATATTCCCATGATTTTGTAAAATCATGCAACAAATGCCAACTTTCTGGCAGCATATCTAAAAGGAATGAAATGCCCCTCACCATGTGTCAAGAGATTGAACTTTTCAACGTGTGGGGGATAAACTACGTGGGCCCCTTTCCTTCTTCATATGGTTTCTCCTACATTCTGGTTGCAGTAGACTACGTCTCAAAATGGGTCGAAGCTATACCCACAGTGTCCATCGATTCCAAACCAGTCATTAAGATGTTTAAAGATATAATTTTTCCCAGATTTGGAGTCCCCCGAACTGTCATATCCGACAGAGGGACCCATTTTCTGGAATGAAGCTTTGAAGCCCTCTTAAAGAAATATAGAGTTAACCATAAAGTTTCCATGCCTTACCACCCACAGACCAGTGGTCAGGTTGAAGTTTCAAATAGACAACTGAAGGCAATCCTAGAAAAAATAGTCAATAGACACCACACTGACTGGTCCACCAAGATTCCCGATGCCCTTTGGGCTTGCCGAACAGCTTATAAAACACCAATCGGGACAACCCCGTTCCGTTTGGTATACAGGAAGTCATGTCATATTCCAGTGGAACTGGAACATAAGGCTTGGTGGGCCATTAAACAACTGAACTTTAATTTCAAAAGTGCCAAAGAAAACAGACAACTCCAACTACAAGAGCTAGAGGAGCTCTGAATGACCTCTTATCAAAGTGCCAGAATTTATAAAGAACAAACCAAGATGTGGCACGACGGTCATCTAAAAAGGAAGGACATCACCATGGGCGACACAGTCCTCCTTTTCAACTCCAAGCTCAAATTGTTTCCCAGAAAACTTCGCACAAAGTGGTCCGGGCCTTTCACCATCAAACATATATACCCGACTGGAGCTGTCATACTTGTTGACGACAATGGTGGAGAAAGGACAGTCAATGGACATCGATTAAAAAATACTACACTCCAGCAGATAAAATGCCAAGAAAGACTATTGCGATCAGAGACGCCACAACATCATCATAACAACATTGAAACCTCATCGAGCCAGCGATGTAAAACCCAGGCGCTACTTGGGAGGCAACCCAAGTTCTGAGCATCTTCTTTTATCTTCTATTCCTTTAAGATACCCTAGGATTATCTTCTGAAAATATAAAATTTATATAACCAAAACAAATATAAAAATATAAAAATCAAAATACCCTTAACCCTCCCAAACGGTCTTGAAACTGTTTGGAGCCAAACGGTCCTGAAGGAGCCAAACGGTCCCGAAACCGTTTGGAGTCAAATGGTCTCAGAAACCGTTTGAAGCCAAACGGTCTCAAAAACCATTTGGAGTCCAAACGGTCGCTAAACCGTTTGACCTAGGGATTTTGTAAGGTCAACCCCCGAATCCTATTAATATAACCCCCTCCTTATTCTTTCTTTTGACTCCGGAACTTTCTTAAACCCTCACACATTCCTGTCTCCCCGATTCTCGCTCCCGTGCTAAACCAAATTACCGAGGGATCTGGGGATTGCACATTTTGCACTATCCGTCACATTCAGGTGCTAAACCAAGAAATCCCCTTCACCGAGCTGGTCGCCGAAGATTTTCACTCCCTGCGAGATTGTTATGCCATGTAACTTATTTGTGATAGACGGTTCTTCAAGGACCCAACAATGGCACCAGACGACGTCCCCCGCTACCTCTTTTCGGCAATCCAACGTCTGCAAAGGCGATCTTTCAGACAAACCCTAAAGGAGTTGGAGAAAAACAAATAGCCAGCCGAAGTCCCTGAGAAAACAAAATGGGACCCTTTCAACTTTGATCTAGCACAAGATAAAGGAAACATAGATCCGTTATCAGGGGCAACCATCAGAAGATCCTCATCACAAATGGTGACCCTATCTACCATAGAACCATCTTTCCCAGAGTTCAACCTTGCAGCTTGCACAAGTCTCTCTGACAATGAACTTCACCTCATCATATCAAGGCTCTACACCGAGAAAGATGATCTCGTTTTCATGCCCGGTGATATTCTGGTAATGGCGGATGCGCTACGAGAAACTGTACAGATCAAAGGGTCTCTATCCATAAGCTTGATGGCTGCCTACCAATTTATTCTAGGATGGAATTACCCTACAACCTATATGACATCCGTATACATGAAGGACGATCTCCTAAAGCTAAAGAACTTCAGAACAATTGAAGTGCTAATCTCCTTCCTACAACATACGACACCGAAGTTTAACTTGCTCCCCTTCCTTCACCAAGAACACTGGATGCTTCTGGCAACAAACCTACCTGAAGGAACAACTATCATCTATAATAGTTCCGACAGCCAATTCAATCCATGGCAGAAGAAATATGTGGTCACACCAAAAATGCCCACGGAGGAGGTGGCAAAGGAATGTGCCGAAAGACTAATCAAAATTTTAAGTCAGCACACAAGGGCATACGACAAAGAACACTTTCATCGCCCAACCTTCAACCACAGATGTCCCCAGCAGATTCGGTAATCAAATGACTGCGGCTTCCACGTCCTCTACTAGATGTACACCAACATGGCCCTTCAAAGACCAGTAGAGGATATGACAGATGTGGATTACCATGCCCTACGCGGAAAGTTTGCAGTTAATCTACTCAGAACACATGGGGCAAACAAAGGAATAACAGAAGCCTGATGCCCTTGTCCTTGTACCTCTCAATCTATCACTTTGACACTCTAAGGACAGAGTGAGTGATAAGTTAGGGGGGAGTACACTAGACAAGGGCGGGGTATCATTTCTAAATCCTTCCCTCTCAATCTTCCCTTTCAATTCTAAACAAAACATTTTTTTTCTTAGCTTTCTTTACACATGTAGTCTTTTCTTTACACAAAAATTTTCTTATCTTTTCTGATAATAATCCCACTCATAAAGAATAGCATCCCTCTTGGAACAAAATCACCCCCAGCTAACTTAAGAATCCAGTAGTCCTCAAGAATAATAACAAAAATAGCACAGAGGAATGTAACGACAAGTTAATAAAATTACCCTCACACTTGAATTTCATGCCTTTGCTTCAGTTCTACATCAGACTCTTCACATGTCAACATTAAGGCCGAAGCAAGCCAAATATTCTCAAAGACGGGAGGGAAATCAGGCGAAATCCAAATCAAGGAACCTCGCAAGTGGACCACTAAACTGAAAATAAGTGCATGTCGGAAAACTCTAAGAACAGTTTTCTTCTTTTTAAGAAAAAGAGGCTTGGCCGCCCAACCAAAAACCTAAAAACCCTAATCCTAAGCCTGCGAGTTTTCGAATAAAAGCCAGAGTGTTAAATAAAAACATGAGAGTTGTTCCACGCATAAGGACTTATATGAAGAGCCAATAAAGGTCTCACCCGGCCGGTACATTCAGCTGCCCTCATGAAGGTAGATGTGTCGTGCCTGGTAGTGAGACCCTAAGGTCTCCAAATATATGAAAAGGCTGAAAAAGGGCTCACCCGGCCGGTACATTCAGCTACTCTCATGAAGGCAGATGTGTCGTGCCTGGTAGTGAGATCCTAAAAGCATAGATAAACCCTCTCCCACTTAAAGGGGGAGTTACATAAAAGCCTTTAGCCAACCCTCATAACCACTCTAGTTTCTGACATGTTTTCAAAGAAGTACAAAACTAATTAGAGCCAATGACATGCACAGAATAACACCAGAAAAAAGGTGGTCCCAATGCGAGCTACGAGATTTAGAGGAAACCTGAGACCCACGCAACTCTCGATACCTGAAAGAGTTAAGACAAGCAGAATCCCTAATAAGACCTCAGGAGATCTCTGATTTAGAATTGAAGCAAGAGTATGAATTTCTTCACTAAATAATCACCTCGCCACTACTTGCCTCGGCTCTATCTAGCTTGAGGACAAGCTAGACTCTAAGTTAGGGGGGCTGATAACCTCTCATTTTGTGGTGTTATCTTACCTATTTTCCTCAATTTTCCATACTCTTTCTTAGACAAAGTAGATAGAATCATTAACTTTCCTCTCTTATTGCAAATATACTGTAGATTAACTTTTTCTCTTTCTACTTACAGAAAAAGACACAAAAAATCACAAAAGCCTCACACGGTCTCAAGACCGCATGAAGCCAACCGGTCCTGAGGCCTCATGGAGTCACACGGTCTCAAGACCGCATGAAGCCAAACGGTCCCAAGACCGCATGGAGTCATACGGTCTCGAGACCGCAGGAAGCCAACCGGTCCTAAGACCGCATGAAGCCAACCGGTCCCGAGACCACATGGAGTCACACAGTCTCAAGACCGCATGAAGCCAAACGGTCCCAAGACCACATGGAGTCATACGGTCTCGAGACCGCATGAAGCCAACCGGTCCCAAGAACGCATGAAGCCAAACGGTCTCAAGACCGCACGAAGCCAAACGGTCTCAGGTCCAAACAGTTTTAGAGTCCAAACAGTTTCAGAGTCCAAATGGTCTTAGAGTCCAAACGGTCTCAGGGTCCAAACAGTTTCCAAGGCCGTTTGGGCCTAAGACCACCCAAACTGTTTGGACTTCACTTAAAGCCTATAAATAAGACCCGAAGGGTTCACAAAAGGGGGACGACTTCCAGATTCCCATAGGCTGCCTCTACTTCTCCAGACCCATTCCATCCTTCATCCACTTCCCCGAGGCTGTCGGTTTGAGATTCATACTCCATCACCAAGCTGCTTTCTCTCTCATCAACTAAGAAGGTGGGAAGAGAAGGAATCATCATCAAGCAAGCTATGAAGTGTGAAGATTGTCGCTCTCTCCTCCAAGGGGTCGACTTTCCTCCCTCCTTCATGGAGATGACGCTCTCTCTTTCTCTTCTCGCCTCCTTCTTTGTTCTTGCTATGAGTGAGTAGTCTCATTCACTAGGGTGCGGGGAGTAGCCTCGCTACCCAAGTTTTCATTCCATGCAATGTAACTCATGAGTTTGTAATAGATAAATGCTATCTTTTCAGTTTAACATCAATCGTTTAATGAATGCTTGTTGCTTGATCACCAACTTGTGTTATCTTTTATCTAATAGTGCGAATTGTCTATGTTTGTTCTTTTAGATTCGATTACCGATTGTATGTTAGTTCTTGATGTGTGTATCCACCATGCATCTATTTCAGTATCTAGGAACGTCTTTTGTAAAGTGGAGTAAACTCACCCCCATCGCTATACTTTCATACTATGAAATGGAATCAGTTGACGTATGAAAGTATAGCTTTGACGGGTCGAGGAACACACTTTGTAAAGGGAGTAATGCAAAGTAAGTGACCATTCGTTCGGGAATGGCTGGCGTTGCAATACTCCCACGTTCCTCGTAGTTAGTTGTCTGAAAGGAAGCTAAGTCTACAGAAATACTAACTGATTAGACTCTTATTGCATACCATGTTGTTATAATGTATGTTTTGATTCATGTGTAGTGGTGGTGAAACTTGATAACATCCTAGTGGTTCCATAACATTGTTTAGAACCCCAACTTTACTTTCCTACCTTTACTTTACTTGCATTTAGTTTAATCAAACCAAAATCAACTTTTGATCTAATCATCAACTTTCAAGTAGGCAAATAGAATTAAAACATTTTCCATCCTATTAAACCCTTAATAGGACCGTTGTCTCGAGGATCGACCCTTAACTGTACTACAATAAGGCTTCCACGTACCTTGGCGTACGTGGGTGGAGACTTATTATAGCACATGCAAGGATAAACCTAGAGACTGTCTACCTCTAGGATTTTTAATGGTGCACACAACTCCACGCAAGTGGAAGCTCCATCATATACTCCAGGCGAAGAGAATATATGTAGGGTATTACCTAAGGAGCGGTAGCACAGAAACTAAAGTAGTTCAAGAAAAACAAGAATAAGATGACAAAAGAAACAAGATGAAATAAGTATATGGGAGGAAACTTGGGTTGGGGTTCACCTACTAAAGCATCTCACCAACATGCAACATCATCTCTCTCCCTCGCACACTCTTACCAAGATTACAAGCAACCACCAAAAGTGTCTACTCCACTCTTTCTTAAGATGATGATAGATCTAAATCTAGAGGTATTCTCTCTCACTCGAGATGACCACACGTAAACTTCACATCAGAACAAATGGTTTTAAGTCCTTAGCATGCCAACACTTTCATGCATTCATACTACTCCATGACACATGATAAAAGCAATATTACTCTCTCGAGATATCAACAATCAAACATCACAAGATGGTAGCTAAGCATACAAGTGAAGCATTAAAATAGGTGCATAGATAAAATCTCAATAAGAATATGTATATTCAATAGAAAGAGACAATATATATGTTGGGAGAGCCTTAATGGCTACTCCCAACCCAGGTTAAGGTGTTTAGCTGCTCATGCTTGCGGACATCATAATGGTGTTACAGAAAGATGTAAACGTGTAGTCCCACGAAGAGAGGAGGGAAGTACATTGAGATGGGATGATAGATATAGAGAGAAGAGACATGATACAACACAATACTTCTTCAGATATGGATCTAACATGTGGATGGTGTGGACGGTTGTCTTCTCTCTAAGAAGGAATCTTCAGTCTTCTCTCTCCTCAGCTTCCACCTTTGGAGATCCAAGACTGGTGGATCGGATGGTCTGGAATGAATATGGAACACAACAACATTTCGTGGTCCTCGGGATCTGATCTATGATCTGATGATTTGACAAGACAGGCGAGTGTGATATTTATAGGCACATTCCACCGACTTAGGCCTAGACTGCAGTCACGGTCTCAGTTAGGTGAGGGGTGAGACCACAATTGCGGTCTGCTCTTTATTCCATCTTTCATCACGGTTGAGATTAGTCACGGTCTGGTGACGATCGCGATCGAGGTATGCTTGTGCGCTGCTTCCAGGCGGTCGAGGTTGAAGTCTTCCCATTTAGTCACAGTTTGCAAGGACCCATCAACGACTGTGGTTTCCAAGCTAGTCCCAATACTTCTTGATCACAGTATGTGCCCACACTGCTACCCCTGGTCTATCTTTGAGGCGCATGTTCTGATCACGATCATCCTTGAGGTCGCGGTTGAGCAATGACTACGGTTTGTAAACTAGCCGTGTTCCATCCTTGACGCCTGATGATCTCGATCTCTAGAGAGATCTGACACCGCGATCATAGTTGAGATATAAGTGGACCACAGTCATGGTCTTGGTCCGCGACCTGGGTTGTGAATGTACCTAAAACCGTGTAAGTGAGGCTTTAGTAAAAAAGATAGAAAAGTTATGTGAAAAGCTAACAAAAGATATACTAAAAGCGGTGTAAAATATATACAAAAAGTACGTAAAATAGAGTGTTATCAACTCCCCCAAACTTAGAATCAAGGTTGTCCTTAGGCTAAGTGTAGGTTCAAGAACTCAGAGAGAGAGTGAACAATCTTAGTAGACAAAATGATAACATGATTGAAATATCTCATTCTTGCATCAAGACTGTTGTAGCATGTTTTCTAACCCTTAGGTCTCATTCCTCCCCCTCAACCGGAGTTGCATAACTTCATTTTCTTGCCATTACCTTCAATTGTAAAATGCTCCTCCTTCTCAACTTATCACCCCTTCCCTTAGGTAATGACCGTACTAGTACAAGATCTTTTTCGAGGGGTAGCTTTCACACCAATTCTTTTTTTTATTCAGTTGAACCTAAGCTAATGTGCTCGAGTCTCAAGGCTTTAGATGTTTTCCTCTTCGTCTTAAACTCCTCACCCACAACTGTCATAAGACCAATGTTGCCCTTTTTGGGCTTCTGACTTTAAGTCAGGTGGTTTTGTGAGTTTTCATTCAAAATTGGAGGTGTGCAAGCTTGATTTCAAGATTACACTTACGGGCTTGACATATCTGCATTCATGAGTGCAACAATATATCATCCCTGTAGAAACTTTTAGCATCTTTTTGGGCACAACTCTCATATTTTTTTAATTTCTTTTTGGATTTTTACCTCTCCTTTCAGGCTTGGGTGTGAGGGATTTTTACTTGGTCTTCTGGGCAGACAAGCCTCTTTTATATGTGCTTTGAAGAGGGAAGATGTTTCCCTTTCTACAGAGATAAGGATTTTCTGGTCAAAAGCGTCAGGTGAGGGTGGTTGGTCAGGAGTATGACTAGGTGAAGTTCTCTAGTCTCTGAGGGTTTCATGAGTTAAGGTTGTCACATCTACAACATCTTATTACAAGAATGAGATAGAGTAGTTGTGACATCCCGCTATCAGATAGACAACGAAATGCCACGCAAAAATGTGCAGAACTACCATAACCACACATTACCGAAAATATGAGTTAATTAAAACCGATTGCAGATAACAGGTAAAAGAAAATTGTTACATCCAAATCCTTATCCTGCAGAGAAACATGTTATATAAACATTCACAAGCGTTGATATATTGCTCATAGCTTAGAGAAACCAGCTGTCCATGAGCACAAGAGTTCACCACCTTTTTATACATACATTGCAGGCCACGTCAGGCCAGCAACAGGATATACAAAATTACAATGGCTATTCATCGCGAAACATCATCAAAACACCTCCGAGGACATAAGAGTACATGGATGAATATAGGAATCTACTACAAACGACCAAAACAACAACATATCCATCTCTTGCCTTCTACTACTCTTCTTACTGCTCGGCCGCAACCTCACGACCACCACCTCATCTAACACGATCACCTAAAAAGGTTGTAAACCAGCAGGGTAAGACACACAGTCCCAGCGAGAAACATAACTCCCTGCCGAAACTATAAAACATTAGAAAGGTTAAAACATATATAGTAGATAATAAGAGCAGCATACTGAGTAGGACTTATTTTATTAACAAACTTACCAAGATGTCCAGGGGGCATATAACCAGGTATTCTTCATGGAACATGATTGACAAGATAAGCTTTAAAAGAACTTATCACAAAATATAAGGAACACACAAATAACTGCGAGGTATAACTAGATCAACTACACAAGCAAAGCCTCAACCAATGTTCCATGTTTCGCCCTAAGCAGGGTATATACTATCGACTGGATTGCATATTATTATGCCCTGAGGAAGTAAGCCGTACCGCTCAAATCCAACCATCAACTGTGAAGCCCAAGCCGGTGCCATACAAGGTCAATGGAAGATCCAGACTCCACGACCTCTACTCCTCGTGGTCAGTTCATGAAAACCAAAAGCTACCCATGTCTCTAACCCGCCTTGGTACATGTCTCGACGCTAGTATACCTTGAGCCACGGGCCTGATCACCGTGCTCTTGAGCCATTAACGCATTCATGCTCTATCACACTAAGCCATGGTCCTGTTCACCATGCTCCAAATATCCTGAGTTTGCAACTACAATTTCACTCAAAATCCTCTTGTTTTCGGCTAGGAGAAACCCTGCATATTCAACAATATGTGCTCCGGGTTAACCCACAGGAGAACCCATTTCACCATCACCAACTACTGACGATGATGGATCTATGGCCAGGGCAACTACATTATATGTTCTGCTGTAATTAATTTAGTATATTTTAGGTGGATTATTGAGGCAACCAAGTTGTAAAACATGGGCAACATTGAGTTACTTTATTACTTTCATTACCATGGGATCTCAATCCCTCATCATAGAATACTATTGCCTCTCAAGGCATCAACATCAGCATGGGATAGTAATACCTTATCTCAAACATCAGAGGATAACACCTCAACTTAGGCACTCAACCTTTATTGGATCAACAAGCCTTTCACATCATACATGTGATACCTTCTCATCAACAAGGATTATCCTCATAGTAGAATACATATAACTCATAGCTCTTACCTGGCTATGAAATTCACCTGATACACCTGCATTTTTAGTATGCATATCACTGAACATAGATTTAGATGACATATCAAGCTATCAAGGTTCAAGATACACATGATTGGAACAACATCCATGATTATATTTTCATGAAGTACAAATATGTGTTTGAAGGCAGATTTTGTTATTATTATCAAACCATGATCATTCACCATGCCCTACATCTTATGAGCATAATTATTATCAAGGGATACGTCCCTGAGGATTACCCAACCATAGCCTAGTCATACATCATTGGCCACAACCTATCATCCATAACCCATCATCGACAAAGGTGTGGTTACAAGATAACAACTCGTCTAGGTTTCCCTGAACTAGGCATAACCCTTACCAAAGGTATCGTCTACCCTCACTATAGATATGGTGGGCAACACTATCCCTCACCCAAAAGAGGTACCAGGTAGGTTTACATCCCTCACTCAAAGCCTATCGGCTAGAGCATCAAACCCTAAGGGGCTATGCCACCATATCGACCATCACCATGTCGTGCACTCATGCACAAGGGTAACGAGCAGACATGGCCAATGTAGTGCAACCTAGTCTAAGAACTGTGTCGTGTATCCATGTCCTAGAGAGTATCGTGCACCCAAGTGTAAGGTGATATTTCGAAACCAAGTGCAAAGATATGTCGAGCAGCACAACCAGCCCTAACGGCCAAGACCCTATCACCCATTAGGGTTAGGATTTCATATCGGGCATCCATCATCACCATAATGCCCAAGGCCATATCGACCAAGGCCAAGATCATAACACCCAAGAAGCACACTACTGACATCTATAAAACTACACCAGGATGCCTAAGGAGGGCTATCGTTCAACTAAGTTAGGCACTACATATTAGTCACCACTAAGGCATCTATCTAGGGTTTCACCACCCAAGCACCGTATCGGGCAACATCAAAATCAACCCATGTCACCCAAGGCACAAAACATAGATATCTACCAAGCAGCATGTTGGCCAAAGGGACATCCAGGGTTCAACACTCCCAAAACCTTCTTGGGTAGCAAGGCATATTGCCCAACAACACTATCATGGTGAAGGGGTCATATCAGGCAACAAGGTCAATAGTATCTAACTTAGCATATCATCCAACATGAAACCCTATAAGAGGTGTATCAGGAAAGGCACCACAAAAAGGGTATCGTGCAAGGCACAAGGACCATATCCGTTTGGTCATCATCAACCACAAGATCACCATCATCAAACCCTAATAGATTAAGAGGGTTGGATCACCTCTCAACAACTAAGAGAGAGGGACTTTGCACAACCTCCATCACATATCGGGCAACATGGTGGATCATCCATATCGGCCAACACTCCATCCTCACTAGATCATCAACAACCAAAGGCTCACCTCTCAAATCCATGGTGAGAGAAGGGTATTGCCCAAGCAACCAGAGCATAGACTCACCTCTCAATGACTAAGGAAGAGAGGGGTTTTGCCTACACCACTAGAGCTCAAGCTAATTTCTCAAAACCAAGGAGAAAAAGGGGTATTGCCCCAAGGAAAACCTTAAACCATGTCTTTGGCCAACAAGGTCCAAGGACAGACAACTATCAACATCATAGCCACTAAGTCCAACAAGATTAAAGATACAAACTAGAGCAAGAAACATATCCAACAATATGCAAGGTCGATCAAGATCATATATGAACATGCAACATAAAAGAAGGTAGTATAGATAGGGTTAGGAGTTATGTAACCTACCTCAAGCATTTCCTTCTAGCTCCAAAGCTCTTAGCACCTAGCTCCCAAGCTCCAAGCACCACCTTCGGCCACCTCAAGAAGAGAAGAAAAGCTCATAACCACCATGGCCGAAGAACAAGTAAGAAGGAGAAGAAGGTTCTAAGGAAAGAGGGGGAGATGCTCACCAGAAGAAGTGAAGCAAGACTCACTCTAGGGTTCAGCCACCACTAGAGGAAGAAGAAAACTCCACCAATAAGATCATACACCAAGCTTGCTCTACCAAGGGAAGGTGTATCGACCTCCAAAGGAGAAAGAAGGAACTAAAGGAACTAAAGAGCTAAGAAACTAAGGAGAGGGTTGTATATATACAAAAGGATATATGGGGCAACCACCTTGGTGTTTCTCTACATGTGCATGTCCAAGGCATCACTTGTCCAAAGCCATGCCACCTTGATAAACTAAATGCTCATGTCATGCCACCAACTAACAAACGATCGACCACTTGTCCAAGGCATGGTGATAAAAATAAGGCAAGGTCAAGGTGGTCACCTTGGGCGACACAACCCACCGGGCGACACACCCTCATGGGAGACACACCCCATCTGGGTGACACAGGTCACCAAGGTACTCCCTAGAATGACACAAGACCCAACAAATCTAGGCAAAGCCCAAACAAGGCTTCAACAAGGCCCAAAACTACTTAAGCAACGGGCCGAACCCATCCTCTCAACCCTAGAGGATGCAAAAGAGAGTGGAAAACATCTCTCAAGGTGACAAACTTACATATCAACCCTAAAACTTGGATAAATTGCAAGTTGCACACTCAACTCTCAACAAGCATAAACAAACCCTAATCACAACCTCAGGTGATTAGAAATCATCTAAACATAAGGTTTAGGCAAAGAAAATAGGGTAAGTCCAAAACGAAGGTCAGGGTCCTTACTAGCCATAAACCTCGACAAAGGGATTTCGCCCCCAAAATCCGAAGAGAAAAGTGAGGGATACTTCCTCCTCATCTCTTCCTCGAGCTCCCACATGCCTTCCTCAATGCCACGATGATGCCAAAGAACTTTCACAAGTGCCAGGTCCTTTCTTTTCAACTTCTTTACTCTCTTATCAAGAATCATCACTAGACCTTCCTCGTAGGTCACATCTTCATCAAGCTCAACCTCAACCGGATGTATCACTATCCTTATGTCTGGATGACTTTTCTTCAACATACTGACGTGGAACACCGGATGTAACCTGTACAGCTCTGGTGGTAGTTCTAACTTGTAAGCTACCTTGCCAACACGTGCTAATACTGGATATGGCCCCATATACCTGGGTGCCAACTTGCCTTTTCGGCCAAAACTCAACACGCCTTTCCATGGTGAGACCTTGAGATACCCCTTGTCTCCCATATGGAACTCTAGAGGTCGTTAACGATTATCTGCATATGACTTCTGTCTGTCCTATGCTGTTTTCAACTGTTGTTGTATCCCTTTGATCTTCTCTGTTGTATGCTGCACTAACTCAGGACCCACGAGCTGATACTCACCAGACTCATACCAACATAGAGGAGATCTGCACTTCCTGCCATATAAAGCTTCCTAAGGAGCCATGTCGATGCTCCGCTGGTAACTATTATTGTAGGCGAACTCTATCAAATTGATATATACGTCCCAACTACCTAGGAACTATAGAACACACGCTCGGAGAAGATCCTCCAAAGTACGAATAGTCCTTTCAGACTGCCCATCCATTTGCTGGTGGAAAGCGGTACTGAACCTCAACTGCGTTCCCAATGCTTTGTGAAACTATTCCCAAAAATGACTCATGAACTGGGGACCTCTGTCAGAAACTATCGTTGTGGGTACACCATGCAAATGCACTATCTCATCCACATACACCTGAGCAAGCTTTTTTGCTGTATACGTTGTCTTTACAAGTATGAAATGAGCAAACTTTGTCAACCTGTCCACTATCACCCAAATGGAATCATGATTCTTAGTTATCCTTGGCAGACCAACTATGAAATCCATGGTTATATGATCCCATTTACACTACGGTATCGGAATGGGTTACAACATACCTTCCGTCTTTTTATGCTCAACCTTAACCTGTTGGCATACCACACACCTAGCCACAAACCTGGCTACATCCTTTTTCATGCCAGGACACCAATACAGTTCCTTCAGATTATGATACATCTTGGTGACACTAGGATGCATAGCATGCATTTACGTGTGCACTTCCTCGAGCACTAGCTTCCTCAGATCATCAACATCAGGGACCACCATCCTATCACGATAACAAACTAGTCCATCCTCAGACTCATGGAACCCATCACACTTTTTGCTGCCAAACTCTGATTTGATCAGCTGGACTGAAGCATCTGTCTGCTGTGCATCTTTGATTTGCTGCCTCAACGTAGGATTTACTTGCATTTGTTCCAACAGTCCTGCCAACAAGGAGACTTTCATATGTACATTCATTCGCCACAAAGATACGAACATATCCCGCCTATGGCATACCAAGGAACTCAACTGTGCCTTCTTCATAGGAAGGGAAGAAGATTTCCTGCTAAGCGCATCAACTACCACGTTCACCTTACCAAGATGATACTCAATAGTATAGTCGTAATAACTGATCAACTCCATCCAACGACGCTGTCGCATGTTCAGCTCACTCTTTGAAAAGATATACTTCAGGTTCTTATGACCCATAAAGATTTGGCACACTTCCCCATAAAGATAGTGTCTCCAAGTCTTTAACGCATGGACCACCACTGCCATCTCCAAATCATGTGTTGAATAATTTTCCTCATGTTTCTTAAGCTATCGCAAAGCAAAAGAAAGCACATGATCTTCCTGCATCAGCACACATCCTAAGCCATTTTTGGAAGCATCGCAGAAAACCACATAACCTTTCCCAAGCTCTGGCAGCACCAACACCGGAGCACTAGTCAACTTCTCCTTCAAACTTTGGAAAGCTTACTGAAAATGATCATCCCAAAAAAAAGGTACATCCTTCATGGTCAACTTTGTCAATGGTAACGTGATCACACTGAAGTTTCTTATAAACCTCCGTTAGTATCCTGCTAAACCCAAAAAACTATGGACTTCAGTCGACATCTTTGTTTGCTCCCATTCTGCAACTAAATCCACCTTCTTAGGGTCCACTTTGACTCCTTCTGGAGATATCACATGATCCAAGAAAGTCACTTCCTTCAACCAAAACTAGCACTTGCTGAACTTGGCATATAACTGATGCTAGCGAAGAAGAGTCAATGCTTGTCGAAGATGCTATTCATGCTCCCAACTGTCACGACTATAGATCAAGATGTCATCTATAAAAACTACAACAAACTGATCTAGAAACGGATGGAACACTCTATTCATCAGATCCATGAAAGAAGCAGGAGCATTGGTTAGCCAAAATGACATAACCACGAACTCAAAGTGACCATACCTCATCCTAAAAGCTAACTTTGGTATGTCCTCATCCTTAATCCTCAACTGATGATATCCAGACTGTAGATTGATATTTGAAAACACTATAACACCATGCAACTGATCCAACAGATTGTCTATCCTTGATAACGGTTACTTTTTCTTGATTGTAACTTTGTTCAACTGCCAGTAATCTATGCACAACCACATCGACCCATCTTTCTTCTTTACAAACATGACTGGAGCACCCCACGACGATGTGCTCGGTCTGATGAAACCTTTATCTAGCAACTCCTATAACTGCTTCTTGAGCTCTGCCATCTCAGCTGGAGCCATCCTGTATGGTGTCTGAGCAACTAGTTGTGTTCCTGGTACCAGATTGATCTCAAAGTCAATCTCTTGAGGTGGGGAAACATCAGGGAACTCTTTGGGAAATACATCTGCAAACTCTCAGACAATAGAGACCTCCTCAAGGCTAGGACCTTTTGCCTTAGTATCTATAACATGAGCTAAGAATGCCTTACATCCTTGCCGCAAAAACTTCTCTGCCACCATTGCTGACACTAAACACGTCGAAAGAATATTCCTATCTCCTTGGAAGATCCACTTCTCACCACCATCCACAAACACTGCTTGCTTGGAACCACAGTGCAACACAACCTTATACTTCTCTAGGGTATCCATCCCAATGATTACATCGAATCCATGCATCTCAAGTGGTATAAGGTCCACTTGTATCTCATGTCCCAAAAATGATAGAATAAAAGATGGACACACTTCTCGAAGCATCAATGAGCCATCAAGAGGGGTTTCTAACAACAAACTATCTTTCTTACAAATAACAGGTAGAAGACATTTATCAATGTTGGGTTTTAGGGGAGGTAGAGAAGGCAGCGGAAACAAAATTTTTTCTCCCCCAAACCCGGAACAAGGAAATGTGTCAACATCTATATAATAGGAAAGGATGGTTTGTGGAATCATACCTTGTCCCGAGGCTTGCTCGGCGACAATACCTCACGCCTTGCAAGGTCTTCACCTCCGGTCTTGGACGGTGTCTGTGCAGCTCCTAGTCGCACCGGGACTGACTCCTCCTCCTCTCGCCGAGACTGTTGGGATTGACAGTTGTCCTCCTGAGCGGCAGAAACCTCCCGCCTCTGAAGTAGTCCACACGGACCACCTGGAACTCCACACTCCTTGTCCCACAAGGAAGTGGAAGGAGTCGCACCCTCCTGTTGATGTACTAGTCTCCAACACACTCTCCTGCTTCTAGTTGCAACTGCAGTTGTCCTTTCCTTGCTGCACCTCCCTTTGTGGGAAGCACTTGCTCGGGCTCTCTCTCGGTTACCAAAACCAGAGAGAACGACAACTTTGCAGAGCAACTGGTTGCACTGATTTGTACTTTGAGAAGCCCCCAATACCCCTATATATAGGCGGGTCATGGGACAGGGTTCTCTGTCCCCAACAATATGGGACTAAAGTAGGAGTAGAAGGGTTCGAGATTTTTTCACAAAAGCAACCAACTCGCAACCTGAACCGATCGGTTCACAAGTGAACCGGTCGGTTGGGGACCTGAACCGGTCGGTTCACACCTCAACCGATTGGTTGGGACCCATGAGCTGATCGGTTCACTTCTGAACCGGTCAGTTCGTGGTCTTGGTCGGTTCCTGATTGACTTTCCTTCTTTTGTTTCTAACTGGTATCAAATACCAATCCTTGTTCCAATCAAATTGGGCAAGTGAAACACAAGGAAAATTCTCACCAATCCTACTTTCACAACTTGCTCAGTTGCACCAATTGAACCGATTGTTTCAACACTTGAACCGATCATTTCACCCTGTCCATGAGCTGATCGGCTCAACATTTAAGCCGACCGGTTCAGCAACCTCAATCGAACAGTTCAACACTTGAACCGATTGGTTGGGAGTGTAGGTTGTGCAGAATCTGTCAATTGCGATTTCAATCAATCCGATACTCCAATAAACATGTTCAACACCTTGAACATTATGATATTGAGCTATCAATCAATTGTGTGTTTACTTGAACTACTAAACTCCTTTAGTAATCAATCTAAACATTGCTTATGGACAAAACTCCTCTTCTAGGTTAAATCCTATGTGTGTGACCCTGCAGGTCCATTTCACATTGGCAGTGAAAGTCCATAACGCTTATGACTTCACAAGCAAAGAGCGGTGCCTAGTCACACATCAGTGCTACCCAAGTGAAAGTAGAAAGTTGGAGAACACCTTTCAATCCTACAATCTGTGAATGGTGTTATAGCGAATGTATAATTCCTTTGTCATTGATATCCCGAATGAACTCGAGGCATGGAACAGTCATCCTGTCAACGTTCATTCACTTTCTTGATCTCAGAGTAGATTGAACGAGATATGTATGACATCAATATCACATATTGATTCAGACATGCATGCACACGCCTATCTCAATCCTACTCATCAAGTGGCCTTGGATATCAAACTCCCTCAGGAGGGACAAATCCCATATCTATCACTCACCCCTCAAAAGCCCCATGTGTCAAAGCCACCCAATCATCACCTTTATAACAACCCATGTTTCAGGACTGCGTTTGATGATGTCAAAGTGTGCCCAACGACATGTGTTGAGTGTAGTGATTTCTGGTCAAAGAATCACATTCACCACCATCACTGTGAGTAATGACTGTGACTACCATGTTATGGTTCCATGTGTCAAACTCATAGTGGGTCTGTCCGGTACACTTGTTCTCTAACAAGTACCTATGTGTTTGGTTTGATATCTCTATATCATGACTAATGAGATTCTGTCATCAACCAACACCACAATCTAGTCTTGTGTGTCATTGCTGTCTATCTACCTTCCACAATGACATCTGACTAGGGACATAACAAGAATGTACAAACTCTTAGCATCCGTATGATCTCATCGTTCAGGTCCTCAACCTGAAAGCATACATCATTGAGTACTGTCATTCTCTAGACATTCAATTTGTTCTATCACTATCTCTTATGACTGAACCAGAAAGAATTGGAAGCTTGCCTTTGATGTTTATCAAATAAATCTTAATGTATCCCACCAATCATCCCATGATTGGCTCTCAGGGTATACATACCAACAGACTCCCACTTGCACTGCGATCCAATCACCCTTGAATCATATTCATAGTGATCTTTAAACATGTCCCACATGTTACTGTGATCTAGTGTCAACATAGTGAGTAATGGCAACACCTTGCCAAAGTCAGTATAAATTGCATGTCTCTCATCTCTTCACTGTACGTTACACATATGAGATGGAGTTGCCGTAATATGCGATCTAGTATTCCTCTGCTAACCTTTAGCCATATTGCATGATCAAGGATTCCATACTTGTCATCAATGAGCGGAATATCTATAAGTTCATCTCATGAACTTCTAGATCCATATAGTATCTACTTCTATTCTCTAACGCATAGATACTCGGCATTTCCTTTTAAATGGTTTTATTGGAACACTTCCAATTATCAACAAACCTTCATTTCATACATCCTATGTATATATTTCACGATTAATTTTCTATCCTTTTGGAAGTTTGCATCAATGTAACTCTTTACATTGAACTCTTCCTTATCTCCATAGAACTAGTACTTCTCAAGTACTTATCAAGTTCTCATGGTATTCCAGTAAGCCTTATTGGAAGCAGACAGACATCCACTCGTCATGTCCCACATACGAGTTATCAGGATGAGCACATCATATTGCCATGTCCTACATACAAGATGATGAATGCATTTTGTTCTTGCCATGTCGATACATGCAAGATAATGGGATGATTACATACATGATAGATCCATATCTATTCTTCATGTTCCCATTCTTCATAAGAATTGGACACTTGGCCTTGGGATACTAACTCCATGTAGAATGGACAAGTTTTCTCCCACTGAATCTGTATATACTGAACACTTCAGTACAGATTGCCAATGTATGCTCTCTCTTTTCAGGTCAAGAGATTTTGAGAACTATCTCTATAGATCTCTATTCCTATCACATAGGAAACATATCTATCTTCCCTAAAGATAATTTCCACTTTTGGATTTCATTCTAGAACAATTCCATTTCACATCAATATGTGGAATGTGAACATGCTCCCACTAAATCACAAATCCCTTATTTATCTTTGATATATCAGTCAAACCCTTTGACTATATTATCAAAGTAAAGATCCAATTCTGAGTTGCTTGTACTCAATCAATCATATTGATTAGTCCATTGTAACTTATAGACTTCATTTGCATTAGTGGATTCATAAACCTTATAGGTGGTGTCACATACACATCCTTGTTTTATTCCTCATAGGAATGCGGATTTAGAATCCATATGCCAAATGTCTCAGTCATTAAGTTGCAATCAACAAGCATCATCCTTCTCAAAATATTATCCATGTGTCTTAACACTTAAGACTCATTTGCACTTATGGATTTTATCCAATGGGTGCTACCATCAAGGTCATACCTTATGGTTCACATGGATATCATTTAGGATGTAATGCTCATAAACCATAATTCAGAATTCGATTCCTCATATTCATCTAGATAGTTGACTCATCACATGAACAACTCATAGATAATTGAGGTGTATCTGTTAAGAACTCACAACCCTTGTGATTCTTAATTTCTTTTATTAGTGTGGGGTATTCTTTTATTAATAAGAATTTAATTATTTGATAATCATTCTCTAACTCCTTAGAGTATGATTCCTTCTTGATTTAGACATCTCCATGCCTTAATCATGAGTTCACTATGATACACTATCATAATCACTCATAAGGATCTCAAACATTTGGTCCAAGTATTTCATTCATTGATCTCATTAAGAATTAACACTTTACCAAATTTTCACTTCATCTATGATAATCTTGAACACTTCAAGATATTCATATTGGTATTTCTCTAAACACCATTTGAAGTATTAGCATTTGTTCCAATAGGTATGTAAATACATCACATGTATTATACCTAATTGGATAATCATTCTCCCACTACCATTAGTGAAGATTGATTAATCATGTCCAAGATATTCATGTCTCTTAGTGGTTCTCTAACCAAAAGAGTCTAGATTTATCCATCATATGGAAACTAGAAATGAATTTCTCATGATTGATGCTAATTTGATTGTTTGAGTTATCTATAACTTCTAGGTATCATTTTATCTTATGCATATCAAATACCACAATATAAGCAAGGCATTTCCACAAAGACCATATCTTTAAAATTGAAACATCAACTTTATTAATTGCCATCATTGTCATACAATATGCAAAAATAAAGTGTTTCTATCTATTGGCAATATATGAAATAGCAGTTCTCAAGTCTATTTCGTGCTGAAATAAACTGAAAGATACTCCTATATATGGCAGCAACACTTGCTCCAAAGATGGGTACTTCTTTCTTGGTCCTTTCACAAAGGCCATCACTTCTTTGTGGATGTTGCATGACATATCCATATCTTGGTATCATATACCTCAAATAAAGAAGCGGTTCATTTCATGATACCTTAGGTGGAGATTTACATCCCCTCATTCATCTTCTTTTGTTCTTCCAGATATAGAGGGAAATTCCCTCATACACTCTTTCCCCATGTGCCTTGAGGCTAAAGATGGCTTGGATTACTGGCTAGCATCAGACCACTTCTTTGCTTTGCCCTTGTCCTTGCCCTTAAGAATTACCATTTCTTTGATCACATCAAAGATTACGGTTTGTCTTTCTTCATCTTTGCCTCTACTATCCTCAACATGTGCAACAACTCTGTCAATGCTTGTCAAAGTTGTTCATGTTGTATCTTACCATGAATTGTATGATTCTCGCAACATTTCCAGTATCATACCAATAGCCAACTCTTGGCTCAGAGGGAATCCTTCTTAGTCAGGTTTTCAACATACCCAATCACATTGAATGTGTGAATACCTTACTGGATCTCTTTCTGTCATGACATACTAGGACAGTGTCTTGGAGACATCATATGTCTCATGTTATCTCTACAACTCATAGTTCAGAGAACACAACATCAAGCACTCCTCATCAATGTCATCCTCGGTATGCTTCCATAAGCATACTTTCAACCATTGATATGGTGGGATCGAGTTCATCTGGTTATGGTATAATTAGGACTTAGAGCTTTCGCTCTTTGATTGAGAACACTTCTCATCATCCTAACCAGTCATGGAATTATTCCCATTTAATTTTTTGGTCTCAAAGACTGATCGCAAATAATGTGATTTGTTGGTTAACCATTTATATGCAATTTTAGTCCAAAACTCTTTTGACTTGTTTGATTGATTTGAAAGTTTGACGATATAATTATGCCTTTAATTAATTATCGCTCCCACTATTTTACTTCAAATTGATAGCCCTCACCATTAATTCGGAAGATTGCAGTGTACAACCTTCTAGTGGGCAAGATCCTGAAATCCTCTAAGTCATGAACCAGCTTGGGCTGTCACCCACAACTTAGATCTCTCAAGTAGGCAACACTTGCCAATTGCATCATATGCAACTCTTGATAAGATGTCATATGCAACTCCTTGCCATGATCATCTCCATGCCTCAAGGTGCTAGATCCTATCTAGGTCACCTTGTTAAGTCTGACCCAAAGCAAACACAATGAATATGCACCCTGCTTGGGCAGACCCACACATTCATCCTTCACGCTTCCACGAGATAGACGGTGCACCACGCTTGGGCGTGCCCACACTTGGTCGATCAAGCTTTTCACGTGTGTCGCATTTGGAAGGCATCTAAAACTTAATATTTAATGAGGGATTTGGTTTTATATACATATACATATACATATACATATCCAATCACCACAATACATAGTACGTATCATATACATGCTATATCCCGCAGAAAACATGCAAAACGATAAAAGCGATGATTATGGCCATCCTAATGTGATTCCTCGAGCCAAGAGGAATCACAGTCATCTAGGTATACATCTCATGCAACCTGTACAAGATGAATTCTATGCCTTGCCTTCTGAGTAGATCAACTCATCACATGAGTAGCCTGCTCGATCTAGCCCGGTCGTCTGGGTGCCACCAGCCGATCGGTTGGCTCCTCCAACCGATCAGTTTGCCTGGTCATCGTGCATCTCATGATGTCTGCCACCCGCTCATCTCGCTCCTCAAACCGGTCATCAACCGATCGGCTCACTCCTTGAATCGATCGTCTGGTACGTCAACCGACCGGTTCATGCCTTGAACCAATCGTCTCAGCTGTCGTCTGGATGTCCGCCGTTCTTTGACATAATAGGAAATAAAATTCTATCCTATTTTATATTGTAAAAAGAGAAACCTCGAGTTACATTCAAGGGGAGCAAAGGTAGGAAAGAAATTTCGAATTATTTTGAGTTACATCAGGAATAGGAGAAGGAAGATCAGTGCGCAGACCGAGATACAAGCAACCACATACAACCATACACAGATAGGGTTTATTGGCCATAACCACGCTATACATCCACCACAAAACTCGTTTAAGGGCGATGCGTATCGAGTGCATTAATAATACATATCATATATGTAATTGGGATTTGTGGATTTAGGATTGGACATGCATAAAGCCAATTTTATTCACATCGTATGCAATAAATAAAGGCGACAAACCAAAATCGATCATATCGACATTCCTAAAATATAGAGCAGTTGACGTGGCTCTGATACCACTGTTGGGTTTTAGGGGAGGCAGAGAAGGCAGCGGAAACAAAAATTTTTCTCCCCCAAACCCGGAACAAGGAAACACGTCAACGTCTATATAATAGGAAAGGATGGTTTGTGGAATCATACCTTGTCCTAAGGCTTGCTCGGCGACAATACCTCACGCCTTGCACGGTCTTCACCTCTGGTCTTGGACGGTGTCTGTGCAACTCCTGGTCGCACCGAGACTGACTGCTCCTCCTCTCGTCGAGACGGTCGGGATTGATAGTTGTCCTCCTGAGTGGCAGAAACCTCCCGCCTCTGAAGTAGTTCACACAGACCACCTAGAACTCCACACTCCTTGTATCACAAGGAAGTGGAAGGAGTTGCACCCTCCTGTTGACGTACTAGTCGCCAACACACTCTCCTGCTGTCAGTTACAACTGTAGTTGTCCTTCCCTTGCTACACCTCCCTTTGCGGGAAGCACTTGCTCGGGCTCTCTCTCGGTTACCAAAACCAGAGAGAATGAAAACTTTGCAGAGCAACTAGTTGCACTGAGTTGTACTTTGAGAAGCCCCCAATACCCCTATATATAGGCGGGTCATGGGATAGGGTTCAATGTCCCCAGCAATATGGGACTAAAGCAGGAGTAGAAGGGTTCACAATTTTTTCACAAAAGCAACCAACTCGCAACCTGAACTGATCAGTTCACAAGTGAACCGGTCGGTTGGGGACCTGAACCGGTCGGTTCACACCTCAACCGATCGGTTGGGACCCATGAGCCGATCGGTTCACTTCTGAACCGGTCGGTTCGTGGTCCTGGTCAGTTCCCGATTGACTTTCCTTCTTTTGTTTCTAATTGGTATCAAATACCAATCCTTGTTCCAATCAAATTGGGCAAGTGAAACACAAGGAAAATTCTCACCAATCCTACTTTCCCAACTTGCTCGGTTGCACCAGTTGAACCGATCGTTTCAACACTTGAACCGATCGTTTCACCCTGTCCATGAGCCGATCGGCTCAACATTTAAGTCGACCGGTTCAACAACCTCAGCCGACCGGTTCAACACTTGAACCGATCGGTTGGGAGTGCAGGTTGTGCAGAATCAGTCAATTGCGATTTCAATCAATTCGATACTCCAATCAACATGTTCAACACCTTGAACATTATGATATTGAACTATCAATCAATTATGTGTTTAATTGAACTTCTAAACTCCTTTAGTAATCAATCTAAACATTGCTTGTGGACAAAACTCCTCTTCCAGGTTAAATCCTATGTGTGTGACCCTGCAGGTCCATTTCATGTTGGTAGTGAAAGTCCATAACACTTATGACTTCACAAGCAAAGAGCGGTGCCTAGTCACACATCAGTGCTACCTAAGTGAAAGTAGAAAGTTGGAGAACAACTTTCAATCCTACAATCTGTGAATGGTGTTACAGCGAATGTATAATTCCTTTGTCACTGATATCCCGAATGAGCTCGAGGCATGGAACAATCATCCTGTCAATGTTCATTCACTTTCTTGATCTCAGAGTAGATTGAACGAGATATGTATGACATCAATATCACATATTGATTCACACATGCGTGCGCACGCCTATCTCAATCCTACTCATCAAGTGGCCTTAGATATCAAACTCCCTCGGGAGGGACAAATCCCATATCTATCACTCACCCCTCAAAAGCCCCATGTGTCAAAGCCACCCAATCATCACCTTTATAACAACCCATGTTTCAGGACTGTGTTTGATGATGTCAAAGTGTGCCCAACGACATGTGTTGAGTGTAGTGATTTTAGGTCAAGGAATCACATTCACCACCATCACTGTGAGTACTGACTGTGACTACCATGTCATGGTTCCATGTGTCAAACTCACGGTGGGTCTGTCTGGTACACTTGTTCTCTAACAAGTACCTATGTGTTTGGTTTGATATCTCTATATCATGAATAATGAGATTCTGTCATCAACCAACACCACAATCTAGTCTTGTGTGTCATTGCTGTCTATCTGCCTTCCACAATGACATTCGACTAGGGACATAACAAAAATGTACAAACTCTTAGCATCCGTATGATCTCATCATTCAGGTCCTCAACCTGAAAGCATACGTCATTGAGTACTGTCATTCTCTAGACATTCAATCTGTTCTATCACTATCTCTTATGACTGAACCAGAAAGAATTGGAAGCTTGCCTTTGATGTTTATCAAATCAATGTTAATGTATCCCACCAATCATCCCATGATTGGCTCTCAGGGTATACATACCAACAATCAAGCATTATACAAGCGATAAAAGAGTGTGTAGCACCCGGGTCAACCAGAACAGATATAAAGTAAGAAGTAGACAAATGAATGTAATAATCCATCTGACCTGCTACCACTCGTGGGTTGACTATCGCCTCTAACTGACTCATAGTATAGAATAGAGTCGTTGCTTGCTGTCGTCCACGTCCTTTGCTTCCTTGAGAAGACGATCCTGCTTGCGACGCCTGACAACATCCTTGCCCTCTGTTACCACTAGACTGCTGTCTATCTGACACTTGTTGACTCTGCGTTGGTTGCTACGTCACTTCAACGTCTCTTCTTGGGAAATTTGACTTCAAATGTCCAGTCTGTCCACAGTGATAGCATGACCTGCCTTCTAATTGCAGCCTAGATGGCCCTGTCACTTCCACTGAAGCTGTACTGTGCGCTTTGGATGGTGAAAATCCACACCCTCTTCCCTTACTCAGAGACCACTGTGACGACGCACTGGAACCTTGTATCGCAGAAGGTGCTGAAATCCTTGGCTTCTTGAAGCCATCAAACCTCTATCTCTGGAACCGAGCATGTTTCTTCTTTGTCATGGACTCTCTCTTCTCCTTGACTGGTCGTTCTATCCTCCGAACAAACTCCACAAATGTGGTGAACCGCTCCCGGTTCTCTAAAGTAGCAGTAGGTGTTGTCATCTCAGCACTCAAACCCTTCTCAAACCGTCTGATTTTCTCATCATCTGTAGTCGCCATGTGAGGACAAAACCTCGGTAGGTCCATAAACTTGGCCTCATACTCGGTGATGCTCATTTTTCCTTGGCGTAGATGCTCAAACTGGTTGATCTTCTCATCCAATCTTCAGGAAGTATCAGCTGATGAACTTCCGACAGAAGACGTCCCAACCTATCGCCTGACCAGGACGCTTCTCCTCCTCGATGGCCCACGAGTGGCCAACACTACCTTTTAGAAGGTAGACAACATGCTTGACTTTGTCTGCTTCAGGGATGTTGAGGATCCAGAAGGCCTTCTCCAGACCTATCAGACACAGATCCGCATCTGTTGTATCAACCGTTCCAACATAATCTAAAGCTCCAACTCAGTAAAGCCGCTCGAAGGTCTTCCCAATGCCCAATGTTTCACCATGGGGAGCCTGTGCTCTTGGCAGAGGCTTTGACAATCTTTCTACCATTTGATTCATCATAGCCATTAACTGCCCCATAAGATGCTGATAGGCAGGGTTTTCATAAATGGATGTGTCAAGTTGGGGGACCTCAGGTACCCGATCTTCATGTGCCCACATTCTTGCTCCATCAATAGATGCAACATTGCTGCTCTCGGCAGTGCGTTCTTCATGGTTTCCAAACATCTTTAAGCTTTATCATCCACAGAGGGGAGAAGGTTATTGTAAGAAAATTTGGAAAACTCACAAGAACAGACACGAACCTAGTCCTAGATCCCTGTAGACTCAGCGAACCTAGAGCTATGATACCAAACTAATTGTGACATCCCGCTATCACATAGACAACAAAATGCCAAACAAAAACACACGGAACTACCATAACAACACATTACCAAAAATACAGGTTAATTAAAATCGATTGTGGATAACAGGTAAAAGAAAACTATTACATCCAAATCCTTATCCTACCGACAAAAATGTTATATAAACATTCACAAGCCTTGATATATTGCTCACAGCTTAAAGAAACCAGTTATCCATGAGCACAAGAGTTCACCACCTGTTTATACATACATTACAGGCCACGTCAGGCCAACAGTAGGATATATAAAATTACAACTGCTATTCATCGCAAAACATCATCAAAACACCTCCGAGGACCTGAGAATACAGGAATGACTCTAGGACTCTACTACAAATGACCAAAATAGTAGCATATCCATCTCTTGCCTTCTACTTCTCTTCTTGCTGCTCGGCCGCAACCTCACGACCACCACCTCGTCTAGTGCGATCACCTAAAATGGTTGTAAACCAGTGGGGTGAGACACACAGTCCCAGCGAAAAACATAACTCCCCGCCAAAACTATAAAACCTTAGAAAGGTTAAAGTAGATATAGCAGATAATAAGAGCAGCATACTGAGCAGGACTTCTTTTATTAACAAACTTACCAAGATGTCCAGGAGGTATATAACCAGGTATTATTCATGGAACATGATTACAAGATAAGCTTTAAAAGAACTTATCACAAAATATATGTAATGTACAAATAACTACGAGGTATAACTAGATCAACTACACAAGCAAGTCCTCAACCAATGTTCTGTGTTTTGCCCTAAGCAGGGTTTATACTATCAGCTAGATTACATATTATTATGCCCAGAGGAAGTGAGTCGTACCACTCAAATCCAACCATCGGCTACAAAGCCCAAGCCAGTGCATACAAGGTCAATGGAAGATCCGGACTCCACAAACTCTACTCATGAACAGTGCACAAAAACCAAAGGAGGACTGCAGTCTCATGCTTAAGTGGCCTCAGCCACAGGGTCAGCTCTGCAAGCTACCCATGTCTCTAGCCTGCCTTGGTACAGGTATCAGCTCTAGTATACCTTGAGCCACAGGCCTGATCACCGTGCTCTTTAGCCATGAATACATTCATGCTCTATCACACTGAGCCATGGGCCTGTTTACCATGCTCCAAATATCCTGAGTCTGTAGGCGCAGTTGCACTCAAATCCTCCTATTTTCGACTAGGAGAAACCCTGCATATTCAATAATATGCACTCTGGGTTAACCCACAGGAGAACCTATTTCACCATCACCAGCTACTGACGATGATGAATCTACGGCCAGGGCAACTACATGAAATGTTCCACTGTAATTAATTTAGTATATTTTAGGTGGATTGTTGAGGCAGCCAAGTTGTAAAACATAAGCAACATTGAGTTACTTTATTACTGTCATTACCATGGGATATCAATCCCTCATCATAGAATACCACTGCCTCTCAAGGCATCAAAATTACCATGGGATAGTAATCCCTTATCTCAAACATCAGAGGATAACACCTCAACTTAGGCACTCAGCCTTTATTAGATCAACATGCCTTTCACATATATAGGTGATACCTTCTCATCAACAAGGATTATCCTGATAGTAGAATACTTATAACTCATAGCTCTTACCTGGCTATGAAATTCACCTGATACACCTGCATGATTAGTATGCATATCACCAAACATAGATTTAGATTACATATCAAGCTATCAAGGTTCAAGATACACATGATTGGAACAACATCCATGATTATATTTTCATGAAGTACAAAGCTGTGTTTGAAGGCAAACTTTGTTATTATTATCAAACCATGAGCATCCACCATGCCCTACATCTTATGAGCATAATTATTATCAAAGGATACGTCCCTGAGGATTACCTGACCATAGCCTAGTCATACGTCATTGGTCACAACCTATCATCCATAACACATCAACAACAAAGGTGTGGTTATAAGATAACAACTCGTCTAGGTGTCCTTGAACTCGACATAACCCTTACCAAAGGTATCATCTACTCTCACTATAGATGTGACAGGCAACACTATCCCTCACCCAAAAGAGGTATCAGGTAGGTTTACATCCCTCACTCAAAGCCTATCAGCTAGAGCATCAAACCCTAAGGTGCTATGTCACCATATCGACCATCACCATGTCATGCACTCATGCACATGGGTAACGAGCAGACCAGGGCCAGTGTCGTGCAACCTAGTCTAAGAACTGTGTCATGTATCCATGTCCTAGAGAGTATCGTACACCCTAGTGCAAGGTGATATCAGGCAACCAAGTGCAAAGATATGTCAGGCAACACAACCAGCCCCAACGGTCAAGACCCTATCGTCCATTAGGGTTAGGGTTTCATATCGGGAAGCCATCATCACCATAACACCCAAGGCCAAATCTTCCAAGGACAAGATTATAATGCCCAAAAAGCACACTACTGACATATATCCAACTACACCAGGATGCCCAAGGAGGGCTATCGTTCAACTAAGTTAGGCATACATATCGGTCACCACTAAGGCATCTATCTAGGGTTTCACCACCCAAGCAACATATTGAGCAACATCAAAACCAACCCATGTCGCCCAAGGAACAAAACAGAGATATCTACCAAGCACCATGTCGGCCAAAGGGACATCCAGGGTTCAACACTCCCAAAACCTTCTTGGGTAACAAGGAATATCACCCAACAACACTATCATGGTGAAGGGGTCATATCGGGCAACAAGGTCAACAGAACCTAACTTTGCATATCATCCAAGATAAAACCCTATAAGAGGGGTATCGTGCAAGGGACCACGAAAAGGGTATCGTGTAAGGCACAAGGAACATATCAATTTGGTCATCATCAACCTCAAGATCACCATCATCAAACCCTAATAGATCAAGAGAGTTGGATCACCTCTCAACAACCAAGAGACAGGGGTTTTGCATAACCTCCATCACATATCGGGCAACATGGTGGATCATCCATATCGTCCAATACTCCATCCTCACTAGATCATCAATAACCAAAGGATTACCTCTCAAATCCATTGTGAGAGAAGGGTATTGCCCAAGAAACTAGAGCATAGACTCACCTCTCAATGACTAAGGAAGAGAGGGGTTTTTCCTACACCACTAGAGATCAAGCTCACTTCTCAAAACCAAGGAGAGAAAGGGGTATTGCCCCAAGGAAAACCTTAAACCATGTGTTCGGCCAACAAGGTCCAAGGACATACAACTATCAACATCATAGACACTAATTCCAACAAGATTAAAGATACAAACTAGAGCAAGAAACATATCCAACAATACGCAAGGCGGATCAAGATCATATATGAACGTGCAACATAAAAGAAGGTAGTATAGCTAGGGTTAGGAGTTATGTAACCCACCTCAAGAACTTCCTTCTAGCTCCAAATCTCTTAGCACCAAGATCCCAAGCTCCAAGCACCACCTTTGGCCACCTCAAGAAGAGAATCAAAGCTCATAAATGCCATGGCTGAAGAGCAAGGAAGAAGGAGAAGAAGTTCTAAGGAAAGAGGGGGAGATGCTCACCACAAAAGGAGAAGAAAGGCACACTCTAAGGTTCGGCCACCACTAGACGAAGAAGAAAACTCCACCAAGAAGATCGGCCACCAAGCTTTCTCTACCTAGGGAAGGTGTATCATCCACCAAAGGAGAAAGGAGCAACTAAAGGAACTAAAGAGCTAAGCAACTAAGGCGAGGGTTGTATATATACAAAAGGGTCTATGGGGCTCCCACCTTGGTGTTGCTCCACATGTGAACGTCCAAGGCACCACTTGTCCAAAGTCATGCCACCTTGCTAAACCACATGCTCATGTCATGCCACCAACTAACAAAGGAGCGACCACTTGTCCAAGGTATGGTGACAAAAACAAGGCAAGGTCAAGGTGGTCACCTTGGGCGACACAACCCACTGGGCGACACACCCTCATGGCCGACACACCCCATCTGGGCGACACAGGTCACCAAGGTACTCCCTAGAATGACACAAGGCCTAACAAAGCTAGGCAAAGCCAAAACAAGGCTTCAACAAGGCCCAAGGCTACTCAAGTAACGAGCCCAACCCAATATCTCAACCCTAGAGGATGCAAAGAGAGAGAGGAAAACATCTCTCAAGGTGACAAACTTGCATATCAACCCTAAAACTTGGATAAATTGCAAGTTGCACCCTCAACTCTCAACAAGCATAAAAAACCCTAATCACAACCTCAGGTGATTAGCAAGCATCTAAACACAACGTTTAGGCAAAGCAAACAAGGTAAGCCCAAAACGAAGGTCATGGTCCTTACAGCAGTATTGCTATGACTGTTGTTTTACTCGTATATACATATTGTTTTACTCGTATATACATATATATGATGCTCATATATGTCTATCTAAGAGGGTAGAAACACTACAATCAGAAAATTTAGTAAGAGAGGAAGCAAGCTTCTAAATTTAAAAGGTAGTTTTAAGAAAAAATATTCAAAATTTCAAAAAATTTGAAGGATTTTTATGGGTAAAAATTTGGTAAATATACCTCTGTAGCCCGTTTATGGTTCCTACCCCAAACTTATCCTGCACCACATCTCAGGGTGTCAAAATTTGAGTGAGATGTATAAATGAACTTTCTTTATTTGTTTTTGTTGTTGTTGGTGGAGGACCACTCAGACTCGAGGAGCATGCTTGCGTATATTCCTCTTAGTGCGTGGTATTATTCATATTGCATGTTTTCCACCTTGAAGCCAATAGTGGATATGGCCTCCATCTAGGATAGATAGAAGAAACCACAATCATTTGATAGGGGCACCTACTGGGGGCTCCTATGGCAGAACTGCATCTTCTTAAAGTCCTTGCCTGTCGTATGGTCATACCCTATACAATGACTTTTTATCATGTCGACGATAGCCTTGACGCATGTGTTTGCCTTTTCTTCTGTGTGTGTCTTTGCTGTTGTCATATTAGTCTTCTTGTTAAGTGTGAAGGCTACGTCAGAGCTGTTGTAGAGGACTATAGTCCTTCTAAAAATGTTGACATGTAGCAAAGTCCAATGATTGTCGTAAAGAATAGATCAGAAGATGTGTTCTGGTGGGGACGTCGCCAAGCATTGTTGCAGCCGCTCCTTCTCTCCTGACCTTTTGTCATTTAGGATGTCATCTACCAGTAAGAAGTATGCCATGCATGCATTTGGCATGGTGTCGCTTAGTATTGCCTGGTAAGCTGAAATCATACTTACAGTAAGGTATCCTCCTATTTTCAGCATTTCTCAGAGGTCGTCTTTTAGCATGGAAATGCCATCTCTCTTGAAGATGACATCTCCTGACAAATCATCTTCTTTCAATGAACTCATAATTATTGTCAGTTCTTCCAGAGACAGACTGAGGAAGCTCCATCTGTCAAAATCCTTGAAAGAAGGTATTATTTCTCCTACCGGTCTGTCTGGTCTTGCACCGCCCAGGTCTTCTTCTTCAACCTCTCCTTCCTCAGGCTATTCTCTTGGAGGTTGTTTTTTAGGGACTACTGCTAATGTAGGTTGCTTTGTTTCATCATCTGACATCTTTTTTGGAGCTTCTCCAGAGCTTTCATTTCAGCCTTCTTTCCAATCCACAACCCTGGATGGCTCAGTTGGATCAACCCACATGGTCCTTAATTGCTCCCTCCAGGTGACCTTTTCAGGTAGGGGAATATCCATGTGAAGCTTTCGAGGTACAATTTCTACATGCATCGTTAGGTCATTGAAGAACCGAGGATCATAGATAACCTTCATAGCATACATACTCTGCAGTCCATGCAGGTCTTCATTGTCTAAATCCTCCAGGGGGATGCCCTTGTTGATGGTCTCCATCATTTGTAATACTATGATGGCACAATCCCCCAAACCAGCCTCTTCTTGGGGGACTTTCTTATTAATTGAGAAGAGCTTCCCCTGAATATTGTTATCTACATCCTTGATTGCTTGTTGTAGGTACAACAATATCTTTAAGACATCTCTGGCATCCTTCCTCTTGTAGACCAGTGAGGTGCTGTCCAATTCATATGTACATCAATTGAGCACCGTAGTTTTCCGCTCATATAGATTGACGACTATCAATGCCGAATGCCTTACATTCCTTATGGGAAACACCACGTATCTTATTTCCTTCTGCCAAGCTGCTACCTTCAGTTCAACTACATCTACTAACTTGTAGTCTTCACTGTAGAGGAGGCTGGCTAGATGTGTTGTCCCGTTGAAGACCGGCTGTAGCTTGTTCGGGTGCAAGATTTTTTCCAGGAGGGTTGCACAGAGTACCTTGGATAGCCTTTTATGTACTCATGCCTTCTTCATAAATATCCCTCAGAAGTGGTCTCTCGACATATGTCTACCCTTATTGGTATATAGTATGTCTGATATGAGTAGATCGTCGCTGAGGACATCTGCCAAGATGTGGACATATCTGCATGTGATCTATGATACTATAGTCATGCCCATTTCTTGCATCTTGCAAGGTAGAGGGAGAGATGCTCCATGCGTTTATACTTTAGGTGGTGCACTCTGCTCCCTGGTGGGCTCATTTGTAAAGAAGGTTTCTAGCCCATCATCCTCATCATTGGATGTTGTTTCTTGTGCTAGAGGTGCCAAAGTTTCATCTATTATTGGCATGGCCTCGGCCACTTGTTCAACCTCCTTGTGTGACGGTTGTGTAGCAGCTGCATGTTCAACTACTTCTGAGGAAGCTTCAGAAGCTATGTTGTCTTTGACACGACTCTCCTCATAAGTTTTCCCTAGCTTGGCATTCTCCATCATTGCCATAGTTGCCTCCATCTTCCCATCGTAGAGATAGTCCCTATGTTCGTGATGTGGTTGGAAAAAGAGGAACCCACTACTCTCTTCAAGTTTGACCCCCAGCTCAGTAAACATTCTATCGAGATCTTCCTCTCCTATTGCGTTGAGTTCGATGGCCACTTCTTCATGATATGCAATAGCAATATGCTCTTCTAGCATAATTGCATGTGTAGGCAGGGTGAATTGATGATCTGATAGTTTCCCATCATCTTCAGTAGCTTCATCACGACCTTCCTCGGGATTGAAATTGAGGTCGAGCTCCCTTGACAATGTCACATTTTTCTTTGTGTGCTTGCCACTAGGGGAGCTCGATCACTGTGGCGGCTCATTTCTCCTTGGATCAGCTATTAGTGTCATTTTTGTGTTGGCACTTCCTTCTTTTTGCACGCCCGCTCCCGTGCCCGTTCCTCCCAGGTTGTCGTCGTGGCTAGAGGTACTGGCTGAGGAGTGCGTCGGGCTTGCTGAGTGCTTGGTCCTATTTTCCTTCCATCGGTTCTCTAGTTCTTCACGTTCCTTCTCGAGCTTTCGGCGGTCTTCTTCTAAGCATTGACGCTCTTCTTGGAGGTTAGCCATTGGTGCGTCATAGCCCCGACACATGTGCTCATTGTCAGCTCAGATGGCATGCCTCTCTTTCTGTAGGTCTTCCATCTCGTCCTTCATGTTCTTCAACATTCCCATCATCATCCATTGGTTGCTTATAACTTCTTGGATGAAGTTAGGGAATGCTCTTGTCCTTTTGTCAAGGACCTGTACCTTCATTATTAGAATAGACAAAGAAGAATATATGGTTTTATTTATTTTGTTAGTTTGATTCATGTGTTCCCACATTACATCAAACTTTGTACCTAATACACCTCTGAAGGAAGGTGCTTGTTGTTGTTACTGGTGCTGCTAATGCGCCATGGACGTCATTGACGAGCTTGGCACCATAGTCGTAGGTTGTGGAGGCAGTGGCGGTGGAACTTGTTCTTTCTCCTTTGACTTGTCTTGTGGGTCCACCTCCACTCCACTGATTCCCATTTCCAGTATGGCCTGAGAGCCTTGTCTTTCTGGCTCTACCTTTGGTTCTTTGTCGGGCTGCGGGTCGACAACTTCCCCCTCCTCTTTATGTACCTCTGAATCCACAATATTCACTTCTTTATGTGGATCAAGAGGTATGGGTTATGGAATTCCCATTGGTTCTTTTGGAGGTGGAACCACTGGGTTAGGTTGTTTAGTAGATGTTGGAATTTCTGTTGGCGATATAGTTGCTTCTATTATTTTCTTCTTTTACACCGCCAACTTCTTCCATGACTCTGTGCTCTTTTTCTCTTTTAATATAGCTTGAGAACTGCTTTCTCCACCTGTAATTATTGGGTCAGTACTCGTTCTAGCCTATAGTGCCCCAGAGCACATATTTTTGATGTCGTCGGGGGTTGGCCGCAGCTTGTGAGCATCATAGAATTCCATTTTAGGAAGGGGAATGAGTCTTTTTGTCCCACTTTGCCTGAAGTACAACTTCTCCCCCATCTGTGCCAAAATACCCATGCTGATAAGGGACTTGATGTTGATTCTTTGTTGTCCCTCCATTTCTTTATACTTCAGGACCTCTCCTTCATCCATTAGGTATTTGGCAATTTGTGTTATCTGGCCACCCATAAGGTATGCAGAATTCCTCTTTGTTTCCACGCCTACTGCTACTGATAGATGCTCGATTCGTATCTTCCCGATATTAACCAACTTTCTGTTGATCATAGACTAGATGAGGAAAAGATCTCCCTTGCTAACTATTCGTATTTCTGATCTCGTGTAAACCGTGTACGCACTGAATTTTTGCATTATGCAAATAAAGCATGAGGTGATCAATGAGGCCTTGGAGTTCTTTGAGTTGTGCTCCTCCTCTCCACTCAACTCTTCCCACATCTTGTTGGTTTCATAGGTAACCACTTCATTTTTGCTCGGGGTGGTAGAGCATGCTTTGACTTGTTCCTATGTTTCAGTAAATATTTTGTTCATCATTGTCTCTGTGATTATGTGGGACTCACCTCCCAGCCTTACTTGCAACTGATAATCTTCACCTCCTACCTTTCATGTTTCACTACTGGTAGTGACTTTCTTTAGTGAAGAAAGGAACTCTGCAATTAGTTTCTTGTAGGTTTTCACCTCAGGTGTGCATAGGGTCTGACTGGTTTGGTGTAATTTGTCCTGAAAACATCGGAAGTCACATTTCCTTTCTAATTTCACTTGATTGGTTTAGTGTAAGTCCGAAATTTGAGTTCCTTAGTTTTCCCTAGAATTCCAATAGTATATATAGTTTGTTGTGTTAGACTTCAGTACAAAATCCACCATAAAATGATTTTCCAGTCTCACCCTCCTCTCACCCCATTCATTTGTTGTGCTAGTTAAGGATGAGAAACCACCGCAAAAGACCAATGGTTGCATGATCATCATGTTGTTTCTTGCTGCTGATCCTAATTAAAAATTAGCAGAAGGCATCGCCATCTACGTGAACAAGGGTCACTGGTGTTGGCTGCTAACTCTCTGTCTTTCAATTCTGAAGCAGCACAACAGGCAAGGCCCACTGGGTTTGGTAATACAAGGACTTTTGGTGCCAATGTTTATGTCTGTTTCTGTGTCAAAAGAGACAATCTGAAAATGTTTTGATGCTGCTCGAGATAGCACTAATTTTGGCTGGTTTAAAATGCCTTGTCGGTTGGTCAAAGATGAGTCTTCACTTGGGACGGAAAGATCTATGACCAGGTGCATCAACAGCCCATGGAGAACAAAACATCATTAGAGATCATGATCAAGTCTATCGACCAGGTGCTTCTGTACCATCTAATACAGTTAACACTTGAGTTGCGTTGAAAAAAGAAGGAGAACCTCCTTATTTCCATTTCTCTTCCAAGTGAATCAATGATCCAATTCCAATTGGCAAATAAATGCATGTGGGAAAGAAATTTTTAAATGATTTATATGGTGATGTAATGCCAAAGACATAATGTGTCAAGGTTGATTTTACAATATGGAGGGTGTTTAAAAATAAACTAATCAAATGGAAGTCAGTTTCCACGAAAATTTAAGTTTCCTGCCAATCACTTGGAACTAATTTTCCCGAATTTCAGTTGCATTTCTAGGAAATTGAGTTCCTAGAAAATTGTAGTTACATCAAACGAGTCAGACCCATAAGGTGCGTAAGTTTTCACCTTCCAGGAATTTTACCATTCTGTCATATATTCCCATCTTTTTGAAATCTTCTATGTCCAGGTAACGGGTAGGGAAGAATTCCTTATTTTGATACATCCAGTCATAGGTAGACCAGTGTACGATGTTCCTTGGCACGAACTGGGGTTCTTCGTATTGTGCATATGTCTCCCCTATGACTTCCTTGTCTTTTGTTCCCTTTGCTTCTCAGCACCTAGTGGTTTTATCATTTTTCTGTTCTGGGACCCCTTTTGTGCAACTTTTCTCCTTCTCACCTGGACTCGGCTCTTTGACTCGCCATGTTGGTACTCGAAGGTCTCTATCTACTCAATTTGTTCTGTTTCATGAGTAGAGTCCTCCGCTATCTTATGTCCTAGTATTCTTTGATACTGTTGTAGCCTCAGCTGCACCTAAACTCATTTGGCCTCTGGGAGGGAAGTATTCCTCTTGAGTGATGATGTTAAATCCTACATTATCTTTTCCACCTCCTTTATGGATGTTTACCTTTGGAAGATGGGTCACTATTTTTAGAAGAAGACATTATGCAAGGTTATAATAGTGGATTAGTTTATAAATGGTTTAACAAACACATTCTTTTATCTTGGGTAAGTATTTAGAAAAGCAAAGTTTTAATAATTGATTTCATGAATATATATATGTATATATATATGTATATATATATACATATATATATATATATATATAGGGACCATGACCCGTGGTCATGTTAAAAATAGAGATGACACCGCGGTCGTGGTCTCTGAAGGTAGTCACGGTCACGGTCTCTTAAGGAAGTCGTGGTCGCGGTCTTCTTCCTTTCTTTGGCCAGGTTGCGGTTCAGAGGACCACAACCTCGAGTAGTTGTCTTCTACACTGTGACTCATGGTGGGACTTGTGATTTGAGAGAACACTGTGACTGGGTTGGGGTTGATGAGCACACTGCAGTCGCGGTTGCAGAGGTGATGATCGTGAGTCACGGTCCTCCTACTCCTTCATCTGACTGTTCTGATTCCTTTCTCATTCTGTCTATCTTCCCTTCGCCTCGCCGGTGGGCAGTTGTATCATTATTGATGTTTTTAGGGTTTTAGCTATTGTTTTTTCATGCCGAAATTAGGGCGGTTAGGGTATTAGGAAGGCCACAAACAACTATCGGTGGCACGATTGACAATCGTCGATAGGCGAATCAGGAAAATTGGTTTAGTCGTAGGACTAAATTGGCAGTTACATGGTGATGGATGAAATCAAAGAATAGGAGATGTAGAAGTGCGAAAGGAGGTTTTCCTATTACCTTTTCGATGGTTGCGATGACGGAATCAAAGATGGTGGGTGTGGCAATCAGCTTCACTGCGAAGGCTGGTCGTCTGGTCACGGCGAAGCACAGAATTAGGGTTTATCTTAGACTCAGGAAAGCTAGGAGAGAAAAGAGCCTAAGAGATGAGGGTTTAAGGATATATATACTAACATGACCATGAAACGTCGATTGGAGGGAATGACCATGATTGCGGTGTACTCGAAGCACAACGTTGTAGTCTATATCCTTCCAAGAGTAACTGTGGGTCGTGGTCTAGGCTTTTGGTCATGGTCACCGTGGGTTGCGGTCTTGCGCGATGCAAGGCTACACCGCGACCGTGGTCCAGACCGCAAGCAGATAAAAAATAAAGGTTGTTTCCTTAGTTAAATCATCAATTACTCAAATGAAGAAGGACATGTACACCACTTAAAAGAGTAGAAAACTAATCAAAACAAAAAGGGAAGAGAAAAAAAAGTTTAAAGTCTCTTAGGAAAACTTCATATTTCTTCACAAAAGGTAAAAAAACTTGGGTTGCCTTCCAAGAAGTGCTTTATTTAAAGTCTCTTAGCTAGACTTCATAATTCTTCACTCCTTGGGTCCTGGACTCTTCATTCCTTTTCTCCTTTGGTTGATCTGGTTCCTCCAAATTGATCTCAGATATTCACACAAAGGCCTCATCTTCGTAAAATCTTTCTACCCTATGGCCATTGACCTTGAAAATTCCACTTTTCTCTCCTTGAATCTCCAACATTCATGATGGGTAGATCTTCGCCACAGAGAAGGGGCTTGACCATCTTGTTCTAAGATTTCCAGGGAAGAGCCTAATGCTTGAATTGAAGAGGAGCACTTTGTCTCCCTCATGAACATTCTTGTTCTTTAGGTGGGCGTCATGCCACACCTTAGTCCTTTGCTTATAGATTCTAGCATTCTCGAAGGCATACAATCTCAACTCCTCGAGTCCTATAGTTGCATGAATCTTTCCTGTCCTGCCTTCTCTAAGTCCATTTTTAGAAACTTGATCACCCAAAGGGCTTTATGTTTGAGCTCCAGAGGTAAATGGCAGGACTTGCCATAGATTAATCTATATAGCATCGTACCTATTGGTGTCTTATAGACTGTCTTATAGGCCCAGAGAGCATCATCAAGCTTCATGGACCAATCCTTCTGAGTGTGGCTGACTGTTTTCTCTAGAATCTATTTAATCTTTCGATCGGATACCTCTACTTGTCCCGAGGTTTGAGGGTGATAGGGTGTAGCAAGTTTGTACTTTACCCCGTACTTATTTAATAGTGCCTCAAATTTCTTTTCTCCAAAGTGTGATCCCCCATCGGTTATGATAGTGCGAGGCACTCCAAAGAGTGGAAAAATGGTTATCTCGAATATCTTAATCACAGATTTAGAATCACAAGTTTGGGTCACTACAACCTCTACCCATTTCGACATGTACTCAACAACCACTAAAATGTATTGATGCTCTTTTAATGATGGGAAAGGATCCATGTAGTCTATCCCTCAAACATTAAAGATTTCTATTTCCACCCAGTCGGCCATAGGCATGTCACTCCTCTTACTGATGCTTCCAGTAAGTTGGCATTCCTTGCAATCCTTGAAAAAAGATGTTGCATCTTTGAACATGGTGGGCCAGTAGAACCCAGATTGAAGCACTTTTTTAGTTGTCCTTTCTCCACTGTGATGTCCTCCATACAACAAATAATGGCATTCTTTTAGGATCAGTGGGACTTCATCTGGTATACACCTTTGATACAGACCATCAGAACACCTCTTAAATAGTAGCGGGTCATCCCAATAATAGTTCTTAACATCAGAGAAGAGCTTCTTCTTCTAGTTGTATGTTATGTCCGGCGGCAGTTGACCACTAGCCAGATAGTTACAGATATCTACAAACCATGGCAGACTTGGCTTGTCAGACTGAGCCATCAATAGGGCTTCATCAACATAATTGTCATTCATCGAAAACTGATTTACCTCATCAAAAACTATTCTAAACAAGTGGTGTGGGGCCACATTTTCTTTTCCTTTCTTGTCAATGATTTCATGATCAAATTCTTGTAACCGTAGTGCCCATCTTAGTAGTCTTGGCTTTGTGTCCTTCTTTTGCATGAGATAGCGTATAGCCCCATGGTCAATATAAACCTTAACCTTAGCTCCTATAAGGTATGATCAAAATTGATCAAATGTGAAAACAATCACTAACATCTTCTTCTCAGTAGTGGTGTAGTTCACTTGGGCTTCGTCCATCGTACGACTGGCATAACATATGACATAGTGCTTCCAGTCTTTCTTCTGCCCTAGGACTGCACCTATGGCATAGTCACTTGCGTCGCACATTATTTCAAAAGGTAGCTCCCAGTATGGATCTTGCAAGATCGATGTAGAGGTTAAATCCTCTTTTAGGGTCTCAAAATCTTTTGAACACTCATCATCAAACTTGAACATTGCGTCCTTGATCATCAAATTTGAAAGGGGCTTTGATATCTTCAAGATGTCCTTAACGAACCTCCTATAATATCCAACATGACCTAGGAAACTTCTTACTCCTATCATGGATTTTGGTGTTGGGAGTTTGGATATGGCTTCAATCTTTCTCTGATCCACCTGGATACCTTTCTTAGAGACTTTGTGTCCTAGGACAATGCCACTCTGAACCATAAAGTGGCACTTCTCCCAGTTCAGAACCAAATGTTACTCTTTGCATCTTTGTAGAACTAGGGACAAATTCCTTAGGCAAGCATCAAAATCTATTCCATAAATAGAGAAGTCATCCATAAATACTTCAACTATATCTTCTAAGAAGTCAGAGAACATGGAAATAATGTAACTTTAGAAAGTTGCAGGAGCATTGCATAAGCCGAAAGGCATCCTTTTGAAGACATACATGCCATAGAGGCACGTAAATGTCATTCTCTCCTTATTTTCCGTATGTATCGGGACTTGGTAGAATCCATAATATCCATCTTAGAAGTAGAAGTAATCATGGTGGTAAAGTCTTTCAAGGACTTGATCAATAAATGGTAAGGGAAAATGGTCTTTCTTCGGGGCCAAATTTAGCTTTCTATAATCAATGCAATTCTCCAGCCTGTGACAATTCTGGTGGTGACTTCATCACCGCTATCTCCCTTCACCACAGTCATACCCCCTTCTTAGGAACTACAAGAATGGGGCTCACCTAGTTGCTGTCTCTTATTGGGTATATGATTCCCGCATCACGTAGCTTCAATATCTCCTTCTTGACTACTTCCTTCAGTATTTGGTTCAATTTCCTTTGAGGTTGCACCAATGGTCTTGCCGATTCTTCTAAGTTTATCATGTGCATGCACAGAGCTGGATTCAGTCCCTTGATATCCTCAACTGAATATCCAATAGTTGTTTCATGCTCCCTCAACTCTTCTAGGAGTCTTTCTCATTGTTCTTCTATGAGGTTAGCATTGATGATGACGGGATTCCTTCTTTCCTCATCCAGGAACTTGTACTTCAGCCCTTCTGGTTGTGGCTTTAGTTCCAGATTTGGCTACTCTTCATCTGATTGTTCCAAAGAATCATACTTCATTGTTCTATCACTTCTTTGTCATCGCTGGGACTTTCTTCACCTTGGTTAAGATAATCTAGTATCTCAACCACTTCAGGGTCTTCCATCAAAGGATTTGGGTTGTTTAAGGCCCTCATAAGTGGGTCCACAATGTCTTTCTCTTATTGAATCTCTTCACAATACTGGTTATAGCTGTCCATGAAGTAGACTGACTCAAAAAGAGATGGCCCCTTCATAGCATCCTTCACTTTGAAGTTAATGTGGTCACTTCCTACTCGGAGGGTTATGACGCCTTTTGTGACATCTATCAAGGATCTTGCAATAGCTAGAAATGGTTGTCCAAAGATTATCAGACACTTCGGGTGCTCCACAGTATCTATTACAACAATATCACAAGGTATGAAGAACCGTTCCACACAGATTGGAACATCTTCAACTATACCCACAAGTCTCTTAAAAGTATGATCAACATACTTGTCTTTACCATATTGGTCAATCCCAATCTTTTTGCTAAACTGAGGGGCATCAGGCTTATGCTGGCTCCCAAATATGCCAGTCCCTTTCTTTCAACATTGTCTCCAACACAAAAGGGGATGTCAAAAGCCCCTGGGTCTTTCTTCTTGGTAGGTAGTTTAGCCTGAACAAACACATTGGACATGTCTTCTAGGTTTACCATTTTGACTTGATTTCCTCTCCTTATCTTTGTGATAAGGTCTTTGAAAAACTTAGCGTATGTCAGAATCTCCTCCAAAGCATCTAGAAATAGAACATCTATATGTAGTTTCCTTACTGCCTCCATGAACTTTTCATATCTTTTCTTTAGGTGGGTCTTGATAAGCTTGTAAGGAAATTAGATTCTTGGTGCATATGGGCTTTACTTCATAAAGATTTCTTCAACAGGATCAGGATCCCTAAATCCTCCACTTTTCTCATAGCTTTCTTCAACAATCCTCTCCCTGTCAACAAACATCTTAGAAGAAACTTCCTTCTATTGTGGTTCCTCAACTTTTTCTTCATTTTTATCGTTTCTTGTTCCAGAATTGATGAACATCCTCCCTGATCAGAGGGTTTCCATTTTTGCAGTCTTTGTGCTTGACAGAATCTTTCCTGAGGGGTTCTTTACTAACTCAACTAATTGCACGAGCTATTGCTCGATTTGGCATTGATGCATTTGCATATCTATTATCTGGACTTGCGTAGTTGTTAGGATGCCAGAATTGGAAAGGGCACTTTGCACCAGTTAGTCGTTCATAGTAGCTTGCCTCTTAGCAAAATTGAATAGTTGAGTTACTAAGTCTGGCTGGTTGTTATCTTTTCCTTGCCCCTATCCTTGACCTTGACCATGGACTTGACTCATTCCTTGGCTCAGTCCTACCCCTTGGCGAGTTTGGTTCCTTCCTTGTGCTGAGTAGTTATTCTTGTTTGTCTGGTAATTGGTTGTTCGAGTATATAGCTCTTGTCCGCTCCTCTTCTCAAATCCTGGTGGTGGCTTTTGTAAATTCCCCAACCGGTGTGAATTCTCAGCCACATCTTTGTTCCCATAGCTGAAACCAGGGTGATCTGGCCTTTTGAAGTTGGCATAGGAAACATTCTACGTGGACTCTTCTTCACTTTCACTATCGTCACTCTCTTTAGGTCTGTGTAGACATAGTTATCGACTATGTGTCCTCCTTCACCACAGGTGACACACTTCATCACCTTCTCAGTGTGCTTCTTTCCTTTTCTTCTAGTATCCTTAAGTTGTTTGACGTCAATTGCGATTTTCTAGATTTGGGTTGTTATAGTTTCTAAAGCCTTGGCTTCCATGGATGGTCCTGCAGAACCAATCTTATTTGATGTGCCTCTATCATTCCTTTCATAGTCTACTCCTACTTGCAGCGCAACCATGTTTTCTATTATCTTCATAGTCCTGCTTGGCTTTTTCCCCAAGAAGTCACTGCCTGCAAAAGCATTCAGAGAAGTCCTCTCTGTATGAGTCAACCCATTATAGAAGGTGGTCACCAGGAACCTCTTATGATAGTTGTGGTGTGGGCAATCCCTAAGGTATTCTTAGTAATGCTCCCACACCTTGTGTAGGTTTTCTACTGACTTTTGTGCAAAAGATATAATCTTCTACATATTATAGATGGTCCTCTCAATAGGATAAAACTTGGTGACAAAGGCATCCGCCAGGGGTCTCCACCCATCTATAGACTGTTGGGGGAGATTTGGATACCAAGAGAGAGCCTTATCTTCCAAGGAGAAGTTGAAACCCTTGCAGTAAATCACTTCTTGTGGGACACCACTCATCTTAATGGTGTCACATATGTTCTCGAAAGCATTAAGATGGTGGTATGGATTCTCTCTTGGATTCCCGTAGAAAGGCTTGTTCTGGATCATAGATATGACGGCTGGTTTTATCTCAAAATTTGCTACATTGAAGTTTGGTACAACGTTTGGACATCTTGATTCGTTGGCCCTTGTTACTACCAACTCATGAAAGGTCTTCCCTTCCTCATCATCCTCGCTATCACTATCCCTGCGGTTGGGATTCCTCTTAGCTTCACGGTCATATTTTTTATGGTTTCTTCTGTGCCTACGAAGATGACGACGTTCCTTGTAGTGACAATCATATTCATGACGATCATCATGAAGATTATCATGTTGCTCTTCATACTCTTCCTCTCATTCTTCATATTGATGACCGTCATTATAACGACCATCTCTCTCTTCATCTGTGCCTGGTGGGGGTGGGTTATGTTCATTCCTCGCATTCCGCTTGTCTCCTGAGAGGGTAACATTCATGCGAGGCGGCATGGTGGAAATGAGTTAAGTCAAACAAGTTGCTTCTTCTTGGGTGCCTGAATAGATCGTACAGCCGAGTTAGCAAACTAAATGTGTCAGAACGAACTATTCTACACAAACACAGGGTAGCAAACTTAAAGTAACAATATTGTCAAGCTTATTGCTACGCTTGAGGCACAGGAGTATAGTAGAGGACTCAGGTTCTTAACAGTTCTATTTTGTCTTGTCTCTGGAAATGGCACCAAAAAGTTGATCGAACAAAATTATGGATCCAAAAGGAGTGGATTCAGAGTAGTCTGACTTTTAAAGAGATAACTCAACTCGCAGGCCCCCACAATGATAAACGGGGTCCGATGTAGCGATCGGGGTAGAACACAGGAACAAGGTTGGCAGTGTTAAGAGAACATAATCTAACACTCATATATTCCAGCCGAAGAGGATATATATAGGGTATTCCCTAGGGAACAGTAGCACACAAACTAAAGTAGTTCAAGAAAAACAAGAATAAGATGAAAAAAAGAAACAAAAGAAACAAGATGAAACAAGTGTATGGGAGGAAACCCAGGTTGGGGTTCAACTGCTAAAGCATCTCACCAACATGCAACGTCATCTCTCTCCCTCACACACTCTTAGCAAGATTATAAGAAACCACCAAAAATGTCTACTCCACTCTTCTCCACTCTTTCTCAAGATGAGGATAGATCTAAATCTAGGGGTAGTCTCTCTCTCTCGATATTACCACATGTAAACTTCATATTAGAACACATGGTCTTAAGTCCTTAGCATTCCAACACTCTCGTGCATTCATACTACTCCATGACACATGATAAAAGTGATATTATTCTTTCGATATATCAATAATCAATCATCACAATATGGTAGCTAAGCATACAAGTGAAGCATTAAAATAGGTGCAAGGAGAAAATCTTGATAAGAATATGTATATTCAACGGAAAGAGACAATATACATGTTGGGAGAGCCTTAGTGGCTACTCCCAACTGAGGTTAAGGTGTTTAACTGCTCATGCTTGCAGACAACATAACGAAATTACAGAAAGATGGACACATGTTGTCCCACGAAGAGAAGAGGGAAGTAAAATGAGATGGGATGATAGATCTAGAGAGAAGAGATGTGATATGACACAATACGTCTTCAGATCTAGATCTGGGATGTGGATGGCATGGACAGTCTTCTTCTCTTGAAGGAGTATTCAGTCTTCTCTCTACTCAAATTCTACCTTTAGAGATCCAAGACTGGTGGATCGGATGGTCTGGAATGATTTTGGAATGCAACATCACTTTGTGGTCTTCGGGATCTGATCTATGATCTGATGATTTGACAAGACAGTCAGGTGTACTATTTATAGGCACATTCCACCGACTTAGGCCTAGACCACGGTCGGGGTCTCGATAGGGTGAGGGGTGAGACAGCGGTTGTGGTCTGCTATTTATTCCATCATTCACCATAGTTGAGATTAGTCACAGTCTGGTGACGATCGCAATTGAGGTCTGCTTGTGTGTTGCTTCTGGGCGGTCGAGGTCGAAGTCTTCCCATTCGGTCATGGTTTGCAAGGACCCATCAACGACCGTGGTTTCCAAGCTAGTCATGGTACTTCTTGATCATGGTCTGTGTCCACACCATGACCCCTGGTCTAACTTTGAGGTGCATGTTCTGATCGTGATCATCCTTGAGGTCGTGGTTGAGCGATAACCGCGGTCAGTAAACTAGCCATGATCCATCCTTGACGCCTCATGATCTCGATCTCTAGAGAGATCCGAAACTGCGATCGCGGTTGAGATATAAGTGGACCACAGTCGTGCTCTTGGTCCGTGACCTGGGTTGTGAATGTACCTAAAATCATGTTAGTGAGGCTTTCGTCGAAAAAATAGAAAAATTATGTAAAAAGGTAACAAAAGATATACTAAAAGTGGTGTAAAATATATACAGAAAGTACGTGAAATAGAGTTTTATTAGTGCCCCATGGTTCAAAATCTTGATAATGGTAAGGGAATATCTAAGCATTATAATGCATGTGATAATTTGCAGAGAAAACCTTCCAATTTGGAAAATTGCATAAAAGTCCAGAATGTTCCTGAAATTGCATAACTTGCACAAACAACATCCACATTGAACCAAATTTGAAACTTAGGCTCATTTTATGATTTAATAACACACAAAAAGTTTGATTAAGGTTTATAACACTTAATTATTGTAATTAAGCTTGTTCAATACATTAAGCAAGGTTTGGAGCCTTGCACTTCTAGCACAAAATTATTTACCATTGTTCCATTTAAGTGGTGATTTTGCATTTTAGATCCTTAAATAAGATTTCACTAAGGTATTTGTGCATAAACCCTTCCATTGGTTTAATTATTGAACAAATATTCACCAAAACTCTATAAATTCCACTAATTAAACATCAAGGACATAAAGGATATAAATGAAAGGGAAACTTGGGATCAAGGATTATATGGAGATTACATATAAGATTCACTATGTTACAACACTCCACCCCTTAAAAAGGATTTTGTCCCCAAAATCTAAAAAAAATAGAGTAGGGTGAGTATGCAACATCCTAAAACTAAACTCCCAGGTTTTTTCCATAAAGCTTCCACCAAAAATTTCACTAACTCAAACTCCTTATTTTTCAACTGCTTAACTTGGGAGTTCAAAATATTCTCAATCAACTCCACATAGATCAGGTTATCATGGATCACTAAGGGATCCAATTAATATTTCTTTTTATTAGATATAACACAATTAACATTTAGGCCTATTAATATTATATTCATTATGATATTATATCATCCTTATTATTCTTTTAATTGTGCCATGCTATATTTACTTTGTTGCCAAAAGAGTTATATTTTATTATTATACACAAAGTCCTATTCATTTGTTATTTATCTCATTAAGAGTATTAGCACAATCAGGGTTTACTCATTTATCTCAACATACTTTATTATTATCATTACTACTTTGGATTTGGTCTTCGTTATCAACATATTGTATTGTAACAGATTGATTTGCATGAACTAAGACATTTTATCCAATTTGTTACAATTAATAAAAATAATGTCATATTAATTACTTATATATATTAAACATTATCACATTACCCTTTTTTACATTGATGTTATCATTAATAATTTTTCCCATATTTATTCACTTCTTATAATTGATTATGCACATTTATGTGAATCAATTAATTCTTATCCATATTAGAGTCATTATATGTATTTTAGTGATCAAGGTGTGACATTTTACATATTAATGATTTGATTCACATACCAAGTAATGATTAGGTGATTAATTAGGTGTCTATTAGAGAACAAGGTGATAAGCATTTCTTATTGATGACCTTATTAATTTATGATTAGGTGATTATATATCATTTATGTGTATTAAAGTATGTTATCTGATTATGACACCTAATATTACTAATGTATCAAGAACGTCATTAAGGATGTATAGGTTAAGGTTATATGATTACAACTTAGGGTTTAGGTCAATATGATCATTATTCATCAACTATAATTTTTTAGTATGCATTGAATACAAGATTAGGTTACAATTATCTTTCTCATCGTATCATTAATGTTTATTGGTTTATGACATGGTCACATCATGCATATCCACTGTTAGGCGAGTTACTCATATTATGTATATTAAATATTCATTAGGGTTCAAACATATAAATTATTCATTAGATGACCATTATATGTTCATTAGGATATAAACACTAATGTTAGGTTATAAATATGACTTGTTTGGTCAAAACTAAGGATCCAAGAAAACTAACCTCCTAATCACAGAGTTAGAGTTAGGGTTTCTAGAGCTAGTGTAGCTAGATTTTGGTATGTTACAAGACTCCATTCCCTTAAAAAGGATTTCAACCTCAAAATCTAACTACCCAAACATCATCAAACCAACTGCTCTCCACCCCTTAAAAGGTTTGACCTACCAAGACAAACTAATCTAGAGGTAAAAGGGTGATTCTAACGAAGCCATGTACAAGATCCATCACGCTTCCACAATGCACTCTAATTGCCTACTTAACACCAACTTCAAAGTCAAGGCTGGTAGGGATAGACTATCCAAACATATGGTTCTAAAGGACGTAAGAGAACTATATTGGGTATCAATCCTCAAACAAGTCATCATACCTAAAAGACAAAAACAACATATTAGGTTCTTAGGATTATCCAACTTAGGTGCTTAAGGCTACTATTGTCTATAGGCATTCTAATTTTGACATCCAATATCAGCTCAGGCCAGGCAGGTATCTTATCAATTCAGGAGCCCTCATAAACCAATCTAGTGGTGCAGAGGACAATCTTACTGCCCCCCGAACCCTACTCCTTTCTATAAATACCTTTGCTTTCAACTTGTTCCCTAATAGCTACCTAATAGGTTCATCACATTACAGATAACTAAACATGTTTCTAGTGCGAAACTCTTATGATCCTAAATCAATCTTTTATGATCTCAAGTGTAGCATAGATCAATTATACGACAAACATGTCACTTAAATAGGATCTATATGAGGCAAGGGATTGAATTAGGGAGAAAAAGTTGAAATAGTCATATTTCTACTACCATGGGCTCTGATACCATGTTGTAAGGAGTGTGACCTGAGGGGGGATCCACTCCCTACTAAAAAATTGAAGAATAAAACATCCATTCCAAACACACTAAAAAATATGCTGGAATAGGTGCAAAAATTTCAAATTTCAATAAATGGTATTCAAAATAACCAATGTGTACCAGCGGAATTAAACAAATGACTATATTAAAGTTTCATAAAATATTACAAAAGTACATCATAATATCCCATAAGGGTTTACATGTATGATACAATATAAGGATCTTAGTAGAGGGAAGTCTAAACTACTTCAAATTTGTCTCCAAGAAACATCTTCAAGAGCTAGGTCTATGTAGGAAGCTATGTTCTCCTTGGTCATATTCAACACCTTGATCTAAACCTGGGTGGTTGGGAAATCTCCCAGCAAGGGGGAATGAAAACAAAGTATGTGTCAAATAATGAACAAGAACAAAAGATAAGGAATAACATGAAAGTAAAGGCTAAGATTTCATCATAAGATGAAGAGAACAAGAGTATGAGGCATAATTAGATAGATGCTTACCATATCAAGAAAAATAATACAAAGTTTTGCATGCATGATTAATTATGACTACCTTGACTAAGTAGCGTTGAGGCACCTATCGGACCTCAACCTATAGGTGAAGGGAGAATTAATACATTCCAAGTCACCTACACATATTTATATGGGGGAGAATAAGACATTCTCTAGGGTGAATTAATACATTCCCTATCTATGGGTGGTTGTATGTAAGTACCACTACTATAGATAAATAACCAATAAAATCAACATGCTAGAAAAGAATTTGTGGCAAGTAAAAGCATCATATTAATTAAAACATGGCATTGGGGTACAAGACCCAAACAAAAGAGAAATGATACTTATTTAGAGACATATATAACAAAGGATTCAAGAATATAAGATTTAGGGTTCATTTAAGCCTCATTAGGGAAACTAGGGTTATGGATGAAAATATCCCAACTTAGGATGAAATATGCACATACCTCTTCTTTAGATCCCTATTAAGAAATTTCTAAAACTTGAGTTGAGTTCAGGGTCCACTTCTCCTATTTTTGATACATAACCATGTTTTAGAGTTGTGCATATGTATTAAAGTAAAGAAACCCTAACTTTTGATTTTTTTTACAAAAAACTTCGATTCATACCTTGAAAACATCACCACTGATCTAATGAGGTTATTCTGATTAAGAAAACATATAGTTTTGCATATTTTGGAGTTATGAAGGTTAAAGTGTATTTTTGGTGGTTTTTAGGTTTTCAATTCATTTTCTAGAAACTCTTTTTGATAAAATTAAAAACCAAAACTTGGAACTATTTTGATTAGAAAGAGCACATTTTCCCTAATTCATAACAATTTTTTTATTTTTGGACAAGGGAATAAATAGTTATGAATTTCTCAAAGATGACCAATAGGAAATTGCCACATCATCAAATCGTATGAGATAAGAGGAGAGATAGGGAGGGAGAGGGAGAAAAACCATTTGACCCAAGATCAGGGTTGGAGATGCATAGGTAACCAAACTAGATATTCTAGGAAAGGTAAAACAACAAGAAACCAAAACCCTAAAAGAACATGATAAATAGAGATGGAGATCATCAATTTTAAACATAGAAGCATGAGTTTTAAGCATGTAGTAAGAAATATATGAGAAGGGGGTTATAAAACTTGCCACTAGGAAGATGGATGGGTTCAATCAGTATGGTTCCCAAGCTATAGAGTCTGGTTTCTCCAACAAAGATCCTGTCTCGATCAAGTAGTACCTTCTCCACTTTAGAGGTGAAAAACCCAAGCAAATGAACATGGAGATGAGGTATTTAAGGGTTATATGTGGGGTTTCACCATAAAAGGCCATATTTCTGACATGTAAGAAGGTGGGAGGAAGACAAACAACATGACCACAGGAAGTAAAGGAGGAAACTTACTAGTTTTGGTTGAAATCACCAAGAAGGAGCTTTAGAAACCCTAAATAGAGCAAATTCGGAACCCTAGGAGTTTTCTTCACCAAGATGGGCACCCTCTTTCACCTTGGGAAAGAAACTTTTTGGATAAACATTGTAGTAATGATGATTTATTCTAGATTAAAGATAAGTAGAATAAGAGTTTTCAAATTGGGAGGTGGGAAGGGGTAGATATGGCTTTATAAAGAAGGGGGAAAGCATGAGGTGTTTATGGGACTTTCCATGTGTCCTTAGCCTAGGGCTTCATGGCCATGCAAGAGGATAGATTATAGAGGCTTATTTAATATCAAATGCCATTTCTAAAATCCCATGGAGACTTCTAGGCCATCCCCACCGACCTCCAATCAAAGAAATAACCCCATTGGTTGATATCTTTTAAAGATAAGCTCATTTATAAAGAGGGTAATCCCTAAAATAGCTTTGGAGAAAAACACCTTCAAACCAAGGTGCAACTAGGTGCCCCATGGTTCAAAATCTATAGAATGGTAAAATATTATCTAAGGATTATAATGCATGTGATAATTTGCAAATAAAACTTCCCAATTTGGTAAATTGCATAAAAGTCCAGAATGCTCCTAAAATAGCATAACTTGTACGAAGAACATCCATATTGAACCAAATTTGAAACTTTGACTCATTTTATGATTTGATAACACATAAATGTTAGATTACACTTTATAGCACTTAATTATGGTAATTAATATCGTTCAATACATTAAGTAAGGTATGGGGCCTTGTACTTCTAGCACAAATTTATTTACCATTGTTCCATTTAAATGATGATTTTGCATTTTAGATCCTTAAATAAGCTTTTACTTAGGTATTTGTGCATAAACCCTTCCATTGGTATAATTATTGAAAAAATGTTCACTAAACCACTATAAATTCCACTAATTAAATATTAAGGACATAAAGGACAGAAATGAAAGGGAAACTTGGGAAAAAGAATTATATGGAGATTACATCTAACATTTAGTATGTTACATCACTAGTTTTAAGCACCAGCAAAGAGAATGATGTATATATATAATTAATAAGTTTGATATTTGCATATTATCTAATGACACTATATGTACTTATGATGATCAAGACTATATATTACATGTTCTATGCTTTTGATGTCTTGTGTAGCATATCTGACAATCATGTCCATATGCCACATCACATTGTACACACATGCCCAAGCATTGTCTTGTACAACACACTAATTTTTTTTTTGAAGAAGTCAGGAGGCTATATTAATCATCACGCCCTCCTCCAACTTACAAGGTTCATTATTCATAGAGAATTGAAATATGGTAGTACTACTACCATTACATCTATCTTTATGTAAAACTTCTATTAAGTATTTCAGAGGCCTACTATAGTTAAAGTACCCATTCCTTTGTTTCTGGTGGAACCTGGCCATTAAATCTACTGTCTGGTTACCCTCTCTGCACTCATATGTTATTGACCAATGATCATTCCTCCTCATATGAGCCTATATTCTGCTAAAGATGTTTGCATACCTCAGATTTTTTTGTGGTTCCCACTTGAGCATATCAATTAACACCTTGCAATGAGTACTTAATATAAGTTTTTGGATGTTATTATTGGTTGCTGCAGGAGAGATAAGTCAACAGCGATAGCTTCCACATATACTTCTGATGAAGTTGTAATGTTCCTCGCATATCCACCCATCCAACAGCCTTGATGATCGTGTATTACAACTGCTATTGTAGCCTTTTTCTTTGTCCAAGATGCATCCATATTCATCTTGATAACTCCTGGTGGAGGTTTTGTCCAGTAGATTATATTTGTACTTTTTGCTGTCCTTTCCTCGCGTGCATTATCGTGTGCCTTCCTGTTAATCATAACCTCTCTTTGTACATTCCTGACCACCACTTGCGATGGGGTGCAAGTTTTATTAAAGATGTGGTTATTCCGTTCCTTCCATATCATCCAGAATGCAATCAGAAACTCAGGAAGATCATTAGTTCTTTTTTTGACCTCCTCTTTGAGCCAATCTTCTAAATTTGAGTGGAGAAGGTCGCGTATTATTCCAAAAGTCATATAAGCTGTCCACACTTATTTAAAATGGCGGCAATCCCTCAGTGCATGTGTAATGGATTCGTCTTCCTCACTACATTGTTCACACGTGCTGTTTTTAGTTAGCTTATGTTGTTTCCTTCTGCTGTTAGTGAGTAAAGCTCTATGCATTGCGATCCATGCAAATAATTTCATCTTGGGAGATACTTTCACTCCCCATATCTTCTTCCAGATATTATCACCTCATGTTCCCTCCGTATCACATTATGTGCAGTTTTTGTAGTGAATGACCCATTATCCGTTTCATTCCAGATTCTGATGTCCTTCGCCTCCCTGCTCGCAGGTGTCTCTATACTTTTTATCTTTGTGCATCGTGTTGTAGGTAGCCAATACTTTAGGAAACTCTCATCCCATTGTCCACTCTCCAGAACTATACTTGCTACCACTAAGTCTTTTAGTGTTTTGAGAATAGGATGAAGAGCCTCATTGGCTAGTTTGATGCCTGGTTCCGCCCACACGTCATACCAGAAGTTTGTTGAACCTCCATTGCATATAAGGATGTAGGAGCTATTTTCAATTAGTTTTTTACACTGCGGAGTAGCTTTAGCCAGTCCAGACAAGTTGTGGCAATGGTCGTCATTGTGTACCTCATATCATTTCTTCATGAATTTGTTCTAGTAAGTGTTCCTTCCAGCTGTAATGTCCCAAGCACTCATAGAGATACATGTGAGATTCTAGTCCCTCATTAGTTTTAGGCCTAGCCCTCCCTTATCAATACTGTTTGTGACCTTTATCCATGCCACAAGTGACATAGGATTAGACTTATGACATCCTCCCCAAATAAAATGTCTTATACATCCATCTATACAATCACAGATGCTTAAAGGCATCACTGATGTTTGCATTATATAAGTGGGTATGGCCTCAAGAGTGGACTTAACGAGACATATTCTTCCTGTTAGAGATAACGTTCTAGCTACCCAACCTGTTGCTCGAGATTCCACTTTATCAATGACTCCTGCATATGTTTGTTTGGTGACCATAGAATGGATTATGGGCACTCCAAGATATCTACCTATGTTTTTAGTTTCCTAGAATCTACAAAGTTTTGTAATCCGTGTTCTTGTATTTCTGGGCACACTTCTAGCATAGTAAATCTGTGTTTTTGCAATGGATATTTCTTGTCCTGATGCCTCTTAAAACATCTTAAAGCACTTCTTGATCGTTTTCATCTGTTTGCGAGACGCTTCCTTGAATAGTAGGAGATCATCAACAAAGCAAAGGTGTGATACTGATAAACCACCTCTTCCCAGTTTAACTGTTTTCCATTCTCCTCTATCTACTAGGTTGTTTATCATTTGTCTGAGTCTTTCAATACATAGTACGAAAATATAAGGTGACAGAGGGTCCCCTTGACGAAGGCCCCTGCTAGGTTTGAATGGTTATGTGCCTGTCCCATTCCTGAGAATTGTAAAACTTCCGGTAGTGACAGAGTTTAAGATGTAATGATATATGTTCGAGGGGAGATGTAGTTTCTATAGTGTTTTGTTAATGAAAGCCCACGACAGTTTTTCATATGCCTTTGACAAATCCACCTTGATTGCCATGTTTGCTTTCCCCTTCTTCTTCTTCATGTCATGGAATACTTCCTAGGTGATGGCAATATTATTATATATACATCATCCAGGTAAAAACACACTTTGAGATTCATAAATCCATCCTGGCATATAATTCTTCAGGCATTCTACTACCATTTTTGATATCAGTTTGAGGAAGAAATTATTTAGAGAAATTGGCCAGAGTTGATCACAAGATAGAGGTATTTTTGTCTTTGGAATCAGTACCATATCATAAGCACAAAGTTTCTTGCTAAGCTCTCCTCCTCGCATGGCATTGGTAGAAGTCATTAGGATGGCCTATTTCACTGTATTCCAGTTTCTCTTCACAAATAACCCATTCGTTCCATCAGGTCTTGCCACCTTGTAAGGATTGGTTTTTTTGATAATATGCAAGCACTCTTCCTCCTTTGGATCTTCATTTAGTTTTCAACATTGGTCTTGCGTGAGCTACTTGAACTTTCCTGGTATATGCTCCATAGTTTGTACATCGCGGTGAACAGGTTCAGTTAGTATTTCCTGGAAATGGTTGCGTACCAATGCCTCAAATTTCTTTCATCATTTATCATTCTCCTTCTCAATTCTTCAATTGCAGAATGGTATCATGACAATGTCTTTAATTTACATATGCACTATAGAACCTCATGTTGGAGTCCCCATCTCACAGCCAATCTATATGGCTTCTTTGCTTCCATTCTTCCTCTTCTTCTTTTAAAATTTCTTCCAACCCAGTTTCATATTTGTGTAAATGCTATCTATGATAACATTGTAGTTGAACGCAAGTTCCTTTTCCATCTGTCCCAGGTTGCACATTAACATGCATTTTTTGTTTCACTCATCCCTCATGCGCCTGCTGTCCCACTGTATAAGTTTGGGTTTCACTTTCTCTAAAGCCGTGTTGAAGTCGTTCGCATTGTTCCACCCTTTGGCAAGTAAATCTTTGAATTCACTGTTCTTTTTCCAACCTGCCTTCATGATGAACCTTCCTGGTATCCTCCTTGGGTTCACATTTCTAATTAACAATGGATTATGGTCTGAGTGCATTCTCGGTAGATGCTCAACATGATAGTTTTGATAGTTCTATAGGAACATATGATTAGCAACAACCCTATCTAACCTTTGTTGCGGAAATCCCCTTTTAAACGTGAATTTGGGACCCGAGAATCCCATGTCTGAAAGGCCCGCCTCCAACATCATTTCCTGGAAAACTCTGGCTTCATTTAAATTATAGTGAATGCTGCCGCTTTTTTCGCTGGGATTGCATGTAGTGTTAAAATCCCCTAATACAATCCATGGCTTGGATATGGAATACCCCATATGTGTGATATGTTTCCAAAGAAGTTGTATCACTACATCATGTGGATTGGCATAAACAAATGAAGCAACAGTAGGGTTGTTAATGCAATAGGTGATGAATTGTTGGATATAATTTATGATCTTTAAGTCACATTCAGTTTCATTCCAACAAACCCGAATACCCCAGGAGAATCCTTGGGCTTCTACTCAGAATGAGTTTGAGAAATTCAGTCTTTTAATGGTTTGTCGTGCTTTCTCTTACCCATGGTTCAGCTAAGGCTATAATCTTCGATCTGTGCTATGCAATCAACTCCTTTAGGTTTTGGATGTGCCCTTGTTTGCCTACTCCCCTTATATTCCAGTACATTAAGTCTAACATGGAGTGATGGATACAGGAGGGTTGGTATGATTTTCAGGGGCTTCCTCTTCCTCTATACTTGCATTCTGAGTTTCCAGTTCCTCATCCTCTGGGGCATAGTTGTCTTCCCTCCCTTCCGCATGTTGTGTTTGCTACTCTGATATATATGATGGTAGTGTTTGGCAAATTGTTTTCGAAGAGCTTTTCCTTACGGATCCTGATGCTGTGAGCTGTTGTTTCTTTTTCCTCTTCATTTTGGTTCCGTTGCTTTTACATTTTCTTCCCATAGCTGCTGCTATGTTGGATACTAGAGCCTCATTGATTTCATTTAGTTTTGCATTTGTTATCAGACTTTGTGATTTCTGATTTCTGCCCTCTGTGTTTGTCTCATAGTTTGCTTTGGTTATTTCCTCGAATTGTAACACTTCTATGACTTCGTCAACCTCTGGTGATATTACCGTGTGCTTTTTAGTATTCTCCTTTCCTTTCTTTTTCCATTTATGCTATTATATTCTTTGGTGTTAATCCTACCTTCAGAAACGCCTTTCGAATTCTCCACATTTTCTATTTGATTGGTTGCCTTTTTCTTTCTCCACACCATTGCTGTCCTCCTGGTCTGTCCTTCACTCACATCATTCGTGCTCTTCAGATCAACTCCCATTTCTGCTTGATTTGTTTCCTCAGTGGCCTCCTCATTCAGGTTGTCAAACACATTCTATATATGTAGTCTCGACTACTCTACATCAGTGTTTGTGTTCCTGCGTCTTGCTCTCTTGGATCTCTGTGTCTGCCAGCTATCCTCAAAAACATTTTGTTCAGCCGATATCTTCAATTGGTTCTTGTCTGCTGCTTCATTCTCATTTGTGGGACTTTCTAATTGTGTCTCGCAATTCTTTGACGTATGTCCTTCCTGTCCACATAATGCACAGGCCCATGGAAGTCCTTCATAATATACTTCATATTCCACCCCGTTGATGAGTATCGTAGTAGCCAACTCTCTTGTCATGTCCAGCTCCACTGCCAGCCTAGCAAACTTACTACGGGTTCTTCTCACCGTATGCTCATCCACCTTGATAAGTCTACCAAGTGCAATTCCCAGGTACTTGTACATGGTAGGTACATATAAATTAATGGGCAGTTTCAGGACTCTTACCCATATTACAAGTAATTCTGGGAAAGCATCCTTCAGCTTGAACGTGGGGTACCAGTCCCATACTACAATATTTAACCCAAAAATCTTCCATGGGCCTCCCGTTAAAGCTTCTTCATAATCTCTTTTACAGGATAATTGAATCACAAAATGTCCACATTCCATTTCATACATGTTAAACCATTCTGTTATTTTCCATAATAACTTCAATTTGTCTCGTAGGGTCATATACCCTATTTCTCCTCCTAGAAGTCATACAACAAGCACATATCTCCACAGTTTGATAAGGATGTCCTCCACTTCCAGGTTAATGGTGATCGCTGGCTTTCCTTCCAGTTCTCCCAGCGTGACATCAGAAACTAGAAGCCTATCTTCATATAGGTGATCCACAAAATTATCATTAGGTACTTGATAGCTATGGCCATCAACGGCTTCAGAGAACGACGATAGGCTTGATCGTGTCGCTGCTGTGGCACCTTGGTTAAACATGTTCTCATGTTGGTTCTTCAGTTGGCCGTCCTTATTATTGACTATGATGTTCGTTCCGTCATTATTTTCTTTGATGCTATTAGTATTACCATGATCGACCGATCCTCCTCTCACACCTACGTAGTTAAACTTTAGTCCAACCAGTGGTATGGTGAACCCTATTTCTCTTTCCAAATTAACATTAGATTGCATATTGCCATCCTACATATCTCCATCTTCCACTCTACCCTGGGTGCCTTCTCGATCGAAGTTAGAATCTGTGTTCCACATGGCACCACCTCTTTCGTCCCGACCCCCACGAGCCCTTGTTTTCCCCATTACAACACACTAAAATTTCAACATACAAAATGTTAATAAATAAAAATAAGCACAGTTCACATAAATAAAATATGGATTGGAGTCAAGAAACTACATCCATATTCTTCCAAACTATCACTTTCTTTTTCTTATCCACATTTCCTCCAGGATTTTTGAAATCTCTTGAAGCCCTATACATTAATGTAACACATTCAATCACATTAGCAAAAAGTCATGTAATAATAAATGTCAATAGATATAAATATAAAAAAAATTCTCACATGTATAATGGCCTCTTTAAATAGTATCCCAAACTAATTAAACATTATATGGAGCTATTATCACACTCTTTTTTTTCTACCAAAATATTTGAAAGCAATAGAGAAGTATAAGGTAATTGATGTAGGGTATTCATTTACAGGACTAATCAAGGATGAAACTAGAAATCCCAAATGAGTCATTTCTAAATCTTTACAGAACCTATGTAAGTGGCTGAAAAACATATATTACGTATGCATTAATATATAAGAAAATAAATCATCATATATAAAATGAGGTATATAGATTTATAAATAAGATCTCACAATATCCATAGTTCTATCAAAGATGAATTCAGCCAAGCATAATGAAACAACTCCAAAATATCTTCTAGAATTATATTATTATCATATGCTTGGACTATAGCATCCTCCTCCATAGAAACAACAATAGTTGAAGTTTCAGCATGTTCACCTATCGATATTGCCATACCCCTACATTGAAGACCTATCGAGTCATATAGGTCCTTTAGAAGACAACTAGGTACTTGAGGAAGAGGTGGAGGTGGAGGAGAATGAGCTATAATGCATTTCTTCCCTTTCTCCTACATATATAATTTCATATCAATTGTCATGTATATACATATACCAATTATCGTAATGTAAATGTACCATACATGATCAATATAGATGATTCCCGCTTCGGGCCACAAGACCACTCCTCCTTCTGCTTCACCAAGTGTGTCAGTATCTGGGTGGGCATGTGGCAATGGATGCTTCCTCCAAGTGGGGAATACAAGCCTTGGGCTCACAGGAACTGCACCATTGGGTACTAGAGTACCATCAACTGTGTGCCCAGGAAGGCGTGGGTAAGCCTCGCCCTCTACAAATAAATTCTTTCAATTTTAGATGACATGGATTCAACTCCTACAAATTTATATAGAGTATGTTGTATATATACATAAACATATCATCTAGAAAAACTAGCAACTATGTCATAAAAATACTTACAGTGGACGTGCTAGGTGGTGGGTCTACAGGATTACTCCCAACCACCTCTATAGGATCACTCCCAACCACCTCTATCGGAGGGGAATAGAGGCACACCACAGGTACTATCTGAGTGGTATCCTGAGACACCTATCACTTGCTCATTTCTTCCTGGACTCTCTTATCAATTAACTCATCTACCTATACATGAACAAAAGAAATGTTTTTTTATTCCTGAATTCCCTTTGCAATAACATTCTAAAAAATGATTAGGTTACCTCAGCTTTTGAAAATCCCTCTTTTTGGACATGTTTGCACTATGATGGCCCAAAGAACGCTCTTAGGCCCACACCAGTGCCTGTAGCCCTAACACATCCAAGATGCTCTTGGTTATCAAGAGAAACTGTCAACTCATCCCTTGTGCCCTCAGGGATGAACGATCCTTGCTTCCTCTACTCGTGAATATCCTACTAACCATCATCAATAGAATTTGGTAAGTAAAAATAACAATCATCAATACAAATTGTTGTGAGAGTTAAATTTTACCATTTTTGTAGCCACCTCAGTAGTTGTGGGGTTGGTTATATCTCCTTTTTGTTTTGCCTCCCAGCTATCCACATATCATGGCAATGCAAAGGTGCGGGAGTGCTAGAGGACTCAGAAGTCTCAGTTGTAGGAGCAATAGGCTACTGAATGGAAGACGTCTTTAGTTTTTGGCAAAGGGATGCATAGCCATCTAGACCCATCACATGGTCATACACATTTAGTGCACCCTTGCTCTTTGAGAATCATTGATAGCCTTGTTAATAAGCACATTGAATTGGTTAGTAACAATCAAGGTCAATAGTAAATAGGTAAATTTATAAGAATGTATATTCATTAAATTGGGAGTGACGCTTAATACCTTGAATTTATTGGTATATCTCTTGGCAACAAACACCTCCCTCTCAGTCGGGTCTAGGTAGTTCCATTGCTCAAGGGATGACTTCTTCCTCTTATCAGCCTCTCGTATGTATTGTTAGTTGAGAGTTGTCCTATAGTTCCTTAGGACCCTCCCACAACATTGCATCACCTTTTTACAATGTAGGCTTTCATCAAATTCAAATATACTCTGCAAAATTTCATATATTTAATAGAGTATTCTAAAAATTAGAATTGTAAATAACTTTAAAAATAGAATTTCAAATGATAATGTCTCACACATAGTTCTTTCCATACTAAGTCTTTCTTCCCTCTAGGAATTGTATACCAAGATTCTTCATTTACACTATAATGGATATGAGTAAGAACCCCAAGATATGAAACAAACGAGCTATGGTTCTTTCCAATTGGATTTCCTACATGATCAAAATCCACAACCAATTTTGGTACGTTGCCCCTTTGTTGTAGTAACTTGTTCATCATAGTGATGCTCCTGATTTTTTTCAATTTTTGTATGCTTCTCATCAAGTGGCACAAGTTTTTTAGCAGGTACATCCTCAACCTAAAAATTGACAAAATAAGTGATGCGTCGCCTCACCCTTGTATAGGATATAACTTATAAATAGACATATAGCTAGATATATTGTAAAACTTACATTGTGACGTGGTGCCTCATGATAATCATCATCAAGATCATCTTACTCATGGTCAACCATATTAAAAAATGTCATATAAAAACAATCAAACATTGTAAAGTTCACATCGATCTAACATTTAAAAAATAAACAATTTGAAAAATAAAAACATGCCTCTTATATTCAGATCTTTTATCAATTAAGATTCTTTCAGTGTGATCTCCATGCACATATAAGTCATTGTAAGATTCAATATTTGGTTTTGGCAAGCCAACTAAGAATGGGCTGGAGTGATCATACTTATCATAGTACTCTTCTTCATCTATAGGATCTTCAATGAATTGTCTTTTACCCTGAACAACAACTGACCATTTTTCATTTTAAGGATCATCAATATAAAATATTTGTTTTTCTTATGATACCAATATGAATGGTTCACCCTTCTGGACAATCTTTTAAAATTCAGTAATGTGAAACCCAATTCATCCACTATAAACCGTTTGGTGTTATCAACCCAATTACACTTAAAGAGAGGAATTCTGAAATCTACATAGTCAAACTCCCATATGTCTTCAATGACATTGTAATATGACATTTTAGCTTCATGTGAACTCTTATCTTTCACACAAGAAATAAACAATGAAGACGCTTGAAGGGTGACCCCATTGTTTTGGATGACTCTCTTATCATCTTGACGCTTTGTGTAATATGAGAACCCATTTATGTCAAACCCTTCATAAGACATAGGCTAGGCATTTGATATTTTCAACAATATTATTTGGTGTTTGATATAGTTGATGTAAGACTTTATCTTCAAACCACTTAACAAATGTCTTGCTATGCTCTCTAGCAAGTCACATTGAACTGGCTAGAGGATATTGTTTCTTGATAAAATTGGTATATTCCATGATATAAACACTCTATTTGTCGATATTGTGTAAAATATACAAGTGATCTTGTTCCAAATATTCACGGCTGATTACTTTCATTCATGCTCCTAAAGTCCCCTTGCTTAAATACTAATCAATATTATTGTCATTTATAGGAGAGTCATTACCACTCAGAAAGTCATTACAAAAACCCATAACCTCTCTTGCCATATAAACCTCAATAATACTCCCTTCAGGCCGATAACGGTTTTGAATATCACCTTTAAAAATGTTCATGTGTCGTTCAAAAGGATACATCCAATGTAAGAAAACTGGTCCCAATATTTTCACTTCCCTAGTCAAGTGGAAAACAAGATGTAAAATGATATCAAAGAATGAAGGAGGAAAATACATCTCAAGCTGACATAGGGTAACAACCACTTCGCTTTGCAACTTATTGAGATTCTCAGGATCAATAACTTCACTGCATAGACTGTTGAAGAAGAAACAAAATCTGGTGATTGCAAACCTTACATGCTTTGGCAGTATTGATCGCATTTCCAAAGGCAATATTTTTTGCATTAGAGTGTGGCAATCATGAGATTTAAGACCTATCAGCTTCAAAGTTTTCATTGATACCAATCTACAGATTTTGAAAGAGTAACCATGTATTACATTAACATTAACGAAGCACTCACAAAAAGCTTTCTTCTCCTTTCTAGACAACGTGTACAAGCAGGAGGTAAATATGTTCTCTGACTAACTACTTCTGTTAATTTTTTCCTTATTCCCATTTCACATAGGTCCATTATGGATTTGATGCCATCTTTAGTCTTACCTATTATATTCAACAGAATACCAATGATGCTATCACATACATTTTTCTCAACATGCATGGCATTGACACGATTCCTAACTTCCAAAGAACTTCAATAAGGAAGATCCCAAAATATAGACTTCTTCTTGAATAAGGATTTGTGAGTTTACGTGGGAATGGTACATTGTGATCTCTTATCAAATTCATTGACAAAGTCTTTTTCTCTTTCATAAACAACCTCCCTTGGTATAGGTTTAGGGGAACTCCGTTCCTCATACCATCCATTGAATGCTTTGTGCAACCTTCAATACGGATGGAATTTTGGAAGAATCCTTCGACGACCAAGAAATATAGTTTGGCCTTCATGTTTTAGTCACATTGAATCAGTGTTATCTTCACATATAGGGCATGCTTTGGATCCTTTTACAATGTATCCAGACAAATTCCCATATGTTGGAAAGCCATTAACACTGCAAAACAACATAGCATGCAAATGAAATATCTCTCTACATGAAGCATCATAGGTCGTCACAACTTCACTGCAATGTTTCTTTAAGTCATCAATCAGAGGTTCAAGGTAAACATTAATATCATTTCCAGATTTTTTTAGGGCCCAATATCAACAACGATAGCGAACTCATTTTTCATACTAGGGAGGAAGATTTTATATAACAAGATAAAATGTCAAGTGCTATGTTGGCTTCTCAATGTTCCATACAGATTCATCCCATCGGTACAAAGACCAAGTCTTAGATTCCGGACTTCTTCACCAAATTCAGTTTATAACAAATCAATCTTCTTCCACTATGGGGAATCAGACATATGTTGTAGAATCCCATAATTACTATTCTTAACCTCTACATGCGGCCTTAAATTATACTCATCTATTGGATTGGAAAACAAGCATTGAAACTGTGGTATTATAGGTAGATACCACATCACCTTGGTAGGAGAGCCAGTTTTGGACTTCCTCGAAGTCATCATTTTATACCTTGATGCCCCACATTTTGGATAATCTTTCCAGTCCACACAGTCCTTTTGAAATCATACACTATCATTCATGCATGCATGCATCTTCTTAGACTCCATTCCCATTGGGAAGACTATTTTCTTTAGCTTGTATGTTGATCTTGGAAGCTCGTTTCCTTCAAGAAGAATTTCTTTCAACAAAGACAACAATGACATGAAGCTTTTATCACTCCATCTATTGTTAGCCTTTAGATTATACAATCACAACACAATTCTTAGCTTCATAAACTTAGTACAACCTATGTATAACAGTCTCTCAGCATCATGCAAAATGTTCCTAAATAAGGAAGGTGGATCAGAATGCTCTACCCCACAATTATCCAACATCACATTAATAATGTCTATCAGTATCGGGTCATCCACATCTACGTCATCGACGACAATTTCTTGAACAACACAAGCATTGCTATTGACATCTACTGATATCAGCTTTGGAATCTCTCCATGCTGGTACCATTATGTATAGCCTTGTAAAATCTTGTTTCACTTGACATGACTTTTGATTTTGTTACCAGTGTTGACTTTCAAGTTGTTACTACAAAGCCTACATGGACAATATAACCTATTTCTAGTTTGTTTCCTATGTTCCTCTGCAAATCTAATAGACTGATCAAGACCAGCAATAAACTATGGGGCACAACAATTTGGAATGGACATCAATGATCTATCCATTCTATGATCAAAGAGAAAACAAGTATTAGGTTTTAGGGTTTAAATATTAAGTTAAGGATTTAATGATTGGGGTTTAGGGTTAAAATATTGGGGTTTAGGGTTAAAAGATTAGGGTTTAGGGTTAAAAGATTAGGTTTATGGTCTTATAATGAATGTGTGTACCACCTATCCCATTCTTCAACACCTACTCTTACTAGTAAGTCTATAATGCATATTTTGTTTTCAAGAAAATTTCGGTAGCATTTCCCCACAGTCCTTCAAGTACACAAGGTGTGAAAACACCTAGTCATCGGTTCCTAGTAAAAAAATGATGACTAATGAGGGGATAAATTTTATCTCATGAAGGGTGATTAGTCGTTGATTTTTTGGAATAGATGAAGTCTAATGAGGGGATAATTTTTTTGTAGGGACATGGTGTGAAATAGGTGTCGTCGGTTTGAGAAACTAAAACCGTATTGAAAATTTTGGAGGCAACATTTTTCCCTTGAAAATTGTTTTTAACGGGTAATTTTAGATATTGGTTTCTTTAAAAAGAAACTGACATTAAAGTAAAAATGGTACCCGTGTCTTATCTAAATTGGTAGGACTTCACATATGGTGACAATTTCCTTATATAACCGACGTCATTGTTATATGGCATCAATTTTTGTGTGTAACCGACACCATCAAAGGTGACATTATATGTCATTTATGTACTAGTGACTACCAAGAATGTGTATTCCATGTTTTGTTGTAGTGGCTTCAACTCAATCTCAAGAGTACATTGCAAGGATGGGACTAATGGTGGCAGTGGATGTCTCAAATCTTCATAGTTCTTTCCATAGAAGCACGTCAATGTCTTTAAAAACAAGGCACACTCCTCTAGTGAATGGTAATGAGTGCAGTCATCCACCAAATTTACGAGACAAGATTCTAATGGTAGCTGAGGGTACACCTAGGTGATGGATGAAAAGACCGCACCTATAACTGTCATCAAGTACACTTCCTATTTTATCTTGTCATGGTACTTTAAAACCTTTGTCAAAGATATCTATTTGGTATGTTCCATAATATCAGCATCAAGAGTCCCCTCATCCACCTTCATCATGACGTAATCCATGCCCATAAATGGTATCCCTAAGAGTTAGGACACCTCACTGCCCAAATGTCTCATCATGTGACATTGTGCATTATCCTTGGATAGTGATTGATAGACAGGTAGCTTTGTCTCAAATTAGTTTTCCTGAATAGCCAACGTCAGTTCCTCTATCCATCTATAAAATTAAATAAGATGTGGCTTGGAAGGGCCTACCTAGGAGTAGTTCATTTCCATAATTTGCCTACATTTCTGTGAGTACAAAATCTGCTGGAAAAACAAACTTATCCACCTTTACCAGACAATCTTCACATATGCCTACTGTACTCACCACTGAATTATCTGCCAGCTGGATCATCATGTTTCTCTTCCTTGATTTTATGAGTACTAGTTTCTTGAATATTTTCAGTGGCATGAGATTGATGCTTATCCCAAAATCACATAGTTTGTCTCCGAACTTGACCTTCCCAACGCAACACGATATGTTGAAGAACCCCAGATCTTGTGTATTTTGTGACAACTTTCTCTATATGAATGAACTATCTTCTTTCCTTAAGATCACTACAATCTGCAATCCTCCTCTTCTTGTTGATAATGTCTTTTAATAACTTGTGATAAGATGGAATTTACTCAATAGCACCAACAAGAGGTAGGTTAATATGAAACTTCCCAAATGTGTTCAGAATTTTCTTGAACTAGTGATCAACCTCTTTGACCTTCAAACTATTAGGAAATGGTATCAGAGTCATATATATGCATTGATGGGGAGGAGTTTAGGACTCCTTGGTTTCTGAATTCCCAATTAATTCCTCTTATGTATCTTCCTCCAAAGGTGTGGTATCTCATGGATGCTCTATAGAGATAGTGTCTGTCACTGACCTTGTGTCAGCTGCTGTGGTACTCTTCTCTGGAGTTTCTTTCTACTCCTTCATCAACACCTTACTAGTATGGAGAAGTTGCCTTCACCTGTTGGTTATTATGGTGGGGGTATATGTATTTCCTAGAAATCCTTGCTGATTGGGCTTCTTAATGGATGTCACTTCTGCTTCTAGATGAGTGATTTGATTTTAAATATTGCAAATTTGATCTCTTTGATTTTTTTGATCCCTTTTTGTCTGGTCTCGTAAGGCCTCATTCTCACTCACTAGTATGCCTAGCATGTCTTCAACTCTACCTATCTTACTAGGACCCCTATCATGTTGATACTACTACAAAATGTTGCATTGTGGCTGTTTGGGTTGTTGAGCTTGTGATGGGTCATGTTGGAAATTATTACAATCCTTCTACGAGAATTCAGGATCCCTCCTCCATGAGTACTCATTGCTTCTTCTATTATTATACTACCATATAAACATGCACTCCTAATACTCACCTCCACATGAGGTGCTAGATTTCTTCTCAAGCTTCCTTGTGCACCTGTCCATCTGATCCTTAAGTTCTGTGATCTCTCTCAATTTCATAGCTCCCTTGATTGTTGATGGTGCTTCTCTCTCCTCTCCTAAGGACTATTTTTTTGTCATGTTCTTCAAGATCTTGTGACATCTTGTAGCATTTTCTTTACAAAGAATCATGCCCACGCACTATTAAGATTGGTCCTCTCCCCTTTGTGTAGGCCATAGTAGAATGTCTTCACTTGCCCATACAGATCAATACCATGATGAGGGACCTTCCTAAGCATATTATGAAATCTCCCTTAAGCTTCTAAATATGACTCTTATGTATGTTGCTTGAAGTTATGGATTCTCCCCACTAGTTCATTCATCTTCTTTGGCAAAAAATATCACTCGAAGAACACATCCATCATCTTGTTCCAAGTTTCTATGGACTATGGAGGTAGACTAAGGAACTGTGCTTTGGCTTTGTTTGACAAAGAGTATGAGAACAACTTCAGATAAATAATTTTTGTTGGAACCCTACCTAACTTTAGCATGTCACAACTTCCCAAAAAGTTGTTTATGTACATCTCATTTGGTCCTCCATGCTATGGTTGTGGAACGATTGTGATTTTACTAATGCCACCAATCTGGCATCTATCTTGTAGCTGTAGACATTAGTAGCTTGATGTTTGATTGGACCGAATTGAGTTGTGATTGATGATGCCTTTATATTCTTCTAAACTATACGTTCCTCAGGCCCTTCGTCAATATGATCTTCCCCATTCCCATAAATGTCTATTGCATGTGATTTCTCTAGAAGTGGTGATGGAATTTGGATGCAATTCCCAACTTAAGCGTTAAACTCTCACATCTTATAAAAAACATCCTAGTGGTCTACATTGGTTGGAGTACATTCTCCATAATTCATGGTTTAAGTGTTAACATGCAATTGTATCTGAAAATTAAAATGGCAAAGTGAGATACCGAGTACTAATGAATTGACAATATATTTTTTTAATTATGCACTTATTGAAAGAAAAGATTAAAAAAAATATAAGAAAAAGAAACGACCTATCCTGGTTAGTCGCAACACTCGTAGTGTTGGTCGTTATTTCCCCGACAACAATGTTAAAGACTTGACACACTAAAACTATGGGTGTAAAATGCAAGTGTTCACGTCATGTAACATAGGGCTGTGAGGTTAGAGTGTCAAACCCAGAGAAACATTTACTAAAGACTACTTATACATGTAACCTAATCAACGAGGCTTAGAAAACATAATTGATTGGTTGCTTTATAACTAAGAGTTAAGAATTAAATCTAAATTAAACGATTTTCATTAGGAATGGATGAATTCTTCTGGAGCATGGTTTCACCACGATATACATTGCATCCAAATTCTATTTCATTAATAATTATTCACCCTTAACTCTAGACTAAAGACTTGTATAAAGTAATACCCACTCCTGTAGTGTAATACACTACTTAGACTAAACAAAGCTATGTGGTGATTTATGAATTTTCTACATGCATTATCGATATCTCTAGGTGTTCTTTCATAGTTGTAAGCCCTCTCTCGAGGTGCAAAATGAGCGGTGTGAACCTATGCTTTTTCCAATCCCTAATCCCTATCACAAATCAATTTGTAGTCCATTATATTTATTATGGTGATTAAGCATAAACAATTCAATAAGAGAATGTAGATTCACATCCAAACTGAAGTAAATAATATATCTATTCATGAAAGTCGAATATAAAGAAATACCAGGCTACTCCTGGGTCCTAAGGAATATGGGATTTAGAACCGCATGATTTCTATCATCATACAAAGAGAGGAAGAGGGAGAAAATAGGCTAACCATTAGAAAACCAATGTAAAAACCCTTAGAGAAGTTGTCTCAACGACCCCCTCTGGGAAACACCTTGATTAGTAGTGTTCTGACTGTAAATCTATGATCCTGAAGTGGCCAAAGCGTCTATCTATGGCTATCTCCTTCTCCTCCTCCTCTCTTACCTTCTTGCTCTGTAGCAATGTGAAAGAACGTGATGCTCTCTTTTGGATGCACTCCCCTTAGGCTATAAGTGGGGCTATGACCATCATTTAGACAAATCCTTTTGATTTGATGTGATTTTCAATTGACATTGATAGTGTAATGTTAGTACCACCGATAGGATGTAAATGACCCTAAATTCCCGACTGAATTCAAACCCTCAAGTTGTGTTGGTACTACCTATAAATATGTAAATAGAACCAAGTTGTCTCCTACAAGTTCTGATGTGATTTGAGTGTTGAAGTCAGTACACCTGACTAGTGTGATGGAGACATTGAGGAAATTAAACTTGGTTATTGATGCTCTCAGGATGGTGAGTCGATAGCACTGAATCCTAGCTTTGGTAGTATTGACTCCTTTCCTGGTAGCACCGTAAGAGGTCTCCATAGCGCTGAGATTTTTGAATTTATCTTTTGAACTTTGTGTCCAGTCAGTATCATTGACACACATGTTAATAGCATCGAGCTATCATATAAGTGCTTAGTTTTCTTCAAACAAGGGAAAAATACAAGTCAAAAGTATGAGTAATAATTTGGCATGATTATGTAGAAATACTCAATAATTTATGCAATAATGATTCACATGCTAATAATGAGAAACAATGCATACAAATATCTCTAAATGAACAAATAGGTAATAAATGCAAGGAAAATGGTCAATGAAAAGTCATTGAAAATCAGTACATCATGTGGTCATTATAATTATGTTCATGAAACATTGGTATGGACAAATTTTGTTGAATAAATTCATCAAATAGAGTAATGCCCACTAATCGAGGATGCATTTGAAGATGGCTACAGATATAGTTGGTAGTCATAGAAATGAAATTATTCATCTTATTCGAAAGTGTACGTTGAAAGCTCAAAAATATGGCTTATAACATATTGAAAATGTAGTCCTCTTTTTTTTCTAAATTATGTAATGTAAAGGAATATTTGTGCCAGAGTTGTTCATTTTTTTACATGCCTGTTTCCTAGTGTATGTGTGCCCTTTTTATTTGTTGATATTTAGTTTGTGCCAAACAATTATAGTTAAGGTTTGTGTTGGTATTCCTGAGTTTTGGTATTAGAAAACATGCTAGTATTCCTCAATGAGTGAGTTAGTATTCTTAATGTTTTGTGAAGTAGGTTGTAAAATACTAAAAGTAGCATTCAATGAATAGATTAAGGTAATCCAATAGCAATTGAAGGCAACACCTGAAAGATAGAAGTTGTATGCAGATAACCATCATATACCTTTGGAGTTCCAAGTGGGAGACCAAGCGTACCTCAATGTCTCTCCTTGGAAAGGTTTGACAAGGTTTGGGAAGAAGGGTAAGTTGGTCCCCAAGTTTATGGAACCTTACCCTATGGTGGCACATGTTGGGAAGGTGGCCTATAAATTGGAGTTGCCACCTAAGTTGTATAGGTTTCATCTAGTGTTTCATGTGTGTATGTTGAGGACGTACCATCCAGATATAGATTTAGCATTACAACTAGTGGAGGTAGATCATGATGAGGATATGTCCTATGTGGAAGGTTCAGTGTTGATCCTTGACAGGAGAGTGGAGAAGAATAAGAAGAAACACAGTGTTCTTGTGAAGGTTATATGGAATCACTGTGGTGCTAAGGAATCTATGTGGGAGCTCAAGGAAGAGATGAGGAGGAAGTACCCCTGTCTTTTCTGTTAGGATTTCGGGGGCAAAATCCTTATTAGGGTTTTATAGCTTGTAAGACCCCTGACCTGACTTTTGGAGTAACCCTATTTTCTTTATCATGATCATGTGCTTAGAACATTGCTCGAATCCTTTGAGATGTAATTAGTGCTTGTGTAGATCTTAAGTTTCATGTTTGATCTTGTTTGGATGATGCTTGTGCTTTATGTGCTAGTTCTGGTACAAATTGCAATTTACCCAAAGTAGGAGGTTGATGTTTAATATTTCACTCTAGAGTATTCCTTATCGCTCTAGACATATTCTAGAGGATAGAGAAATAATTGGGTGCCTTGTTTGGACCTTGGTTGAGGAGTGTCACCCTTACTGGTGATTAGGGTGCTATGAGTGTTGAGTGTCTCGACCTATGTTTATATGGTGTGTTGTCTCGACCTAAGTCACAACCTAGGGTTAGTTTGGAGGGTTTCATAGTCAAGAAAACCCTATAGGAGTTGAGGTCATGACCAAAGTGGTCTTGGGTGGTCTTGGTTTGACATGGTTTCCTTCTTATAAGATGTCTTGACCTAGGGTTTGAGGAGATCTCTTGTCTCGACCTAGTGATGATGGTAGTGTGTGTTTCACGACCATGGATGGTAATCCATGTAGAGTCACAACCACTGCCATGTGGGTGACCATGGTGGTTGAGACCCAACCTAGAGTATATCACCATGTCTTGAATGTATGGATGAAGTGGTTGCATGTTGGTCTTTTGAGTGGACAAGTGTCCCTTTGGTACCTTGGAGTGTTGACACATCATCCCTTGCCTTCTCTCTCATGTTTCACCTACATAAACCCTTACCTCTTCATACTTGCAACCCTTTTGGCCTCCATCTTCTTCCTTTTCTTTTGCTTGTCCTTGGAGCGTGATGGAGCAAGGAGATCCGTCTTTGGAGCTTGGTGACCAAACTCTTCTTACATGTGGTGTTTGTGGCAACCATAGCTCATCTTCAGCCTTGGTAAGTGTTTGTCTTCCTTAATGGCATTTCGTTTGATATCCGACCTTCAACTTCCTCTCTTTTCTCACCCCTAGATCATGGTTCCACCATGGTGGTCATTTTGGGGAGAGAAACTCCTCATCACAAGGGTCATAGACCATGTTTTGACAAGGTAGACCCAAGTGTGAGGAGGGTTTCTTCTCTCTTTCCCTTTTATTTTGGCGTAGAGCTTCTTTGATTTTTTTTCTTGGGCTAGCTTTGACCTTGGTACCTTCTTGTTCTTGAGGTTATTTTGTGGCCAAGAGTGGAGCTTTTCATGGAGGTTCTTCAACCCTTTGATTGTGTTCTTGGAGCTCTTGATATTGGCGCTTGGAATCCTTGGTGGTGATCTTCTTAAGGAGGGTTATATAAAACATAACCTACACTATTATTTCACTCTTTTATGCATGTTTAATACTGTATTATCTCTCCAAAATTCTCCCTTATCATGCTAGAAGATAATGATACTCTGTAGAACTTGTTTACTGGAGATATCTTTCTTGGCTTGGTAGAAATCTGAAACCCTAACCTGCCTGCACCCGTTTTTGTGGTTGATATGTTATGGAGGTTCTCCCCTATCTTTTGACCTTGGTCATGCTCTCATGCAAGGTGTTCATGTGCCTAGGTGTTGAAATGGATGATAAGTTCTATTTTGGGTACCTTTATCATGCTTTTCTCTTCCCTGGATGAGGTTCTTTCTTGGTGGTTTCTTGAACAATGTCTTAGGGCTTTTGGTGACCGTTTGTGTGAGTTTGTCCTTCATGGTCATCATGATTTCCCCCTTAGTTTTGGTTCTTTTTTGAGACTAGAATGTTGTCCCTTAGGGTGGTTGAGACCCTTCTCCTTGGTGGTTGCGACCATGCTAGTTTTGGGTCGAGATTCCCCTCTTGTTGGTGGGTTGGACCTAGTGTTATTTAGGTCGCGACACTTGGTGTTGGTGACCTAGTTAACCTTATTTTGGTTGGGTTGTTAACTAGCATTTGTCTCTAGATCTTATCTTTTCCTGGGTCAAGAGATACCCAAGAGGAAGGTCACGATAGGGTTCTTGGTCACGACATGTTACTAGCTTGAGGTCGAGACATCCTTTGGTCGAGTTGTTTGTAGGGGTTATTAACCCTAAACCTAGATGTCACGAGCGTGACCTGATCTAGGTGGTGGAGGTCCTGACCTAATTGTGTGAGTGGTTGAGACACATAGGTGTCGTGTTCATGACATGGACCTACTTGGATGGTCGTGACCTAGTTGCTTATGTGGTCAACACATGGTGATGGTTGGTGGTTGAGAGGTATATGCTTGGACAACTAATGATACTCTTGTATGAGTGATATGTAAGACAAGTATAGTTATATTTGGAATAATGTATAATCAACTCTATTGATGTTCCTTAACCGAAATATAGTCCAACATTATGGGAGATAATGAATCTAGGGTTGTTGGTTGAATATAACTTTATAAACCATCATCGGCTAAAAAGAAACCCTAACCCAAATTATGTGCAATGAGACTTGCTTGTTTCTCTATCATCGAATGGTTATGATGTTATGTGGTTATCTCTTGCTTATGAAATTCTAATCATGTAGGTTTTATGACCTTGGTAGTTATATCTAGTGTATGCTAGGTGACTATAATATAATATAGGTTGAATGGGCCCTTGAGATACATGTTGAGGCACTGGTGATACATGAATGATGTGAATGAACCTATGACGTGGCAATGGCTTGTTGCCTAATATGAGATGACATTTCCCAATGATGATTTGAGGGATTGATATCCCATGGTATGTGGCTTTTTTCATGATGTTGTAAATGGCAATCATACATATATCTTATGGTGATAGTGTGACAAGTTCACCCCCTAAACGTTTTATTTCTTCTGGAGTTGTATTGTGCCTCATCTTTATAGATCCCATTATTGCTTTGAACATTATAACTTGATTGATGCTAAAAGACATTTAATTGACTCAACTAATCAAGTGGAACCTAAACATGTAGTTTTTCCCTATGCCATAGATCCATCTCAATGTCAACATTTGTTGGATGGTGAAACGGGCTTTCCCCAGTAGAAGCTTGGAGTCATATATTGTTGAGTATATGCATTCACAGGATTGGTTGTGGGCCATACCCTAGAAGGAGTGTGGTTGTAGGTTGTAGCTTAGTTTTACTAGCACCCTGACACGTACCAAGGTGGGTTAGGACTTTCACAGCTTGACTATATGTTGCTAGTTGCAGTTGATTGGTATGTATCTAGTGTGTACTCGTGTACTGACCAAGAGTGTTAGTGAGTTCGTCGATTCTGGCTCTTCTGTGGAACTTTTATGGCACCGATTTTGACTTAGTAGTGGTCAGTTAGATTTTAGTGGTGCGATTCAAATCGTTAGGGCATAATAGAATACATAATCTGTAATGTATTCCACTTGTTTAGGATCAAATATGAGAACACTGGTTGAAGCCTTGCCTTTCATTTGTACATGTTAGTTGGTAGAGAATATCCATATTATTCATATTCCTTCTAAATGATTTAGATTCTCTTCTGCTTAATCGTTAGTACCTCCTTTACTGATATTAATAAGCTAAATCTACTTATCATATTTGTAGTATATTTTTATCCTTGCTTATCTTACCTATGTTAATAATAGCATTGGTGGATAGTTATATGTCCCGCTAAGATTTGGATCTCACCCCGTGGGTTTTCTACATCTTTTAGGTGATCATGCATGGAGACGTGGTGACTGTGCAACAGAGGCGGAGCAACATCCTGATCAGTAGCTGAGAAGGTTGGAAGTACTGCTAGTGTTTTGGTGTAGAGTCTTAGAGTCGTCCTTGTACACTCAGGTCTTGGGGGTGTTTTCGATGTGTTTGTAGTTATGTTATCGTCATGAGGTTTCTAGATTGAGTTCCATTTTTTGTATAGTTATGGAAGATGTACATGTATATATATATATGGAATAGATATCATGTGTGACATGTATGATATGGAACATGCTGTATGCACATTGTTTTATGATATGTAATACAAATGGCAGGTTATGAATCTTTTCATGACAAGTTTTTAGAAGTTGGTGCTTGTTGAAAATTAGTTTTAATTTGTAGTATTTTTCAGTAATCCATTGTTAATGTTAGTTCCACGCTTGGTTTTGAGTAATCTTGCTTTGTGTTAGAAAAGGTGTCACAATAGATGTGCTAGAGAATTTAGCCATGCCCTTGAATATTACCATTCTAAATTAATGGTTTATGGCAAAAAAAGATTTCTTTCCCTACCTCTTTCAATGATATAGTTGGTGATCATAATGTTCCTCTTACCATTTAAGACTTAAAATAATATACAATGATACAAATTTCACCTTTGAAATGCACTTTCAGCCCCCGTAAGTCATCTTCCAACCTGATCATCAGAATCACATAGGAAACCTATTAAAACACCATGTGATGCTTTAAAAAAAAAGAACCTCTTGAATTCTTCAAGAAACCACTCCCAATAGATGCCCCTCAATCTTCTTTAAAATCCAAACCCAATCCTAACTGTAGGACATACCCAGTTTCCTCCTTTGAACAAAAGTAGTCCACAAACTAGCCCAACATCAACAAAAATTCCCTGATCTAAGTTAGAAAATATGATCTTTTGTTCATGTTGTCGAGGAGTTGAATAAAAAATCAATATCAACTTCTAGGTAAATCAATAAATCCTCCTCCAAGCCTCCTATCAAAGTCATAACCACACCAAGTCCCTCTATAATTCTAATCACCAATACTATCTCAACTCTACCATCCCTATCATACGCCAACAAGCCATTAAAGAAGATATAACCAACTCAATAAGATTCATGGATATCATATCCTTGGCCCTTGGTGGATTCAATAAAATCTCCTTCAACTGTCTGATTCCATCATGAAGGATGGCATGTAGACCAAATCCCTATTCTCACATTGTTGCAAGAATGGTTCAGTATTGTGTAGACCTACTCCTTCTTAAAATATTTTTCATGAAACCTCAACTTTCAATGCTCATACATAAATAACTAACAAAACATATGATTCCCATATCAAAAATATACCCATGTGTTATTCAAGTGTGTTTAATTACATCTTTTTTTAGAAAATTGGTGTTGTCGATGAATTAGATAAAAAAACCTTATTCTGATAAATAAATGTTGACTTGCTTTGTACAAGATTGATAGTTAACCATAAATGAAATGATTTATTATTGCTTTGTATAAGATTGATGTTTAACCATCAACAAAAGGATTTATTCTTCCTTTGTAACTTTGTCACCTCTCATTTTAGTCATTTTAAATAAGTGCCTTGTGATATTTTTTGTTGGGCTGGGAGTGTTAATGGCCTTGTTTTAACAATCAGGAGAAAGAAACCCTTAGATATTTTATATGTAAACATAAGGTCAACTTTATTATCATTCACAAATAAGATGCCCATATCTTCAGATACCCATAAAACTATTGGTAATTAGCTATTAGATTCTTGATTTCAAAGTCCAACTTCTTGCCTCAATGGTGGTATCATCATCAGTTGGAATATCTAAATAGACTCATACATTTCACATGTCACCTCTACTTACTCTATATCTATCTTGTTCACCAACAACCTAAACCCTACCCCCTTGACCTTCACGTGGATTTATGGTGAACCCTCAAACAATTATATGTAATTCTTGTAGGGTTTGAAAAAATGTATAATACATGTTCCTCTTCCCCCAATATAGATTGGGAGTGACCTGAGTATAATGGGATTTGTTCACAAAAAATACCAACCTTAAGTACGTTAATGAAAGATCAAATTTAATGATATTATAGATCAATATAATTTGATCGATCTAAGTGAGTCAAGTATGAAATCTCTTGGTGCAGAAATTGTTACCAACCTCTATTTTTCAAGCTTGACTACTTCCTATGAGAGTGAATATCATTTAACTATCTTCCCTTATCACACAATCTAACCCTTCCTAAACTCATCTATGGTCACAATCCTATCATCTTGTATATGAGACCATCATCCAGGCTACATTCCATTTTGAAATATTTTGGTGTAAGAGTAATCCCTACTTGGATTACATTCTTACTTATTGATCTAACCATTACTAATCATCCTCCATAAAAATCAGAAACCCATCTAAAATCTTGAATAACATCATAAAATATTGTGGCACATCTCTCCATTACTTCTAATCACACTAGTACAGATACCACTTATAGAGTAGGTTATTAATGATCTATAACGTAACTTTTATACTGACACCTAAGTGAGAGACACTAACTAAGGGCCTTTTATGTCGATTTCTAGTGAATAGAAAACCCGACAACATAGAGTTAGTGTCAGTTTCTATAAAAATAGAAACAAATGACTTAAAGAAATATCAATGTCATGGAATCACATGGTATTGTTGGTTCCTTGGAAAGGAACCGACACTATAGTCCAATTGTGTCTTCAATTGTATCTTGTATACTCGATAACGTTGGGCTGTGTATAGAATGGTTGTGCTATTTGGCACACCCATTTTACTCTAAGGTAGATGTGATGTCATTTTTTATGAAAAAATCAACAATGCAATTCTACTATGTCAATGGTTTTGTCACTAAAATTGACATCTTACTTCATTATCAGGTGAAATTTTAACTGATAAAGGTAGATGTGTCATTGATTCTGGTAAATAAACTGACCCCACAGATCTACAATGTCATTTTTTTATAAAATCAAGCCCATATGTATGTTTTTTATATCAAGTTTGTTGGCCTACTATCTGTATGTTCCACAGGATGTGGAACCTATAGTTCACTAAAACTATAGGTTCCATCCTATGTTTTGGTTAACAAAAGGACAACACACCTTCAATAACAAACACATACACACAATTCATCCACCCACATACATTTCCATTCTTTAATTTCATTCTTTTCAACACTTAACTCTATTCTCACGCACATACACAATTTAAAAAACACACACACAATTTCATTCTCCAATTCCATTCTCATGACATGTATAAATGCAATTCTTGTTATATTCATTCATCTTCACCTTCATTCACATGCATGCATATACACACATATCATTCCCATATGCACCAACAATTCACTTTCATCAAATTTAAAGTTGCAAAAAGTCATAACTACCAAACACAAATAGAAATAATGACCAAAGTTTTAAAAACTCATATTTTATCCCAATCAAATTCAAATTTGACTTCCTTAACAAAGGTGTCTGTCCATTCTTCTCGTATCTCATATATCTCTTCTTTTGTATAGAGATCTGTTTTGTCAACAAATTCAAAGAGAATGACATAATTCAAGAGTTTTGTTTGATTTTTTTATATTATGAAATGAGACAATTTACTTATGATGACCAAGACTATGTAGATTAGATTTTGTATACAATGGATGTGCACTTCTGTCTATCAAAAAATTATGTCTATAAACTGCAGTACATAATATCTACATGCCCCATACATTTTTTTTATAGGGAACTATACAAGTACAGTTATACAAATTGTTAATAAATATAGATTAGCGCAGTTGGCATACATATGCAATGGCATTAAAAAACTACCTCAACATTCTTCCAACTTGATAATTTCTTTTTCTTATCTACCTTTCCTCTAGCCTTTTTGAATTCTTGTATAGCCCTATAAGTTAAAGTAGCACATTTAATTGAATTTGGAAATAGTCATTTAATGATGTCATTAATAAATGTTGACGGATATAAAAATTAACTCACGTAAACAATGTTGTTTTCATTGTGTGTCCCCCAATGTCTACTTTTTCACCTAGATGATTTGGATAATACATAGTTAGCATCTTGAGGATAATTACTAACAACTCCCAATGATTATTACTGGGTCTAAAGAAGAAAAACAAAAGAAAACTCAAAATCCACATTGAAATATAGTTCATAAGTCGAAATTATAAGTAAATTGCTTGAAACTTACTTAACATTGAAACGAGATATAATCACGATCTTCTCGCATTCCAAAATATTTGAAGTGTGGTAGAGTAGTAATCAATAAAATTTGTTGGGTCTTTATCTACATGACTAATCAATGATGGAACTTAAAACTCCACATTTCTTAGTGCAAACTCTCCCCACATCCTATGTAAGTAGTTGGAAAACATATATGTATGAATTAACATATAAGAAAAAAGATTATCATTTATTTTCACATATATAAAAGTGAGGTATTTAGACATAAAATCTCACCATATCCAAAGGGGTTTCATTGTTGTATTTGACCAAGAATAAGTAAACGAATCCACAATATCTATCAAGACTACACTTGTATTGTGAGCTTGGCCTATAATGTCCTCCTTAATGTGGACCATCATAGTTGACCCTTCTTCTAATTCAGTTTGGCATAGTGGCAACTGCCTACACTTAGGACCTAGCAAGTTGAATAGATCATTTGCAATCCAAGTAGGTAATTGAATATTTGTAGGAGTAAGTGAAGGACAAACTATAGGGAGTTTATTAGGTGTTTTGATCTACATATCTATATTCTTGAATCAATTTCCAATTATATAGACAAGCAGAAAAGAATCACAAGCATAGATGCAATGAAAATATAGCATACATCAGTATAGATAACTCCTTCTTTGGGCCACACAACCACTCCACCTTCTATGTCATGTATCATCTCATGCTTGGGGTTGCCATGTGGCAGTGGTGTCTATTTCCAAGCACCATAACAAGCCTAATAGACACACAAATCACATTAGAATGCATTGGAACAACATGAATCATGTCACCTAGAAGGGGTAGATAAGGTGTCGCCCAATGCAATAAAATAGTGTTCTAGTAAAAGATGGTATGTACTCAAGCCCTACAAATTTTTATATAGTGTTATACATACCTAAACACAAATATATTATAAAGTCACCTAAAATACTATAACATCACAAAAAGACTTACACTAGGCATGTCAGCTGGTAGGTCCATGGGATTATTCCCAATCCCCATTGTCGTAGGGGTTCCACCTCATATGAAGAGTGGGGTGACACAAGTACTACCTGATGATGTTGAGACTAGGAAGCCTGATAGTGTCTCATTGTCTCCTCTATTCCCTTTGCAATCATGTCTTGCACCTTCTCCTGTGACCAGACTCCTTTCTTGACATATTTGTATTTCTCTGATGACCTAAAAAAGAATCTTACACTAACACTAGCCCCAACGAGCCTAATACTGATAGGATGCTCTGGAGTACATAGGGAAACCGTCAATTCATACCTTAGTCCTCATGGATGAACTTGCTTTCGATTCTTTGCTCGTAGAGATCCCACTAAACATCATCAATAGTAATTGGTCAGCAAAACATAACAGTCAAGGTCAAAAGTGAACATGCACTATGAGAGTTGAAGTTTACCATTTTGCAGCCTCCTCAATGGTTGCATGGCTGGGTGTTTCTCCAGATCAATTTGTCCTTGAACCTGTCCACTCCTTATGGTAAAGTAAAGGTGTAGGTGTGGTAGAAGACTCAGTAGACCCAGGAGTAGGATACTCATAAGAAGACACTTCTAGTCTCTTTTGGTGACACATTGCATAACCACCTAAACCCAAGTTGTGGTCGTGCACATTCTTTTCATGCATTTCTTTTTTAGCATCATGTAAACCCTAGTTAATCCAAAGCATATATTAATTATGTAATACATTGAATTCATAAGAATGTATTGTAAATGAGGAGGCTTAATACCTTGAAGAAATATGTTTGTCTTGAAGGAACAAATGCTACCCACATCTTTGGTGTATTGTAAATGAGGAGGCTTAATACCTTGAAGAAATATGTTTGTCTTGAAGAAACAAATGCTACCCACATCTTTGGGTCAAGATAGGCCCATTGCTCAGTGGTAGAATTCTTCTTCTTGTTGCTCATTATGTATTCTCTTATTAGATTTTTCCTATAATTCCTTAATACCCTGACACAGTGTCACATCACCTTTTTATGATACCATTTTTCCACAAGATCAAAAATTATTTACAAGATTTCATATACTTAATTGGACATTTATTAAAATATAATTGTGAATATCTTTAAAAATTTTAATATCTCACATATAAGTTCTTCCATATGTAGTCTTTCATAGAAGGATCAACTTTATTATAAAATTCAATTATTATATCCACTTTGTTGTGAGTAATAACCCCTAGATATTGCATGAAAGTATTGTGATTCTTCCCAATAGGATCTCCTACATCATCAAAGTCAACAAACAACTTTGGTCCTATGCCCCTTTGCACTAGTAACTTGTTCATCAAGATGATGCCCCTTTTACATGCACAATCATGTTGTTCCTCTACAAAGCCAACAAGATCCTCAAGGTGCAAATCCTTAGGGTGCATGTCCTTAGGAGGCTAATCCTAATATTTTTGAGAAACACACATAACTGATAGAGAATGTAAAATGCATATCTACATAATAATTGTGATGTAGAATCTATAATGCACATCTACAAAATAAAATAATACAACATGCACTAAATAAATAATACAACTTCCATCATCATGGTGCTCATCCTCATAGTTGAGTTCATCATGTTTTTCATACTCACGGTCAGACACCATCTAAAAATGTCATATTAAAATTAGTTAAAGAATGAAATATAAGTAACAAAGAATGTACAATGTACATGTAGCATATGAAACATATATAACTCTAATGAAGAATCTAAAATACTCATCTAGTAGTTAACAAGTAAAATACCTGCCTCTAGTATAAGTTGGATCCTTGATCAATCAATATTTCTTCTATTTGATCTCCACACAAATATAAGGTAGTGTTAGCTTCAATATTTTTTATTGGCATTCCAACTAAGAATGCACTGGAGTCACCATACTTGCCATAGTACTTTTTTTCATCTATAGGATCAACAACGACGTTTTACCCATGAAGAACAATAGATCATTTTTCATTTGCAAGACATTGATGTAGAATACTTGCTTCTCCTACGATGCCATTATGAATGATTCACCCTTCTCACCAATCTTTTTCAAAATCTGCTAATGTAAAACCTAATTTATCCACTACAACTCCTTTGGTGCTATCAACTCAATTACACCTAAAGATGAGAACTCTAAAATTTTTGTAGTCAAACTCTCGTACATCTTCAATGACACCATAATAAGACATTTTAGCTTCAAGCAGGTTCTTATTCTATGCGCTATAAAATACAATGAAGACACCTAAAGGAAGACCCCACTATTTTTACTGACACTGTTATCATCTTGATGTTTTATGTAATATGAAAATCCATTTATGTCAAACCCTTCATAATACATAACATTCATTTTTGGTTTGAAGGCAAGCCATTTGATATTTTTAGCAACATTATTTGGTGTTTGAGATAGTTTTCTGATGTGGCTTTTATAGCACTAACAAATCCACCCAGGGATGAAATCCCTAAGTTTTTACCAAAACCTTGTGCAATAGTACCACCCGTAAGTAGACGGGTCTTATCATAGTATAGCTAAGGATCGAATCCCAAGGGACAACATTTTTAAGAATCTTACTGGTCAAATCTGGATCAACTAAGACTAATATTTAGAACAAGTGTTGATTTGTGTTTAGTTAAACTAATTGTAAGGAAAGTAAAAGTGTGGGATTAAAACTGAGTTTTGATTAATGATGGGAATCACTGGGGTGGAATCAAGTTTCGCCACCACTACACATGCAAAAACATCCAAAACACATCCAAGAAAGATACAACTATCCAAATGCAGTAGCAAACTATCCATTAGGAAATTGAGTTTGTGTAAGCATCTCCATGGGTTCGTTGTATGGTTACCCACAGATCAGACACTTACTACTCGGGAGATATCTATTTGGAAGTTCTCATATAGGCATCAACAATTTTAATCGATATTCAAATCCTAAGTATTGAAGTTCTCGCAACAAAGGAATATAATAGATCATGCAAGGCAGGTGCTCAATCTACAAAGCATGTATTAAATGATTAACAATGAAATGGAAAGTTATATACAAGCCATGGAATGTTATGAGATGAACATGTAAGCACATGGAATAGGGCTAGTCCCCACTCCCCAACAAAATGGACTACTCGCTGCTCATGATAGAAATAAAAAGAACAAAAGAGAGGGAAGATTCTGCCATGGTCATGGTGAATAAGATGATCACATCTCGGTGGAGAAACAATCTTCTACATGATGGCAGGGTAGATCTGGATGAGGAGGGGAAGAACACCAATATGGATGAGGATGATCTTCTCTCCCCTTCTTCCTTCTCTTCTCATGCTCTTGCTCATAGGATATGGAACAGTGGATGGTTAATGGATGAAGGTGCTATAGATCTTAAATCCCACCACTTTCATGGCTAGGAGGTAGATCTTAATGAGTGGAGATGGAGGAGTATCAAGGACACCACTGAGCTAGTCTTTGGTAGTAGAGATCATTGACGTGGGATTTTATCACACTAACAAACTCACTCGGGGTTGAAATCCCCGAGCTTTTACTAAAACCAATGTGTAATAATACCACCCGCAAGAAGACGAGTCTTATCTCAGTATAGTTAAGGATCGAACCCAAAGGACAACATTTTTAAGAATCCTTATCAGTGTTGTCTAGTTCGAGTTAAGATTAATATTTAAAATGATTGATTGATTTGAGTTTGATTAAACAAATTGCAAGAAAGTAAAATCTGAATTAAAGTTAGATTTAGATCAATGATATGGAATCGATGGGATGGTCTCGAGTTTCACCACCACTACTCATACAAACATGTCTGAACATCAAACATCTAGGCAAGATATAACTATCCAAGTAGAGCTGTTGCAAAACCCCCCATACAGGCATTAGGTTTGCGTAAGCATCACCTTAGGCATCAGATGTCTCGTTACCATCCGGTTCATATACTTACGGTTCTGAAGATACAACATCCACCTAAGGCTGTGGTCCTCCCTAAGGGATGCTTAGACCACAGAAGCATCACCAAAGGTTAGATGGCTCGTCCCCTCACAGATCATTCACTTACGACCTCAAGGAAACCTATTCTATTTCTAGTCAAGGTGTCAACCATGCTAAATGATAAGCAAGCAGGTGATTGATCTACAAACAAACATCGACGATAAACAAAGACGATACAAAATCCAACTGAGGCTGTGGCCCTCCCGGAGGGATGTTTAGGCCACAAAATCATCACCAAAGGTTAGATGGCTTGTCCCCTCACAGATCATGCACTTACTACCTCAAGGAATCCTATCTTATTTCTAATCAAGGAGTCAAACTTTGTAAACCACCATTCCACCCTACATACAAAAGATTTCACAATATAGGGAAGAACAAGATGAAAGCAAGTAGATAATCAACTACAAACATACCAATTAACAATGAAATGAAAAGTTATATACATTGCCATGGAATGCTTAACAAAAGAACATGCTTGCATGAGAAGAGAGGCTAGTCCCTGTACCCTAGTGAAAAGGAACTACTCACTCATGATGCGAGAAACAAGAAGAATAAGAAAGAGAGAGAAATTTGCCATGAGCACGGTGCAGAAGGTAGTCGTAGCTCGGTGAAGATGATGTAGTCTTCTACACCGTGTCGGAGCATATCTAGACATGAAACAAGAGATGCCAAGACAGACCAGACAGTCTCTCTTGCTCCATCTTCCTTCTCTTCTCAGTCTCCTTGATTGTAACACAGGTAGTGGGTGGAGTGAAATTGGCATGGATGGAACTGGATCTAGATCGGACCTATGTACAGGCAGCCTGTTGGCGTCCCAGAACCGATGCCCCAAATGAGGACCCTGCTGGTCTTATTTATAGGCTCATATGGGGTCTTGACGTTTTGGACCATATTGCAATTTTTTCAATTTTCTTAAACGGTTTGGGGACTTTTCCCCAAATGATCTAGAGATTTAGAGGAGCAAACGGTCTTGGATTGTTAAGTCCAAACGGTCTTGGGGTATCTGATCATACAGTCTTAGATGTATGTCTTCTCCAAACGGTTTCGTATATATGCAGTCCAAACGGTCTTGGATGTGTCTTCACATGGTCCTTCTGTGTATCATCCAAATGGTCTTGAGGTTTTTGCTCATACGATCTTGATCTAATTTGCCTTCACGCTCAAACGGTCTTGCAATTATCAGATAGGCAAACAGTTTTGACCAAATGACCCAAACGGTCTTTGATTTCATTCTATCTTTGAGTTGCTAATCCAAACGGTCTGTGATATCTTCATCAAACGGTCTCAAGGTGCCAACCATTCAGTCTTCACACTCCATTCAGTCTTCATGCAGCCAGCAGGAGACCAAACAGTCTCGTGATGCTCATACAGTCTTGGCTGCATGTTCGATTTATAGCTGAGGTTTCCATACGGTTTGCGGTAGTGCTTCCACGCAAACGGTTTGTAGCTGAGAATCCATTCAGTTTGGGTTGCCGATGACCAAACGGTATTGCACTGGTGGCCTGCTCAAACGGTCTATGTGACACCAACATCCAACTAGTCTATTGCAAAGTGTCGTGATAGGGGCTATGGGTCGCGTCGTCAATGAGGTATAGGAGCACGGAGGCATAGGTGCAGGTTGCTGGAGGTGCTGATCATGGCGGCGGTGACCAGGGTTGTAGGAGGTAGGAGACAACGTGCCACAACCATGTTGAGACAACATGGTCATGGTGAGGCTACTGCCTCACGGCCGTGCTGCCTCGCACAGGGGTGGCGGGTGAAGACTTGGGCTCTGATGGCGGTGTGCCACGGCCGTGGCGTGATAATACGATCGTGGCTGGTGAGAAAGTTTAGTTGCTAAGGATGGTCCACCACGGTCGTGGGCTCACCACATAGTTGTGGCGAAGACATTGGAACAAGACTATGTCCGTTCAAAACAGTTGTGGCAAGGACTCTGCTTTGTGGTCTTGAATTCATGTGGACGTCCAAATGGTCTCACGGACAGGC